>JAPSGF010000004.1:11076437-11110574 GCA_035772895.1 Perdix hodgsoniae | reverse complement strand
ATTTGACTGTACTTTTCAATTATATTATTTTTTTCCTTGATTGTACAAAGACAAAATAAGATTCACGCCACAAATGAAGACTAAAAATCTAGTGTCAGTTGGCAAGGCGTGTCCATATCTCAGTTCACCTCGCCTCTTGTGCTTAGTATCTAGAAAGATTTTTTTCCTCTCTGTTGAAAAATGGTAACCCTAGATTTCTGATAGACACTTATTGCACAGACAATTAGGACAAACATTGCTGCTGCCATTTACTAGAAAAACAGTTATCTCAGACTAACCTAAGCTTCTGCATGTTAGAGGAACACATGTGTGTACACACACACACACACACACACACACAGAGAGTACCCCATGTGCTCCAAGACTGGAAATCAGTTCTGCATGGAGATGTTCACTTCTCATTTTCAGGCACTTTCACGAATTATAAATGCTAGTAGACACAAAGACTCTTCTTGTTCAAGAAAATTCACAAAACTTAGGAAAAAAAAGTTGCTTTATTGAAAACAGCATTGTGCTTAAATGCTTTGCCACTTCAAATTCTGTTTCAAAATTTTACAGTGTCAGTTAAGGTATTACAAGATAGTCTTTCTTCTAAAAAAATAGAGAAAATTATAGTAGCAAAATAGTAGCTTTATCTGAGAGTAATGCACAACAGGCTCAAGTACAGAAGCCAGACATTTGAAAATGCACCTCTTCACATACAGTGGTACACTGTATACAGAATACAATTAAACAGGCTGACATTTGAGGGCTACTCATCAGTGCAGCCAATCCACGTGAGGACTTCCAAAAGAAAGGCAGTCAGTGTTTAGTGTTTCAAAACAGTGATGCAGCTCCAACTAAACCACAACTGGTTGTTCACTAGGGAGATCATGTAACCCAAGTCCAGAACAACAAAACACTGTCCACTCACTTCAACACTAAGTTAATCTACAGTAATGAACAGAGAATCAAAATCATTTCTCTTTATGTTTCACTACCCAATAGATGAGTTCGTTCTTCATTATCACTAGGAGGGTTTTGCAGGCTGGAACTGGAGCTGTTTGCAGAAGGAAAGGAATGGGAGGGGAGAAACAGGTTTAACTTGCTGTAGATATTTCTAGGTAATACCAATATTATAACATAAAACTCGCACAAAATATGGAAAGAGCTAAGTGGATCATTGAACTCGTTTCTGAAGTGTTGTGCAGAACTACGCATTACTGCTTTCACACCCCTTGTTTGTACTGACATAGATCACAGATATTCTTCTGGAGGAGTCATCAGTAGGATTTACTCCTTAGTATCACAGTAAAGTCCCAATAATGTCACAATCAAGTCCAATTGCCCGTAGAGAAAAGGGAAGACCCAGTTGAGGTCTCTGTTTAGATCAGCGAGGATTTAGTAAAGAATAGAGATGTATGTATGCAATATTTTTACTGCTCATTTAGTCATTTAATATCAGATTGGTAGTGAAGAAGAAATGGAAGTATGCCTTCCAAACATCTACTTTATACAGCTTTAAGTAAAACAAAGAATAACTCCACATACCTTTTTCTTGTGGCCTCAGCAATATAAAATATTCCAGTTGCAAGTCCCTTTGAGAAAATGGTCAGTTACAATCATAATAATTACAACCTTATGCAACAGCTCTTAAGTGCAACATATATAAAAAGCAAAGCATTTATCACTTACACTTAACAATGCCCATCCTCCTTGGATGGCTGACGCCCATTCAAAACCCAGCTTTTCATTTAGAAATCCTCCTAAAGTGGGACCTAAAAACGCCCTGTAACAAAGCAAAAAGAGATGTAGATATCCCAAGTAAATAAAAGGTACAGACTGTATTATCTGCACAGGTTTTATTGCACTTTGTGGCTTTCCTCCATTGATTCTCTCCTCATCATCATCATCAGCTGATCTCTGAAGCAAGTATTAACTCCTTGTCATGGCTCCAATAAATCTGCTTAGTTGTCTCCTCAGCTGTCGACAGGATATACATCAGAATGCTAAATGCACTCTTTTCTGTATCCTGCATGGCTTGGGGGCTCCATTAACTACAATGTTCTAGTAGTGCCTAAATAGATACCTTCTACCATAAAATAAATTTAAGCCCTCATCTCTCAAAATTTAAACCATCCAAACCTGGAAATAGATGGATATAAGCAGGTGGAAAGGCACAGTAGCTATGGTTCTCATTACTGTGCTCACAAGGCTGAGCTGCATGTAACATCCTGGCTCCTCTGTGTCAGTCTAAGAATACTATGAAAGGTTATGCAAAATTCCTACATGATTTTGTTATTTGCTACAGCAAGGGATGAAACTCTGTACAAAAAGAGATTTCCTGGAAGCCAGCCATAATAACAGCATGCTCAGCAGCAGCACAAAACGGAGTTTTATTAATTTCATACTGCATCTATCTGTACTGAACCCTACACCAAATAACCGAAGTGCTAGATGTCCTGTTTATCTTATAAAAACAGTGCAACTGAAACCCATTTGCAGCCACAGAGGACTACACAGACAGAATATTGTGAAAGTGGCTGCCAACAGAGGGACTCATTTCTCACTAAGTAACAACGTTGGAGAGTTATTCAAGTCAGTAGCATCTTTCACACATTTCTATGACAACCACTGAGTAAGAATTTCAGGAACACTGTGTTAAGCTCTGCAAAAACAGACCCTGAATAATGGTTGTATTCGAAGGAGAACAGAGTGTTCCATGCAAAACATAAAAAAGAGATAAATGCAGGAGGAGAAAAAATTAAAAAAAAAAAAGAGTCTACTTATGTCTATAATAGACATCAAAGGTTTCAATGACAACAAAAATAACCATATAAGAAGGCAAACTAACATCCATTTAATAGGTGCAGGTTTTTTTTATATGAAGGCAATACACTTTAAAGGTAGACAAGTCCCTTGCAGGATAAAAAACTTTATTTCAACACATCCACTACACGTTTGGCAAGAATCTCTTGAATGGAAGTCAACACAATGACCACAATTGGAATCCAGCATGTTTTCACATGGCAATAGTGAAGAACAACCAAACACTGTAGCCTATTAAAAGGTAACTGCATACATACCCAAGGGACCACACAGCATTAAAGAGCCCAGACACCAGCCCCAGTAGACTCAACCCTTCTTCAAATCCATTTTCACTGCAGGAAGACAGCACAATTAGAGATGCACAACACATTACTGTGTCTCAATCTACAGTCTTCCCCTAAAATAGGTTTGGTAGAATCATATTTGTTTATCCAGTACTTTCTTTGCTGTTTTTCTAGAAGGCTGCAATGTTACTTATCTCTCATGCCTTCTTGGGGAGACTTCTAACATTACACCATCACTCAGTCTTCATATTTCATATGGCAAGCGTAAAACAACGCTAGGTAGCTTTTAAGAAGGAAAGACTTCACTTCAGGGGGATCATACTTACAAAAGTAAATCAAGACCATTCTAGGACATTGCTGTCAAGCCACATCACAGACTTTGTACTTCAAGCAAGTGCAACTTGCCAGTTGTTGGCACAATGCCAGTGCAGACTGAAAATCCAGTGCACACTGTGGGCTAATCTTCCTAAGAAGGTGAAATAAGTCCTGTGTATGTGAAACCACACACGAGTCACCCCATACTATGAGATTATTAGTCTATTAACTGTGCCTGTAGCACAGAAGTACACATCTACAAAAATTTACTTGTAATAAGACTGTGTCTTAATGGGGTACTCAGTCAGAAAAATCTAGGACAAAAAATATAGTGGAAGAAGCATGTAATTACTACCCACTGCTTTGGTCTCAACACGTGAAAATTGCCACACCAAAAACCCACTTTGCATTCACCTCTGAAAATAAGTTGCATCTTGAGCTTCCTACAATTAGTAACATGGAAGATGCACTGGACAATTACTTACTATGCACACTGCAGTATCTCTGGAAATACTGGGATAGCACTCATTCCAAGGGAAAAGCCAAGGAAAACCAGCACTAGGACAAACATCCACAGCTGACTGCAAAAGAGGCATTTAAAAACAGCTGAAGATTCTTTTCAGTCCAGGACACCATTTGACTGAATGCTGCTATGTCAAATCACGCTGACTGAACATAAAACTGTTTCCTGAAGTCAAAAAGAATTGTCCTAACACTTAGACTTGAAAATAAATCTCTGTGCTTTAAAAAAAAAAAAAAAAAAGACTTCATCAAAGCATTTCAATGTTGCATGCTCAGTTTAAATATTTCTCCATCAAATAGCAGCTAATTTTAAGAGGCACACACAAGAGAAGCAGTGGACAGACAAGCTTAATTTAGTAATACGACCACACATGTAAAACCCATAGTTAATGAACACTGATGAAATTGAGAAGATTGAAAAATAAGAGATTAAGAGGACTTTGTTTTGCTGAAGTAGAAGTGCCATGGAACCAGGAGGCAAGGAAAATAAAAAAGCAGCACTCTTCTCAACACACCCATTAATATGAGCAAACATATTAACAAAATACATAGAGAAAGGATCTACTTAAAAATGCTATCATTTCTACCTTAGCTACACGTCAATTTTCGGGTACTTTCACTGATTTACATTTATAGTCTTGGGTTAGAAGGAAAAAAAATACTGTTTCAAGGTCAGAGGTGCTAAACTTAGACCCGGGGACAAACATGATAATGGCCATGCTAGCAAAAACTAAAACACTGCTTCAGGAGACAGGTTCAAGAAGAGGCAATTCACAACCTTTCAATGTGCAGTACAGGAGCAGGTCCTAACAAGAAAAAGCACAGGGCTGTTATTAGGCCTCCTGACACCAGCAGCCATTTCCTGAGGTGCTGTGAAAGAAAGGAAGAAGCATGCAATTTAAAAATGTGAATATGTAATGCAGATATTTTTTCTAATATTCCTCTTCTAAATCTTCATCTTTTAAACAGTACTGCTGGTCTATTAACCATCATTACAAATAAACTAGCAATTCACAATTTCTAAACAACATTAAGAAACACTGAATTCATGTCTTCTTGTCACCAGTGCAATCACTGTCAGTAGTGCTTAGTACAGAGATTTCAGAATACCGAATAAAGGTGCTGCTCTGTAAGAAAAATATTCTAGGTCTCATTCTTCCTTAGCATAAGAAATACTGTATAGTACTGCAAGCAGTTCTCATATACAAAATCATTATTAGTTTCAGTCAGGGAAAAAAAAAACAAACAACAAAAAACAGAGAACTGTCATCGCTCATCACTCTTCATACAAATTATTCAAAGCCCAGTTTTCCTTGATCAATTAGTAGTGGTTGTCAACAAGGCAGTTTTACATAAATCTTACTGTTCTCAAAAGATAAAAATCAGATGTGGACAAAAGCATGAATAACGTAACACATTTTAGCAGTCCGTTCCGTATGGGCTGGAAACATTGTGCTTAGTCCACCAAAAGAAAACTCAGTACATTTCAACTGTGAGATACTTAATCAGCGTCCTTTACAGCTTCGTATGTTCTCGCACAATCCAGACCTCGCAAATGAGACCTTAAGTTGGCATTATTCAGTGCACCTGCAAGGTCCTGAAACACAGATCTCTTCACAACACCAGGTCAATGTACATTACTTCAGTGTGGGAAGTCCCCCACTTTTAGCTAAATGTACAGAGCACATCACCACCACTAAACAAGCAATCGGGACAGTACTCACTGGCATTTTGTCACTTAGGAGTCCAAGGAGGGGAGAAGACAGGGAGTACGAGAGTGCCAAACCCAGGAACACTAAGCCCACATATCCAGCTGGGAGTTTGAACTACGTGAAGGAAAAAACACAACAAAACAACACAAGCCATACAAGTTAGATTAATTAAAGGACAATCCAAGAATTATATTTTAGGTCAAATAAATGAGATCTATGCAGAGTTTTACATATTTTATTGATCTCATACAGACGTTTGTCAGTGAAGCTAGTTTCCTTTCCAATCCAATTCTAAGCACACAGTAACAAAGCCTGACATGACTGTATTCAGATAAGACTTCACTAAAAAAAAATAATAAAAAAAGGCACAAACACTATGCTGTATCTCTACACCAGCACACGGGACCTTAACACTGGTATCTGGTATGTCTGAAACAAGTATTTCATACACTGAAATTTAAGTGGATTTAATCCTTACCTCTCAATCTTCAGTTAGTTTCATTTAGAAAAGCATAAAAACCATAGGCATCTTAAAAGAAAGTAGTACTGTAAAACACTACAATGGCTTTTGAACCAAGGAAAGATTTTTAACCGAATGAGTAAAAGGCTGTTCTTTCAAACACCCCAAGGCCTACATTTTCACAATGCAGCAACATCTCTACGTTGAAACAAAATACATAATGAACCAAATGCATACTAGTCTCTCAAATGAATGCTTTAACAGCTAGAAGGTATTCCAGGGTGTTTCATGTGGCATGAAGTACATAAACATTCAGTATTTCCTCTCCATATGCAAGAACATGATAATAACTCTAATTTTGTGGTCAGAACACTTGCCAAGAATGCTGCAGCCCTTTCACAGCAAGTACCTGCTAGCACAGAGCAGGGAAAAAGCAGCAGTCACACCACTGCACACTACTCAACAGTAGAATAATTACAGATCCTGTCTGGGTGGTAGAAGATGTGTTCACATTTCTAAAGATGTTAGCACCAACCTTCTCAGTCCTGGATAAGTACACCTAATGCTGAACTAGACAGGGAAAAAGTAGCAGTGGTACTACGTCTTATAAAATGCTATACCCTAGAAAAACAAATAAATAAAATTAGATAGAAATATTAGAATAAATCAAAAGCAAGGAAAACATTTGCCTTTTAACGAGTGCTGAAGAACCCAGCTAGCCAACTACCTACTTGTAACCAATTTCTCTCTGGCAATGCCGTAAGCGAAAGCAGGGCTGTGACATCATGTCCCCATCAAGAGACATGATGCTGAAAATGACTGTTGCAACTTTACAGAATTTGCTTTCAGCAAGGAGGAAAAAGTCCCTTGCTTATAAAACCTGCCTGTTAAGAGAATGGATTCTGCAGCTGAAAGCCATTTCAGTGGAAAAAGCAAGTATTTTAAAAGCCCTGAACTTCCTCGTTCTCAAAGTTCCTGATGTCAACTGACTGTAAATTTTATTTGGAAATCAAGCTAATTAAACCAACTGAAATGAATAAGGCGTAATATTGTTTAGAATAAAGTACATTTTTTACCAGTTGTTCACTGCAAGTTAGGACTTACCTTCTTTAAGATAAATAGAGACATTGTGGGATCCAAAAAGCCCAAGCATGCACTTAGAGAAAATATAGTAAAACAGAGAAATAAGACTTTCGGCAGGAGAAAGAGCTTCCAAAATGACTCCTTGCCTGGGATTGAATCTGATTTGAGAGAAAAGAAAGGGAAAGAAGAAATAAAAATATTGTGAAAAAGCAGTTACTTCTTCACTAGTCCTTAGACAATGAAAATTTCTTGTGTACATTTTAATTTAAAACAAGCAAAAAAAGAGGGAAAATGAAGACTCTTAGTATATCAACTGTACACTAACACTAATTCAGATCCCTTACATGTTCAATTCATATTTCAGCCATGAAGCTTCTCTTAAGGTACCTCTGTTGGATACCATTTCTAAGTCAGGCTCCCTTCTTGACGCTGTTGTGCTCTAATTGCTGAATGCCATCTTAGAGCATACATAAAATAAAAGTTCATTCATCTGCATCCACCAACTTAGAGCTACATTTATTAGTGTAGTTTCAAGTGGCCATGTGGTTAACCACAGCAAATTTCTTCTAAAAGCCAGTAAAAGTGAAGTTCATCTTCAAGGCTTTTGAATTTAAGAAGAAAAATGAGGAAAAAAAACCACAATTATTTTATAGTTACTCTGTTTCTCTTAGAATTAGAACATAAGAAAATCAGAACCTTTCAATCACTGTCCTGTAGAAAGACTTATCTTCAAGCTATCTTTCAGCCCAAACAGGATTATCTAAAATTTAACCAAATGTGTATGATCTCCAGCACCTCTGTTAACTCTTGCGTTTATTACTTTTAACATGCTTTCATGATAATCAGATTAGGTATCAGTCAGTACAAATAATCCCCTGTTTTGTTCTCACTGTAATTCTTCCCCCACTACCAAATCCCAAATACACTAAGCTCTCTTGTCCTAAGCAAAGCCTATCTCCTGCCTTTCTTCAGCTGGCTATAACAAACTGATATTAAGCAGATACTACTGACCCTCTACAGGCTCTGAAACTAAGAAGACACACAGACAAAAATATATCTCAGCTTACTTCCAGAGTCCTAAGTGTTTGCAGAAATATACATAACATGCTGGATTCATTCCAGACCATCTACATGCATCAATTGTTAAAAGATGCGCTTGATGAAGAACTGGAAATTAATTCAGCCCTCTGAGTTGAATCAGATTCCAGAAGCCAATGTTCTAAAGGACAGTTCTATAGACAAGAAATTAAGGTAAACAAAGAAGGTAGGGAGAAAGGTGCTTACCATATTTTGGTAATAAGCACATATTCAGAGGCACTAGGAGCAATACTACACATCCCAGTGTAATGAAAGGAATCTCATAACCAAAGGATTGATATAAAAAGCCACCTAAAGGTGGGCCCAGCACCAGTCCAAGCCCTGTAAAAATTTCAAGGCTGCCCTAAACGATGGAAAAGAAAGCAGATTAAAAAAAAAAAAGTAGTCAGTATATTGAGAAATTTCAATGTTACAATAACTTTTACCAAGTGGGATAGCAAAAGGAATGTTATTCAAACCACCTCTACCCAAACCCACTCAGCTATTACCCAGGTGTCCAAGTCTTGAGGCAGGGCAAATGCTCTACTGATGGAAAGCACCTGTAGACCAACCCAGTCTGAAGTGATCCCTTCTCCCATATGCAGAGTTACACTATGGCCTCCATGGTGGGGTGGGAATGTGCACTCCTGTGTGGAGGTGAGCATGTCTAGCTAAAGCTTTCTTTCCACAAATGGCCAACTAGATTCACTCACTAGGGGCAGAAAACACTGAAACCGCAGTGGGAAAAACTCAGATAATTAAACTACAGCTGATCTGGCATTTTACATAAAGACTATGTGATAACTTCGAATACATTTGCAAGTGTGACAGCAAATTTTATCCTCCCAGTTTTAGAACTGCCTACAGCTAATTCATTGTATTGCGGGTACTCAGTTGTAACACTGCTCTTTTGTACTTACCAGGACAGTAGCTATATTGTTGGGAAATGCCTTTGCAAGGATTGAAAATGATGCTGTCATTGCTGCTGCAAAACTTATTGCATCCATTGCTCTTACTAAAAAGCACAAACCAATGAACATTGGTCCACTTGGCACCTTGTCCAACATTCTGGGGAAAAAAAAGAAAAAAAAAGAAAATAAGTAAATGTGGACCTTTCTGGATGCAACAAGTCATCCAAAAACGGCTTGGGAATATAATTGTTACTAGTTAAAGAACACAACTGTAAGACACACAGTACTTTCTATTGCTGCATCTTTTTTAATCACATCAACATAGTCATTCAAACCCTATCCCCCTTTCTTTGACACTGCAAAAGGGAAGAAAAAAGAGTCACAGTCTCCTAACGCCCCTCCAAAAAAACAAAACCACACAACAGTGCCATCCCCTGTTGTATTTCATAGCTTTTCCAAACAATAATTCAAGGAGTCTGATGCAATGAATTACAATTACCTAATGAGAAATTACTTACTTAATTTTTAATAATACTTTTATTTTCCTATAATGAGTGGCTTAGCCTCACTGGATGCCAGGCAAATCTTATTCTTCTTCTTATTTGCAACCACAATTGTGAGTGGGGTTTTTTTTGTTTTTGTTTTTTTTTTTTTAAGAAAGCAACAATTAAAATATTATGCATATGTAGTTTTGCATTGCTGCACTTTGGCAGATTTCTTGCAGTTCATTAACTCTGGAAGATTTTTGTTTATAGAAACTTTCTCCTTAGTTTTCAAAGTGCTATACAAGCCTTGAAACCTTGAAAAGAAGAAGTATTTATTGGGCTTTACAAGTGATAACGAAAAGTAAAGATGCAAAAAAAAAAATAAAATATGACTTAAGCAACACCTAAAAGATGTCCAAGAGTTTCCAGTTTTTTTGTGAATGTCTTTCCATGTGGATGAAAATAACTAGAAGATAAAAGCAACAAAGCAACCAAACAAAAATTACTCACCCAAACAGAATTGTTACACATCCTGAAACAAACATCCCTGCCACAAACATGAATTTTGCTCCAATCTTTGTAAGCTGTAGATTAAATATAATTTCCAAGTTATTATTTCAATCAGAAAGTTACTGTTAAGAAATCAAAGCATTCTTGATTGAAAAAAATCTCTATTTTACAGTCTATACAACCAAAAGATCTGGAGACACTTCTGCCTGCGTGTCTTCACACAACACTGAACCTAAAAATATTCTAAATGGTTAAGTGACTTAACCCAGCTTGGTAAGACAATGGTGCAGTTAACTATTTCACAGCTGCGTGCTGCAGCTTCCGCAGGGCAGCAGAGTGCTGCAGGACTCCTCAAAAACAACTAAAATTAATACATTCCCCCTCCAGTAAAGTCCGTGGTGCCAAGTCAGCAATACCTGTTTCATACATGGCTTGGAAGAGTCAGCAGAAGCTGCTTTTAAAGACCCTTAATAATATAAAATTTTGGAATAGCAGACGTAGTAACTTCAGGTCTTCTATTTATTACCAGTTAAATCACCCAGTTTTCAGACTTCATCATTAATGTGAAGGTTGAGAACAGGCCCTGACAGAAAACTTAATCCAGTAACAAAGTACACTGGAGCTTCTAATTCCAAGCTGTTACACTGTAACATCCCCTAAGGACAGTAGGTATTTCAGAGCGTTTGTCTTGCTCAGGCCTGGACAGCATCCTAGTGTTCCAGCCACGAATACTGAAACCTCTATTACACCAAGTTTCGTTGAAACCCTCAAGTTTTCAGACTGTTGGACTGCCCACCTCTATTGGCAATATCACTTCACCTGTCCTCAAGTGAGGGTGGCTCCCTCTTCTGTGAAGTACTTGGTGAGGTTGTGCCATAGCCGAATGCCATGACAAGCACCAAGAGCAGACTTACCAAAGGCACTGGTGTGACACTGATAAGCCACCTCATCACCAGGAACAAAACATCACCATTGGCTAAAAGGAGAGACTGCCCAGCCAAAGAACCAGAAGAAAGTGAAACTGCAGCAGCCCCAACTCAGGCAGAGTATGATGCTAAGTAGTTCTGGCCAAGGATTAATAAAAATCAGTGCTCTGGCATACAAACAAACAAATTGTGATGTAACTTATCCGTAACTGATTCAACCAGAGAAAAACACTGATTCTGCAAGAAAACTGAAGCTGGAAAAACTGAAGACATTGACCTCATATTGCAGTTGGATGAAGTGGAAGGGGAAACAGAGTTAAGCAGCAGCATCATAATGGAAGGACAGGCTAGGAAAAAGGCAACATATCAGAAAAAAAGGGTGAAGCAGACTAAAGGGAAAAAAAAAATAAATAAAACACCCCACCTTACTAACACAGCCAAATAAAACTGAATATATATACAAGCGAAATAAATAAAAAATAGGCTAGTGGAAGATAATAAAATAAAGGAGGAGTAATGGACAGATAGATTGTTCTGAAGCAAACAGAAAAGTTAACCACAGGAGAAAACAAAAAACAACAAAACAGCTGCAGTTCAGAAACCCTATACTGCTTTCAGGAACTGTAGAAGGGTAATTTTTAAACTGTGCTGACAAGACCTAGATCAGATTCAGACTGACTGGCCAGGCTCCAGTTACCACAGACATCATTTCAAGAGTGCACCTGAAGAAACATTTCTCACCCTTACAGAATTGTCCTTGTGTAGCAACCTGTGTCATCAAAGAAGTAAATCACAGCTTCAACGATACTTACATAATTTCCCAAGATTAAAGAAGTCAAGAAATTGACCAAAGCAAAACATCCAAAAATCAGGCCAACAATTGTGTTATTGGCACCTTTTTTTTCTGCCTGCAAAAAAGATCACAACTAAGTAAAGATGGAGGCAAACCCTTCAAGTGAATAACATTCATGCTTTGTAAATTCTTTTTAATTCTGTCTGTGCAGTTACAAAACAATTTCTTTTCTCAAAGGTAACAGGTGCTCATAAGGTAACATTACAACAATTTAAATACATCTTCCACTTCTATTTAAGCTACACATAATCAAGAGAAAAACAACATTAAATCCTCAAAGAATAGAATTGCTGTGTCGTGTGCTATGCTACTGATAAGGTGAACAGACTTTATACCCACTGCTCCAGCTGCTGTGCTGTACCTCCAGTTATTTGATCTCATTCACAGCAAGAAGGCAGCAAAAAGTGCAGCCTGTTAACTTCACTGTATCACTTCTCCCCTTCATCATCTTTGTAGCCCACCTCGGCACACAAGGAAGGATACAAAGGTGGTGAAGGAGGCAAGGTGTATGAGGAGTGGCTGAGGTCCCTTGGTTTGCTCAGCCCAGACCAGAGAAGCTGGAAGAGAGGCTTCATGGTGGACTACAGTTCCTCACGAGGGGAGCAGAGGAGCAGCACTGAGCTCTGCTCTCTGGGGACAACAACAGGACCCAAGGAAATACCACGGAACTGAGCTGGTGGGGGTCAGACTGGGAGTTAGAGAAAGGTTCTTCACCAGAGGGAGGTGGGCACAGAACAGGATCCCCAAGGCAGCGGTCATGGGCCCAACTACCAGAGTTCAAGGAGCATTAGGACAGCACTCTACGCTATAGGGTTTGGATTTTTAGTGATCCTATTGGACCCTGGTGAACTCTGTGATCCTTGTAGGTCCCTTCCAACTCATAATATTCTATGATAACAAGTGTCAAGCAATTTTTTTACTTATGCCACTGTAAGTGTGCCGTACCAGTACCAGCCGGATATTAAGGACAAAAATTTCAGCATTTCCTTTTAATGATGGGAACAACCTGGTCAAGAGAGAGGTGGATTGCTGCTGCAAAGGTACTATGACAAGGTTTTTCATCCCTTACTTAAGCACTGCAGTCACTCAGCATAGTAGAATATATTTTTTTCCTGCAGTTCAGCACGATTATCACAGTGAATGATAGTCAAGCATGAGTTAACAAAGAGGAAAAAACAAATAAATAGTCATTGAAATGTTAAAGTACTGAAATGCAAGTCAGGACATGGCTCAAGTTTTAATCTCAGCTCAATCACCAAACTGTTAAGCAAAACTGCACTGCAAAAAAATAATTCATTTCTATTTTTAATTTATCTTGTCCCTATAGCTCACTATCTAATTTATTGCCTCCCACGCTAAGGGCTGGATGCCAGCTGGGAGACCTGTTTCTCAGACTTGAGAAAGCAGGGAAGCTCAGCAGGAAACGCTGTGGAGCCTTAGCACAAAGCGACCACACGTGAAACCAAGCAAGCAAATGCTGCTCTGCCATTTGCTTGCTGTCTCCTCTGCAGCCACAGGGACAATGAAATAAGTCCGTGGGCAGGAGCCAGGTCACTGTTACTTACACTCTGAGCTATTTTAGCCAGCACCAGGCTGTCGTTACCGATTCCCATCACCAAAGAGTAAACCACAGCTCACACACAGCTATAAAGGTCCTATGGTGCTCAAGATCCTTTTCAAAGCTTCGAGGTGAAAAACACAAATGAAAGAACAGACAGGTAGTTTACCTCTCCAGGGAAGAAGGGGCCCAGGATGGAATAGCATATCATGGAGCTGAAGTTTATGGAAGCTGCTGCAAGCATGGTAAATAGCTGCTGCCTGGTGAGCCTTCTGGATTCCTCACCAGGCGCTTCTGGTGTGCCATCCTCTTAAAAGAAAACGAAAAGAAAAACGGATAGAGAAAAGCCCGATCTACAAATCAGGTTTGGAAATCAAACTGCGCAAAACGCCCGTCCTCCCCACCTCGCAGCAGTATGTGCCCCGTAACGCAGGAGCGCACACAGGCACCACCTGCCCGGCACACGACGCAAACAGCCCCAGCCGCGTTTCGGTACGCCCGTGCCCATCCCTCAATGTCAGCCGCTTCTCCCGGCGGCAGCGGAGCCTTTCCAGCCTCCGTCCCGCAAGCTCGCGGCCTCACGGGACACCCGCTCCGCGGGCGGGCTGCACGAAGCACGGCACCGGCACCCACCGCAGCCCCCCGTCCCGCACCACAGCGCTGAGGCAGCCCTTCCAGGAGCCGTCCCGCGGGGCGCCGGCCCCACTCCCACCTGGCGGCCGCTCGGGCCCCGCGCCGTCCGCCGCGCGGCTGCCCATGGGGAAGAGCGGCGGGCCCGCAATGGCCGGCACCGCCTCCTCTGGCAGCGGCCGCGTGCTGGCAACGCAGCGGGGCAGGGACAGACGCCGGCCACTGAGCATGCTCGGGATGCGGCTCGTCCTGACCGCGGAGCGACGGGCTCGTGGGATGCGCTGGGGTCGGAGCGGTGGGCGCGGAGAGCTCGGCGCTGATGGCCGCTTTGAGATGTTGGGGTTTCGATTCGGAGCGTTTCGATAAATCTTTATTTATGTCGGAAGTTGTAAAAGCATCCTGAGCAGCACGGTGTCACAGGGCTTTACGCGAGCTCCGTCACTCGCGTCTTCCTGTGTTGTCACCAGGAGCCGTGCAATCTGCGAGCAAGCAGCCGGCATCCACACACATCGCACACCTGTCCCAGCAACAGCCTGTGAAGATCACGCTGCTGTGGTCGCTAGGGGCTGCAGGGCACAGGAGTTCCTCTGCAGCGCTGCCAGCTGAGCAACGGTTTGGTGGTAAAGGAGGACCAGGCGCGTGGGGTTCCACTCCGCTCGGTGTGACCGACCTGGAGGAGGTTCCTGGAAAGTTTACCACCGCGGTCAGACTGCTCAGGTGTGAATGCTGATTTGCCTGCTAAGCAATCATTCACTCGATCTTCATCAAGTTGCAGAACAGTATACAGTAACAAAAGGGCTGAATGGCGAAGTTGTTGGAGAATGAACGGCTCTAAAGTAACCGGGAGGAAATCCAGGGTGGAGTTGGGAAGAAGGCAATGGGGTCAACGCAGCCAGCACAGGTTCCTACTGAGAGGGGAAGAGTGAGCGAGCTGGGGACCTCTTCTAACACCAGTGAAACATAGAGCACCTATTGCTATAGAGGCAAACCAGTAACTACTTCCTAAAAGCACTATTTTAGCTGTGCCAGTACCCCATCAGTACTCCATCTAGTCACCAGTTATAATATCAAGATGCATAATGGGGATGTTTCAGAGCAAGTGTTTCCACTTGTGTTAGTTCAGAATGCCAGTGACAGCGACGAGAAAAAATACAATTCTTTCTTGTCACAAGACTGGGAAGCCTTAAAGTTATTTAGCAGTCCCAAAGAACAAGGGTTCTTTTGTAGGATTATATTTTGACAGTGTATTTTGTGTGGCGTATGTTTATGGCTGTTAATTTAAAAACTTCCCCAAGAACTACCTTGACCTTTTCCCATCTGCCTCCAGACAAAGCTATAAACAGAAATCTTTTTCACAGATGCTGCCCACTGAATGGCCTAGGAGGAAAAATGCTTGTAAATGATAAAGGATAACAAGAAAACATTGATATACACAAAGTATTAGGCAAAAAAAAAAAAAAAAAAAAAAAAAAAGAAAAGAAAAAAAAAGTAATAAACTGGTAGAGAGACTATTGGGAAAAAGTTTTTTTTTGTTTGTTTGTTTTGTTTTTATTTTTATTTTTTTTTGGCTAGAGATAAACAGCCAACTCTGTTCAGGAGATGAAATACTACTCCAGTAGTTTCTATTCCAAGTCTACTTTTCAGTGCAGACTAACATCCAAAAAATTCCAGCTTCTTTCAAGACCTCATCCTCTCATTAATAGTAACATGCAAGTAATGAGTAGTCCAATAAAGCCTATGGAATCACATTTCCACACAGTCCATGCATGCAGTAGGAGAATGAAGTATGGGAAGCAGCAGTGATGCACTGTGATCAGCATGAGCTACAGCTCAGAAAATGAGAAGGGGCTACAAGCTCCCTGTGCGTGCATACAGTTTAGGAACGCAGTGCTCGTTGTCATGAGAAAGAGCTGGTTGACAGACCATGTTTGTTAATTCTTCCTATTTTTTAAAAAAGGGAAACTATAAAACCAGCTACAAATATTTATTAGCCTTTGAACAGGTACTTGCTACCAGCCTGTCACAATAGCTTTTTAAGCCTTACTACTCATTTTCTTAAAAGCATACTTCAAACCTTTCTTGTTTATGTCATGTTTCCAGCAACTTTAAAAAAAAATCTGTATTTCAGATCCCAAGTCATTGGTAGAATTCAAGCTTTGCAGTAATGAGCCCTCTATAAACACTACAAAGAGTTTACATCCATTGTTTAGACTGCAAAAACAAACAAGCAACAGAAACATGCTATGAAAGATGCTTTATGAATAGCTTTCTGTGTAGACATTCAGGGTATTCTGAATTGATTAGCACATGTGAGGATATGTTTCCTATATTACTGTACTGTATATTGGTATAACTCTCAAAAACACTTTTGCCTTACAATCTAGAAATCACTTGGCCAGTGCTTATTTGTGTCACGTGACAATTTTTTTCCCCAAAAATTTATAATGGTGCACACAGGTAGTCAGAAATTTCACTATTGCTGTAATGTAATCAAATGGTAACCACATGCTTTGAGAGTCTTGCACAGATTTTTATTTTTTTTTTAATATTCATAACATCAAAGATTTTTCTTCCATTGGTGTTGAAATGCCATAACTTCCCTCTTTGTGAAACCCTAGAATGATCACACCATATTTTCTACAGGTGCCTGAAACTTGGTGTAGATATCTTTTGTTCTCCTGAGTAGTGGCACACGGATGGCTATTCCGAACTATTGCCTGGAGGTGCTTGGAAATACTTCTCACACCTGTCTGGGCTGATGAGCAGGATTTCTGTGGATATAGAGCAAGAGAATGGGTAAAAGTAACTTAACCACTACAAAAAGTATTAGTGATGTAAAACACTTTCTTTTTCCGAACTGTATGACCAGGAAACAAAATAATTGTTTAGGAAGAGCAGAGTCAAATATGCACGGATGTTATTTGCAAGAAAGCTTCCAGCCTGATGTTCCATGAAATGGATAAATGATATTTTGGAATTAAAATTAGATAATTCTGTCTCATTGCATCAGAAATTTATCATAGCACTGTTTGTGCTTTGCATTTCTGGAAGCAGACTTCACAGGGAAATAAGTTCTACAAATATTGTTCAGAATCAAAATCCAGAACTGTCAGTTCAGAGTTTAGCAGTACTGTGGACCTTTCTTGGAAGTTTGTAACAGCTGACAGTTTCACCCACCTATCTGACTGCCTTACTCTCCTGTGCTCTGCCTAAACTTCTCATTGCTCAGTTCCTGAATCTCCACAGTTCAGAACATGACAGTTAAGTTAAATTTTCACAAGAGTCTGGTATTCTCAAGAAAATATGGGTTGTGGACTCTCAGGAAAATGCAAGGTGAAAGTAGAGTCTACCACAGGCAGAGACCAGGAGAAAAATAGAGAAAGGAGCATGAGAAAGACAACGGAGATATAGCAAACTGTTATATTCTCATTGCAGTACTGCTCTTTAAAAAAAAGCCCCCCAGGTTCTGTTGCTGTTTAGATCACACATGGTAAAAAGAGGAAAGCTGCCACAATAATAAGGGAGAACAGCCAGGAGGTGTCAAGGAATTTAACAGAGAAGATGGAAAAAATTTAAATATACATAGTGGGATTGTGAGTCGAAATGGATTATCCAGAACAGGTAGCTGGAGAGAACAAAATTCTGTCACAGCATCTTGTGCATATTTTTCTTCTCCACACATGAAGGTTGATAGACAGTGTTTTACATGGTTTATAATACAAGCAGATCTCAAGAGGACTAAATTCCTCTGATAGGCTGGCTGTTCAGTGGCACATTGGGCCACTGCTGGCATGGACACCACCTCAACCCAATAGAGCACACAGACAGGCTCTTCTACTGTATCATTGTTTTCTAGCACTCTTGTTACCTCAGACATTCACCCTTATGTGGACTAGAAATACTCTCTTTGCACTGCTGTAATTCCAGAATTTTCTGCTTTGTCATGCCTTCTTTCTGCAATTGATCCCCAGTTGAACAGAAGATCATTTGCCTCTGGAGAGCTCCATAAAGAACTGTGGTGCACTTATGTAGTTAGCATGGTTGAGGAGTACAGAACTGTAATTTCTCCTGGTCATATGCCAGCACTTAAGCAGCAGGGCGTTAAATGGTCATCATAACTCCAATCAAGAGTAAATACAGAGGTTAGTAAACTCAATACTCCTTTTAGGAAACTGGGCAGGATGGTACAACAGGTGGGGCAGTGCTAACAGTGTGCAAAGGGCACTCGCGTGAGCACTAAGTTCACATTAGCACATTGTGCAGTGGAGTGGACTTTGAAACTGGATTACACACTTTCATTAATTATTACATGCAAATACAAATAGCTACTGTGCTACAGCAACATTTCAACACAGTGCCAATGAAAATATCCTATATCTACGTATAGATAACTCTTAGCACAGGTTTATTGCCTTGCAACTGTTCTAGGAAAACTATTCTTGCATACTCTGCTCTCGGAATACTAGTCTATAATTTCACCTTGATTATGACAGATCTTTCAGATGTGCATACTTTCACATCCCAGAGAGAAAATATTGCACTTATGCAATGATACCAACGTGCCTTATGGCTAGCTAAGGACTTTGTGTTATCCTCAGATGATCTTGAGAGTAAGAATGGTTTATTGTTCCACTCAACACAGAAATTTCTCTATAGATTTGCCATCTTTGGGACTTTTCAAGAACAGGAAGATTGAGCAATATAGATGGATATAGGAAATTCTGCCTGGAGAGAGAAAAAAGGTGGGCACTATAGTCTGTGTTTGTGTGCTTTCTGGGGTCACAGAATCACAGAATGGCCAGGGTTGGAAGGGACCTCAAGGATCATGAATCTCCAACCCCCCTGCCACATGCAGGGCCACCAACCTCCCCATTTAATACTACACCAGGCTGCCCAGGGCCCCATCCAGTCTAGCCTTGAACACCTCTAGGAACGGGGCATCCACAACATCTCTGGGCAGCCCGTTCCAGTACCTCACCAACTCTCTCTGGAAAGAATTTCCCCCTGACATCCAACCTAAATCTCCCCTCCCTCAACTTAAAACCATTTCCCCTCATCCTGCAGTTATCTACCTTTTCAAAGAGTTGATGCTCCTCCCCTCTATAGGCTCCCTTTAGGTATTGAAATGCTGCGATGAGGTCACCCCGCAGCCTTCTTTTCTCCAGGCTGAACAAACCCAGCTCCCTCAGCCTGTCTTCACAGGGGAGGTGCTCCAGTCCCCCGATCATCTTTGTGGCTCTCCTCTGGACCCTCTCCAACAGCTCCCTGTCTTTTTTGTACTGGGGGCTCCAGACCTGGACACAATACTCCGGATGGGGCCTCACAAGAGCAGAGTAGAGGGAAACAATCACCTCCTTATCCCTGCTGGCCACCCCTCTTTTGATGGAGCACAGGATACCATTTGCATTCCGAGCCACAAGGGCACACCGCTGGCTCATATTAAGTTTTTCATCAATCAAGACCCCCAGGTCCTTCTCCACAGGGCTGCTCTCAAGGGCCGCTTCTTCCAGTCTGTATGGGTGCCTGGGATTCCTCCAGCTCAAGTGCAAAACTCTGCACTTTGCCATGGGTCTGAGCAGTATAAAGTAAATGACGGAATCAATATGGTCGGAAAATACCACTAAGATCACCTAGTCCAACTGCCAACCCCTCCCTGCCATGCTCACTAACCATGTCCCTCAGTGCCACATCCACACGGCTCCTGAACACCTCCAGGGACGGTGACTCCACCACTCACCTGGGCAGCCCATGCCAATGCCTCACCACTCTGTCAGAGACACAATTTTTCCTAATATCTAAATGATACTTTCCAATTTCTAAAACCACTCATTGCCTCTCCGGCACTCACATCATTGTGCATCTCATCACTGCCTGCATTTGGCCCACACCAGGCTGCAGGAAGGTAGGAGATCAAAGGGCTTTGCACAAAAGGTGGCTGACAACACCGGTGACAAATGCCCTCAATTCCATCAGCCACAGACTATGGCGACCAGTATCAGTTGCCCATTTTCATTAGTGCGTGTTTTCAGTCACGCTCAGTTTGCCAGCTCTGGCACGGGTGCGATTGAGGATCCCACCTCAGTGACCAGGAAGCAAGAAGCACCCGACAGGAATTCAGGCTTCTGAGTCTCAGCTTAGTGCGGTAACCACCACTTAAAGACAGCAGAGCCTGAAGTAAGGTTCGTTTGCTCGCAGGCTTTATAACCCCCACTCTTCCCTGCGGAGCGGCAGAGGCGCATCAGGCATCGCGGCGGACAGCCTCCTCTCCGGCTGGCGGCGGGGTCCTCGCACTGTATAAGAGCGTGAGGCTGAAGGCCCGCCCCCTCTTTCGCTTGCGGCTCGCGGCGGCAGCGGGGTGAGCGGCCATGGCGGCGGCGGGGCCTGCTGGGCAGAATCCCTCCGGCCGGCGGGCCATCGCGGCGGGGGGGCGCTGGGCGGGGACGTCGGGGCGGCTGCCGGCACTCACCGGGGCGGTCTGTCTCTGTATTTGCAGCAGGAAGCCGGGCGGGAGCGGCACCCACCGAGAGGGCCATGGCCGAGGAAGGGTGAGCGGGGCGGGAGCTGGCGGGGTGGGGCGGAGGTGGCGGGCCGCTGCTGGGCGCAGCACCGCGCTTGGGCGCCCCACGTCGGGTCGGGTCTGAGCTCTCGGGCCGGGCAGGCCGCGCCGTGCTGCCGCTAGCACCGGCACCTCTCTGTAGGTGGGGTGAGGTGCGCTGATGGCACGGCTGGGTTTGCGGCCAGTCCCTTTGTGAGGGAGCATGAGGAGACGGCCGCTGGCTGGTTCCCAGCCGCCTGGATGCCTACTTGTGCGACCTCGTGTAGGGAACCTGCTTTGGCAGGTGGGTTGGGCTCAATGATCTCTGGAGATCCCTTCCAACCCCTACAATTCTGTGATTCTGTGGTTCACCAATAAGGCTTAGAACGTATTCAGCTTCCTCTTAACTGCTGCTTTTTTTTTCAGTTGCTGCTGTGGTTTTGCTCTTTTATTTGCCTTTTTCCTGTAGTTTTTAGCAGTTGGATGCTTGCAGGTGAACGGGAAGTTTTCGCTTATGACTGAAGATGCTGGCATGGACAAAGCAATGATGTCTGCTTTCTGTTTAGCATTACTGCTGGAGGTGTAATGGATGTTAACACCGCCCTCCAAGAAGTGCTGAAGACCGCACTTATCCATGATGGCCTTGCTCGTGGTATTCGTGAAGCAGCCAAAGCCTTGGACAAGTAAGTGCTGTGTTTCTTTTATCTGTGAACAGTAAAACGGAGTGAGGAGTATTGTGAAGAAGTATATTAAGCACATAAAGGTGGAATGGCATTGGTTGCACGTTTCTTTAGAAACATCAAGCTCACAAACTTTCATAGACTGATAGAATGGCCTGGGTTGAAAAGGGCCTCAAAGATCATCTTGTTTCAACCCCCCTGCCACAGGTAGGATCACCAGCCACTAGGCCAAGCTGCCTAGAGCCACATCCAGTCTGGGTTTTTTTAACTTTGCATTTTAAGGAAAGGTGGGACTCTCAAAGCTTGTTAAGAATTAGAATTGAGAAGGCTGATATGTATGTCAGATTTGAACTGGAAAACGATTTAATTTTTTTATAAAAAGAGCTTGCTTTTTTTGGTTAGCTTCACTTTTTTGATATGGCTGTAAATAACTGACTTGATACTATGTCAAAATAGTATGGAATTTGTCATATAGGTGCTAGACGTAATATACAGCTACTATTTCTGGTATATGCGCACAGATAAAAGCTTCTAATATCAGCCTGTAAGTAACATTAAATGTAAAGCTACAGTGTTTGAGTGATGACTTCACAAATTGTCGGATACCCCTTCACTCCTTTTGAGTGAGAACTGTAGTCTGACAAACCTGTATGCACGAAGCTCTAAAACAAGGTATCAAATAAGAAAAGGGGCAAGTGTAACTGACTGAAAACTAAATGGCAAGAAGTTTTTTTTAAGACAAATTCATGTAATGTGCATTAAAAGAATTATATTTATACAAGGCTTGGGTACATTGTGTCAAATGGTTCTTGCTTGGAAACTTCCAAAATGTTCTGGTGGTTCTCATGATGGAGATTGCTGTAGAGAACATAGGATTTGTTTGCAGTGGTCACATTACATTAAGTTAAGCATAGAAGACCTATACGGCTCTCTTTGTTGTCAGGTATCCCTTTGATATTCTTAACATTATACTGCAGTATACAAAGATCGTAATTAGAATTGGGGCCCTGTCATAACAGCTTCTTTGGACGTAAGTAGAAAAGATTGTTCTGAAGAGCTTTTAAAAATCTGGCGTAGAAATTCAAGCTTTTGTAATTACAATCCTAATTTTGAATGACTGTAATCTGAGGTAGAGGGCAAAAAGCAACTTGTAATTTTGTTGCTTTGTACTAAAGACACTAGTTGTTTATGGGACTTAGTGTTTATTCATTACACCTTTTTTAGTGTCTGAGAATTAATATAATGGTGTTTCTAGAAGCTTCTGAAGTTGTATAGGGTCTCTTAATAAAACTAACAATGAATGAGAACTGTTGTGTTTGAGCAGGAGTTAGTAGAAGATTATATGAAAAGTGTATTTTATAATTCAAAGTGGTTTAAAAGGGCCAGAAATAAAGTGGCTGTCTAAACATGCATGTGCTGAATCTTGCTTGTTGTGGTTTAGATTATTAAGAAGGCTTGGTCAGTGTTTGAGGTTATGTTTGCCATTTCTTCTTTTAAGGCGCCAAGCCCATCTTTGTGTCCTGGCTTCAAACTGTGATGAGCCCATGTATGTAAGGCTAGTGGAAGCACTTTGTGCAGAACACCAGATCAACTTGATAAAGGTGAGTGTCAGAAGTTCATACACAAGTCTGGAAGTAACCATACTTGTGAGCTGATCTACTTGTTTCAGAATATAGAAAGGTGAACCTTTGACATCACTGTAATTCTGTAAATGGTTTATGAAAGCAAAATTTCTGACAGCAGCAGTGACTTTTCAGTTTAATGGAATTCTTAGGTGAACAGTGTAAAAGCCATGGACATAATGGTTAAAGATGTGTTTTAAGTTTAAAATTGAAGTCTATTTTTGTGATGATATTTGAAAAAACAGAACTCATTAGAAGAACTCATTGAATAGTGGTTACAGAGTGTGTGTGTGTAGAGTCTTAATGTGTGTTTTCTTCAAATTAAAAATATAGGAGCTGTACAATGATGAGACTTTGGCTCCCTCTACTGATACTTGTGAGGAAAACAGCCATACGTTACCCAATACCTCTGAGAGTACAGCATTTTTTTATTGAACATAGTTACATTAGAAATTAACAGTTCTAATGTGATGTAATGTTTTATGCAGGTTGATGACAACAAAAAGCTGGGTGAATGGGTAGGACTCTGCAAGATCGACAGAGAAGGGAAACCTCGCAAAGTAGTGGGCTGCAGTTGTGTGGTTGTCAAAGTAAGATATGCTCCTTTAATTCTGGAAATGAGCAATATGAGATGTTTTGTCTTCTTGCCAGTAAGCATTAAAGACAAGTTTTTAACTAGAAAATAAACTTAAGAGAAAAAAACACCAGTTAATAGTCTCTGCTCAACTTGAAAATGTTTTGCAGAGCATGTTTTAAAACTACTGGTAAAGTAAAGCCACAGTACGAGCCTTGAAGAAAATTTATTGTCTTTGAGGTCCCAAAAGATGGCTACATCTTGTCCATAAGCAGTAATGACTTCTGCATGTGTTGTAGTACTTGTTACTGTTTTGCATATTGATATATTTGGTTTCGTTTAAGCAGAAATTAAGTCAGCTTGGGTCTTCACCAGTGGATTATATGCTTAAATGAAATAGAGTAGTCCAATATTAAAACAGTTATTTATTAGTAAAACAAGGGAAAGCAACTGGTAGATATGGTTTCTGTTGAGGTTACATCATGTCAGAATACTAGTCATTCTTTTAGAAGTAGAATGTAAACTTCAGAATGAGTTGTCTTGTTTATAATGGGTTATTCTATGTTACAGGATTATGGCAAGGAATCTCAGGCCAAAGATGTCATCGAAGAGTACTTCAAGTGCAAGAAATGAAAAATAAATTTTGAGCCTGATAAGCGTGTGTGTGTGTGATTAATGGGTGGGTGCTTGTGGGATTATTCTCATTATTGCAAAGGATAACAGCAGATTTAAGGACTTTAAAGGTCTTGGAGTAGTTCCTTAATATTTGAATTCTGTTTATTAAAGAGGTTAATGGGAATGCTTGCAGTCCTTATTTCTTGGTGCTCCTTTTCCTGTTTGTACCATGGTTTGCAAGTTAGGGAACTTAATACAGCTTCTGAATTGTAGAAATGCTAATAGTTGATTATGGTATTTGCTGCCACCTAGTTTGGCAGCATGTAGGCCTGCACTTACATTTCCAGAGTAACTTGTCTGGGAAAGTCTGAAATAACTGCTGCATCTGTGATGAAAATTTGGCTCCCTCTACTGAAGCAAATGAGGAGAACTGCCTTAATTGTTACCCAAATCTTCTGAGATGTTGCAGAAATTCTTTAAATAAACCTTAATTTCTTCAGAAGACTAACTTGAGACTAGTTCTGTTTTTCTTCACTCAGTTCTGAAACAAACTGCATGGGATTACCTATCTAAGGAAAGTACTGTCATATAGTTAATGATTGTGCATGTGTACTGCACTGTCAGGATAGCCAAATGGTTGAGATTTCATTGCTGAGACAAGGCAGTTTTTAATAGTGACTTGTCCTTCGTCTTGGTTTCATTAATGGTGGTTAGGTACAAACTTTTTGTTAAGCAAAACCTTTTTGGAAATCTGAACAGGTTTAATATCTCCTCTCCCGTGTGTGTTGCATCTTCTGCAAAGTGGAGCATCTCTAAGAGGACTCCTAAAGATTTGCTTAAGTAGGACATGAATGTGACTGGGATTGGGCACGTGTACACTGGAAGGGCTGGAATGTGTGTGTTAATTGTGAATAAATTACAACTAGTGTTAAATTCACATTACTAATTATATTACCAATTACCATTGAAATCTACAGAAATTCTCCTGTTGATAAGATCCTCAGTTGTATATCTCATTGGATCACTGGAGGTTTTTAAGCAATTAATTTGTAATAATACTCATTTCAAAATGGAATTGAAAGACTACTGCAAAATTTAGGTTGATGTGTCTAATAAGCTTAAGTATTTCTTGTAAATTAACACATTTTTAAGCTTGGTTTATATTTTGTCCTGTGTTTAGGAGTTGTATCTTTCAAGGGGTTTGGTTCCCTTTTGAAAATGCATGGAATAGCCATGCTTATGTGGCTGTAATATTTCTAAAATGTTTCCAGGTACATGCTAGTGGAAGTTGTCTAGAATTATGATGGTAGTGGTGATCTTGTGAGGCATCTTGTGAGGGAGAAAGTAATTGTGCTTACAGTGTGCAGTTGAAGCCAAGTCCTCACTGAAAATATTAAGAACAGCTTGTTCACTTCAGGATCTCTCAGTGTAGAGAAGTTCCTCAGTAGCATAAATGCCAGGGGTCAGAGCTTGTCAGCATTAAGTTGCTGTGCTGTGTGCATGTATCTGTAGGCTCTACTCCTTTGGAGAATGTTTTCTCTGCTTTACCAAGAGAAAAGTGGATATGCCAGTTCTACTTAATGCTAAGAATGTTACAGTTGGTGAACATCAATTCTGCATTAAGAATGTTTGGTATTAAACCATGCCGTGTCCTTAACTATAGGAGAAATAAGCAGAAAAGTATTTAGTGTGCCCTTTTCCTTCTGTGCTAAGATGGGTGCAGAAAACATGCTCTGCTTTCTAGAGGCCTCACATCCAGTGGTGTAAAGGAACTCAACAGACCTAGTTAGTCTTGCCTTCTACACTGGAGGTTGTATGTTTGACATTTGAAGTCTCAGAAGGATTTTTAACTGTTTGCCTTTCAAAGCAGGTACTGTATGCTAGGCAAGCACAGAAGTGTGGTGTGACTTGCCTAACCTGAAGAAAAAGAACTGGCAAATTTTCTCAGTAGTTATATGCAGTGCACTTTTGACTGTCAAGTAAATACAAATTCTTCCAGTCACTGGTCAGCAAGCAGATGTTTAATTTTATGATCTTAAAAAATGTTGGGCAGATGATGTGATAGATACTGTCTTATGTAATGATGCACATGTTTATAATCATGAGGATTATTTTTGAATGAAGGTTTCACTGATGGAATAACTTCACATTAATTGCTTCATGTAGCTGCTGTAATTGATGGTACAGTATTACAGGAGTGAAACACTGCATGTGAATCTCCAAGCACCTGTAACTGCTTCTTCCTCTCAGTCCCATAAGTTTCTGGGTCATGTAATACATGAACTGATAAGAACTGATTTGAGGGTAATCAGGATTTGCAGGAGCTTTTCCCCTATTCTCCAGTTCTAAAGGAGTTAGAAGTTCTCCAGTTCTCATAATCATTATTTATTTATTTTCACTGACATACGTGTGAGAAATACAGTATTACATAAAATGGGGATACTTTCAGTAAGGAAAAGTAATCACACTTTTCTAATAATTAGAGTTTATGGTTTTGTTTGTACTGGTTTGGTTTATTTAAAACAAAACCAAAACCTGATGTTATACTGCTGAAAGATTACTTTGGTAGTGTAGGTAGAGTTCTGCAAAAATATCTACAGGGGGAAAATATGTGCAAGTCAATGTGGAGTGTTTTGCTTATATGATTCAACAATTTCTGTTTTCCCTCTAGCACAGTAAATAGCAGGAATGTTTGTCTTCATTCTAGCTTGATTGAGATTAGTGTCAGTAAGAGAAGTTTGACTGTTTGAAGCATAACAGTAGGCTTTGTGCCTTAATACTCTGTAGAAATACCAATGCAAAGTGATCAGATGCTCTTTTCTAAAAGAAATTAAATAATTGCATTCAGACCAGTATCTCGTATGTAAAGTTACTGCCCTGTAAAATTTTACAGTCAAGTTATGAAACAAATATATTTTAGCTGATGTGCAGACAAATGTTTATTAAAGCAAATTTCCTGTTTTGTTGCTCCAAAAAGTTAAAATTCCATTATGCTTCATTCCCTGCCTCCACCCCTCCTTTTTTTTATTCCCCATTGGAGTGATTCTAAGACACTTTCCACAGCGAAAGACTTTAAATCTTTGTTAAAATAAGCTTTGTATTTTGAGGACTGGGTGGGGGAGGGGGGGTGGGGTGGGGGAGGGGTGGAGGAAAAAAAACAAACTGTGCCCCCTAAGTAACCTTTTATTCTGATTGTCTTGTTAGCAGCCAGTGTGTTGGATAACATAATGCAGATGCGTAGGACAGGTTTACGAAGGCAGATGGGGGTGGAAAACTAGAAATGATTCTAGTTTTTAAGAGTATGTGTTTAAGAGAATGGAGGTCACGCTTTGTAGAACCCCCTCCACAGTAAAAAAATGAAACACCCTCATATCCATATATATACATAATGGTATATGTCAATATAAGCTATGGTGACTTTTTCATCCATATATTTGAGTGGATTAAATATTAAATATTACAATATTAAAGGATCACCCTTCAGCTTTACTTCTTTCAAGGTAGCAAAACACAATGTCAGCACATGTTTGAGAAATGCCTTTCTGTGAATGGAACTTAGCAAGCTGCTTTTTAATATATATAAATTAGTTCCTTCTTTCTGCAGTCACTGACTTTCACCCTTCCATTCCATGGATGTGTTTTAGATCCAAATCAAAATCTCAGCTGACCGTCTATTTCAAACTCAGCAAGACAGTTCATAGTATTGTCTCTTAAGACCAATGTGTCTTGATCCTTTTCTTTCACTGCAAACAGGATGCTTCAAGTACAATTTCTCCCAACGTTTTGGAGCAGTCTCCTCTGCAATTTCAGGTTCACGTTCTTGGTATCAACCATGTGAATTCATTTCTGTTTGTTTCATAAAGTGCTTGACTGGCAGTTGTCAGGGCCTTTTCTGATATAGCCTTATTACTTATTTGTTGCTCTGAATGGGCAGTTCTTGGGTGCCTGTTGCATAATCTGTCCAAAAAAAACCAAACACCATGCAAACAAAAACCAGCATGTGTTTTTCATATGCTGAGCCTCACATGAGACAAGCTCCTGAACATCTGCAAGATTACCTTGCTCTTCCTCCAAATTTCTTTATTAGGCTTCTGTTCTTAAGATGTTACAAAAAGTCTAAACATTTTCAGAAATGGAGAATGCTACCTAAGGCTCATTTGTGTTCATTGGTTAATTGGTCTGTCTCAGGCTGTTCCCCCAGACTATCAAAAGATAGCAATATGCTTAATAACCACTTGTATATAGATTCCAAAAGGATTTGTATACAATTGTGGAGGAGTATTTCACTGGGGAGTGTATTGTGATCAAATGGGTTCCCGTTGGGAAAATCTAGGCCCTGCTGTTCCCATTCTCTTAGTGTGTGCTCCTTGCCTTCACAAAGGGAGGTGCGCCTTCCCACTTACTGCGCAGGATCCTGCGTTCCTTCGGAACCCCATCTGCAGGCAGGTAGTTTGCAACCTGCAGGCTCTTCGCAAGACACCTCTTGTGAAAGGACAATGGCTGTTCTTTCAGGGTAGCCCGCATCTGTATTTGCAAAAAAGAAAAAATAAATAAAAATTTTGGGTGGTGATGCATAGCATAATACAAGAATGGAAAATGATTTCTAGTAACAAATGCATAAGAAGATTGACTGCACATTTTGTTCTGCAGTGAGTTTCTTCAGCTTGTGGTTACGTGCTAGTTGCGTAATTCTGATGTTACCATATGTTTAGTTGGTGTTAAGTCATCACATCAGTTTCATTTGCACTAGATAATGTGTTTTGGGAAGTTTAGATGTCTTTCGAACTAATAACATTTGGGCAAGAGAGTGTAGAGAACCTCAGGTTAGTCTGATTGTGCTTTATAATCTTGGTTAGGAAAAGTCATCACCAAATATGAGTCTATAGAAAAAATAGAAATAGAAAAAAAAAACTTATTTTTCTTTTTTTAGGTTGCAAAGAATGTGCCAATTTGTTTTCAAGTGGACCATTTAAATGTGAATTGGATTTAGATCGGCAATACGAACACCTCATTTTCACACTTTGATTTGGTAACAAAAGGGATAAAAGATTCTGCTCAACTCGTAAGGGAAGAACTTAGTCCTCTCCTTTTTGTGTTTTAAATCACTGGTGTTTTTAAGAAAACGTCATGCTGATGTGCTGTCTGCAACCTACACCCAGACTTTCTAGTGCTGCACAACAGTATGTTATGAGAAGGGCAGTTTCCTCACAGGTGATTAACCATCTGCGCTGATCACTTTCAACTGCAGTTTATTCCTCCCTCTCCAAAGAAGGAAAATACACAGAAAACCACAAGACATAAAGCAGCTCATTACAAGAATGCTTTCAGAGAACGGACAGCGTAGTTACAATACTAAATGCTTTATGTGTTTAGACTAGCGTTTCTTTTTCTTTCCTTTGACCTTACTACAAACTAATAAGCATTGGTCAAGTCCAGAAAAGTTGTGAACAGGAAATAAAATTGCATACATAATTTAGTCACAAGCTTCCTAGTCTACTAAAGGTTATCTTGACTGTTGTGGAAAGCACCTATGCTTTCCTCTCAGTAAATTATATACCTTAAGGGTAGCAAAAAAATGCCCCTAAAAATACTGTTAGGAGCTGATGAGTGAAGTGTCTTTGCATGTATTCAGAAGAGGAGAAAGCCTGTACCCAGAATGTCCTGCAGCCGTGAAATAGTGATGAAATTGAGCCTTTTGTGTGGCTGTCAATTGTATGATAAAATCCATAACATGGTCATTGGCTGAGCTAATAGTGTTGTGAATATAAAACTTGTTAACTATGCTTTCCCGTAAGATTCCACTTATATGTGTGGGTTTTGTCAAGTTTATTTCCCATAGCCTGAAATTTTTCAGGAATTTTTATTTTTTTAACTGATATTTTTATTTTTCAATTAAAGGAACAAAGATGTTAGACTTCCCAGTGAAAAGATTTTTTGTGTTTTTTTCTTTTTTTTCTTTTTTTCCCCACAGACACGATATGTAATTGGAAAGTGGGGAGAGAGAAGGAGCAGTTTCAGAAGATGTGTGAAGGGAGAGGGATGGATTTGTGGGAAACAGAAAGTGATGGGTAATTCCTAAGGCTGGTGAACATAATTAGTAGGTTAGGTCAGAGCAGGAATATCAAGAGGCTGAGTCAGTGAGACATGGTGCAAGCATTTAGATTTTCCCTACCCGACATCTGGAGTTGAACCTGAAGAGGCCACTGTTACACCATCCCTTTCCGTATGGTAATCATTCACAAAATTAATAACAAAATGCTTTTCTCTGTCTTCTAGCGCTGGCCCATAGAGAGACAAACTATCAAGGAACAGAAGAGTTGGTGGAGGGATAGAAATTGTCATAGGCAGATTACCAAGCTCAAAGCAAGCAAAAGGTTGACTCTCTTGGGGAATGTACATAGCGACTGAAGGAACTGTGGCTGTTCAGTCTGGGGAAAAAGGAGGCTAAGGGGAGACTTTATTGCTTTATTCCAATATCTGAAAGGTGCTTACAGCGAGAGCAGGGTTGGTCTCTTCTCACTGGTGACAGGTGACAGGAGAGGGGAAATGGCCTTAACTAGCGCCAGGGGTAATTTCAGGTTGGATATCAGAAAAAAAAAAACTTACAGAAAGGGTTGTTAAGCACTGGCATAGGCTTCCCAGAGAGGTGGTTGAGTCACCATCCCTAAATGTGTTTAAAAGCGTTTGAATGTGGTGCTCAGGGACATGACTTAGTGGAGGGTTGTTAGAGTATGGTTAGGTCGTATTTGGACTCGATTATCTTTAAGGTCTTTTCCAACCTGAGCAATTCTGTGATTCTGTGATTCTTTGTGACAAGAGGCGCATGCAGTTGTTTCCACAGTTCTTTTTATTCGAAGAGAGAACAGACCCTAAGAGTGATCCAGAGCTATGCTGTGAAGAAAATAAAACCACCTGTATTTTTTGTGTTACAAACAGTGATGTGGATTCCACTTCAGCTGTTAGGCTTCTAATCAGAGGCAGGTGAGTCACTCAGAAATGCTCACAACGTGTGTTTTTATTTCCTGGGTGCACCAGCTTGCCTGTGCCTCGTTCCGACAGAAATAGGTGTTCACAGATAGCGAAACGTTGCTTTAAGCACAGGAAGCTACAACAGATACTCGATTTCGGAAGAATAAAGTTTTCAGGATGGGTATTCATTTATTTTAGCCATTTGTCACCTCTGTACAACCTGTATACACAAGGCTGTCTATAACTTCCCCCGCGCTGGAGCTGCTCGAGTGCCCTGCCCTCAGGGTGCTACTGCCGGGCTCCAGTCGGGACAGGCCCCATGCGGACGCAAGGGGGCGCTGTTGTCGCGGCTACTCGGCGGTCGCCGAGGCGGGCGGCGCGGTCCGACCGTTCCTGGCTCCCGCGGAGTTACGGCAGCAGGTGCTGCGGTGATCCCGAGAGCCGGCTGCGGGGGAAACAAACGTGGCGTGGAACTCCTCAGCGCCTTTGAATGCTGTCGATTTTTATGCATATTTTCCAGCGTGATAGCCTTGTAAAATCCAAATGAGTCAGATGTTTAAGTTTTTACAGCGTGTAGAAATGCGAGTGCATAAAGCAAAGGGCTTTGTTGTACAGCTGTGGCTGCTTTAATCTGTTTTTCTCAGAGCTGTAACGCACAGAGCGAGCAGCGTTGTCTGCTTTCTTTCTTTCACAGAGATATCTTAATTAATGAATAAGATACAGATTTGCCGAGGTTTTGGGGACGTGTTTAAGGAGTGGATTGTTTAGAAAGTAGGTTGGTTTTGTGGGCAGCGCTGTGTGAGGCTTGGACACACCTGTGTCAGATGGAGCGCTTAAGGACCGTGCGGGCTTCAGATAAGAGCCAGCATAGGTGAAAGCATTTTTTTTCTTCTCCCTGAAGTGTCTGATGTATTACAACGTTCAAAGCATTTCAGTATGCTTATATTGTATTCACACATATGCAATGTATTTGAAACATTCCTACCGAGGAGATTGTGGTAAAAGCTGTAACGTGCAGCTTGCTGGGTTTCATTGTGAAGTAATATAATCTCCACATGTGCGAAGGCCAATGCAATATTTTATTTTTTGCTTACCCCAGGGACTGTGATATTAAATTTATCAGCTGAAATACTTGAATGAGAACTCGTAAATATTTTTTGAGGTGCATCAGTGGCGGACATGGGGAGGGAGAAGACATGCGGCGCTGGGGGAAAAGGAAGCTGTTCTTACTTCTCGTTCTTTTCTGTCAAATAACAGCTCTGCGTTGGCCTTCAGATGGAGTACTGGTAAATTTTCTCAGTGATTGAAAACAAGTTTTAAATTGGAAATAATTTGTTACTGTGTTACTGACTGGTCTTTATTGATAATTCAGATATTCACCTGTATACAGCGCTCTGGATATCTTGAAGGTAGAGGAGAAGATAATGGCCTCAGGTTGCACTGGGGAGGTTCAGGTTGGCTATTAGGAAAAACTTCTCTGGGGGAGTGGTGAGGCAGTGGCACAGGCTGCCTGGGGAGGTGGTAGAGTCACCGTCCCTGAAGGTGTTCAAGAAGCATGTGAATGTGGCACTGAGGTGCATGGTGGGGATGGTTTGGAGGTTGGACTAGGTGACCTTTACCAGCCTTAGTGATTCTGTGAGGGTTACCTAAAAGAGAGGTATTGATGTGAAATGGTTTCATATGCATGGGAGAGACTGTTGGACTGTTTTATCCAATGCACTACAATTGTAAATACACTAGCTGAGAGAATCTAGGAGTCTGTGCACTGCATTAAGAGAGTTATATTCCGGAGCTTAAGCAAGTATCTCTGCACAGCATTTTCCCATGTTATGTTAGTCTAGTCACTTGCCTGAGTTTAATTTCGGCAGTCCAAAACAACTTTGTGGTGATCTAGAATAACCCAAGCCATGTTGAGTTACCATTTCTTTGTCACAAGTGGATGAGTGTTCAGCTGCAGCCAAAACTGCCCTGATTAGGATGGGTACTGAGAACAATATTCTCACTGTAGAAAGTCTTTTATGCCCCCACATCTTGATTACTGCATGTATTCTTGATGGTCTCCACATCTCATGAAAAGCACAGTTTGAAGAGGAAAAGAAGATTTTAAACAATAAGCTAGGAATAAGTATACCAAAAATTATTAACGGTGAGTAACAGCAGGCTCACTTCAGTTTGGAAAGAAGGCTGAATAGAGATGGGCTTGATTTACCATATCAAGAGCAATGCAAAAGATGAGTACTAAACTTGTTTACCAGATCCTGTAATAGCAGACTGGGGACTTGGATTGAAACTGATAGGAGATCATTTAAAATTGATTTTAAAAACTGTATGTCCTCAAAGCGTGTGATAAACCTTTGCAACTTGCTGTTGCAGGAAAGTGTGAAGTCTTGAGACACTTGCAGCATATCAAGAACCTCAAAGCAAATTAGACAAATTAATGGATAAAAGGTGCAAATTAGATACTTTTGGCAGTAGGTAAGAGTGTTCCTGATGACATCCATAATCTAAAAGCATGATGCAGGTTGAGTATGAAGTTTGGACCTCAGTATCTTGTTCCATGTGCTCTCCTTGAGCAAATTCTGCAGTAGCCACTGTGTGAGATAAAATTGAGCAAGTGGATCATTGATGTCATCCTGTGGGCATTCTTGATTGGAAAGGATATGGTGGATATGCTCCCAGGATTGATAAAAGAACCCAGATGGCTACCTAAAGCCTTCTTTCATTTTCACAGCCGTAAAAAGGTACAAAAAGAATCAGTAGCACTTGCAGAGAGAGTAAGTAAGTGAAGAGGAGGTGGCTACTTTGGCCCTCGGATGGTCAAGAAATTTGGGTGGCTAGAATATTTTTTCTAGACTTTTTTTTAGGAATCTCCTTGATTAGCATCTAGCTCAAGAATGAAGGTTAATGGAAGCTGTAGAAGGGCCGATGTACTGAGTTATCAAAGTGAAGGAAACAATAAGTGTTGGTCATCATGAGAAATACATTACTGTGATGTACTTCTTTTGGAA
>JAPSGF010000004.1:11053343-11076427 GCA_035772895.1 Perdix hodgsoniae | reverse complement strand
TGGTGAGCATATTGCCTTTGTGCACCAGAATGAGGTGTTTCCAAAAGGAACTGAAAGTCATTTGTTCTTTTGCTCCATGATATATCTAATGACCCAGACCTGTCCATGTTAGAGAGCAGCTCCTCTCCTTCCACAATATTTCACCCAGCAGGAAAAGTGAGCTGGCACTTTTTTGGTATAGTAGTGAAGGAGCTCTTGGCACTTTAGTAGGCATTTCTCCTTTTGATCTAAACTAGCCTATGCACATTGACTTCTCTGGCACACGGCAAAGCTCACCAGTTCTCTCAAGTTTTTCTGAGAGGAACAGAATAGTGAAGGTGGTGAAAGGGTGAGCGGGGGCAAGGATTTATTTGTTTTTTCTTTCTCTTAGCTGTTATTGGCTTGAGATCTGAGGAGCAAAGCTAAATTTGTAATTTGTAAGGACTGTATTTTGAAATTGCCAGTTACTCCAGATAATAAACCAGGGATTTTTGCCCAGAGGAGAAGAAATGAAAATAAATAAATATGGATCATTTTCACCTAATTTATGATCTGCAAATGTGGTTCCTCCTCAACCTACATGATTAATTCTCCTCAATCAGGAGTGACCATCTTGATTACATCTTCTAACAATAAAAAGCCATGAAAACTTTCTTTCATAAGAGAAAATAAATCCAACAATATCAGATGACTGCAGTGTAGATCTTTTTGCCACTTGTACTGTTTTTAACCGTATCACAGCCAATATATGAATTATGGTACTTCACCTTTAACATCACTGTCAAACTGAGTATAGACAGTTTAATGGAAATTGCCCTTACTTGTACCAACTGTAAATACAGTAGAGATGGTAAACTGTTTTGTATGGGCAGCCCAAGAGCTAATCCTAGGTGTTGTAACAGATGCTTATTACGATATAGCTGCTTTGTTTTTTGCATCCGCTCATTTGCATCCACTGTATGCAAATGTATGCCATGTGTATGTAACAAGGTGAATTAGAAAGATTTGGTTGTTGTTGTTTTTTCTATTTCTTTTTAAAGTTGAATTCTGTTAACGTTTTTTGATGCCCAGTGTTCTTTTATTGAAATATTTTACATTTTAAGTGCTTATAGAAGATGGTTGATTCCCAGACAGAAAAGTGCAGCAGTTGTGTGTTAAGGTCTCTGTTCAGACTTATCATTCCAGCCTCAGAAATGTGTTTCCACTAACAGAAGAGCATGATAAGCTGAAGGAGAGGGTGTGCAAGTTAGGCATTTGGCAATGCTTCCACTGGAGCTGCTGTGCTAGGATAGTAGTAGAGGTTCATGAAGTGAGGTGTTCTTTCGAGTCTATCATGTCTCAGCTACTTTACAATCTCTGGAGGGTCCCAGGCAGAGTTTCTATGAGCTGTGCCTTGGTGTTCACCAGATAGTACATGTGCTGCAGATGTTTTAGCTTGCTCACCTGAAGTTTATGATAACTACAACACGTGGTATGTTTTGGATGATCTCAATAGTAAGTCTAGTATCTTATTTCTGAAGCATTTTTGTTGCATGAAGCAATAAATTCAATTCTGTCATCATTAGGCAGGTGTTTATATGTACTGCAAGACTTTAATCTCTCCCCTGGGAACAAAATACTTTAGGGGGCCATTCTACTACTTGGTGTTTGCTTTCCATCTCTGGCATGTTTCTGTTTCTCTCTATGCCAGGAGAACAAGCATGGTTTTATGGTTAGGATGCTGGCTTTGGATTGTTTCCCAGCTCTGCCAGTGACTACTATGAAAGCTGGAGCATGTCTGTCTCTCAGCTCACCAACCTCAGCGTGAGGGTAACAGCTTCATTTTCTGCCATGCGTTTCATCTGCGTAACTGGGAAGATCTTCAGGATGTAGACTGTGCTGTGATAAATATGTGTGTCATGGATCCTACTGTGTCATGGATCCTACCTTTACACAAAATCACCATCTGTCAGCAATAGTGGAACAGAAGTTTAATGTATGGAATACTTGTTGAAGAGCTCTCCAAAATACAAATGACTTCTCAGCATTCTATATTTTGATGGTCCTGTGATATGCCAGCTAACGTTTTTGTTACATGACTGCTGTAATGTTTGGGCTTGGGAGAATGTCATTGTGTATCACATTTACTTCCATTAAAAAGGTTTACATAAGTGTTGAGCTGATTTATAATTGGATCATGAATAACTTTTATTCATACCTGCCCAAGTCTGATCCATGGAATGTCTCCTTGGTTCCTGTAGGAAGTCTCAGTGGTCCCTCCCATCTTGTTTCTGACTTGGTGTTAAGACACTTGCACCATCTAAGTGGCCTGGAAAACCTGGAATCCACTGACTGCTAGTTGTTGAGCAACTGAAATTTTGTGCCAAACTTTGGTGAAAATTAAGTAGCCATCAGAAAATTAACAAAACAAAGAACAGAGGTGGAGGGAAACACGTTGAAGCTGCTTTAGGTAGGGAATTTAAAAGGCCATTGGCTCTTATCATCAGATGACCTCAATGGAAAAGAACAGCATTTTTAAAGATCTCAGTCTTGGGAGAAAACTGACAAAAATTCAGCAGGTTCTTGCAAGGTAATGCTACATCAATTTGAAACAGCCCAGCCATAAAGGCAATGTTAAAACAATTATCTCAAAGAATTCTGGTCAACTGAAAAAAAAACAAAAAAACGTTTCCAAGTAGACTTCCTGTACTTAGAAGGCAGCATGGTAGGATTATGGCAAGGCAAACAGACAAACAAAGCTCAAACAAAACAGCTTTAAACACGAGGTAATTTGTTGTACACATAAAATTGAGACATCAACTATCATATGCATCATGCAGCTAGATTGATGCTTCCTCTTAATCATAACTCCATTAAAAAAAAAAAAAAAAGATTCCATTAGGTTAGGATAATATTATGTGTTTTATTCTTGAAAACATTTACAAATGCATCATATTATACATTATAGTCTAATACTTCAGAAATTTGTGCTGATACAAAGGAGAATTTTCCACGTTGTTATTTTGCAACTTGTAGTTTGTTTATTTAAGGAAAAATACACCATAATCTGATTCTTTTTTTTTCCTGGAGACACTAGGAAAATTGAATTGTTTCCTTTCTTGTAACCACTGCATATGTTCACACACATACAAATATGTGCATGAACAAACACAGTCTCCAAGAGTGAGAGGCACATTTCCCCTGACTAGGGAGAAGAGGTATTGTGCTTGCAGATATTCATATTATCATATATATATGTTTTTCAGTTTAATAATGATGTTAGAGTTCCACACACATTTTTACTTAAAAATCTGAAGTACTTACTTAATTTCTAAATGTGTAATATTTAATGAGAATATTTTTATTTTAGCAAACAAGTATTGTCACGGCGTTAACTAGGTCAATCTATGCCCGTGACAGGGGGGCAATACGCCCCTGCCCCTCTTAACCCCCCCGGCCCCACACAAAATGGGAAGGAAGGAGGGGAAGAAAAACAACAGCGGCAACAATCTATGGAGGAAAACTTATTTTACTAACTATGATATTGGAAATGCAAAATAACACAATATAATAAGATCTAATTGAAATTGAGACTAATAAATCAAATAAGATAGGAGAGGGAGTTCCCGAGACCAAGTCAAACCTGAAAGGCTTGGGATGGCCAGGAAAACGCAACCTCCATGGGCCCACTGCAAAGCAGCAAGTGAGCGTTCCCCCCCCCCCCGGAAGGGTCAGATCCCATGACTTCCGTCATGTACAGAGATAGGTACATGGAGCTGGAGTATTAACACTTTAGTTCCAGTGCACTACATGATGTGTTGATGTGGAATACTGAAAACCAAAAAACATAAAACCATGACAAGTATCCATGTTAATAGCCATGTTAATAGGAAGTTACTTAGGAAGTAATAGTGATTTTTACAAGTTTCTGTAATAGCGATTTTTACTGATTTCTCTTCTAAAGCAATTCAGCCCTTTCATTTTAATTTTCTAGGTAGGGACGGTACCTGCTCTGCGGCAAGACCTTTGCAGCCAAGAATGGTGACATCTCAGAGCCAGGTGGAGACGTGGCGAACAGAGCCTGATTTGTAGTTCAGAAGATGCAATCTTGAACTGGAAATGGGGAGAGAGAAGTTTGCTCCTTGATGCTCATGCAATTCCTTGGGACTTTTTTTTTCTTCAATGACCAAGATGCTGAAGCAATCCATGGGACAAAATACCAGAACTGATAGTTACTTTCTTATGGTAAGTGATCAGATCTCTCTCCTCTATTGTCTCTGTTTATGGCTTCACAACTGATTTAGCAAACTTATCTATCTACAACTTAGATGTAATTTGTGACTCCTTATTGTTGATGAGGAAAAAAAAAAAAATTGGGATCACTTAGTTTCATCTTAAGGTAGATATTTAAAATGGTCAGTGAATGAGGTGCCTGCTTCTTGGGAAGCAGTAAGTAAAGCAAGCCTGCGATGACCAACTCAAACATTTGCCACATACCCTGGTGCGTGGTCTGTTGCTATTCTGTGACAAAAGTAGCTCAGGCCATATCCGGGTCCACTGTTTATGTATCCCTCCTTTAGTTTTTTACAGAAAAAGCCAGAATTAGATGGGGTTCAGGTTTTTTTCTTCATGTGTTTCCATCTAGTGTTTAAGTAGTTGCCACTAATATTAAAACGTTTCTCAGATTCGTTAAGAATGGAGAGAATCTCTCTCCTAAAAGCAAACAAACAGAAATCTAAACCAGACCAACCAAGCAAACAAACAAAACCCCAGAAATTCCCACAGAGAGTAAAACACATTGTGCTCTGTTAGTGAACTGTATGTGGGGGAAGGCACTGGAAGGAGATCAAAGGCAGGGTCAGTTCTTAAAAACAGTGTGCACACAGCTCCAAATGGCCACTTTACCCTGACCACAACCACCTAAAAACTGTTCAGAGTTGCAGTTTTACTCTCAGCATGCAATCTGAATATACCCCACAGCTCAAATTGCAGCCCAGGAGACTGCAAACCCACATGGACAGTAGGGCATGCTTAAAGTCAGTTAAATAAATCCCAGCAAATAAAAGCACAGTCAGCCGCCCCTGCTCTTAAAGCAAGAAGTACTAGCAAGTATGAGTAGACAGCTGGGCTGTTCAACCACATGCAAACTCTAAAATCTGGATTGAAGTCCTTGAAATCAAATTCTTAGCAATGAAGAGTCCCAGTGTGAAAGAAGATAGTTGCCATCTCTTCCTCAGAACCTTTATTCAGGATGGTATGTTTTGGAAAGCAAGGGATAGGATGTATTGATTGCCCTGAAATCTTAGGAATTCTGACGCAGAGCACGCATCACTTCATGTCTCTTTTTTACAGGGAACCAGAACTGTGTGCCCATCTTCTGTAAAAACAGCTGATGGGAGTTGTAGTTCTATTGAGCTCTAGCAATACATAATGCGAGCAAAAAAAGCATACCCATAAAAAAAATGCACAGTTTGGCTTTCTCTGAATAGGAATAAGAAACAAAATGAATCAACACGTCAGTTCTTAACTCTTACAATACTTTTTTTTTTTCCTTTTCTTTCTGACTGCAGATGCAGGACAATATCTTTGCGGCACTATATCTCTTTATTATCTTCCTTGAAAGTGTGTAAGATGCTCAAAACAAAGTCCAGTCCATGTTTTCAAACTTTAGAGTTTCTTAAAATTTGGACAGAATTGGTTGACTTTTGTACTGGTTTTGTGCTACTGATTGTGATAGAGGAGGATTGAGTTGGGGAGCCAAAATGCAGGACAGTGAGAAAGGAATGGAAACTTTACAGGAATGGTTTGTCTGGACGTTGGGTGTCAAAATCACTGAGCAAACGTGTTGCACCAGGTTGGGTCTGAAACCTGCGTTGTATGCGGAATGCCCTTATCCAAGTAGTGAGCCCTACGAAGGGAAGGAGGGAGAATAGAGCTAAAGTGGGGTTGCTGTGTAAGACTGAATCTCTTCCAGCTGACAGCCACTTCTGGCTGTGCTTGTCGCAATGCCAGTCACAAACCTCCCAAAAATTCTAGAAGTGCTCATGGAACAGCTCTGCCCTCATGTCTGAGTTACACAGTCTTAATGTGTTGTTTCCTGAGTAGTATCTTCTGGAGTATCTCATTTGTCATTCTTGAGGTAAACAAATTATTAGGAGGTGTATTACAGCAGTAATGCATTTGGTAAAGCTTGGAACATTACAGATTTAGCTGTGGCAGAGACATTCAGTGAAAATCACTGTGAGGCTGTGCCTTTTCTTAGAGCAAGAAATCACTCAGCTGATGCTATTATAAAACATTTGATAGTTATTAAGTGGTTTTCCAGTAACTTTTCAGTGCTTAGCAGAAAACATTATCATAACTGATATACACTAATTTTCTGTTGTTTATATGTGTATGTAGTGTAACCTCCATTAAAGTGCCATTACATTTGTGGAAAAGATTCTGCAGAAATTACCTAGTGGTCTTCCAAATTTATTCTTTCAATTACTCCGGATCAAATTTGCCTACTTTAAACAACATATTTTAAAATTGACAGTGTTGTGAATTCCACCTGGGATCAAGTTGTGTTCTTTCTGTGTCACACTAATGATGAAGATGATTTAATTACTTAGCTGACAATGTTATTAATGATGAGCATGAGAGAAGGGAGTCGGGCCTTGGTGCTGTTCTCCCATTTCAGGAATTGTCGTAACTGTAGGATTTTAACGAAAGAAAATCTATGTTGGTTAGTCAGGTAAGAAGATACATCTGGATGACAAAGACCATGTTTAGTTGGAAGGTCCCATAATGAAGTTTTTCTAATCACTGTGATATTTGAAGGCTAATGAATGTTTAATATCTTAAATTACTAAAAAGCTCACCTCATTGGTGATTGTCTTCTGTTTTCTTCAGCTTTGACTCTGGAGAACTTCTGTAAGAGTAACCTGAAACCATAAAGCCATCCCAGATTATTTTTTTTTTTGTGTTACTGTTGGACATTGCCCAGGATCCATCAGAATGTGCTTCACTCATCACTGCTCTATCATCCCTCTCCTCATTTCCATCAGTCCAGAATTCATTTACTGTCCATTCTGTGGTTTCCCCAGAAGTAATAGGTCTGTCTGCATTCAAACATTTTGCATATACAGCTTTGTCAGCTAAGAGCACAGGAAGAGAAGAAAAATACCACTAATTAAACCAGCAGTTCTGGAGAATGTTCCTATACCGGGAAAAGCTCTATTGAGAGATACAACTTAAGTCACTTGGATAGCTGGTATAAACATTGCTAGCAAAAAAAATTCTTGCCAATAGACACCACATCTCCTCTAGGGGAGTCTGTGGTGCAAGCTACGTCAGTGAACACTTTGTCCTACAGAGAAGGCCCTCTGTAGGGCCTGTTCAAAGGGTGAAAGTACTGTGATGCTAAAAGCTTGGGTTCACCTGAGCACCTGAGGCTGGTGTGCTGCTGTGGGGTGAGTGGCGGCTCTGTAAAATCACTGTGGAGATGGAGACGAAGTGTGGTTATATTCTGGTCTGCTTTGTCCTGTTTGCATGGTCCACTATAACCTATCTTGGTGACCTTCCTGCTGGTGCTGCTGTATGTTTGTTTGATGCAGAACTTGAAATCTGGCAATCAGATGCACAGTGGGCGAGAGCTGATAGTCTTTCCACAGAGCACACAGCAGAGCCAGGTAAGGTGGCGTTGGGCTTCATGTCCCCACTCTTTAGTCAGGCAGCAATGGGTGTCATCAGTGGTTTGTACAAACAGAAAAATTCTCATCAGAAATAATTACTTTCTTTCTGTTCTGGGACAATCTGGACTTTTTTCATTATTGCTGTTATTATACTGTGAACTAGATGGCAGTAAGTGGAGTGAGGCCACACTAGAAACAAGAATGCATGACCTTCATTTTTAAAAATGCTGGTGATCCAAACAAAGTGGGAATAAGGTGCAGAAGAATGAAAGCTCCCATTCATTGGAGGTTTTGTAGCTTTATGAGAGAAATGTGTCTTAACATGAGCTTCATTCGAGGGGAATGCACACATGGATTAATCTATTAATTATAATCAAATTAAAGGAAAATGTTATCATATATTTTAAACAACCCTTGGCAGGGCTACTACTATCACAATTAATGTTTTGAATCGAAAAAAGAAGTGAAACCATAGTTTTCACTCTCTGTCTGCTTTTGCGTCTATGTGTTTAACTCGGATTAGAGTATGAATTTACTAGACTTGTCTGGTTCACTTTCCTTTATGGGCAGTGCAATGTTCTGGTTTTCATATACTATAAAAGTAGTGATGCCACAAAATTACAAGGGAAATGCTTCAGTCCCTCAGTATAGATATAATTAAATCCAACTAACCTATTTTCATTGCCTGAGATGAGGAATCTTAAATAAAATAAACAAGCCACTCAGCTAATAACATAAAGATCATTTTTAGCGCCATATTATCAGACCATTGATGAGAATTTTCAGTTATGTATTTAAATTCAAACCTTTTCTTTAACAAAGCATACAGTCACTTTTGTGTGGTATAAAGTCTACAACCAACTGTACCTAACAGAACTGTAATCCTGTTGAGCCTCTGTAATGGCACGAACCACAAAAGCAAAACCTGAGTGGTTTATCAATGTCAGCAAACTCCCAGATGGAATTACAGTCTTATGCACACTGTTCAGTTGTATGCTATTCATTATAACATATGACAAAAATTATGCTTCTATTAAAAATACACAGATGAGAGTATGTGTTGTTGAAGGGAGCTTGTTTAAACAACAGAAATAATCTGCTGCTGCAAAGCAAAATCATTTTCAATGCAGGATGTGGCCTGCTGCACAGTATCTTTTCAGGCATATTTACAGGATGATGGGGATTGATTCTGAAACTCTGAAAGAAATATAGTACTTCAGGCTCAGTAGCATGTTTCTGGTTATGATTCCTCAGCTGCAATTTTCTTCTGTTATCTGCCTCGGGAAATCTGTCCATCTCTGAAGGAAGTATGAGCTGGAGCACAGCACTGGGTTTCTCTGTGGAGTAAACCATGAGAATCACCAACCAGGGAAGTCTTTTGGGATCTGTCGGGACTTCCTAACAGTGTGGCAACACTTGGAGAATGTATTAGGGGTCATTATTTTATAGAAATTCGAAAGTTCTATTTGCTATCCGCGCAGTCACATTTGTCATCTTTTAATAAAAGCCTCAGTGTGAAGTTCCTGACTTGAAATTAGAACTGGAGAATGGAGTGATGAGAGAAGCATGGATTTTAGCTTAGAGAGTAAAGTTTTTTTCTGAGCTCAGGAACCCCCACAGCATTTCAAGGTACCTTCAGTGCTTCTAACACCAGAGGGTTTATTCATCTGTAACTGAAGTAAACAGACTTGCTAGTATTTCTCTGCTCAGCAGCTTCCCAAGGAAGCAGGAGGAAGCCGCTGACCCCATGGTAGGAGTCAACCACACCCCAGGACAGGGGGAGAGATGCTGGCTGTGGGGATGGCTGTGAAGGTCCTGTAATTCGCTCTAGGGATGCTATGAGATGGGCTCTTCAGTGCCCGGTTTAAATTCCCCTGAGTGATAAGTGATGGCAGCTGGGCAGAGTCAGCTCAACGTGGAGGACAAATTTCAGCTGCTGCCAAAAGGACAGCATGGAAACAAGGTTCATTTGCAAGACAGGAAGAGATTTTATGGGCAACAACTACAAAATTAGCTTCATCTGGGTGGAAATACTGTCATTTGGTGGATCTTGGGTTTTCTTTGTTTTAGTAAAGCAGATTTTGCAGATTTTGTTCCTGTGATTCCTGAGAGCTTGTCTTGCATGTATTTTCCTCATGTAAATGCACAAATTGAAAGCTTTATTTCAGGTAAGAAAAATCAGAATGTGAATGAGAATGCGTATATATGTTGTATTTTTATTTGTATTTGCATTCTGCAATTCCATGATATAACAGTAGAAACACGTTTCAGGGAAGCACAAACACCACCATAATATGTAACAGTTGCAATATCTCACATTCCGCTTTTTAAATCAAATGTCCTGCTTTCTACTGAATGAAGTATCTACTCTTTTCCATAGCAAAATGTCGTCTTATTCTAACAAACCCTCTTGATACATTTTCATAACAGACACACTTACGGCTGTGGGACCAAGCACAAAAACGTAAAACTACGAATAAAATTTAAAATCAAATCTGAATTTGCAGAACGTTACCTATTTTCCAAGACTGATAAACAAAGCATCTTAGAGAATTGTAATTCGGAATTCAAGGGAAAAAAAAAAATAAAAAAAGCAAACTTTAAAATTTTAAAAGCTTTCTGCAAGTGTGACTTGGTTAAACTTGGTCATTTTCATGAGGAGCCTAAAGCATGAATAAAATCAGATGTGACACAGCCCCCTGTCCTGCTCCTTTCCAGAGCCACTCCATTCTGCTCATGTCTGCCTACAGTGGGGTGTGTAACTCTGGAGAGAACTAGAAGTAGCAGGTGAGAGGGTTAAATAAGCTTCTTAAACAATTTCCATCCTGCCACTGCCCTGTGTTAAAATCCCTGAATTACTCACCAGCAAAACTGTTTATTTCATTATTAAAATGAGGCTGCGGGCTCTCCCTTCTCCCACCCACGCATGTGTTCACGGAAGGAGAACTACTCCCACATGATTACAAGGTTTGCTATTAAGTGTGAACTTCATATTTAATTGTAATTGCTAGCAAAATATAATTTAACAGCAAAGTATGCTGAATTTGTAACAAAGTACCCCTTTTATTTTGAGCAGGAATATGGATGCTGCCCAAATGTATCCGCATGGTTCCAATTAAGGGGAGGAATGTTTAATGTAAAACTCAACTTGATGAAAATAACTGAAGTTTCTGACAAACCAATAAATTGGAGTCTAGAAAGCTCTGCATATACAGTACAGTCAGGGAGGGGCAACACCCGCTGGGTCATCAATTTTGGTGAAGACTTCCTGTTCGTTTATACTAAAATAATACTATGTAGGTAATTCAATTTCTCCCCAGCTGTAAACATAGACTGGAATGCTGTACGCAGATCGGGCTGAGGGTGGAGGGGGGCCGGCACTCCTTACTGCAGTTTCCAGGCTGAAATAGTGAGAAACTGAAACTTGGGTTCCTTTTATTTTTTTCCTTTTATTTTATTTTTTTATTTTTATTTTTAATTTTTATTCATTCACTTTTCTCTTTAGGCATTAGTGCATCAACAGTTGTTAAGAGTTCCCGCTTAGGAGACTTAGATGTTTATTGATGGAGATGTGTTCATGCAGACAGGTTTCTTTATGACTTCTTGAGGACGTGGGATAGGCTGCAGGGAGGCTCCCACCCAGCCAGGTCTGCTCCTTTTGGTCTGTTGCTACTGGCAGGTCCAACCTTGAGGTTGTGTTTAAGCTCAAGGTAGCGCAGAAATGAGACTGTAATCTTAGATACAGCAATATAAAAATGGATGTGCCCCACTGTAAGAGATTATTCTTTTACATCATTGTCTCAAAGCTTGCTGGGGATGCAGATGAACGAGTCCAAGCAAGTCCTGGGCAAGGGTTGAGAAATCCTTTGTTTGGGGAACACTGATGGACAAGTCCTGGACAAGGGTTGTGAAATCCTCTGTCTGAGGGACACAGATGGACAAGGCCAGGGGCAATGAGAGAGAGAGAGAAGCCGCAGCTTAATGGCTGTGAAGTGGTCTTTTGTGTGGACTTATCTCAAGGAAGATGGACATCTCAGGGGGTTCTGCACATGACTTACCCAAGCGCCCAGGAATAGCATGCTGGCAGAAGAAGAAGGATAAAAAGGGGACCTACAACCATGAGGTTGAGGTTTTTCTGGCAACAGATTCCTCGTGAAGAAGAAGAGGTTTCTGACATGAGTCACCCCAATCAGGATATGTGATAAACTGGTCGGGCCAACATTTGAACCATTGTTTCTTAATCTCATGCTGTGTATATTATATTAAAAGAACCTCCTCTCTCTCTATAAATTGGAGCAAAACACCCACCAACTCCAGAGTGTAGTTATTTATTTGATATGTGCGGGGCCACATTCTCCCACAGGGAGCTGCTGCACATGGTGTATGAAATAATTGGCCAGCTTATCTTCCTCCAGAAGCAGGGAAGTTGGCTAGGAGAGGTGAATTCCCAGAGGGTTTAAACAAAGGCGATAGATTATTAAGTGTCAATCTTTTCACTGCTGCTGTTACCAGCCTGCAGTGTTCTACTCGAGCCTTGTTTTCTTCTTGCAAAATCCGCCTAACACTGTAAAAGATTCACTTGTGCGTTAAATGTAGCAAAATTGTTAGAGTAAATTGTTCACTTGAGAAGAACACCATGGACTTTTCTGTTGCATTTCAGGAAATACAATCTGTACAAGCTTGAGGACATTGAGAAGCTGACCTTGGAGGATCAGCTCTTGGTTTTTGCCAGTTACCTCACTCTCCTTCCATTTTCTGTCTGCTCTCTTACTGTAACTCCATTACAGTCAACATTTAAGTATCTTTTTAAGAGTGTAAGTGGGTTTTTTTTGGTTTTTTTTTGTTTTTTTTTTTGCTATTTTTCTTGTATCTTTACAAATTCTAAATGCTTTCTCTCAGGTAAATTGAAATATGGTGACAGAAATATCGGCTGAATAATCAGCAGTGACTCAGAGGATCAAATATATACTTATAACTATCAGGGTATATTGTTCTATTTTCCCAGAAGCTTAATAATGAGTAACTATAAACCTGGAGTGCTTATATTAATCTCTATAGGATATTGCAGTTTGCACTTCAGTCCTGAAGCACTTTTTCAATGACAGCACCAGTTGGTTTGTGCCTTTTTCATTTCTTCTCTCCTGTACAGGTCAGTCCATAAACCAGATGGTATTTCTTACTGCGTGGGGACAGCAGCTAGAAGATAATGCAGAAAGAAAACAGACCGTGTTTGTATTTTCTATTGTTGAAGTACTATCAACAAGTTTTGTGTATATAAACTATTTCTATGCTTTGGGAGACATTTTCTGTTGGTATTCCAGAACTTTAAACTGATATTTAATGGATAGTTTGACATATGATATCTTTATCTTGTGAGTATAGACTTTACATGGTGCTTGATAAGCTCCTCTAGGCTCCCTTTTCCTATGAATTATTAGACCTGATGACCATAAAAAGTCCCTTCCAACCTGGGCTGTTCTGTGATTCTGTGGGTCTAAACTTACTCATGCAATCGGACAAAACATAGCCTGATAACCAGAAGTTTAAAAAAATAGCTTTTGGGCTGATTGCAGACATCAGCAGAGATACTGAAAGAGAATGTATGTACTGTATTCGTATAGTATTCATATGACTTGTATGTATTCCCTACAGGTAGGGCCTGCTGGCTACAGGAAGTGCAATGGGAAGTGGAAGGACAGAAAGTCCAGTGACACTGAATAGTACAAAGCCGACATCAAAAATCATCAACCATATCCTTTCCTCCAATGGTGAGCTGGAAATAAGTTTCTGTGCTGTGAATATTTACTTGCTTTAGAGGAGCTTCCTAGCAGCTACAGCTGCGTCGCTTCTCTGGCTGCCAGCCCAGCTAATACCATGGTAATGCAGTCATGCAGTTTGTTCTGCAGCTAAGTTCCTATTTGAACATCTTTACTTCCTGAAATTGAAGATTAAACATCTCTCTTGTGCTTTTCTAAAGGCTTTACATAAATCATTTGTGTCAGTACACACAAGAGCAAATCCCACTCTGCTGTTGGCGTGGCTGTTCCCCAGTACAGCTCTGCTCCTAAAGATATGTGTGGCATTTGTGGACCTGGCACTGCTACAATCAGGCTGAGGACTGATGCTAGCTGAAGTGAATCTAGTACTTAAAATGTCAGTAAATTTTGTGCTCTTAAAAGTGATGGACTAATACTCTTTGGCTTGCAACTAGAGTAATATAAGTTTCTCCAGGTGTTTTTGCCAAGCTTGCTCAATCTTGGCCTATATTCTTTCTTCTGTAGAGGCTTTAGTCTGAACTAAACTGTGTACTGACGAACATCCAGTTGGGAATAATCTTGCACTAGGATAATGATGACCAAAATGACCTAATAAATCTTCCTCACCTTTACTTTCTATCTTTCCTTTTTCTCTTATATTTCTCCCTGCTTGTTGGAGAGAATTCTGTGTCCTGTGGACCAAGAAGACAATGACAGACCTGTGGTCTTGGTTTTTCAGTGGTGAAAAGCCAGAACAGCTCAAAGATAGATGCACAGAAGAAGGTTTAACATTGATGTTTACATGGTCCTCAGGGTACAGATGTTCTTCTGGGTATTCTATTACTCTTAGAAGCAGGCAGCATTTTGTTCTCATTGGGATTTCCAAGTGTTTGGGGAATTGGAGCAGAAGAAACTATATCTTTCTAGAGATTATTTTTATGGAATATATTATGAAAAGAGGTCCTTAGGAAATAGCAAGTCACCAGAATGCTTATTAAAATGACCTTAGGGTCAGATTCTGCCACTGTTAATCACAATAGTTGTTCCTTACTCTATGAGCTTTCCCATTGGATTCAGTGGGATTACTCAAGGAATGTGGATACTACCTGATGGGACCAAAGTGGCAGCAAGACTAGCCTTAATAATTGTAGCAGCTGTAACACAACATGCCTTTGTTTTTATCTTACCTTTTAGCTAGTTAAAAATATGCTGCATGACATTTGTTTTCTTTTGAGGATTCCTTTTTCAGAAAGATGAAACTTTATCTTGGAAATGTATTCTGTCATTTTTTGTCATCAATACTTTAATATATTTATTGTCATAGTGTAAAGTTGTGAAGTCTTTGCTGAGATATGCTTCAGGTTTTGTATCTCTCTCTTTTTTGTTTTAAAAAACTGTATAATAGGAAAAATAAATTAATTCTATTCTCAATTCTCCTTGAAAACCTTCAGGCTTCACAAATGTATTTTCCAGAGTTTGTTTGTATTTCTGTTTTATTTTAAGCCACTTCTATTAAGTAGCTAATTTAGAACTGGGTAATACTTCCTACTCTTTCTGGCATTGTAAGACTTGACTCAGTATTCCAAGAGCTGCATGAAACAGAATGAGAATGCCACACAATTCTGAATATAATTGGGAAACATACCTATGAAGAGTCATTTACTTTCACAAATTGAAGTGATGAGAACTAATTTACACAATTTTATGCACTGAGAGAAATAGATGCAGGAATCATTTTTGTTTTCTTCTCACAGAAAAAGAAAGCAAATTTAGCCAAAGTTTCACTTTAATAAATAGGTTCTTTTTGGGCAGTCACACCAACCACTTCATAGAGTGTTTGTGAGAACATTCTTAGCTTTGAGCATTAGTTCAGGTTGTTGAACTTGAACTCAAGGACTTGAGAAATGCAATAAGATATTTTACTAAAAAGAGCTTCAGTTTTTCAAAATAATAGAGGGTTGTTCTCTTTTTTTTTTTTTTTTTTAAGCTAGTGAATTTAAAATTGCTCAAATACAATGTAATTTTGTGATAAACCTAGTAATGTGGACTGCATTGTAGAAATATAGGTCTTCACATCAGAAGATTTAGGCTCTGTGCTAGCCTCGTTCTCAAGGATGAAAATAGCCCTGTTTAGTCGACTGTGAAATAGTTCACATCAGTCATTGAAACTAAACCTTTTGAAAATACTTTAATAATGATTTGACTGTAATCAGGAGGGTAGTGCAAACTTAATCCAGAAGAATCAAATCTCAGTATGCAAATAAGAAAATACATGTTTTTTTACTGTTTTCTCATGTCCTCCTGATGTGACTGCAGTTGCTGAGATGGGGAAACAACCATGATTACAGAAAATAATAATAATAATAATAATAAAAAAACTGTTTAAAGTAAATTTAAGTTTGAACAATGTCACACGAAAAGACAGGATTGTTTCATGTTCTTCCTTGAGCCAAATTGTGCTTTGAATATGTATGTAAGTGTGAGTTATTCTTGCAAGTTTTGTGGATATAAGGGTGAAAAATATGTTGTAATGTTCAACTAAGCAAGAATAATTATTTCTTATTTGTTATTTTTCTCAGTGTAAAATGTTTTCCTCAAATAGAAGGAGAGCCGAAGAAATTTCTTGTTATTTTTGAACATAGATTAGTCAATGTGATCCATTAACAGGCAACTTCTATGCTGAAAATACTGCTGAACTATTTGGACAACATTTCTGTAGACTTACAGAATTCAGAGGATCATAGAATTTGTATCACATTAGACTTAAAAGGAAAATGGAGATAACTACATTTATCATTTCTGGAGGGGAAAAATTCTGTATCATCCATTCTGCTTTTGACAGTGCAAAGTTGTTTTTACTGCTAGCTATAAATGTTTTTGTCCAATGCAGTACTTATCAGCTCCAAAGTTGAAGACTACATTACTATCCTAAAGAGTTCTTTTGTACACCAGCATCTTACCATCTGAGGAGTACTTCTTTGCCTTACTGTTAACTGTACAGTTCCTCTGGGTTATCCTTTAGTGTTTCTTATAGTATTATGTATTTTTATGTATAATTTTTCACTCTAAGAGATATTTCAGATCTTTAAAATACTTATAAGTTACTTTTATTATTGAAATAGCCAGTAGCCAAGTTATACTCATGCTGCACATTTCATAGAAATACAGAATCATTGAATATCCTGCATTGGAAGAGACCCAAAGGGATCATCGAGTTCAACTCCTGGCTCCATGCAGGACCACCCAAAATTTAAACCTTATGTCTGAGAGTGTTCAAATGCTCCTTGAACTCTGTCAGCTTGGAACTGTGACCCCAGGCAGCCTGTTCCATGCCCACGATCCTTTGGTGAAGATCCTTTCCCTAACTCCCAACCTGACCCTTCCTTGACACAGCTCCATGCCATTCCCTCTGGTCTCATTGCTGTCACCAGAGAGCAGAGTTCAGCACTGTCTCTCTGCTCCCCACCAGAGGAGCTGCAGGCTACCATGAGGCCTCCCCTCAGCCTTCTGTGCTCTGTGCTGAGCAAACCAAGGGACCTCAGCCAGCCATTCCTCATATCCCTTGCCCTCTAGGCCCTTCACCATCTGTATAGCACTGTTGTCTGCATGTGGTATTAGCAATGCTATCCCTGCTGGATCTTTAACTTGGCACAGAGAGACTCTACAAGCAGGACATTCGTAACTTAAAATACAAAGTAGATACTTATTGGCTAAGTTAGTCACAAAAGATAACTTTCCAGTCTTTTGATGGTGTCTGGGAAGTGTGATCAGAGGTCTGGATGCCATCGTGCTTGGTGCTGTCCCAGCATAAACCAGTGTGGGAAGCATGAGAAGAACAGAGAAATGCTGGTCAGCCATCAGTGCCTAGAAACAGTGCCTAGGAAAGGCCATCTTTGGTCAAGTGTGGCTCTGATTGCTACTATATCTGAGGATGTGTTCATTCCCTCAGATCGTCTGTGCTGGACATTGGAATAAGGGCCTTAAGGAAGATTAAAATAAACCAGTAGCAAAGAACTTTTCTTGGCATGTAGGGTTAAGCTTTGAGACAGTTCCCAGGATGAAGTCTTTTGGCTTCCGTATGTGTAAGAGTATTTAGTCTCTTTTTCCTCAGACAGACAATCCGTGAGTTTCTCATTTCACAGTTTGCATTGGCTGGAAGCAAGAGGAGTTTATTATATTTAAATTTATTTATGTTATACTTGTGACTATTATATTTCTTAATATTTTAAAATGTCATAAACATTTCAAGTGCTGAGAGCTGAATCACTGCAAATCACAATAAATTCCAGTGTCCAAAAAGTAAATCAAAGTGGCATGTCCCCTCAGCCAGAAAGGCACTGTGTCAGAGGAGTCTCCTTCAGGGGACTGGAGGAAACTTGTGAGTGGAAAGCAGGGCTTGGGTGCCCTGCTCCTAAAGGAGCCTGCTCCTAAAGTTATCCCACTTCAACTGCAAGTTGATTTGTGGGCTCTAGAAATGCAATAAAATGATGGGCAGCACTTGGATTTTAAACTTGACAGGAGAGGCGACCTGTCTTTGCTACAAACTGATGCGGTGCCTAGCAGGGGATTACCCAGTTCCAATGTCCTCCATACCAAAGTGGCCCCAGCACAAAGTAGAAGATGGGAGCTTCACCTCAGCCACCTGTCCTGGAGGGGCATGAATGCCTTTGAAATTGAGGGCTTGTGCTGAGCTGTGTGGTCCTATCAACCCCACAGTTCCTGCGAGTATCATTTCCTTCCTGGATGACACAAGAACATACTCCCAGTTTGATGTCTGCAACCCACACCTTTGCTCCAAAATGTATGTATTTGCATGTAGCCATTTAAAACGTCTCCTTTTACAGAAGGAATGCAGTCCATCTAGGGGCATAGTGTTCTTCTATAGATGTTCTGAGTTATGAGTGTTCTGGAAAGTATTAGACTCTTCTGGATTTTTAAAATACAGAAGAGAATGATTTATTTCAGCACTTTTAATGTATACTCTAACCCCTTCCATCTTATTCTACATTATGCTTGGTTTTGCTCTTATGTTGACCTTTATTGCCATCCTGGTCAGGTGAACCTATTTGTCTTTCTCTATCAATTTTCCACACTTTGTAGTGTGTATTGCGTGCTGTGTCTTTTTCTTGCTCTTGTTATTTATTACTCTATTTCTATTTTCTTGTTCTGCCTCTTTGCCACTGTTTGTGAAACATAATTTTGTTCTGAGACAAGTCATTTTTAGCTAACTTAACTTTATTCACTAGAATGCAACTCAAACTGGAGGCTAACCCCAGTACCGAAGTTTCAGCTTGTAGAAAATCTTTAAAATAAACCTGTACTATCACCGAAAATTTTCCTCAGATAGGGAAGAAAGAAAACATTTTCACTTTGAAATTTTGGGGATTTCAGAACAATACAGGTAGACAGTAATTTTCCTTTAACCTTGCCTACTTAGATAGCATTAGCTGCTGGCAGGTGTAATGCTAATTTCTCCTTATGAATCAAGGCAGTGATGCTTCTGAAGAGGAACTCAACTGCTAATGCAATGTTTGTTGACATCAAACTGATCTCAGCAAGATTTGGATGATATTTCAAAGGCTGTGCCCGAAGTCTGGCTTGCACATCATAAGTCCATCCTTAACACCTGTTTTTCTTCTTGAATTTCTTTTATCCATGACTAGAAATATGAAAGCAAGCATGATGTTATGCTCAATAGTATCTCAAATGCAGTTATCTTACCGTTGGCATTTACTCACCTGATGTTTGATATCAGCATAATTATGTGATTTTTTTTCAGGATATGATTAGTCATAGAGTATTAGAAAATACAGCAGTATGGTAATAATAACTGTGATATATTAGAAACAGAAAAGATTGTGAAAATGTTTATCTGTACAGTAACTTGTTGCTTAAACATAATTTCTGGGAAGCGTTTCTATGGAAAAGTGAGCATACAGCTTAATACCAGTCACAGGTCTGCACCATGCTAAGGAAGGCACATTTCAGATAGAGAGAAAGTTAGGTGAATGCATAGGTGTTTTCTGAATGGAGACTTCAAGCATAATTGTGAGAAGGGGATGTTGTAAGAAATCAGGATGATGACTGTATGCTGTATAAGGCTGTACCCAGTGATGTGTCTCTGGGGCAGTGTAGTTCCACTGTGTTCCTACACAGTCCTATAGATTCCACGCTGACAGCACCATCATGAAAAACTCAGTTAGCAAAAAGGAGGAAAAATAAAGCAGACGTTTTTCTTACCACTCAACCAGGACATATTTGGCAGATGTAATACGACAGTTCAGATAACTGTGAAGTCAAGCTAGAGATGCCGTATGTAATAACATATTTTCCAGCAAATGTTTCCATATTTTTCAAGTTGGATTGCCATTGAGAAGATTTTGATTAGTTATTAATCAAACTTATTTACAAAATTCAATGTCTGTAGTTAATTTATGAGTAGCTTTTGGCACACTTTGAACAACTGTAACGGCTGTACGGTGTATATGGTGTATTTCTATTTCCTGACTGGATGAGGGGAATGAGATTTCCACTGCAAATATTTTTTTGTAGGACATCAAAATTTGCTTTTCCCAAGTATTTAAAAATATTTTGAATACTGTTTCCATGAGCATTCTTGTTTTTGTGAACACAAAGTCAACACAGTTGAAATGAAGAGTTTAAAATTTTAAAGGAAAAATGAAGCATTTCTTTTTTAGTGCAAGCACCCCGCTTGACCTGAAAGTCACTTTAATCCTAGTTCTAAGGTTTCATAGGGAAGTACACAGCCACAGGCACGTTCACACATTACTTGTGTTCGTGGAAGCATTAATTGAATTTCCAAAGTCCTATCTCAGCAGTTGCTCCGTGCAGTAGGAACGATTCTTTGAAAGTGTCTCTTGCTGTTTATCCCAGATCCTTGTGGCAAATGGTTTTGTATAGGAGCAGGAGGAGCTTTCGGGTTGATAATCAGCTGTAGGAATGAGTATGACTATAGCATTAAGAGGCTTTGAACTGAACAAAAAGAAATAAAATAGTGTTGGGACTAGAATGGTGTTCAAAAGTATTTTTACTTTGGATTCCTGAAAGAGGACATAGTTTTCCTATAACATAAGTATTTTACCAGCAAGAGATAGCCCTTGAGCATTTTTGATTTTTTTTTTTTTAAATAATTGGCTGACATTCAAACAGTCAACCTTTGGCACAGAACTCTCCAAAAAATGCACAGGAAAATGCCACCCTAAAGCTTTCATTAAAGGTGGCTTTTCTAGAATGCCTATGATGCAAGTATTTAAACCTTGCTAAACACAGACTGCACCTACATTTTCTTCTGTGACAGGATAGCATGGGTTTGCTCCCCATAGGTCAGATTAGATCTCTCTGTCATGCTCCTTTCAGTCACTGTCCATATAAACATGAGGGAAGCCTAGCATTGCAGCATTTGGTTGAACTAAACCATCATTTCTTGCTATTTGCTAGTAGTGGTCAAGACAAGCTTTCCACTCAGTTTATTTGGGTCTTGGCATCTGTCCGACCATAACCCCTGCATGGGACTGAAAGGCTCTAAAGCTCAGACTCGGCTTGGCTAGGTTTCTAGGGGTTTTTACAATTGAATTTTTCTTTTGTTTGTGCAACATTTCCAAGAAATACTTTACCATACATATATATGTTTTAGCATAGCTGTCTGTCAATTTTCATGGCAGAAAAAAAAAGTATTTGGAAACTGGAGAGTAGTAATAGTAGAGTTGTTTTTAAAGGAATCACCCTACGCTATTCTGGGCCAAAAGCTTTTATTAAAGTTTTATGAAAATCCTCCCTGTTTTTTACATTCCAATGGAGTCTATTAGCTTTGCAAGTTTTGATGATCTAGCAGGTATAAGCACTTCTCACATTAAATGCAGTGTTGACAAAGGAAATTCACTAGCAAAGGTTTCATTAACTGGGGATTATCCTGAAACCTTTTCCCAGAATTGCCAATAAATGGAGCCCTAATCCAAAATTTGGCCTTAAATTCAAGTGCAACTAATATAATTTTGTGTTTGGTTTAAAATTACCTGTGGTTATTTTCTCATTTTTGTAATATACAGTATTATGTAATCTGGACTCTCAAACAGCATTGTTCCTATGATGAAAAAGCAAAATTAATCCCGTGTATGAAAGAAACTTCAGTTTAACTTGAATTTTGAAGGAGTTCTTTGAAAAGAGAGCTCTGTTCTGCAAAGACAGAATTAACTACGTTCCCCAGTTAGCAATGGGCATTCTGGGCAGGCACGGCCTGTCCTGAGGTGAGGGGTCTTGAAGTGACACATTCACAATGTCCTAGCACTGTTTGGATGTGAGACTGTGCCCTCCCCATGCTGATCAGAATCTTAGGAAGAGGCAGAGGTGGGCTGGAGGCAGGAGGGTTGATTTGAAATGCTTTGGAGAATGCAGGAGCTTTGGGCCAGGGGAAATCTGGCGCCATTGTGAGCTATAGGAGCTTTGCCACTGACATAAGTAACCTGAGGACCTTGCCAAACTTGGTACAAAATAATGTAATACACTCTTTCTAATCTTCCTCGTGACACTGAAGATATCTAACAGAATCTCCTGGTTTACCCTCCTCAGGCATGCGGAGAAGCCACAGCAGCTCCTTGAAACCAAGAAAGTCCTGTCTAGAAAAACAGGAATTTGAACTTCACGCACTGTGTGTGTGTGAAGGAATCGTGTGAGGTTTTTCTGTTTGTACAGCACTCTGCCTTTTTTCACTCTGTATTTAGGGGAAAAAATGTGACAGCAGGTTAGGGGGTTTATGGTCAGGGAGGCATTTGGGGCCTGGCCATGGCACTACGGTCCCCATTGCCTGAGGAGGAGATCCCTGGCCCGGAAAGGCAAAGAGAGCCACATCCAAATCTCCTGAACTCAGTAGGAATCTCTCCAAGGATCTAATAGGTTCAGGGTTTATAACATAGCCTGTTAAGATTAAGTTTTTGAAACTACCTAGGGGAACTGAGTATGGCTTTCTATTAAAATTAATGGGAATTGGATATTTAAATTCCTTAGACATCTTTGAAAGTCTTACCTCTAAGTGGCATATAAAGATCTAATGTAACTTCCATTACACCTAATTTACAGTTTATAGGTAAGATGATGTAAACTCTGGGTTTGTTTCAGAATTAAGTTCCTTTATTTACAGCTCCCAGAGCTAAGCCACTGTTTAGTGTTCTATGAAAAGTAACCAAGTATTTTGTAGTAGCAGGTACCATGGCCACAGTTGTTTAGACTTGCATTTTATCTGAGTCAAAAAGTTTGCTGTATCTCATGAAGAGAACTTGGGTGGACTCATAAGTCTGAAGTCCTGGTTATCTTTTTAAAAGGGATTTGGAACTCATATCTCCCTATGCTTTCTTAATGGTTTTACATAAACAATGAAGTGCTTCAGGAAAATCACAAATGGCTCTTCTGTCAACAGACGGCTTCATTTTCTCTTCCAGATTAGGGTGGTCTGAAGCTATCAGCAGCTGATCTGACAAAGTAAATCTGAAACAAATTGCTGTTGCTATAATCCTTCCTTGGCATGAAGTGCTGCACAGGAGAGAAAGCAAATATTGTTGCATAACTAAATTGATTGGCTTGTGGTTCATTAGATTGAATTAAAGAGTATTTGGTTTGCTGCGATTCATATCTATCTATCTATCTATCTATCTATCTATCTATCTATCTATCTATCTATCTA
>JAPSGF010000004.1:11035512-11053333 GCA_035772895.1 Perdix hodgsoniae | reverse complement strand
CTATCTATCTATCTATCTATCTATCTATCTATCTATCTATCTATCTACCTACCTACCTACCTACCTACCTACCTACCTACCTACCTGAAATCACTTGGGATGTATTACTTTGCTCTCAGAATAGCGTTAAGAGAAGCCATCTCCCTACATGTCTTGATTTTAAGGTTAAATCCATGGCTGTGAAACAAAGTTCTGAGTTTTACCTTCTGGAGGTTTTCAAGTTTGAGAAATGTGGTAGACTTTTTCAATTCTTTATATTTTTCTTGAGACTACTATTTTATTTGAGGTTAAAATTCTAATGGAAAAAGCTATTAGAGTTGGCAGCAGCTTAGAGTAACATGGTAAAGGTAATTCTTGGCTGCTTGTAGACCTGGAAGATCTGTGATGTCAGTGACCAGAACAGTGTTGCTAGCTTCCAGCAGCCTCTGCTTCCTTTTGCACAGATGGAGCCACTCAGTTTGATAAGCAAGAAGAAGCCCGAAGACTTCACCTGTGATTTGTGGTTCTGATGCTGTCCCTGTGTTTATTGCCATTTCAGGGACTGGATATCAAAGCCTGATTGTCTCCATCCTGGGACACCTCCAAATACAGGTGGGCACTGTTTTGCTGAACAGTTTTTAAGGAAACTGGAGATGATACACGGAAGAATGCCACTCCTTGCAGTTTGAACAAAGATTGCTTAGTTCTTAATTTAAGCTGCTGTGGGAAGTGCCACCAAAGAAGGTGGCACCCTGAACCTGCACTGTGCTCTGGCTTGGAGTAGCAGAGGGAGCAGTGATGGAGATTTCACAGGCCCACATCACAGGGCGAGGCACACTGACATTGCCCGTCTCCTTGCCTCAGAATCTGCCCTCTCCTCTTGCCCCTTCAATTATCACTTGCATGATTGTCTACAGGACTAACAAACTGGCTGAATTGGTTTGGGATTTTTTTTTCTCTATTAGCAGTAAAATGCCACTAGTGGAAGAGAGAGCTCCCCTGTTACATCTTAATGTAATATCAAAAGGAGCGGTGCAAATTGAAATGATTTTTCTTTCCTAGCAGAATGAAAGAGCTGAAAGGTTTTAAAGCCTAATTGCATCAAAGGAAGGAAATTAAAATTTCCTTAAAAGAATTCAGGTTGCTGAAAAATTCAGGCCCAGCTCAGACATAAGTATGTTTTATATTAAAACTTGAACAACCAGCTAGTATAATATTTCCTGAAGTTTCATCCATCATGCTACTGGTTTCTGCAGGGAAGGAAACATAACCTTCCCTTGCTATGTCTCAGGGAAAGTAAATAATATTGTTAAGAAGCTTGTCATATCACAAGTGCCTAATTAGGGAGGCCTGGGGGGCTGGCAAGTTTGCAGACTTCATTAAACAAGCTGCTATGCCCCGAGGTAGCAAATGCTGAAGGATATCTGCAAATTATATAGGTGCAGGCTGATTTGCATCCCTGTACCACCAAACAGTGAAATGGAGTCTCCAGAGAAGCCAAGAAAGTAGCATGAGGCTGCACAGGCAGGGGTACAGAGCTAATAGAAGTGTGGTTGAAACATCTCCCAGTTTTCTTTCCTGCTTGGAGGAAAAGCAGGAGGGTTTGGTAGAAGCCCTGCACATTTTGAAGACAGGCAGATACCTGGGGGTGTTGGTACACGATCAGGGCAGCCTCACCATTTGGTGACTGAGATTTGGGTTCCACCAGAAAAAGCGTGGTGAAAGGAACATGGTCTTTCTGAAGAGCTTTGAAGGCTTAGACCTCTGCTGTGCTGGGGGCATGTGCTTGTCTCTGGTCCTGGCTCCTGCCAGCAGAAGTTAATGACATTGAAATGGAGGAGAGTCTGCTCCATCCCAGCCTTCAGCCAACACAGGAGTTGACATAAAGGTATATTTTCTTCCACCTTGGCAAATTCTCCAAATGCCACACTCCAGCAGCATTCTGAAGGGCATTTCTTGTCATTCCTCCCATTTAAACTGTTGAGTTTTTAATGTAATAATTAGGAAACTTAATGATATTAAGTAGCAGAACTGAGGAGCAGATCACACTGTTATAGGAGCCCAGGTCTGTCCTTTCCCAAATATATGTTCTAATTACTGGTCTAGATGGTAGGGCTTTGCTGATCCCTTCTTCAGTAGCCAGCTGATTTGTCTATGAGGATTCAAGAGGGTGGACAAGGAGCATAACTCTGGATGCTGTAGAGCCTGGGAGAAGCAAAGCTGGAACAACTTTTTGTTAAGGTATATAGCATTTTTAAGCAGAAATTATGAGGAATGAAGCAGTGGCTCTATCAGATTCTCTGTGCTGTGCAGGGGCTGATCTCCTGTCCTCTGAGGGGGTCAGGTCCTGCAGGGTAGTCTTGGCTGTGGCCCTGATGTCATTGACATCTGGTGCCAAGCTGATCAACACTGCTGAGGAAAAAATGTTTTAGATGTGTGCAGAGAAAATCATCCAAATACCTGAGGAGTCTTACTGTGGTGGGAGGCATAGCCACATCAAGCCCTTAGTGATAAAGCAAATTATTCACTACACTGGGAGAAATTCCTCTTTCTTGTCCTTCTCACTAAAAATGTTTTTTAAATCTTAAGAGCATGCTTATTAAAAATTATTTATTTTCTGATTAAATGTCTTATAGAGGAATAAACAATCTAAAAACAATGAATATTATTATTTATTTTGAAATTAAATTTTCTATTAAGGAAAGAAAACTTATAGCTGGGTATTTGATATATTTGCATGACTAAAAAGCAGAAGTCAAGGTGAAAATTAATATTAAGAGCTTGTGTCTCTTATCATCTCCTTAAAAACAGAGTAGAAAATAAATAAATAATTCTACTAAATTGTTTTTCACGCCTTAACTAAGCTATAATTTCTATAATTGTGTAGCAACTGTGTTTACTGCTAACGAGCCACCAAAATGTCAGGGTTGTATGGAAGAACTGTCACAAATTGCGACTTCATAGGATAAGCTTAGAAAAATCTTCATTCAATTAAATTCACTTCAGAATTAGGCATGTATAGAGCCTCAGTGAGACATTAGTGAGGCCCTTAATAGAGATGCAGTGAAGGACACCTACTCGGGATCTAGCTGGACATCTCTTTCAAGCATATTTATATCCAGCCTCTGGGCTGTGGGGTTTACTGCCTGTTTTGCTGATCAGCCTGTATTTGCAAATGTTTACAAGCCAAACAGGAGGTGGATAGAGGCACTAAATAAACATATTGTCAAGTTGTTTCCTTGTCCAATTATGGTTTCTCATTAGTTCCTTCCTAAACTAGGATCAAGGGAGGATAATGACCTGAAGAGATAACTGTAATTTTTTTTGAAATAATTTTTTTTTAAATGGATGACTTGGAAAATTTTGCTATTATCATGTCCGTAACTATCCATAAAGTTATATCCATACTTATTTATATATCAATTAATATACCTGATAACTTTAACTGTCATTTCCTATTGTTTATGTGAGTTTTTTACCAGGGTAAATCTTATGGTAATTTAACTTGGGCAACATAAAACTTCTTGGCAAGATCTTCATAATATTCTTGCTCTAAGGGATTTTTTTTTTTTTCTAGACATACTTTCTATCTTCCTCCCTTATATCACTGAGTGGAGAACAAGAGCATGCTCCGTGGCATGTCTGATTGTTCTTGAATTTTCGTTCAGTTCTACACTGTTGCCTGTAACCAGTGGCTTTCTGGAAAATAGATAATCTTATGAAATAAGTAATCAGGTGAGCTTGGACTTGAGTCTACATGGAGACTTCACACCCCATAGGCGCACTTTGATGTTCAGACAGTGACTGATGCTACATTCAGGAATTGTGAGAAGGGATAAAATCTAGGATCTTGCCACCAAATTGTTGCCTAGTACAGGCCTGAGCAAATGTTTAGTTTTGGATGGCCAGCTGGTTGTCATCTGGCTTTGCTACTTTATCAACTACCTTTGTAGCATTTGTTAGGCAACCAGTATGGGATATAATACATCCTGGAAGCCTACCTGTAAAGATCCCACATAAATAGTTACAGAGTCATAGGCAGACAGAGTTGAGTATGTCTTTACATGCAAACTAACAGCATGGGTAGAATCAAGACTTCTACAGGACTGAGATTTCTTGCATTTAAGTGTCTGTCTGTGTGTGGGCTAGGTGTCTAAGTCCTGTTCTGATCGATAGATAACTCATCAGTATAGTCTGTGAAGTCTAAACACATCAAGTTGACAAGACACTGAATTCATCTGTCCATGCACAGGTACCTCATATCATTTAAGATGCCCCAGGGTGTTCTGCCTGACCTCCTGCCAGTTTAGAAAATCAAGGGTCTTCTGTGGGGCGTGTGTCATTTTTACCTGCCCTATGGCAGTGTTTCAGATACTCTACAATATATCAAATAGCACAGGACACCTAAATGCAAGCAAGCATTCTAAGCATCTAGTTTTAATTGAGGTGAAATGCCTTTTAGACACAGTTGTAGATCTCATTTGGCTACAGTGCAAGTTTACACACCTGTATGTCCACATATAAAGATATGTGTCTTCATGCCAAGCTGAATCTCACCCTGTAAATCACAGGTTGATTGAAAACAGTGATACTAATATGTGCTAAATCAGAGAACTTGACCATCCTAGTTACCATGCACATAAAGATCCAGTACAGGAAGGATGTGGAGCTCTTGGAGCAGGTCTAGAGGAGGGCCACTGAGATGATCAGAGGGCTGGAGCACCTCTCCTATGAGGAAAGGTTGAGGGAACTGGACTTGTTTAGCTTGGAGAAGAGAAAGCTCCTGGGAAACCTCATTGTGGCCTTCCAGTACTTGAATGGAGCATATAAACAGGAGGGGAACGGCTGTTTATGAGGGTCGGTAGTGATAGGACAAAGGGGAATGGTTTTAAACAATGACGGGGGGGGTTAGGTTAGATATTAGGAGGAAGTTTTTCACACAGAGAGTGGTGACACAGTGGAACAGGTTGCCCGAGGAGGTTGTGGATGCCCCATCCCTGGAGGCATTAGAGGCCAGGCTGGATGTGGCTCTGGGCAGCCTGGTCTGGTGGTTGGTGGTCCTGCACATAGCAGGGGGTTGAAGCTAGATGATCATTGTGGTTCTTTTCAACCCAGGCCATTCTACGATTCTGTGATTCTATGAAAGATTTCAAAAGAGTATGTAGGTGTTGCCAAAATTTCCAGTAGGTTATTTGTTATGTTCAAGATTTAAACTGCCCAGATTTTGTTTCAGAGCTGGATACTATTTTGTGCATAGTGAGAAAACACAGATATTTGACTATTAGCTAGACAAACTATTGCTTTACATTAATTTTATTTTATTAAAGTACTAAAAGAATAGCATTTGCAGCTGAAAAACATGACTTGAAACTGGATTATTCTAATTAACACCTATTTCAGAGAAATGCCACCCACCAGTTTTTCTGAACAAGACGAAGAATCAATTTATCAGTGCTCACATGAAGTATAATACCAGGTCCTTAGCAACTTTACTCCATTTAATTACCTAACTTCGGTTGCATATTGAATGCCTTGGAAAACTCAGATGTGGCTCAACCATCTGGCATTGTATTATACATTTTAAAAGATGTATTTAAGTAAGACCTTCTGTGGTTGAAATAACACCTCTGTGCTCTGATCTTTGTTTCAGTTCAATCACATCATTTTCTTATAAGGCTAGAGCTACCGTCACTAATTAGGTCTTTTATTTTGTTTTACTAGATTCTCTGGTTTTTAACTGTAAGACCTCTTTGACCAGAATTTGAATACTTGGATGAAGTTATCTGACTAAATTCATGCCAATTTTCAGAGAAAACTGAGTTAATTTAGTTTGCCACTTTCCCAAAAATTTAGAAAGCATTTTTTTTTCTTTCCCAAGATCAATGAACACTGCATTGAATACTGCACTGTTTAAATACTGCAAAACAGACCTCATCATAGCTGAGTTTCAGTCCTTCACAAGAAATTCTTCATTTTACTCTGAAAGAAAATCTTTAAATTATGAATGTCATTTCCAGACTTTGTTTTTGTGTTATGATGATGTGCTATGACAGGAGAACTCATCTATGAACCTGATGTTCAATTTCCTCCTTTTGTATAAGAGTCAAAGTGTAGATATTCATCTGAATCAATGCCTTTGCCACCTTAACTTATCCACATTTCAGAGAAATACATACATTAGTTGATATTCTCTGTGAAATGTACGTGTAAAGATACAAAAATAAATAGGGTAAGAATGAGCTAGGAAGGCACATAAAGCAGAGGAAGATGATAGTGCATGGAGAAGCGGCTGTACCTAAATGAGTTATGTGACCTTTATTTTATTTCTGGATGTTTTTAACAGGTGAGTTTCAGCAGTTTTGGAAGTTGCATTTGGATTAGCTTGTTTAGACTCTACTGCAGTTACTTTAAAGCATTGAAGATAAAATCTTTAATTATAGGTTGCTTGTAAATTGTTCACTACTACCTGTTATTACTGAATTCTTACCCCAGCCTCCTTCCTGGATTTAGAATTTCTCCAGCCCACAGCAGAGGGTACAAGAGTGTCTTCCAGGAGATCTTTCAAATAAATGGACAATAACAATTAGCAGTTTTGCGTGTCTCAGCCTCATAATGTTGAACCCACTACTGCTGTTCTTTGTACTGTGCCTAGTGCTGTTTGAGCATAAGCTATGCTCAAGAGCTGCAGTCAGCTACAGGGATAATGTGGAGTTGAGGCCACATCCTGCATGGATTCCAATGGTGATGATGTGTATGCAAGAACTAAACTTTCTATATGACCCATATGTCCATGGCTGGGAGCTTAAACACGGGACCACCAGGAACTCTGTGTTCCATAATGAGCTATATATACTGAGTTTAGGGGCTGCCAGTCTAGAAGGGCTGTTGCAACTGCTTGAATCATTCCCATGGATTTTGGAGGGATTAAAGCTTTTCAGTCCTGCCTGTGCACCACAGCAAGAAATCTGAATCTCACTCTTTACCTTTCGCAGAGACTCTGCTTTATGAGTTTATAGAACGTGTGCACGGCCAGCAGAGAAACACTAGTAATTCCTTTGACAGTTGTTTTCCAGGCACAGTGTAACTGACCAGTGTCACCAGCCATAGCTCAACCACCACATCACCAAAACAATATACTTCAAACTTGTTTTTGGAAGTGTTTTAGCCTTAAATTGTGACTGACCTTTGAAGTCACTACTTGGAATCTCCATTTTGTTGCTTGAAAGAAATAGGAGAAGTAGCAGGTCTGTGAGTACCACAAATTCTGTGCTGAGATAAAAATGTTACTTTGGCAGTATTCAACCAATTTTTTCCTTCATCAGATGTATGAGATTGGTTTTGTTTCGCCTTACATAGCAGAATTTTTTATGCTACAGTTTTATAGAGACCAAATTCACTTTTCTGTACAGAGTAGAATAACTCCTAGTGAATAATGCTTTTGACATTTCAGTCCACTATTAAAAGAATTATCCTCTTAGATAAAAGTTTTCAATCAAATTTGTAACAATCCTTAAAAATAAATTACTTTTTAATTTATATTTGGTTTGGTGTCAGAATATACTCCAGGGAGAGGAAAGGAAAGAAGAGAATAGGAGAGGAGAGAAAAGAGAAAAGTAAAGGGAAGGGAACGGGTAGGGGGAGAGGACAGGGAAGGGGGAGGAGAGGAAAGGGGAGGAAAGAAGGGAAGGGAAAATGAGAGAAGAGAAGAGAAGAGAAGAGAAGAGAAGAGAAGAGAAGAGAAAAGAAGAGAAGAGAAGAGAAGAGAAGAGAAGAGAAGAGAAGAGAAGAGAAGAGAAGAGAAGGAAAAGAGAAAAGAAAAGAAAAAGAAAAGAAAAAAGAAAAGAAAAGAAAAGAAAAGAAAAGAAAAGAAAAGAAAAGAAAAGAAAAGAAAAGAAAAGAAAAGAGAGAACTCTGTTATGCAAAAATCTTCCAAAACAAAGAAAGAACAAGGTCAGGATGGTGTACTTGCCAGTAAGTAAGCTGAAAAAAAACAAACAAACGCACAATTATGGAACAGATTACAGCAACAAAGATCCCTTGTATGAAGTATGGGCAAGATTTCTTTTCCATATAAACCTGTCCACATCTGAAGTAGCTCTATTGATTTCATTATTTTCCACAGACCTGTACCAGTGCTTTGTCCCATGGGTGTCATGGATATTGGACAAATTATTGGTACACGTCAAAGCACAGGGTTTGAAAATGAATAAATAGCAAACGCCTAAGTATGCTTCCATTGAACTGTAACTGCTTGCTGTAAGAAAATTTATGCTATGAGGAAGGTCTGCATGAGTGTCTCTGTTGAAGGCCTAGCTTGTAAACTATTAAGTAGTTTCGCATTTCTTGGCTCTTGCTTTTAAGATCTTTGGACCACAACTGACTATGCCTGAAAAAATTTTAAAAGAAGTGTGTCAGAAAGCCACATCTCCTGCTGGAACTTTGGGCTGCCTTTCACATTGTGAAGTATGAGCTACCGGGAGTTTGGGTCATAAGGGGCAGAGCTGTCCCTTTTTCACTGATGGGGACACGTGATGAGGGCTTCTCTCTCCTACTCCCCACCAACTTATGCCTTTGTTTTGTCCTTATCCTTGTCCTTGTCTTTACCTGAGAGAGGAGTAGAGAGGAGGAGCTGGCAGTTTCCAGGTGGCAGTAGCATCATTTCAGCAAAACTCTGGCTGACTCCTATGGATGCCCATCCTTTGTGCTTCCTGAGATCTCCTCAATGCCATGCTGGAAAAATCTGCCACCTTTCAGCCACACCTCTTTTCCCATGGCACCCTGACTGGGTGACTTGGCAAGCAAGGGACTTGGCAGAATCAGAGCCCTGCACTCCAACAGAGGCCAAATGTACCCCAAAGAACTACACTACACTACTGAGTTAGCATTGCACACTGCAGAAATTACAAGCAAGGAGTGATTGTGACAAGGTACCACTCCAAGTTCCCATTGAAGATAATGGACTCCTTGGATGCAAATCTCAAGGAAAATCCAGTTAGAGGAAAATTAAGCCTATTTGTAGCTGTACAAATAGGATTTGTGTTTCTGTGTAACAGGTAATTTATGTTTTATCTTTGGCATTTGTGTCATGTGTTCTTAATTCTCCAAACTAAAAATCAGACAAAGATTTTGAAAAAGACTAACCTGTCCCTAATTTTTTTTTGTTTCTAGGCTCTATCAGAAATCAATAAATAAGCAGTGTAGTTTAAAAATTAAACAAAATCATATCTATACCTAAAGTGCTATTAAAAGCAGAATTAAAACTGCATAATAAATTGTAAACTTTAATCCATATCCAATACAAAGTAAAAATCCCTATATAAATATGTATGTCACAAAAGACTAGTGTTTTAAACAAGGATCTTTTCCTTAGAAATTTTGCAATGGTAATATTCTTAAAGGTTTATGTCAAGGTTCATTTTATTCTATTTCGTTAATCATCCAAAACATCTTCCAAACAAAGTTATGCATAGAACAGTTTTCAGTTGGGAAAATTCATTGTATCTTGCTGCTTACAGGTTTTGCTATTTTAATATACATTTAAGAACATATAACAATCCTTTGTTTCTAGAGAATATTCTACATCAGTCCCAATGCAGCAGGCATAGCCCATCTCTTTTGGGGAGTGAAGTGGCCATAAATATATTTGTTCTGCAATCAAAACCCAGCAAATGTGTTTTTCTTTACTCTCTCAAGCATATGTGCCCCATGCCTATGGCCTACTGTGTATTTAGGGAGGATCATATTCAGCTGCACTGTTACCATGATTCTAGGAGATATTTTTGTCAAAAAGAAATTAAAGGATTCATTGAAAAAGCTTAATCAAAACACAATATTCATGTTATATATGTATAGGTGACGGCAAAGGAGAAAAGCCAGGCAGCTTATCTGTCTGCTCCTCCTCTAATTAGTTTGAGGTTTATCAAGCATCTAGGAGGAAAGGAACAGAAATGATATGAGGACTGACCTAGGCTTGATGGACAAGAACTGATGGCAAGAATTTATTCAAGGCTTGATGGACAAGAATTGATGGCAATAATTTATTTTCCTTTTAATGTTGTGTTGTCCCAGCATCTAACATGATTGGAGTTATGGATGTTTTTCCATTGTTTTTAACCGTAGAGGAAACAAATCTACTGAAAAGACAAACTCAAGGAAGACTTGAAGCAACGTGGTCAGTCTTTTTATCTTGACAACTTCAGGATAAAAACTTCAACTTCTCAAAAAGACTTCTCAACTTCACATTTTTTTTTTTTAATTTCTGATGCAGCTATCCACAAAAAAAAAAAAAAAAAAAAAAGGAGAAAACATATAAGATGGTTTGGAAATGACAGTAAATGTGAAAATTATGGGAGTGGCATCCACTGAGTGTAGAAAATTTGAAAAGCAGAATGAGATATCATACTTCAGTAAAGCATCATTGGAGGAGCAGACTCCCAGCAAGACAGCCTCAGAAACCCTGAACTAGAAAGTATTATTATGCCAATAACCGGCATTCATTAGACTCTAAATGAAAATTTTAGAGACCTGTTTTCCTCTTCTTCTTCTTCTTCTTCTTCTTCTTCTTCTTATTATTCTTATTATTACCATTGTTTTTTTATAAAAAGCATTCTGAAAGATCTAGAAAGTTGCAAATATATCACAATGGAGCCAGTCTCATGGAAGAAAATTGTCATATATTATCATGTGAAGTAATACTCATCTTCTGTCTTTTCCCTTTTCCTCCTTTTTCTTGCTTAGGTGAATAAATGTAATGGAGCAGAGGAGCTGTTGCCTAGCCAGCACTGAAATTGGTAGTTTTGAGATTCATGAATTAAGAAAACCATGATAGCTTCCTAAAATAGAGTTGCCATGCATTAGAGAAGAGAATTTACCCCAAATGGTCTGACATCAGTGTCCACCATAATGTACCACTCCAAGCTCATGGCAGAGTAATCCAAGGGCACTGCTTCAGCTAGGAAAGAAAGAGCTGAAATCATAGCTGCCTTTGTAGCTAAAAATAGGGGGGTACTGGTATGCTGCCACATGACAGTTTTTACCAGAGAGTCGGAACATTTTCATTATGTATGGCAAGCCAATGGCACTGAGTTTGCATGGCTTGCAATGACTCTGCAGGGACCATCCTCTCTTGACAGCCTTCACCATTGGCTCTGTGTTGTCCACCCTGAGAATCTCTGATCCACCAAGTGCCACCACCAGCCCTTGCCATCAGGAAAAGCCAGCAGAAGTTTTCCTCTGAGGCTTGCTTCCAAGGGAGAAAGCCTTTCCAAGAAGAATAAACAGTAAACATACCAAGTTCTTGCCCACTGTATCAGGGCAATGCAGAGTCTTGTTACAGAAAACACTGTGTTGGTAAGGCTGATTTTGGCCTGTCACACACAATTGCACAACACAACACAGTGCAATGACGTGAGACAACTAAATGACAAAATGTTGGCTCTCAATCAAACATGTAAAGCACCTATTTTCAGCTCTACCATCTGCTATCAGTTTGCACAGTGTCTTTCCCAGCTGAAAACACAATGCAGATTGGCACAAGTGGAGCATTCCTCTGGCTGATCACAGACTGCAAGATACATTTTTTTTTTCTCCTCCTGTGACTGGCCCATCTCTGATTTTTTTTATTTTTATTTTTTTTAATTTCCATAACAAGTAGGCTGTCTTGTGTAAGCTAAATCATGATAAAGAAAAAACAGTCCCATGGGATAAATGTTCTCTAGCATCCTGTCAGTCAAAATAATAGCATATCACTTCTACCTTAAAAAAAAAACACAGAAATCAACAACTGAAACTAATACCTATATTAGTTTAATCTTTTCCATTGAAACCCCTTCACTGGGGACCCTCCTTCTGTTACTTGACACTCTAGAAGATCATTACCTCTGTTGTCATCTACTGATAAACAGTAAAAGGAAGTTCAGTAAAGTAAGTAAGTAAAGTTACAGTAAGTAATTTTTTTTGTTGTCACATAACTTTCTGTAAAAGAAACCAACACTTTAGGGAGTCTAATGTGGAAAACAGCAAAGCAAAACAAGTGAAATTCAACAACATCTAAGCTTTTCTATGAAGGCCGAAAACACCCCCAGCCATTTCCTGGTTGTTTCCATTAAATTGATTACTCCTTCAGAGCCCTATTTTGGAGGGATGGAGCTAATCCGAAATTCTTTCTTTTTTTAATAAAGAACAAAACCACTGGGACCTTTGCTGCTTTCTTCCCTGAATAAATAAGATGTTTCTGAGTTGAAACCCTGGCTCTGTTGACTTCACTGGGGCCATGATTTCACTGCAGGAATTATTCTAAAAGCATTACTCATTTAATAAGCATACCACACTAATTCTCTACTGTTTCCGTATGAGCACCTCCCAATGCCAATATAAACCCACTGCACAAAGCTACATTAAAGCAATATTTATGGTTGAGATCTTAACACAAAAGTCAGGAAACTCAGAGTTATGGTTCCCCCAGCCAACCATAACCAGGGTAGCTTTAGTGTTTTGCATTACTGTGTCTGTACTACACAATGCATGTCCAAATGCCAGTGACTGAGTTATAGCTGCTGTGGGAACTATAGCTTTGGATTTCTGTATATTTTTGAATTTAAATTCTCAACTCAGGTCATGAACAACTGTGAAAATTATGATTGCAGTGAAGTTTAGCATCTCCAGTTTGCAGTTCTTGCTTACTGCCAAGAGTCACACAGGAGAATGGTGAGCTCTTGCTGTTGTGTGGATGTTGGGAAGCCTGAGGGTCTCTTTTACCTTAATGAACATAATACTTCAGTTGCACTTATAAGGTATATAATGATCAACTTTTCCACAAGCTCTGTATCATTCAGCAGATACTCTAGGAGAGAGCAGGGGAGCTAATGCCATCTGACAGAGATTACTTAATGTAAATAATAGTAATATCCAATTAACTTGGTCAGAGACAGAGAAGAATAAGCTGCTTTTGTGTCCAGTTTATACAGTGTTAGGTAAATGCCGCTTCTCCATTGAAGGGAAATAAGACTGTTTTTACCCTGTATTCTCAGAGTAGAGAAGATGTGGGGAGGAGAAATTTTGTACAGTGGGCAATGCTGACAAGAATGACTCACAGCGATGTGAGAGAGTCCATGCAACAGCACTTCTCTGTCAGACCTAGGGCTACTCAAGGGAAATTTTACCTGTAAGCTAGGTAGTTAGTATGCAGTTTAAGAATTGTTTCAGATGTGAATATTGTGCAGTAAGGACTACAAATAGATTTAACAGCTTGGCAGTATATGGAATTTGATGCAGAAGTTTACAGTAAATTGAATACATTTTTAGTGGTGTTTCTCAGAGGACACAAAGCTGAAATCTGACTTACAAAGCCAGCTGACTTGGGAGCAGGGTAATGGCTTGAATATCAAAGAAAGAAAAGCAAAGTCTAGGAGCTCTTTCCCTGCACCCTGTGCAGTGATGGGCTGAAACTGGCCATAGAGAGAACTGAATAGTTGAAGGCTGCTGGTATTTATCTACCATAAACCTGGGAGGAAAAGAAATGACTTAAACATGTATTTCCTTAGGTGGAATGTTCGCAAACATATTCAAGTTTGAACAACCTCTACTAATTTAGCTGGGATTCATTTTTTGGTGTTCTGTAGTCTAATTTGCATTGGGACTGTGATCACAATTTTTGTTCACTAGTGAGCATGTCTACTTTCTAAAGCAAGTTATAATCTTGTCTCCTGGGAAAATGATCCAACCAAAGCAAAGCAAGATAACTGGAACAAGAACTGCAAGTGCCTACTAGCAGCCACTCCAAATCATCACCTATGTTTGCTTTCAGATGTTATCAACATCCCACTGCAAGAATGAATGAAGTGATATATCTGGCTCATGGACCAAGACATGAGGAGCGTTTTCCCCTGCTCTTAACAGATGCCAGCAGCAGCACACAGCTGAATTGGCTCTTCTAAAACTTAATCCCTTTTGAACATGGCTGCTGATATGTTCATACCTTATGTTTATATGTCTTGGCCTTTAGTTTTACATATTGAACTGCTTGGACAAGATCAATATGTACGGTAACGGCATTCCCATTGACTACGTGAGTCTGGCTGGTCCCGCCCATATTTTCATCAGATTTCCATCTCTGTCTGAATTTAACAATGATATAACTGGATTGCACAACAGTAAAACTGACATTTTTAAGTCCAAGTAGTAGAAATATTTTGCTTTGTGCATATTTATTTCTTCAGTGTATTTTGCAGCAGCTCTAACACAGTGCTCCGCTTTAGGTGGGAGTTAAAACCAAGTCGCTTAGCTCAGGGCTTTTGCACAACCAGACAACGTTCTGCAGACACATCTTTTGTAGGCATTCATTTAATACCTCGGTGAAGAGATAACTAAGTAAAGCTTATCAAAAACCTGGAAAAAGCAAAAATCTCTAAATAAGGTATTTTTAGCTTTGTATAAACAACATGTCTGTTGTTTTTAAATAATCTTTATTGGAAACTGCTTGAAGTATGAACATATGGGCTCTCTGAAAAAAGTTTGCTTGTGCTCTGCAAAACAGTTGCTTATGCTTAGAAACAATGTCATTTTATACTCTTAAAAATAATGAAAGGGAATTAGAATTACTTACCAAGCTGTTAATTAACCTTGCATTATGGTATCCTTCTAGCAAACTGCTTGATCTTAAACAACTTTTATTATCTCATACTTATCAGTTCACCAGAATGGTAGTTTGCAGATCCAGAAATCTACCAAGCATATATTATGGAATTAGGTGCAAACATAATTTTCAGTGTTATTTCCACTGCTGAAAAGAGATGTTGTTGCCATGGCAACAGGGTATCAGACTTTTGGGCAAAACTGAGGTATCAGCCCCAATGCTTATTAAATCGCAGCTTGTGAGGCAGTTCCTTCAGATTCTAGATGTTAAGTTCTGATGCTGAGTGATACGAACTACTGATTTTTTTATTTTTTAATTTTAAGGAGAAGGTGACTGTTTACATGCATATCTGCCATGAAACAAGGATCTCTAATGGGAACTGAAATTGAGAGTGTCATTTGGAAAGATGGGAGTAGCTGGTGTCTGCAGCTTAGCTTAATGTAACCAAGGGAAAAACGCAAGTCTTTGCCCTTTAGTTTTCCATGATTTCCTTTTGCATGTGTAGAGTGTTTTGCATACCTGTGACCTTTCAATTAACATTATTTATATCTCAGTAAACTGCCATGCTACTTTTCCAGATGTCCTAATCTGTTATGTAAATGAATTTATTAAACCCAGGCACTTGCCTCAATGAAATCTGCCAAATCCACTGCGTCTGGGCCCACATGCGCTGTAGACTAAGCTTTATTTGCATAAACTTGTTCTGTAAGCGTAATCTGCAGAGTTAAAGTTTCACTAATGTAAATCCTTGACAAATCAAGTGCAGATGTAAGTCTTTGCCCTCAGGCTCAGCCTGTCAATTCACTGCCTCCCTTGTATCTTCTCCTTGCCTTCCCTTCTCCCCCTGCAAGTGTTTTTTAGTACTAGTAGTCATTTAAAGCTGTTTATGTAGATACATTGCAGGTACTTAACATGACACTGAACATTAGTCATTTAGACTTTTTCCTTTTGATCAAACTGTCTCACAAAATAGTGCTGGCATGTAATTCTGGGTGTCTGCTTGTACCATCTGGAAAAATTTGCTCTGCCAGTCCCCGAGTGCCAGACAGATTGTTTCAGTTCACCAGGCGATGTTCCAGATAAGGAGTCAAGCTCAATGAATGGTTAATGTAAGCTGGCAAATTCCACCACGTTGCCAAGGAACATTCAGTCAGAGGGCAGTAGGGGGTGTAACTCCCTAAAACCATGAGAAAGATGGGGTGATGGGGTGAGGGGATGATTCCTGAGCTTGGCAATCCATTGTCTGTGAGAAATGAAAAATCCCTGCCAGTAATAAAACCGGTACATTTAAAAACAAAACAAAGTCTGCCAGCTCTTGAACCTCTTATGAGAAGGAGGAAAATGTTAGTTTTGAATTCAGAGGGTGTTGGCACACACTGGGTTTGTTTCTGATTACTTCAAGTCTAAATATGTTTCCTTTGCTGGTACCCAGTTGCTATTTATTTGGCTTTAGTCTTTGATCTCTCTTATGCTGGCACATCATAAAAAACATATTCCTACTTGAGCTCTGTATTATTCGGTTAGTCTCTGCTTGGTTTGTTCACCAGGCCAGTTGTACCAACAGAATAAGTCTTTCTTTGTTTTTGATAGACTCCAGGTGTTTATCACTGTAACTTACTAATGGACTTGACCACAGAATATGCATGCAAGAAGCAAACTGAAAACCTAATGGCAAAATTACTGGTTTGATAATTCAGTGACCTGCTATATAGTAACCACACGAACCACACACATGCATGATGCATAAACATATGCATACAGACTGAACGTCTACAAAACGTAAAACAGCAGATGTTTTTAAGACTTTGCTTGCACTTACTTGACATGAATTTTCTGTACTGGAAATTAAGTTTCACTTCAAATTTACTTGTCACCAGGAGTTTTCTTCCAGCGCTTTCCAACTTTAAGCATTGCTTATTGAATTCCATGTGACAGTGCATTTTAGGTGCTGCAGTTCATAGGACTGTGCTCCCTTCATCTCAGAATTAGCTGTGCGTTCACAAACTGTGGGATCTCCTATGGTTTTGAAGTTTCATATCATGTATTAACTCCACTGCTTGGCAGGAGGCACAGAGGACTTTTTTTTTTTTTTCCCCCACTTCTGGTGAACCCAACTTTTTTTAATAGGAAATGATAGAAATTCTACTTCAAAAATGCCCATATTCCTACACATGCCACAAAATGAGAACTGCCTCGTTAAAGTGCAGCTCTCTCACCACTGCACCCCAGAAATAACCTGTAGTTGAATTTTTAGGAAGAAGAATTTGTAACAAAATGTCCAAACATATCTACCTGCAAAGCCATCAGGACAGTTTCTTCTCTGGGTCTGCTGGAAATGCAAATGATTTTCATATGCCTTTGTCTTTGACATACGGTGCTTACAGGAACAGCAGCTCAGCTGCAGGCTGAACACAATGGACTTTAAGGTCAAAGAAGCAGTGGTAAATCTGCTTGTTACATTTAGAATTAGGAGTAGAATTAAGTCAGTAGCTCACGTTGATAATAAGTGAATCCATCGTGACATTATAGGTAACCCAACCATTCCTCACTGATGAACTTCCATTTCTTACTATTATTGTTTGTTCATTTCCATATTTGAAAACCTTGAAATGCTTCTTGAGTCTGAATGTGTTGCTTTGTTTACTGGCTTCATAAAAACTGTCACCTTTTTATTTCAAAGTACGCATATACACTTCCAATTTTATATGCAGCTTAACATAGTTGTTGTCTCAGAACTCTAGAAGTGTACATCTTTGGAAATGTGTGGAGAAGATTCTCTGAATACAATTACCAGGTTCTGTTTTACCCCATTTATACTTGCTAAGTATTAAATACAAATATCTACTTTTTATCTTTGGCTGAAGGAGAGGTTTCTATCAGATAAATGCTTTCTGTGTTGATTACTTTTGTGGTCATCATGCTGATGCACAGGGTTTTAGCTAACACCCACAGGAGAAGAAACTGATGCAGCAGTTCAGCATAAAAACAAAGAACACATGCAAACCGTTTTGAGGAGTATAAGGAAAACAAATGGCAACAGACATTTTCCCTGCAACTGATTTGTAAGACTGTCTTTCCATTGGATCCCATACATTTAACTGTTATAAATGCTCTTCTACTTCTCTCAGACAGTTGGAGAGAAGAGAAGAGAAGAGAAGAGAAGAGAAGAGAAGAGAAGAGAAGAGAAGAGAAGAGAAGAGAAGAGAAGAG
>JAPSGF010000004.1:11020358-11035412 GCA_035772895.1 Perdix hodgsoniae | reverse complement strand
AAAGAAAAGAAAAGAAAAGAAAAGAAAAGAAAAGAAAAGAAAAGAAAAGAAAAGAAAAGAAAAGAAAAGAAAAGAAAAGAAAAGAAAAGAAAAGAAAAGAAAAGAAAAGAAAAGAAAAGAAAAGAAAAGAAAAGAAAAGAAAAGAAAAGAAAAGAAAAGAAAAGAAAAGAAAAGAAAAGAAAAGAAAAGCCTGCTGCTTCAAAAATTACAATTTGTCTCCTAGTCTGTTTCCAAATTTAAGTTCAAATTCCAGCTCTCTGGTGCAGTGTGGGTTGGGTTTAGGACACGCCATGGTGATCTTGTCTTAAGCAGTGACTGCTGTTATTTGAAGCTACTCATATATAAAATGAATTTAATTTCTTGGACATGAAGGAAGTCAGATCAGCCTCTGGCTCTTGTTATCTGTAGATCAGGTAAAGCTGATGGCAACTAATAACATTTGCAAAAGAATGGAAAAGGGAGGGCCAGGGACTAAGGCAGAGAAGGAAAAGACAGAGAAGCTAGAAGTGTCTTGAGAAAGTGAAGCAATGACAACAGTGAGACAAGAAATAAAAACGTATAGAAAAAGGCAGAACTATGAGGCATAGTAATAAAGAACTAGGAATGCTTACCTGTCTTTTATATTGCTTTAAAATACTTTCCTCTGTACTTGTGAAGCTAAAATCCTACCCAGGAATGAAAAAATCAACAAAAGCCATTGATTTTGTGCAACATACTGCACAGCACTATCAATCCCTACTTATGCTCCTTTCTACCATGACAGTTTAATTTAAAGAAGAAAATCTAATTTCCTGTGCCTATTATATATCCAGTTAATTCCAAGCTCTCATGTAACAGTTAAAATTGCTGACAATTAATAGAGGAGACACAGCTTTTCTGGGGTAGTTTAGACCCACTCTCACTGAATCACAGAATACTTTAGGCTGGAAGGTACCTTCAGAAATCACCTGGTCCAGACCCCTGGCATAAGTTAGGGCCAGCTTATATCGCGTTTTCTTCAGGCTTCTTCCAGTCAAATTTTGCTATCTCCAGGATCAGAAATCTCACACTCTCTCTGGCACATCTGTTTCAGTGTTTGACCACCACCATGGTAGCAATATTTTGTCAATAATGAATCAGATTATTTTTTTTTCACATTAGAAAGTGTGCTTTCTGCTTCTTATTGCTGCACACTGTCTCTTTAGCACCATCCTGTTAGTTAGCTGAAGCCGAGTCGGGCATGAAAGTATGAGTAATACTTCAGGGCATTAACTTCTAAATTTTGTGAACCTATACAAAATATCCCATGGAATCCTCTCCATTAGTAAAAGTCAGATATATTGAAGAAGTGCTATTCATTTGCCATATATATGTCTGCCTTTTGAGCCTCTTGTTGAACTGTAAATCCAAATAAATGCCTGCTATTAGATTGCTTCTGCATATGTTGAATACTTGTGACTAAATTTTCCTTCTGACTCTGTATTTTGTAAACATCTGTGTGGACATTTTTCGAGAACGTACAGCTAAATCTCTATAACATAGACACCAAATTAATCTGTTTAAGACATAACAGGTATTTCTCTGAACCAATTCTGCTATTTAAGGATTTTTTAAAATCACCTTGCTCTTTTCAGAGGCAGATCAGAGTCAGTTCTTAATAGTATTTCAATAAAAAGCTTTCTCTGTAGTTTGAAAGAAGAAAAAATCCTGTACGTATCATCCAGCCTTACATATAACATGCATCATTTTCAAAGCAGATTTATTCCTAGCTGCTATCTATACTTTAGTAACTTCTCTAAATCTGCAAGACCGTGGGTAATGGTTATACTTACAGTGGTACGTGGTATGTGCCCTGCAAGATCTGATACATACCCCAATGTAGCTGTTATGTAATTCTGGAGGTTTCCGACAGTGACAGGGGCTTATCATTCTTGTTCTTGTTCCTCCTGTCATGAGTGATAGTTATGGAGACCCCAGAGGCAAACTAGAATATAACAGCTTAACGCTTATAACAGTGGTGCAATTAAACTGAAAGATTTAGGAGCTCTGGGACAGGAAAACCCACCCACAGCTCTCTCAGCAGCACTGACAGCAAAGAGTATTTTAGTCACTAACTTCACTAACTTAAAAAAAATTGGGGATAGGTTTCTAGAGAACTGAGACTCTGGAGTTCAAGAATGTATCAAAAGAACCATAGGAGCAAACTTGTATGACTGCATTTTAAATTCCAATACTTATGTATTTTTTGCATTTACAAAAAATAACATTTTTAGATGCTATTGAAGATGGGATCTCTGAGGCTGAAATCCTGATTAAAATTTTTAGCTGCAAGATCTCACAGAGAAAGCAGAAATACTATTCTCTGAATAATTGTATGGCCAGTATACTTTCTGGTGGTCTAAACACTGACCTTTGGGTGTAACTTGTGTCTCTAGGAATGAATCCCTTCTCAATGGGCACTGCTGTCAGGTAGCTCAGCAACTGAAACTGGACTGACTAGGACAAGATAGGCAGAGTTTGCTCATCTTTTAGGGAGAGGTCAGATACATTTTGTTTTCAGTTTTTATTGCTTCTATATTTACTCTTTTAATTTTAAAGCATTTCTAAGGTTGATAGTTAAACTGCCACATGTGAGCAACTCAGCTCTTGGGCTGAAAAAAGGCATCTTAGCATGGCAAATACAGTACACAGAAACTTGAAATACCTTAAGAATTACAAAAACAAAGCTGGTGCAGGGGAATGAGTCTGATGTGTGGGTGAACAGTGGACCGGTTGCTGCTATTGTTTATCACAATCAACACAAGCATGTAAAGTCTTTTTTTCACAGAACTGGAAGCCTGTGCAGTCAGGAAAAGTAAACAACAGAAAACTAAGGTATTTTAAAGTGTGGGGTAGGGCTCATTAATTTGTCCTGAGCCTAACCCTCATGACCCAGACTGTCTATCCAAATCCTGAAGGCCATCAGCTGTGTCTGCCTCACCAGTTCCCAGCAGAAACCACTACTGACTGCAGCAGCAGAGTGCCCTGGGAAACATCTCGCCTGCTCACTGCTCCTCTCGTAACTGGTCAGGAATGGGCTCAAGAGAGCTGTGGGATCTCCAGTCCCAGCAGACCCCACTTCTAGACTGGCCTTCATGACAGCTAAGGGGCACCATCTTCCCAGGGTGCCCCAATGCCAAGCACTCTTCAACCTTCTGCAGTTTCTCCTCTAAACAAGCACACCACTTCTGTGCTGGCTGTCAAACGTCTGCAGAGAATCCTGGCTGCTTCTGTAGGGTCTTTTGAGCAGTGTGTGTGTATGTGAAGGATGGAGGGTAGTGAGAAGGTGTTTGTTGTAGGAAATGAACAAGAAGCAATATTTAGCTGCAAGCATATCTGGGAGTGGGCGGACTGGTAAAGCATGCAGGCGATATTTCTGAGAATGTTCTGAGAGGAACACAACAGCAGTGGAAACAAACCACTCTAAGGAAATAAAGAGGTAAAACTGAAAGGGTCCTTAGTATAGCATTTTGTGCTTATGGGGCATTTCCTCTTACTGATGAAGATAGATGGCTGAACTTTTCTGCACATCGTTGTTAAAAATTGCAACTACAAATAGTTATTTGTATTTTCACCTGCAAATTCCAAACACGAAAAATGCAAAATTTAGCATTGGGTCCAGTTGTCACATCCCCTGTGAAACCAGTGAAAATGGTATGGTTTACACCAATATAAAATGGTATCCACAGTCTGAATTGCTAGAAGAGTAAGTAATGAGAATATTTACTTTTAGACACTTCAGTACTATCTAGAAGTCTTTTCCCATGCTTGTATTTTCCCGGCATCTTCATTTGCTTATTGTGAACTTCTCTGTAAGTATAAGTTGTTGCACCAACCTTTTCAAAGATTATCTTTACAAGAGTAACAGTCACATAACAACAGAAATTCATCAATTAATGGAATGGTTTTAAGTATACAGAAGAGTTTAGGAATGGTTGAAGTATCTAGTTCAAGAACCGGAGCAACACACTGGAATTTTTGTGACCAGTTGCTCTACTGAAACCACAAATTCAAGACTACTGAATAAACCTTTCAGTATATGCCAAGAGTAAATCCAATGAATCTTGTTGTCCAAGTTGTTCAATGGAAACTGATTATCTAGATAAGCTTGAAAATAGTAACATCTGATCTACACAAAATCAGGATTAATTTGAGGGGCACCTAGATAAAATACGGAAATACATATATTAGGATGTTATATTAAGCGATCTAATGATCTTTAACCTTATGAATCCCTATATGAATTTCTTATATGGCACACTGGTATGTCATCTTACAAGAGTAAACCTCAAAATTCTTTTTTTATAACAATAAAATATGTTTTTCATGTCTCTTATTTTGAAGTGTATTTCCAAGCCCTGGTGTTTTTCCTAGGTCACCTTGAAGAAGCAGAGCTCAGAATGAGGTCCAGGCTTGCCTCGATGCAGCCTCAGAGGCCTTTGGGGGCAAGAACATTCAAATCTTCTTTAGTTAAGAGACAAATAATTTTTAAAATCAGATTTAATTTTAGATCATGAACATGTGTTCAGAAAGCTAAGGGAGGTGGGTGAGCCTTGGCTAAAACAATCTGGAAGCATCAAGCAAAATGTGCATTACGCTGCACTGTTGAATCATTTGGTGATTTAATCCCCAGTTATGTGGCAAGAAATCCTTATGCAACATGCAAGAGGATTTGACAGGAATTGAGATGAGAGAAAATGAATTGTTGTGTCTTGTGATATGCTGTATGCAAAAGTGAGCATGGGGTAAAAGGGTATGACAACAAAGCTGTTGGCAATTTAAACCTTGGCTCAGACATAAAATAAATACACTACTCTTTCTGGAGAAATTGGATGGTGCTGTCACGAATTCATTTTGTCATTGTTGTGTTTTTCTTGCCCCTTTTCTATTGTCTGACCAATGGTGTTCATATCTACATGTTGATGTGTTGAAACGCTCCTTGAACGTGTCAGGTTGTGAGAGCACTGTAATTGAAATCCAGGCTGCATGCTTTTTAGGTAAACTCCACATCCAGATCCCATTAAAACCCACATATTTTGGAGGGAATTACAGGAGGCCCTCTACAGATGCCAGTGTTTAAGTCAGTGCTGGATCAAGGCACAGCACCATTTGTGCCATGGCTTTTACGTTGTTTTGTTGTGTGAAGGGCTCAGCAAACTGTTCAGGAGGCTTTCTGTAAGTCTAGAAGCAAAGTCCTTAAAATCCACTAAAGGTAACATAGAACTCATAGAGGAAAAAAAGTTGAAGAAACTACAGAAATATCATGGCAATGACTGCCAAAATTTGTGAACGTATTGGGAACATTACTTTCTTGTTTGTGTTACCTCTATTTTTTCACTATCATGGGATTTTTTTTCCCCCCTCATGCTGTCTTCTGTTTCTCCCCTTCCCTCCACAGACTTTACATCCTCTAAAAATGACACCTTTTGTCATGCTATAGATATTAGCACAGGGAAAGTCTCCAGGCCTGGCGGTTCCCGCAGTGCTAGAGAGGGGGATTTCCTCCTGGTGCATGAGAGGCAACCTCTGCTTTCATGAGACTGTGCTTTCTTTTAACCTTCCTAAGCCTTTCATAACACTTCACTTTGCACCAGCAGCTGAGGGTAAAATAAAGGGAGCAGGTTCATATTTTCATTTTGGATAACCCCCTGCCCTCCTTCCAGATTTCATTTGTTTATCTAAGGCTTATCTGTTACGTTATGGGCTGGATGATAGGCTGGCAAATCACAAAATCATACGTTTTTGAGAGTTCTTTACTACTTTCTGGCTTTGGTGTGGCTGGACATACTGCAGGCACAGCTTGTCACACAGTGTTTTGGTAGCTCTAACTCCTTTCACACATCTAGAGCCTAGATATATATGAAAAATTAAATTAATTAAATATTGGTAGAATTCTCTAAGCACTCTGGAATGGCTGGTGCTACCTGTAGCTTTATTGTTGTCCTGTTCCTTGTTTTCTGGGAAAAGAACTTGTTCCCAGAGCACTTCAAAATGAATCAAATGCTGCCTATTGTGATGGGCCCTCACTACTGCCCCTGAGACTCTCCTCACTCTCAGCCAGCCATTTTAGAGCCCAGGTGTAAAATGGTCTCAAAAAAAGCCTATTTATGTTTAAATTCCTTATGAAATATTTGGTGCCAAGACGTTATTGTGGCTGTGTCTTAGTTTCTTATGGATCTTAATGGGGGGAAAAATGGAGCTATTTTACTAAAAATATGTGGAATAGGATTAGCCTGCACCTTGTAAAATTTTATTTTAAGAAACCAAGGCCCTGGTCCAATCACAATGAGGTCAGTGGGACGCTTTCCACTGATTCAGTGGGCTTTGGATGTGGCCCTAAGACATTATTTTCAGTAATAAGGACTGTGAGAAATGTATCTAATATTAGAAATTTATTGTTTATATTCTTTATATAATTAAAATGGCCAACTGCTGTAAAAAAAGTCTTTCTCTGAGCTCAGTGTCTGCATGCTAAATTTGAAAATTTGAGTCTAAAGCAAAATTAAAGATGTTGGCTTTTGGCAACAAAAGACTTCTGTACAGTGATCCAAACAGGACAGTGTCTCAGCTATCCTATTCCACAAGGCACTCTTTCAAGGGATTTGTTCCCTTTGCCTTCACACACATGACAGAGGAAGCCCACCATTAACATGTAGATCTAGATATACAATTTGCGTGCATCAGCAGCATGACAGGGATGAATGTGCCTGATCTGGTCAGTGCTTGATTTGTATTGTTCTTGGACAGTAGTTTCAGACAGTAGTTTCTACTTCTCTGTGGTCCTCATGGCCTGGAACCTTGAATGACCAAGGCACTTGCTGTCAACACCAGATGTATGGGCAGTCTGGACTCCAAACAGGTGGAGGCTTGCTGGAGGAAGCAGCTTTTTGCCAATGTCTTTAGGAAAAATGAACTGCTTGGGTAGTCTGGGGCCATATGTATGCAGGTGATGGTCTGAGGTAATTTTGTCTTTTACAGCTGCTCCATAATGATGCAAAAATACCATCTGTATCCACCTTCTGTAACACCCATGCCCAGGGTGGAGGGTCACTCTAGACAGGAGGCAGCTTGCAGGACTGAGGTTCAAGATCCAAACTGAAGGGAAAAGAAGAAATGGAAAAAAGAGGGAAAAGAACACTGATGCAGGATTACCTTCCTTTTGGGGTGGTTAAAGTCTCCTGAAAATGCTGAAAATCACATCTGCGTAAATTCCTTCATTTAAAATCCCAGAGTCTTCTTGGCAAAACATTCCATAGTCCTGAGTGCAATGGGAATGTTATTTAGCTTCCCAATTTAGCATGGAAGGCTTCGGCAAGTGCCATTTAAACAATTTTCACAGGAATTCCTGGAAGCTGAATCAGTCATTCTTGCTGCCCAAAGGGAAGAAACCATTTAAACACCAGTCCTTTTAAAAAGTTACATTTCAGCCCATCTCAAAGCAATCTGGATAATACTGGGCAGGAATCATATGTACTTTATTTGCTTTGTCCATTGAATCCAACTGCATACTACTTGTCAGTACTTCTGCTACAGCTCTTACTAACATACCAACTGAAGCCAAATTCTGATCTCACTCCAGCTTCACACCTGAATGACTGCATCTCCTGCAGCCTTATTGAAAGACATTGGATCTATTGGACACATATTGATGTTGGTGAGGAGTTGCATACACATAACTAGTCCTACCGGAGTAAGTAATGACTCACAGATTTGAATTAACTTCAAAATGTGGCCATTAAACATGGCTATGACCTCTTTACCTTTTTAACATATGTTGATTAAGTAATGCTTTGGATATTCTATAGAGGTGACTTCAGTTTTGATGGATTTCTATATAAAACGGGACAGCTATTTTTACTTGATCTGGATCACCTTTTATAGTAAATATTTGATATCCAGAGAATGTTTTAAAAGTCAATTATTTTTACTCTAAAGCTCATTCAGTGCCAGGACCCAAAAAAACAGAGTGATCAAGACACTCCCTGATAGCTGTGCCATTTTTTTCTCCATGAGAACAACAAATGCAAAAATCAACAACAAAGCTGAGAAAATCTTAGTTGATGTTACCAAACTAGCCTTTTACAAATAGATATGCCCCATATACAACAGCAGTGTTGTACTAACAACACAGCCAACAGTAAATAGGAATCATAGAATCATAATCATTTGAGTGGGAAGAGACAAATAAAAGTCATGTAGTCCAACTCCCCTTGCATGAATAGGGACACCTACAACTAGATCAGGTTGCTTAGAGACAGGCTCAGCCTGACTTTGAATGTCTTCAGGGATGGGGCATCCAGTGCCTCTCTGGGTAATGCATTTCAGTGCTTCAATATCCTTATCTGCCCCAGCTCTCTCAGCCTGCCCTCATAGTGGAGGTGTTCCATCCCTTGTATGTCTTTCCACTGTAATTAGTGGTTTCCTCTTTTTTTTATCGTACATCAATGCATATGGTTATATGCCACGTATTGAGACAGGTATGCATACAATGTACAGTCTCAGACAAATGGATCTTGCCTTCTAATGGAAAAGTTTATTGTGGACTTTTGAAAATAGATAGTGGAATGTTTAAAAATTAAATTCATTTTTTAAGACCCTTGAAAAAAACCTTTCTTTAAGGTCTTTATTTTTAAGGTCTTCTTATCCCCCCCCCCCCCCAAAAGAATCTTAGAATTGCAGACTATCCTGAGTTGGAAGGGACACACAAAGGCCATCGAGTCCAACTCCATCTTTGCTATATTTAACGAAGACATGCAAAGTGTTTAATCACATCTTGTCTTGGACAAGTTCTTCAATTCTTGTTGAAGTTGTATGTCTGTGTCAGGTAATGTGGTGTGGGGGTTGAGATGAAAACCACAGTCCCTCCTTTCTGTTGCTCATCCTGTTGCATATTCCCATCCTTTTCTTATGCTGATATTACTGCTCATGCAGCTAGGCAGTGCTGGGAAAGCAGAGTGAGGGAAAACTCATTTTCAGCTGGATCATTTCCCTACTCTGGCTCCCTGTTGAACTTAACAAATCATGTACAATTGCAAGGGCACTGGTAGCTCTGGATAGGCAAGAAGGGAGAGGAGGCCAATATCTCCTCTTTCCACCAGCTCAGACTTATGGAATAAAATAATCATGAAACTTCAGCTTCAGTCAAGCAAGCAGAATTACCTGCTGAGGGTTGGTTTGAGGGGGAACAGAAACAATAAAAGTTGAAAGGAAGCTATAGGGTTTGATGAGGTTTGTCTGTGTTTGGCAAAGACTTTTTCCTTTCTTAGAGTTTCTTGGAAATGTCTTCTAAACATTCCAGGCTTGGTTTTTCTCCTTAAATATTCTTCAGTGTTTTATTTAAACAATGAAGAGCCAAATTCTTCCCTCAGATATGCATGCAAAAACTCCCACATTAATCAGAATTGTCTGCACACATCCGAAGTGCAGGAGGTTTCTCTGTGGTATGTCCTTTGTTTCCTAAGAAGCAAAATCTGAGCACAAGCTTCCTCCTCTTCATGCAAAGAAGACCAAAACTTTGCATGGTTCCACTGTGTTTTGGGGTAACATATTTCATTTTGTACACTGCCCAGAGATCACAGGGTATACCTGGACAATTAAAAGAGAGAATCTTACCTTTTGATTTATGAGACATGATGAGGAGATAGGAAGAGGTGCATGTAAGAATGGGATAAGGCACTGAAGTGAAATTGGTCCGTCATCTTTGATTTAAAATGCAGGGAGTGAAACAGTAATGTAGGTCCTTAACCTTCTTGATAAAACACTAGTGGACTTAAAAATAGGCTTTAAAAACTGAGCTGCTGTTTTGATTTGTAAAACAAGTTAAACCAAACTTGACAATAAGGCATGTGCTTTAGATTTCCCTGGTTTGAGGCACTGTTTACTCTGGCAGATATATCCTTAAGTGAAGCTTTTTTTTCCCCCCTCAAAGCTGTTACATGGTAGACTGATGTTGGCTGACCCTGAAGCAAAAATTTGAAAACAGCACATTTATTTTCCTCCTAATGCTAAACACACATGCCATGCAGCATTTTTTGGTCTAGCTGGAAAATCTTCAAATCTGGACTACTTGTCCCTTTTACCCTGACTTTAATGTTTTCATGAATATAAAAATAACACGACGAGCAACTGAGCATGGGGGACCAGAGTGTGTGTTTTACTGTGCGGGAGCAGCCTGTAATTTGTAGGCTGCAGACTGGAACCAGCAGACGGGAAGAGCTGACCAGGCAGCCGAGATCCATGTCATGCTTGTGACCGTGGGCTTTTCTGAATGCCTCTGTGCAGAGCAGAGCACTCAGTGTGCATCTGGGTGACTGGGCAAAATTTTAGCAGAATTGAAAATTCACTTCTTGGCCATTGGATTCATTAGTGCAGGTATACAAAAAGCACCAACTCTTGAAACACTTACCTTTGTGATTTAGCATGAGATTCCAGATGACTTCAGTCTGCTAGGCATTACAGACTTGGTCTTCAGTTATGAGCAAATATTTAACGGATAGTGAAATACTAGGTTAATATGTCATCTTTGCTACCACTTGAACAATTCCTTGGAAAAAAAGATAAACTTGCAATAGTGATGATACTTAAAGAAGGCCCTGAAGGGATATTACTTTAGGGGATGTAAGTATTGCTGTTCTAATTAGAGTGTAAGGTATAGAGATTTTGTAAAGACTCTCTTTTTTATCGACTTTCATGAAGGGATAAATAAAGCTGGTGTATTTGTATGGCCCCACTCAGCCTCAGAGACTGACTTCTCTCCCACTGGAAGCCAATTTACAAGGCCATCTAAGACTTCCAGGAGTCAGCAGAGGGTATCAGAGCAGATTATTAGATGGAGCAGTATGAGCTCATAGACCAAAGCTGCCATTTCTACTCTTCTTGCTAAGAGAGCAGTGGTTTGAGTAAAACACTGAGGGTCTGTTCCATGCAATTCTTGAATGGATTTGACTGGATTGGACTTCAGCTAAATGGATTAAATTGTTAAACCAATTTAAGAATGTCCATGTTCAGAGATGAAAGAAGTTACTTAAATTGGTGCCAATCCTCACATCAGTAAAAAGGGAAAAAAGATTTAAGAAAGAAGGACTTATAAGAGATCATTCCTCTTGATGAAATTTCTAACTCTTTGCCAATGCTAACTGAAAGGAATGAACAAATATCCTCTGGAGAGCTTTTAGCAATTAGTTCCCGTTTGTAAAGAATCCGGGCCTGTACTGCACCAGGGCTCTGGGCCCAACCATTTTTTTTTCACAAACTGGGCTGCATCTCGTTAGAGATGCCCAGCTGTATTTTTCTCTCTCTTTCACAGCCATACACATCACTATTCATCCTGTTCTTTTCATCACCTACTACTTCTATACCAAGTAAAGCAAGTGAAAATGTAGCATGAAGAAATCTCTTACATACTTTGCAGATTTCCACTGCTGTTTAACAGCTGGAAACACACAGGTTAATGCAGCACCTTGAGGCACAGTGCTGTGGCCCTGACCCTTGTTGATGTTCTGCAGCAGTCATTGGTGCCTGGTGCACAGTTCAAGTAGCTCTATGAGATGGTACCATGAGTCTGATATACAAAATCTGTTTTTATGTGGTGGAGGGCCAGGCTGACTTTCCCTCCCTTCCAGCTGGTTTATAAACTAGTTTTAGTTTAGAAATGGTATACCTGCCTTATTATAAGCTACAAAGATAATGGGAACCACACACTGCCATGTTTCTACAGCTTCTAGATGGAATCAGCGCTATTGTACTAGGATAAGATCTGTTAGTACTCATATATGTAGATACATCTCCAGTAAGTTATGGGCAAATCCTGGAAAAGCCTGTCTCTCTGAATAATAGTAAAACCAATGGGACCCACTGTGTAACTATTCTTTAATGACTGAAGGATGTCCAAGTGTTAACTCTTAAAGTCACAGCTATCTCATGTGTTTCTGCTATGGATCTGGCTAGTGGTGATGCTGATAGGGTAGGAGTGCATTTCTAGTCTCCCTCAAAGGAACAATCAGGAGGATTGCTGTCCCCTGGGGCTTGCTGAGGTTCTCTCCTTCTGTCCTACCAACCATTCCATAGCAGAGAACCACATCAGAAATAATCTGAGGAGTCTAAATGAGTGTGAGCAATGTGGCAGAATGCTTTTCCTGCCTGTACAGGAAAACTCTGGCAAAAGATACATACATTTTTCTAACTTTAAATTTTACAAGGATACAATGAGATTTTAACCATTCTGATGAATAATATATTTTTTTCTTCTTATTTTGTAAACAGCAAAATCCCCACTTCTGGGACAGAATTTCAAAGGCTTCAGTAGAAGATGTACTTTCAAAGGCCCCAACATATCCTGGTGTCCTTGAATGCTGTAATATTGTTGTGTCTGGAAATAAGATGTGAATAACAGTACACTTCTAGTTTAGCTAGCTTAACAAGTGGGGGTCTACATGGATACCCTTCAAAAAATGATTACCCATCTTAATTGGTAAGAACAGACATCTATGTTGGAGAGTAACGTTTTTGTTTGAAGTTGCCCAGTCCCGATGCAATTACATTTGTGCTGAAATGCATTTGTTAGGGTTCAGTAAGAATTCAGTGTTCTCTGTTTTTATACATATATTCTGTCATGTACATATATATACGCATACACATCTTCATATATATTTGTGAGTATGTGTACATGTGTATACGTTTAAAAGAAAAATGCTACTACACAGAGCTCTTGTAATATTCTGCTATATTATGGGAAGTAGTTCCACACTGAGTATAACTCTAGTCCAAATAAATTAATTTGCTTTATTTTAATATTTTGGTTACTTTTTTTCCCCACTCACTATATTTACAAATCAAATGTGCCACACTAAAGACTTTTTACATCCATATTGTCAAAATAGAGCCTCTGTTTCATTTGCTGCCAATATAAAATGAGCTATTTGCCTTTATTTACTGCCTAATTGACCACTCTCTATACAGAAAAAGCAACAATCTTACTGGTTCATGCCCTTCATCACTCTCCCACTAAGGCTAAATCAAGGGAAATTTAAATTCCTTTACAAATGCATCACTTCATAATTATTAAGTACACAGTTATGATAATTTATGCCAAGAAAGTACAACCAAAATAAATCACCCTCGCCATGACACTGGCTTTCAAAGCAGTTTTCTTACTGAGTATCAGGAGATTGCTGCTGCTCACAGCCACCGTTGCACAGTTCTCTGTCAGTCCTTTGGCCGGTTATCTCAGTTAAGCATTTCAAATTTAGTGCTGGTGTTAAATATTTTATTCCAAAGGATTTTTATTTCCAAAGTAAATGACTTTCAGTTTTACTAAAATCAGCGCATCGCCATTGTATTGCTCTGGGATGGAGTCTGGCATCCCTCTAAGGGCTCAAGACCAGCATGGCAGCTTATGAGGAGAGATTGTACCAGGGGCTGCAGGAGGAATCTTACTGAAAATACCCCACTGAATTTAACACTTCTGTTTCATGTATTGTCCTACTTCATACTGACTTGTAGCCGTGGAGGAATAATGGATCCAAGAGATTACTTCATTCAGGTTTTAATTCCACTCTGTGAACTGCCCCTTCTTTCAGAAATTCATGTAAACACAACACTTCTGTGATGCATGATAGAGCCCTACATCTCCAGTGCTTTCTGTCCTCTGTGATACTTACTAGTGGGACTTTGGCTGCTCCTGTCCAGGAGAGGTGCATTGCCACAACCTGGCAGTTTCTGTATTTGGCTTAGTCTGGGCTCTCTACACTATGGAGGAACAACCTCAAACATCTGCTTTCATGCTGCCTCCCTGTGTAATGAGAAGTGATCCTGCATGGTTTGGTAGGCAGCCTATTTGTAGGAGACGTTTTTTCTTTCTCTCCTGTCTGAGAGTGATTCACATATATCTCCACTCTTTGTAGAATGTTCCTGGCTTATACCTTCTTTCTGCTTAAAAGGCCCTTAAAACACTGAGCTAAAACCTTGCACATCATATATCTCAGCAAGTCATAATCACATCTGTTTTAGTATCATGTCTGGAATCAGCTATTCTTAGCAACTATGGAAGCTACACATTGACCAGGGTTTAAGACTGTGTGAGGAGGATTGAATGGCACCTCTCTAGCCCTTGCTAATTTAAAGGTAACCTTCCTGGCACAGGTGCACCAGGGGTGGGACAAAACAGCCACCTGGATATTTGGGACTTAAAAAGTTTGGGATGCTGTAGTTTGAACACATCAGCAAAGCCCCAAGGTGAGGTGTTTCCTGCACTGAAGTTAAACTTTTGTTTATTGTAAGAGGGTATTGCTGTATCCTATGGGTCTAAACAGAGTCCCTATGGATGGGCTGTACATGTGTGTCCATTTCAGCTTTTCCCCATCAGTTGTATATGGTTCAGTACATCAGTATGTATAAAGTCTGTCTGGGCCAAGTTGAGTTTTTGAGACAGAAATGTTTGCTTATTAGCAAATGATGTCTAAGGTAAGTTACCTCTTGGTATTTGTTGCTGTATCTTGTCTGCTTTAAGCTGAAATGAACCAAAAAAGAGTCATTGCATATCCTTCCAGAGTAAAGTATGGATATTTAAGAACGTGACTTTGACAGGATTGTTTCTACCTTCTCAAAGGTAGATAAAGCTTTGGAGAAAGAAATATAGCAAAGAATTAAAAACAAACAAACAAACAAACAAACAAACAAAAAACAACAGCATATTTCTCTTTCTTTCTTTCTTTCTTTCTTTCTTTCTTTCTTTCTTTCTTTCTTTCTTTCTTTCTTTCTTTCTTTCTTTCTTTCTTTTTTAAGAAAGCAATAAACTAATTTTGCTCTAAGGGGATTCACACATCCCTTGTAAACTAAAATAAGGCTGGTAATGTTCACAAATTCTTCTTTATAATAACTTCTTAAATAGGTGTAATGATAACACATAATTTTTGACTGTTAAAGTGGATTTTGCTGTAATGGATAAGAAAAGAAAGGTGGTTTGCGTAAAATTAATCAGCCTTTTTCTTTTCTTTTCCTTTTCCTTTTCCTTTTCCTTTTCCTTTTCCTTTTCCTTTT
>JAPSGF010000004.1:11003208-11020348 GCA_035772895.1 Perdix hodgsoniae | reverse complement strand
TTTTCTAAGAGAATATGATCCACAAACTTTTGATTCACACCCAAACTTCCCAATTAAATGTTATTCAAATGCTTTGATTCAGTTAAAGGAAAGTATCCAAATTTAGACTATAGTTTCTCTACAATCAAGGAAAGGTGACATAGGTCAGCTCTTGAGTCTGGCCTCATTTCTAATATTTTTCTGCCGGAGAAGAATGTTAATGAGGTGGGAAGTTTACATACAGTTTCTCCAGTAGCGAACCCAAGTACAGAAATTATCACTCAGAGATTAGCAGCAGAGGTTATGATAGGCCTCAGCAGCTCAGTCATGCCTTGGTTTGCTAATGAAAATTCTGTGGAGCTGTACTGGACATTAGATTATTTCTGTGAGCTAAGTTAGGAAACAAAAAACAACAAAACAGCAAAGAAAAACAATGGGAAGGAATTGCTGCTTACTGTTGCTGTCCTGAGTTTTTTCATGACTTCACTTCTGCTGCACAGTAAGAGCACACAGAGAATTAGTTGCCCTTTCCAGTTAATGTGTGTTAGTGTTTTGTGCTGGATCCTAAGCTCTCTCTGCAACTTTAGACATATCAGGTTAAGATAAGGTCAGAAGTCTAGTTTTTCTGTAGATAAATCCATGGTTTGCTGCATGAAAAAAGCATCTGTCTAGGAGGAAAATTCACTGGATTCTGTTAGAATAAATTAACATGATAATATTTATCTTGTATTTATCTACAGTTTGTGCTTGTTTCTTCTGGAAAAAAACAACAACAACAACAACAAAAAACAACTCCCCCCCCCCCCCAACACAAAAAAAGTGTGATACTTCCTGACAGACAACTTCTGTACTACAGATTTCCTTTGTCTCTCCCACCAGTTGCATCAGATACAAATTAAGTGAAACATGACATCCTGACAGTGAAACCAGCAGACAGATATTTGGCTGGACCTTCAGTTACATTTCAGTTTCTGCTAAGCATATCATGAATTGTGGCAGCTGGGGGACGTTAGTAAAATAGAATAAAAAAACCCACTGACAAATAAAAGATTTCTACCTCAGTTAATTAAAGATTCTCAGTTCAACAGGAAAGCAGAGCTGCTAATGGTGTTTTATTTTTATCAATATTTCTGTTAACCTTAGATTTTTTTTTTTTTCCTGATGAAAAAAGATCGTAAAAGTACTGTTCATATGTTCTTGGCATGAATGTTTGATTATTGGTATTTATTTTACCCTTCTTTACATAAGACACTTTAACTCATAGTGATTGGGTCCTTACTGGTTACCATGACACCAATCTCAAACACATTTAAACGTGAAAGTACCTTAACTGAGTTCAGGGGGCTTATTTGCATGTGTCAAGTTCCTAGCAGGCACATATTTCACAGCATTGGCTCTTGTAGGCCAGAATTTCAAAAGCAGCACTGAAAGCCAGTCTTTTCCAACTCTTCCAGCAGTGAAACTCCAACTCTTCTGCCTATGGAGTCTTCCCAAATCCTCTCTCTGAAAGAGTTTCATCTCTTCTGCTTTGGTTGCTATCCTGAGGCTCCTCTAGAAGCTCTGGGGGCAGAGTCCTATACAGATTATCGTATTATACAGACACCTGTAACTGTATGGCACATCGTGCTAGCACTGCACCCTAGTCACAGCTCATCAGCTATTTCCATGGCAAACCGCCCTGCTCAGATTTGGCCATGCCACTGAGAGCTGCAGGTCCCTCTGGAATCCATCTGAAGCGTGTGTGGTTATGTTTTGTTTGACATTATGACAAATCCCAGCCGCTCAAGCGGCTGCAGGATTGCCCGGAGGAAAGACAGTTTTCTACTAGGGAGGACTGTGGTAACATTTTTCCACTTTTCTCCATATTTTTCCATATAAAAAAAAAAAAAATTGTATGAAGAAGTGCCTTTCCCACATGTTTAAGGACTACTGGACTCAGGATAATTGTTCTCAACTTGTATTTAATTTTAGAGTTTGCTACTTCTATTTCAGACAAAAGATGGGCAAGTCAACGCTTTCCAACTACAGTAGTTCACCTAGGAAAAGATGCATTTCAGTTTACAAACTTTGCTTTGCCTGTGTGTCTGTATCCACCTCCATGCGTACAGGGCTGAGCACAAGGAGACAGTGGCATTGTTAAGACATCTGTTTTGTAAGAAAATGCAAAACACTGTGTATTTCATTGAGGCAAGTCACTGTGTGACCCTGCCAGCAGTAACACAGGCTGAATGGAGCCATGCTTTTCAGGAAAACATTGTGGTGTGGGGACATGAATCTTTGGTCAGATGTGGGCAGTAAAACTGTGAGGCCTTCTTCAGGCATGAAGTCAAGCAGACATCCAGTGGCCCCTTTAATCTTAAACTCAAGGGATCTATGAGGAAAGATCAAAGTGTCTGCTGTGAAACTGCCAAAACTTCTCTGTGCGTGGGAAGGGCTGAAACATGCCTAGGAGAGAGGCCTGGTTCTGTGGTCTGCCAGTAGCATAGGCCTCTGTGCCCCGGTGGAGCAGCCCTTACTCTATATTTCACTGCCTCTGCATAGCGCAAGGCATCACAAAAAGAAATAATTGGAGGGTCAGGGTGCTGAACAACGTACTTTCCTGTAAGGAACATGATTTAATAAAATCTTGTGCTTTTTCATATGGTTCTTGAAAAGCTGACTATGCATTCTAAGTAGTATAAGCTGGTAGTATAATAGCATATGCTGGTCTCTCCCAGCATATCTTTTTCCTCACACTAAGCATCATTTTGCTGTTGCTGCTAACTCCTGGTCCTAAAACGTGGTAGAAAGTGGAAGGGACTACTGATGTGGAAATTCAATTCAGTTTCCATGCATGCTGCTAAGCAGCCACCTTGGACTGCTGTGTTCCACACTGTAGCTATGTTTCATCACAAGTGGGGCCAAACTTCAATGTAGAAAACAGTGACTCCAAATATCACCAGGTAGTTGATGGGTTCCCAGGTGTGCCCATGGGCTCATGTTTGAGAGCACTACTGTTTGGGCTGCTGTGCAAAACTGAAGGAAACCCGCTCGACAATATAAAAATTTGTTCAGAAAAGCAATGCTTTCACTTATAGATTATATCTCTCAGGAGCCATGAGGACCAATTCTGGGTGCAAAAAGGCCCGTGTCCTCCTGCCCTTTTGAATCCTAGGCTTTCGATCTTATCTAATCACATATGCCATCATCCTTCAGGATCCTGGCTGTGCCCTCTGCCCCTCAGCCCTTACAGTCAAAGCTGCCTCTAGTTGTGCGCTTCTACTTGCCCCTCTTATTCCCTACCAGTTCCCCTCAGGAGCTCAACTCCCAGTATGTAGATATAAGAGCATTTAGTCTCGGATGCAGGAACTCATGCTTCTTCTCAGGTTTGCCACTTTTTTTTTGACATTTGCTATTCTTTTGTCACTGGGGCAGCAGTATTACTGGAGAGGTTCTTGGTTTCCTTTGTTTCTACTCTACAGGGAATGTCATGAGTTGGGGGCTTCTGGAATTTTAAAAAAGAAGCTTTCCTTAAAAACCAGGCTGGCATACAGACTGTCAGAAGGACATTACATTGTCCCTCATGTCCTTGGTCTCACCTGTAGGCTCCTCAAACTCTCATTTAGAGATCTGAAAAACATGTCTCTATAAGGGCAATAAGACAGCCCTGACAAAACTAGCTTACTTTAAGCAAACTAAGATGAAATTGCATCTCTCCAACATTAGTATCTTAAAACAGAGAGCAGGGAAAATCAGATGGGTTATAATACTTTTCCAGGTTAGAAGAGATGAGCTGCATTATTTACAGCTTTACGAGTACTTCCAGCATTCATTGTTTATAATCATACCTGACCTCAGAGTTAATACTCATCCTAGGTGTGATAAGAAGAAAAAATCCTGCATTTTCTCAGCTTTTCTCTAGTTAATGATACTTTCATATCTTATACTGCTGCTAGTAGGAGTAGGAGTTGTTTTCAGACTTAGCTGAAAGGACTATAGTACAGTATTCTGGCAAGTTGTCATTGCTATCCTTCTCATTCAAGCACTATGGCATTTTCTGCTCTAGTGACATCTTCTTTGAGGCTTGGCTCAGAGAATAATATAGAGGCAGAATAAAGAAGCAAATAATTAACCTCACCAAGGTCTGCATTCGGAATAGAAAACCACTTGGACTAACAAACAAGAAATGTCTAGCAGAGGCTCTTGGAAGCTAAATGCATCCCTCTGCTCAGTTTTCATGGAAAGAAACCTTGTCATATAATTAACACCGAAACATCTCTTCTGTCATAGAAAAAATTGAGCTGCAGAGGACATGAAAATGACACTTAGGGATGAAAGGGTGATGTGATTCCAAGAATAGTGCAGGCAACAAAGAGTTTAAAATTCAAGCCTTATCCTTCCAGCACGAGGAGGAAGCTGAACATGGCTTAGAGGCACTCCACTTTGAATTTAGTCACTTTAATCCTTTCCATGGAGATTGTGAAATTATTTGACATGAGATAAATAGTTTAAAGGAGTAAAAATGCAGAAACAAGATTTCTGGAGTTAACGGGAACATTCAGTTTAAATAGAAAATCTAAATAAAAGAGCTTTGGAAGGGTTATAAATGTTCTGAAGATTGAGATGTACACTCCAGGAACTGGAGTTGCCACCTCCAAGATGCCTACCCAAGCTGGTACTGGTCAGTACCACAGAAGAGAGGGGAGACAGGATTTCCTGATCACATTCAGTCTGGCTGAATTACTTTGAAGCAATGTGAAAAATATTAGAAAGGTAATATATTTTCTGCCAATTCTTTTCCGTTGTCCAAAGTAGAAACCAACTAGGAAAATATGTTTAATATCAGACATACTTTTTCTCTGTATGTGAACAAATCCAAAAGATGAGTGTTTCATTATAAAAATATTTCATACTTAAGAGATACTGTCTGTGTGTCCTTGGTTGAGTAGCAGAGTAAACAGTTGCATAAAAGTGAAAGGATTTAAGATGTGTTAAAAGGGAGTTCATTTTAGCTGGAGTGTAACTACAATAACATACCTCTATTTTTAGTTTTTTTTTAGCCATGCCAATCTTGTATGAACACTCTCCCTTTTCGTTACTCTTTCACGTTGCCTGGATAGGAAATCAAATGGAATGGAGATGGGTGACACTAGAAAAGTTTCAGATTTTATTAAACTTTGAGAGTTTGTGGAGCTAGTGGCTTACAGAGATATCACTCTTGCAAATTTCATCTGTAGCTCAGTGATAAGGAATTGAAGGATGGACCATGTGAACGAATGCATAGGAAGAGAAACTACATTTGGCTCCAGTTTTGTCTGTTGTAATGCACAAATAATTTGCAGTCTGACATGATTCTCTGACTTGTATCTAGAGAACATGGCTTTTTTTTTTTTTTTTTTTTTTTTTTTTTTTAAAGAAATGAGTATCTGCTGACTCCTCTGTCTGGAAATTCCCTTTTTGGTTACTCAAACCGGAAAGGATAAACACTCGAAATTTTATTAATACAATATTAAAACCCCCCAAAACCCACAAACACCCCCAAAAAACAATCCAGCTCTTAATTCAGCACAGGTCAAACAATAAAGTTTACAATCACACACTCCATGCTGCTCTGCACTCAGAGCCAGCCAGCTAACTAAACTGGCCAGATTAGTTAATCTTCCTCAGCTTCGTCTTGGGCCCTATAACTATTGCGGCAGGTCATTAACCAGCTGGTGAAGCCCCGGCACATCATACATTTATTCCCAAACCTTAGCAGCCGTTGTTGAGTCCAGGAGCCTTAAAGAGGTATTTCTGATGTTAGCTGACAGAACGATAATTTATGCTTGCTGTAATTCAAAGAGATTCCAAGGTAACTGTAAACTAATGAAATCTGTATAGCTTTCCCTGAGAATGTTCCTTGTTTAATCAGTTGAACAAAGATGGAAATACATAAAATGGGCAGTTGTTCTTTTAAAAAATACAGCCTTTTTGTAAAGAGGGAGATAAACGTGGTCATGTTGTATTAAAGGAAAGAAATGGAGAAAAAAACATTTGATCAATGCGAAATGCTTATTCTCCCCATGTTTCTTCATTTTTTGACTTTGCTGTTGATCACTGCCAAAAGTAAAGAGCAAAGAATGCACTGTCTAGCAAGTCTGGTAACCTAGCAGAGGTATTGCTTTCAGCCAGGATTTTCTTTTTCTTTTCTCTCACCCTACCCCCCACTCCTCCCTCCCACTCACCCCCCCCCCCCCCCCCCCCACCCCTTTTTTTTTTTTTAATCTCAAATGAAAGGCTCTCTTTAATCAGATAATTGACCGGCTGGTAATTTTAGCCTTTTGTGACACACCAGTTGGCAGGTACAGTGGTACAGAACCATGAGCCTTCCTCTACAGCTTTTTCTCCCTCTGGGGCACTCACAGACGTGCCTCTGTCTTATCAGTCCCTGGGGACCATTCCCAAACATTTTGCAATAAAATGTGAAGGAGGGCCTTTTACTCCCTGAAAAGGGCCAGCTGTCAGAGGTAATGACTGCTGGTGGACACACAGATGGCACTAGAGGTGTTCACTGGCTCCATCACACACCTGAAGAAGGGGGTTTCCGTTGCCCAGCTGTTCCTGTAGGGCCGAACAGGGGTCACACTCTGTTCCCCATCTTGAGGTTCAGCGTTTTTGCCAGGCTGAGGTGGGCTCAGTCATGGTGGACACAAATATCCCCAGAGCATGCCAAGCTGATGGAGAAGAAGGGATGCTACAAGGCATGCACTGCAGGGTTCTGGGAACTGTCTGCTCTGTGCTTTTATCCCTCTGTTGCTCATCGCATTCAGTGGTGGCTGGGAGTGAAACGTAACTTGCTGCAAGACTGACAGCCCTTAAAGCTCCTCGACAGACCTTGGGCCTTATTTTGAAAGGGCCCTGAAAGAAAAAGGATTGTGTGCTCTCTGAATGTGAGGCTGCTGAACCGCTGCCAACTCCAGGCTGCTCCATTCAAAGGGCTGAGTGAATAAATGAGAATAACATCCTTGGGGACCTCGAGGATCGGTTTACGCTGAAAATCCTCAGCCTTACAAAGGGTCAGAGTCACAAGGTAAATGAAAATGGCTGGGAGGGGACTTTGATGGCCGAAACACTGTAACTGTAGAGGACTTGAAAGAAAACTGTATTTTTAAAAAGTGAGAGAAGGGAGGGAGCAAACAGGGGGTGAGGTAGTGGGGAGGGGGACTTCAGCCTGTAGTCTTGCCAGAAAGGAAAGAGGGAAATGAGAAGAGGAGAAAGCAACTGTTAATCCACAGCAGTCTCTAAAATATTGCTGTTTAGGGTACCAGCTCTGGTTCTAGCAAGACAGAGTCTCCTGCTTTCTACTTCACTGCTGACTGTGTATTTCTTCTGGGTAAACAGTAGTTCACAGGGCATGGAGGGCTTTTGGGTGTGGAGTTGAACAAATAGCACTGGGGTGCTACTGCACTATGCCTTGAGAAGCTGGAAAGCACAGCACCCAAAGGTTAAGATAGTTGGGGATTATAAGTGGAAAAAGCCCCAAACATGTAAGATAATTAGGAGACATTTTGAAGTGCATCTTAGAAACAGCCTTGCACTGGTTTGAAAGACAAGTGATGTAAATGCGTACACTGCTTTGGGTCTGTTTAAGATTTGCTATGCAGATGTCAGTAAGTCACAGAAAGCCAGATTCGAGTTAACATCTTGAGACTAGTGGGAATTAGACACCTAAACACTTCAGTCTCAAATCTCTTACTCTTGTTGGTCTCATCTCTTTACCTTCTGTTCACCAAGCACTTCCATTAATACTGACAGTAGTGGAGTTAAACACATTCCTAAACATTTGCAGGATCCGTATGTAAGTGACTCAGAGCAGCCATGGTTTCTTGTCAGGTATTTGTATAGTGCCTAGCATCTGGGCCCCATCTCAGTTGGAATTACTGTAATTCAAGCCCTAGTAATTACAAAAATAGGTTAAATACTGAATTATAATAGTTTTCTGTCAGATTCTCTTCTGCTGGTTAAATATTTTTTTAAGTCCTCTAATCCAGGATGCCCAGCTGACAAGTGCATACTTTTGGTTGGAAGCTGAGTACTGCTTTCCAAACAGAATACTTTAACTAAGAGAGAGGCCATGTCTACATCAGTGCAGGCAGCTGCACTTGTCTTTATTCTCTTGGAGAAAACATGATACCTGTGATCCACTGAGGGTAGACCTGGCTCTGATGTTAGTCAAGACTCTGCTATTTTGAAGTATTTTCCTTTTTAAAATACTTATCATTCTCTGTAATGGAGGATGGTATGAATAATATCCTATTGAAAACAGAGAAATTGAACCATACTGCATTTACACATTCAGATCAAGATCCATCCTCCACAAAGAAGAGTCTGCCAGGGGCAAGATAATGAGGAGAACTTCCACTCAGCTTCATGCTGTTGTGTATGCCACACCTTTAAACTAAACTGTCACTTATGATATGTTTCAGAGGCTAGGAATGGTAAAATCCCAGTCTGGTGCACAGAATAATAGTGGGCAGTGAACATGCACTATCCTATTTTGGGCTCTAAAAAGTGTCCTAGGAATTTCTCCAGCTTCGGGGTCTGTGTAGGTATAGGTCAGTGAGTAGCTAGAGCCTTCATCTGAAAGTAGAGATAAAGCCTGTTTCAGAGAGTTTGATTTCGTGCTGTGTGTGTTGCTGACAGACTGATGACATTGCAGAGGTAAGTAAGATGTCATCCACAAGGGTGAACACTGGTAGGAAATTTTTGCAAACCAGAAACTTTTGTGGCTTTTCTTTTTCCCCATGTGTCAGGTTTAGAAAACAGCATTTATGCCTAAATACTAGTGTTCAGCAGACAAGAGACTGATGGTTTGTGATGCAGTTCCTGTGTCAACCAGTAGTTGTTTTAGGGGGACTCTTCATTTCTCTGTGTCACAGTTTTGTTATCATAGTGCAGAAACAGTGGCACTAGTTAAATTTAATATGCTATGCAAAAGAGGTACAAGTAAATTGTAGAAATCATTCTTTGGCAAACAAAGGAAGGGAGGAAGAAATTACTAAAAACTACAGAGCATACCAGTGAAGGAGATGAATAACAGCAAAACATCAAAAACAAACAACAAAGCAAGACAAAACAAAAAACCCAAACCCAACCAAAACTAGGTAGTTCACAGAACTGAACTCTGTTTTGCTACAGGAATGGATTTCAAACCCAGGCTTTGAGATCCCTCATGGATTCTCTAAAGGGCCAAGATCACACTGCTGCTTACCTGGGCTTTGTCCCACTTACCAGTGGGAACTTTGTTATCTTTGAGATCTCTACTACCTTCGTCAAATTTAGCTGAAATAGGCCAATGGCTTCAAAAGAGAGTATCTCTGGCAAACACATGCTCATACATTCCCTCAAGGACAGCATGTTGGTAAACGACTCGTTTCCATAGGAAATCAGACTGTGGAAGCAGTCTGGTTCAGAGTATCCTCCCTCCTACATCCGTGCTATAATTCTGTAGAACTGTGAACATCTATCTAACACACACATGCACACTTATTTTGTAAGTCTACTGGAAGCAATAAGCAATCATTTAAAAGTAATCGTGTTTATTTTTCATAAGTATCTTTTTACAAAGGATTCTCATAAATCAAACACTTGAGAAATGAGCTAAACGGATTTATCTTCATTACGAGTGCTGAGAAATATACAATTTTTTTTTTTTTCATGAGGAAAAATTGAAATGGCACACTGAGTTAATTAAAATTGAGCTAATGGTTTCAATCACGTTTCTAATACATTAAAACAGCTGACCAGCGATGAGTGTGGGAAATAAACCCGCGTGATACCTGCTGAAACATACGTGCTTCTGTTGTTCCTCATCATGATGGGCAAACTCTTGTGGAAACACTTTAACAAACGTAAATAAGGAGAAATATGTATTAGCTGGATGAATCAACATGATTAAGCTATACAAAACCTTGCTAAAGGTGGGTTTGGATGGACATGGACAAAGTGCATGTTGCTATAGAGTGAACAGTTCATAGCTCCTTACCAGACAGTCAGCTGGAAGAATGCTGTCAGGGCCATTCATTATGAGGGTCCAACTTGTTCTTAGCCCAAGAAAACAAAAAAGCAGAGTGGTGCATCTTAACCTGATAGAGTTAGTGCTGACATTTTCTATGACAATCTATAGATTTAAAAAACAATACTTTAAACAGGCAGATTTAATATTCCTCTTGTCTCCTGTGCAGCCCTGCTGTGCAACTTTTGTGAGCACAGGGAAAGGCAGCAGCTGTCCCCATGCAGATCTCTCCAAGCTGTGAGTTTTTGCTCTATAACCTTTGCAAATGCGGCACTCCTCACATGGCTTTTCCAGTGCTTCCAGGCACTAGCAAAACTTCAGAGTCCCCTCTGAGCAGTTGGTGTGAGAAAGAGAGGAGAGTTGTTTATCCAGTGCTGCGGATTTAACTGCAGCCTTCAGAGGGCAGCCCAGGGCAGCAGACAGCCAGGCGGGCCCTTGTGTTTTGCTGCAACCTGAGCACCCTTCACCCCTCACTGCCCACTGAGGGTGGTGGCGGCCATCTTTGGCCAGCGCTCTTGGATGAGGCCTGCACTCTCTCCTAGCATTTTATTCTCAGACAGCACTACTGATTATGCTCAGAGAGCATTGCTCTCCACATGGTATGCTTGTGCAAAGTGATACTCAAGTGCAGCTTTTTTTCTGTGTCCGTAGTGTCACAGTTGAGATGCGAGGTGACGGCTCATTGTACGGAGATGTAGGAAAGGAAAAAGCAGTGCTATTTGTTGTGCCATGTGCGTGTGCAATAGTCTCTTGTCTGCGGAGGTGGGCACTGCACTTTCACTCTCAGAAGCAAAAATAAAAATCAATTTTTCAGTAGTTAATCTAAGACCCCTCTCTCTTGCTTGAATTTACATTGGGCTTAGCTCTCCTGGCATGAAAAGGGGAGAGCGGAAGTGGTGAACTGAGTGTGCCTCTCCCCAAACAAAACATGACTTGTTCAATTTCATTCTAAACTCCAATTGAAGTAGTTTAAATGCATGTTGAAAGACTCAATGGCTTTCAGCGGGCATGCCACATAAGCAGTTGGCATCATATCTACTTCCCTCATCTTGTTTTTAATTCTCTCTTTTCCGTCACTTTTTTAATATCAACTTTCACATAACTCTGTATTGCCCTGGGCCTTCTTGTTCCATAGATCAAATCAATTTTAATAAGAAGTGAGTTGATTTATAAGGGAAACATTTCCTTGATGGGGTCTGGGAAAAAAAAAAAAAAAAAAAAAGTCCAAATAAATTTCTTGATGATCCATTTCATTTCCTAGTTATGGTGCTTACAAGATAACCTCCCAGAAAATTCCCTAAGAAAATGTCCCTCCAGCCTAATTGAGAGATTTCAGTTTCAGTTAAAACGGTCCATTTCCTCATTTTCAGTCCCCCTCACTCAAATTTTAGAGTGATCAGAAATTGTTTTTTCAACAATTTAGGCTTCTGAGCTGGCCGGCCATGGCATGCAGTGCAGAGAAAATGCTGGAATGAAAAGATGCTTTTATATCACTGTTTTCCTTCTGCTTTATGAAAGTACTGCAGTGCCAGGAGAGAAAAGGAAGGTTTCACAACTGGGAGCATGCAGTATGGGGAAGAAAACCAAGTGTCCTTGAAAATATCTCCTGGGTTGTATCACATGTGCTCACAAGTGCCAGAAACTGGAAATGGAACAGCACCGGGGAAACAGGACTGCTTTAAAAATATAAAAATGCAAAAATGTTGTGGTATGTCAAAGGCTGTGCTGGGGAAGCATGATAAAAATGCCTGACTACACACCTAGTTGTAGCAGAGAAGAATGTAGACAAACTCATAAAGTCTGGACAATTCTCCGAGGAACAGAGAAGCTGCCTTCCTGAACAGACCTGTGCTGCTCTCCTGGCTGAAATCTGGCTCCAGAGTGACCTCCACCAGATGCTCCAGAAGAAAGCAAAAAAAGTGTCCTGAAAACCCCAAGGAAGTAATTAAGGGGACAGTTTGCCAGTAATGGAGATTTTTTCATAATTGTCTTTAGTTAGTTACTGTCTTACACTCAATGCAGGAAAGCTTTAAGTGCATTGTTAATATACAAAACATATATTTTAAAATTGATCTGCTTATACATGCATTTTGTAAGTTAACTGCTCATGCATGTATATATAGAGCATGTATCCTTTATAAAGGCACGCATACACAGAAATGGATAATTTAATAGCTGAAGCAGCTCTGTGCATTAAACAGAAAATAGAATGGGTAACTATGGAGGGAATGTCCTCATATTTTATCCCATTCCCATCTTGTTCCATCATTCCCCATTTTCTGTCTGTCCCCACTTTTCAACCTGGAAACATGGCAGCTATCTGTCAGATTTTCCCAGCAGTGGGACAGTTGTTGGTGAACTAGGATTACAGCTGCAAATGTGCTCAATTCCACCAGTGGTCCAGCTCTTGTACTTGGCACACGATGCTGGTTCCATTGTGTTTGCCCTCTGAGGGAGCCTGGTGCAACCAGCTTGCCAGGCTGCTCAAGGAGCCAGTGTTGTGCAGGAGAATAAAGTGCATGAGAAAACTCTTTTGATACATTTGCGTCTGCAATACATTTTGTCTACTTTGCTGGCTGGGAGGCCAAATGGTGCCTTTTTTTTTTTCAGGATAGCAAAATGAATCATACTTTCTGTCTTAGGAGTAGCATTTATGTGTCTCTGGAAATGTGATCCTTTTTCTCTCTGTTTCAGACATGAGCCAGATGCTTTTCTGTAGTTCACATATATGAATATGGCTTCCTTTCTCTTTTTCCTTTCCTCCCTCCTCCTTCCTTCTTTTTCTTTTCCCCACTCTGACATTTCTGTCTTTCTCTTGTAGTGTGTGGATATATGGTTCTTCCCAAACAAAAGGAGTTTGCTCTTTTTGTAGAAGGAAAGTTGTGAGTGGAAAAGCTCTTCATTCCTCAGTTTTGAGTGGAGATTACTTTCACATTAATGTCTCAAGATGTCCCTTAAGTGCCATTGTACTCTCAAGGGAGTGCTTTATGTTTTGGGAATTATAAATATTGCTAGCTAAAAGACATGCTGTTTATAGAAGTCACAGGCACCCACCACGTGGGAAGCTGTTTCAATTGGGACACACAATAACATTTGACTAATCCTGGGGAGAAGCCTGAAGCCCATTGCTCTGACTTCATTGTCATGGATGCAGGATTTTGTTGTCAAGTCTTAGAACAGGGAAGGACCACCGGTGAAGGCCACTGCAGAGGGAATGCAGGCAGAGACAGGGTCTGTCATCCTCACAGGCAGAGGTCTCAGTCCATCAGTGATTTTACTGCTTTCTTTCCAGATCACAGGGGCAAAGGTGCTTTAAGAAAGGATCTGAAAGCCAGCTGACTGTAGATGTTTACAGTTGTCTCTTCCTGATTTGAGGAGTCGCACAGATGTGGTTGCTTACAAATGTAACAATTCAACACAGATGGGTTAGTCTAGCTCTGGGTATTGACTTGGAGTCAAGACTGTGCTGTGAAATGAAGCCTGGTGGCATATGTTAGAAGAGGCAGAGTTGAAGCAAAGAAGGGGAGCTGTAACACAATCAAAACAGAGAGGCTGGGAAATGATCTCTAAGAGTGGCATTCTCCATCACTGTGAGCAGAGAAATTGTATTTGTCAAGACAAGAGGGAAGCCTGTGGCTTCCGTGGTCTGCTGTGCTTCACCCAGAGCAGGGCTGAACAAGTCTTTTAATCTAAACGGTACTCATTTTACTAGACAGATTTATATATTGTATAAGTGTTACAGAAAGGTTCCTGAGCCAGTATTTGTTCTAAATCCTTTTCTTTTCATTTTGTTTTTACTATGCCCACAAATACCCATTAAAATCAGGATCTCATAGATCTTGCGGATACCTGAATATTACTGCCACCTTTTTACAGCTACAGAGGATGTGAGAAAACAGCAGACTCCCATTAACTCATTCCTGTGGCTGTTCAGCAATAAGGCCATACTGGCAGAGATGGGTGTCGTGCTCAGTTCCTTCATCTGCTTGTGCTCAGTACTCCCTTTCGGCCATCTCCAGAAATCGTTGGTTGTTGGGTGAGCCAGGGTAGATCAAGAGACTGCTGTTATTAAGTGACCATCTATAGTATGGCTGTCCCAGTACAAGAGCTGTGGCAGTGAGAGAAGATCGGAGTATGGATTTATACCTTTTCCCAGAAGACTGGTCTATGTCGGGTGGTCTTTCTTCATTCTGATGATCAACTGGCTTTTAAACTTTTGGTAGTTGTAAATAGTAATGTTGAAATTCCTAGGAGTGTTCTTGTGATGAATCACAGTGTCTTTCAAAGTGGGATATACCTGAAGGGACAGGAGGAATTTGGAAATCTCACTGACAGTGCTTGAAAAGCATCTGATGGAATGGAAAACACAGCTCAGCAAATCAAATTTGCAGGATGGTATTTTGTCTTCCACATTTTGTCTGGATGTCTATTGGCACCATCTTGTACCCACTCCTACATCACTGATCGTAGGTTAACCTAATGCTCCCCCATTCTTCATCTGTCTTCTAGTTTTCTGTTGATTCTTTTGCTTTTTTTTTTTAAATTTGATTGCTTGTTTTTCTGAATCCTTTGTAATTTGTGTGCATCTCTGTGGTATTAAAATACTAAAAAGCAAATACAGATTCCTAAGCAAAACCTTTCAGTAACTGTACATGAGAATTTGTGGCTCTGTGTTTTTGTAAACATATGAATTATGTATTGCTGTTTTTTTTTTTGTTTGTTTGTTTTGTTTTTAAACCATATAACACCACAAGCTGTTATCTAATTAGCTCTCCACAGCATTGCTGTAGCATCTCAGTGCTTTTCCCTCTTGTTGAATAGTCATGTCTACTTACACTTCTACTTTTGCATATGGGTTTAAAGTCTTTACAGAAATGTGTTATCTCAACAATATCAAAGTGTCTGTTAGTGAATTCATATACCATTACACCTAAGAGAGATGCTCATTACCTTGTTGAAAAACAGGTACAAAAATATGTCCAGAGATAGACACTGTACATGATCTATGTAATATATTTTTTTAAAATTTATAAAATAAATTATGCTTAACAAGTTCAGTAAGGGCTAATGGTACTGGAGAACTATCACCAAAGTGAAAGAAGTAACCTAGAGGGCTAAGGAAGTTAATAAACAAAACCTGGAAGGTAAGTACAAGACAGAAAAAAATGAAGCCTTATCTTTACTGATCTGCATCTCAGGTATTTAATGTCAAACATATAGGTGAACAATCCTAATGACCATGCAGAAAAAGTAGATACATACGTTTTAATTGTAATAAAATATTTTTCATATGGGAGAGAGTATTGATCGAAGATCATCAGCACCTTGGCTGTGCACCTGAACTTTTCTAAAGAAAAGCCTGTGAGTGTGCACATAGGAATCAATTCCTTCTTGTTTTAGAAAGCAAGTGTTACAGTTCTCTTTTGTACCTGACTGAACAGGACAGCAGTTTTTGTAAGCTTCACTCCGGTCCTCAGATTCAGTTTTTCTGGGTCTTCTTTTGAAGTCTGGAAGAGCCTGTCTGGTCTCTGCTGCCTGTGTCTCAGGGCAAAAATAATAAAGCTGAAAAACTACTCAGGGTAAAGAAATTATTCATGGTAAAGAAATGAATGAAGTGCATTTACTCTGTGGCTTTACTTGCATGTTTTGAGCAATAGAGGCTCAGTAGTTACAGTTTATATGGGAAAAATAAGTTCATTTATAATGTATGTGGCTTAAGATAAAACTGGTAAACACTCAAATTGTGGAGTGTCCCTCTCGTTTGGAGTTCACTGGCCCCTTATTACACTCTTTTGTTCTGCATGGTGAGGGCTGAGTTCCGCAGTTCGCTGGTGGCAGCTGAGAGCTATTATTGGTCTGCAACATCTGTTTCAACAACAATGGGTTCCTGGTCAGCAAAACTAATTAAAAAAGAAGTCCAGAGTCAAAATCTATGACCTAGCTGATGTGTCTAAGTGTAAACATCGTAACTACTGGAATAATGAGGACATGAACATAATTTACGGAAATATGACAAGTGATGAAAAGTCTCAGAATTGTTCTTCATATCACACGCTTAGGAACAGCGTGGGTGAAGATTAGGATTCCTGCAAACATTTAAGTGAACAGGGAGCTTTATGCACATGGGCGCTAGTAGTCAACTCAGTGAGGCCACTCAGCTGCACAGCCCTTCTCATCTGAGTATTACAGAACCAGATCACAGGTTTCCTCGATACTCTGCCAGGGTTTTGTTAATTGGTAACAGTAGCTATGCGAGTGCTCAGATGTACATTTAATGACTCCAAACATTCACAGAATTCTTCCATTTCTCCTGTCAAGATTTCATTCATCAAGATACAAGTAACTGGAGCTGGTGAGTTCAGTGCTTTAGATGCTTCTCACTGACCTAGTGAGGAGGAGTCCTGATTAAGTTGAGCTGGTTAAATGAGAAAACTTGTTTGAGGAAAAGGCAGCACTCAAAATATTCAGGAGAGAATGAATAGGAAGCTGTCAGAGACTGCTTGTTTATCAAAGTGATGACTGTGTTAACTCCAAAGATTTCTATTTTTTCTTATTTTTTTTTTCCTCAGGTTTGTTAATTCCATATTTCAAAAAACTGAACTGAGACTAAAAAGTGACAGAAAACTTTGTACTGTGTACGTATTGATTAAAAATATGTGATCTGTTTTCTTTTCTAAATCTATGTGAATTTTGTGTGGAAAGTTATGCTTACATGTAGCCCTTGCACAAGCTATATAGCAGGTGCATTCAGAAGAGAGAGAACAAAGTGCAATAGACAATGCATTATGAAGCTGCTGCTTTCCAGTAGAGTGGATGGAAAGGTGATGGCAGAGCTTCTTTCTCTGTTCCATCCTCAAAATGTGGTCCATAAGTGAAATATTGAGGTCCTTTTTTTCCAGCAAACTGAGAAACACAGAACTGCAGCACTTAAGGTCACAATTTTCAGCTATGCAGATCCTAAGCCTGTGTAGTATATCCTTTCTCCAGGTATATGGTCCAGCTGCAGTCAAACCATCATGACTATTAAATGAATGTATCAATGATTAATAGTGTCTGAGAGATTTCTCACACCAAGTCTGTCAATACATGATTCTTTTCTTTTTTTCTTTTTTTCTTTTTTTCTTTTTT
>JAPSGF010000004.1:10856686-11003198 GCA_035772895.1 Perdix hodgsoniae | reverse complement strand
TTTCTTTTTTTCTTTTTTTCTTTTTTTCTTTTTTTCTTTTTTTCTTTCTTTTGAACATTTCTAGACAACAGGCCAATTGCTAATAGATTCTTATGTCTGATTTTAAAGTACAAAAATTTGTTTTCATTTACCTCATTTCTAATGAAATTTATGCTTGCCTGCAATTTCTCTTGTGGAAAAAGAGAGTCCTTTCACTGCAGTGACAATAAAGAGATTGAAATGGTGTAAAGAAGACAGTACACCTGTATAGCCAGTTGTTCTCTGCAATCCATTCTTTCTTTAGAAATGATGGGAAATCAATGTTTCCCTAGAGATATTTTTTTTATTGCCAGTCTCTTTATCTGCCAGAACCTCTTCAATATCCATCTTAGATCACTGAGAATTATCTTTACAGGGTGTTGAGATGAATGGTTTGTCAGACCTTCTGCCTGATGCTTTTTACATCCTTTTCTAATCTTCCCATTGAATAGCAGGTTAGCAAAAAGTAAAATCATGTCATATACCATTTTGGGCAGTCATACTTGCTATAAATCCTAACTCAGTTTTGAAACTATGGCTTTAAAAACTGGGAAAATGCCATTACTTTAATGTATTATGTGTCCGAAAAAATTGTTTATTTGTGACATGCAGATTATTTGTTAAGAAGCATATCTTTCATGAAGCTGACACTATATTTGGTGAGAAAGAACAGTATTTATATGGATGCTTTTATTAGTGCACTTGCAAAATTTGGATTATTCACTTCTAATTCTCTTTGTTTAACCTAAAAATAGACCTCCTGATCTTCCCTTTCTGAGTAATTTAACTTGCCATCTTACCATGTATAGAGGATTAGATGACAAGGTGATCGATGCACTGCACCACATCTCCACAAGCTTTTCCAGGATTTTTTCATCAGCTCATACAGTCTCTTCCTAATGTGTGTTCGTTATGCTCCAGATACAGCACCATTCTTGGAGAAATGAGTAATTACATTATTTGTCTTTTTACTGTTCTGCCAGCAATCGCATCCATCAAAACTGGATTCTGTAAGTTCATAGGGATTCTTAAAATAACTGAAAAAGCTCAGAAAGGAGACAAAGGAATAAGAAATCATTGGCATATATTTTACTAGAAATATGTCACAAACTTGAAGTCCTGCTTATAAATTCACTGTCGTGCCTCCACTCTAAAGAAAGTCCAGAACGGCAAACAACATGTATTAAGCTCAACATACTTATTTTAAATGTAAGAACTTCCTCTCTTGTAGCAGATGTGGTCCTTTTTTTTTGTTGTTGTTGTTTTGTTTTGGTTTGGTTTTTTGTCAGTTCCTGGTATAAAGGCTGCTGCTGAATTAAAGAAGAGATGCTTTCAAGAACGTATGTAAGTAATACTGTATGTTGACCATATGTTCCCTGTTTCTGTTCCATGCTGTGTAGTTCTCATTCGTGCCACTGAGCTTTTTGTGGCAAGATTTTGATAACTGTCCTCTGCACAAAGATGGGCAGCAAGACAACTGGAGAGTGCTTGGAGGGCGATGGCTGAGGGTGGCACAGTTTCCTGGGAGGGACCTCAGGGCTGTGTTGGCAGGGAGAGAGGCTGGTCCTTCACTATCAGGCTCATGTCTTACCTAGTGAGTGGTGGGATAAAGGCACCCACAGGCATGATGTGAACGTAGGCTTGTTCTCCCAGTGTGCGGTTCCTGTGGCATGGGACTGGGGGCCAGTGCCCAGTGCCAGGCTGTAGGCAGTGTGCTTTGGGGCTGGAATGAGGCAAGGGTGTGGGAGCAGCAGGAAGACCTGCTCTCCACATTTCTGTCTTAAACATGCCTTTCTCCTCCTACTGCCTTTCCTTTGGCAGAAGAAGCTTGTCCCTGAATCCTCATCCAAAGGAGAGTGACATCCAATTTCTCCTACGCTGATGAAAAACTTGGAGCCAGCCATGACTATGTTGATCTATTTAGTTTTACTGGATGAAAACCATAAAAATAATAGTGCTAGTACACTTCTGAGCATGATTTTCAGCTGTTGCAATCATCCCAGTTTTGCCAGCTTTGAAGGAAATAATCTGTTGATGCCAGCTCAGAATCTATCCTTCTTCAAACAACTCAAGTAATACTGAAATCACTGATGCCTTTCTTGAAAAACATTGCATTAGAATAGTTTTCTTTTCTTACAAGAATAGTTTGAATTTCTAATCCCAGATTTGAATTTAATTCTAACTGTAAGTGTATTTTGGTTGTTTTGCCTTGCAATCAATTGTTTAAAGAAATATAATTGTCTTTCTATTGTTTTAATTCCATTGCTTGGTTTATGCTATCCGAAGTTCTAAGTAGCTGATGAGTTCACATTCTTTCACGCACTGGTTGCAAAGCTAATCAGCTGGATGAAATGGGACTGAAATTCTGCCATTTGCTCTGATTTCTAGGAATACAAATTGTGACCACAGCTCTACTTTTTGAGCAGAATGATTCCTGCCTACATTCACCTGAGAGCCAGCAGGCATCTGGCTGCAAGACGTTAAGGACTCATGTTTAAAAGTTAAAAACAAAGTAGAGAAGACAAGAAAAACACAGTCCTAAAGGATCTCTTCTAAATTAGAGTTTTCAACATGGGAGACTAAAAAGCTCAGGGAAATTGGTAATGGGAAATTGGAGCCATGCACTTTGAGGTTGCTAGTCTGTATCTGATCCAGGCTAGCACTGGCTGGAAGCCTTTAGCATCCAACAAGCTCTTCTGTCCTCTTTGTGAAACTCTTAGCTGCCTTGACCCAGTTTCTAGAGAATATATGTCCACAGCACAAGGCTACCTTCACAGCTGACTTGCAGCTAAAGCTTTGCATACAGTCATCTGCATACAGTGCATTTCACTAAGAGCTACCTTTTTTCCCTATACAGCATTTGTTGTGTGAGGACTGAATGCAAGAGGAAGGTGTTTCTGAAGCACAGCTGCATAATTTCTATGAAAATCAAGAGCAAGGAGGGGCTTCAAAGATACACTGTGTAGCATCCACAAAAACAAAACAAGCAAACAAACAAAAAAAGCACATCTAGCTGCTTTTATGTGTATTTTCTCATGGTAAAGCATTCTGCAGCCCTCAAAATACACATTGCAATTCCTCAGCTCTAGAATATTAGAATTAGTAGCAGTTCCAAAGTCATAGTTGCATAGTATTTGCTCTTTAGCTGGAAGTGCCACATAAGCAATGTCAAAGGGGAGATCGTGGATAGCGAGTAGCAGGTAAAGGAGAAATAACTCCTTGCAGCAGAAGCAGATTTCTCAAAACACATGCAGTCAGTTCAGCCTTCACTTTCTGCCTGGGAATGAGCCTTAACTGAACCCTGGGGCTGGCTGCCTGAACATAGGCAGGTAGTCAGGTAATGTGAGCCACTTGATATCTACCTGAAAGAAAGTATGGATTGGGTGTGCAGCACCTAAACTAATTACTCCAAAATGATTGCTTGGATTTGGGCCAAGCATTATCTCACTTGTCCTCAGTGCTACTGCAATGGCATGAGGGGAACAGAAAATGCAGAAACCTGAGACTAAGATAAGAACAAGAGACAGGGGGAATTGAGAATGCTCTTTAGCTGTGAAGGAGATGTTCTGTCTCTGCACTGCTCTTTTGTCCAACCTCAGCTACAGTGATGCAGCCTTTATATCTTGTCTCCTCCTTTTCAAATGGATTGGCAGCCACAGTCATTAACCACACATACATAGTCCAAACACTGTAAATTAACCTGTTTCTTCTTCTTGATCACTATAGGCTATATTCATTCTTCTTAAGAAGAAAATTTCAAGACTTGAAAGTAATGTTCGTACCGGAAATGTGTCACCTTCATTTTCTCAGCTGAGAGAAAGCCTTTATATTGCATGTAATGTTGACCCATGATGCGATAAAATTGAGAGATTCTGATCCAAAAGATTACAGGGCTTAAAAAGAGTTCCCTTTCCTTAGGTAAATTTAAACAAAAGTTGCAGGGAATGTATATTTCATTGTAGGTGGAGAAAAACAGTCAATTAGTTTCAAGAAAAATAGGCTATTTGTATAGAGAATCAACCTAGAAATTAGACAAAACAAATAAGGTAAAATTTAAGATTACAGAGCAGCAACAAAAAAACAACAATAAAGTAAAAACACAGCAGCACGTCTTTTGTCTTCCATATACTGCTGTTTGTGAGAAATAAAAAAATATTTTCTATATAAACGTTGACAAAACATGCATTGTGTTTAAAATGTGCCTGGATGTTTTGGTCTTGTGACCTTCTACCGATTTATTTAAGGGGAAAGAAGTCATCTGAGTCTTACTGGGTGGAAGGCATTTGGACTGAAGTGAATGCATAACATGCTGTTACCAGAAGCTGAGGACAGCAGACTTTCAACTGGAGAGAAAAGTGAATGCTTAAAATGTTTACTGTCTGGAGATGAATGTTGGACTGTTGCTGGAGCAAAACTATTTTCCTTGATATCCTGCCCCACTGCTGTCACAGGTTTTTGTCACTGACATTGTTGAAACAAGAGTTTCATACTCTATCACTTGATGTTTTCCAGTTGAATAAATACCTTGCTGAGGGCTATGCTCCAGGTTATTAAATTGATGCAGAACTTACTGCGTGGAAATCATGACAGACATCAAGTAGGAGGTGAAACTATGTAGAAAAGGTACAGCTTTTCCTTCTGTTTGCTTTTATCTTTTCAGTGACACTTACTTCATATATATGAATATAATAAATATGAATATCCTAATAATAAAAAAAGTATCAGACAAGAATAGCCAAGACTGTGAAATCAATAAGCTGAGTCTTTGCAAGAACTGACAGACAAGCGAGACTGTCATTACGTGAATCTATTAATCTCCCCCTAATTTGTTTAATCATTGCTATTTAGCTCCTGTTTCGTAGGGATGTACTCATTCAACTCAGTATAGATTTGTTTAAACTTAAAGAGGAGCATAGGTATGGGGAATAGTGCTTCATTTCTGTATTTACCTGTAGGAGAGATATATAATGACCTTTTCTCCATGTCTACCTGACTTTCTCTGTTGTGTTGAATGTGAGCTGGGGATGCTCTTTCCTGCTCCAGGATGGCAGCAGAGGTTCAGCTGTAACCATGAGAGCACAGATGAGAGTTAGAGTACAGTATGTTTTATCTCCCTGAGAACTATCAAAGAGCTGTAGCTGTAGTACTATGTTTGCCAGTGCTAACATAGAAGATCTTGTTGCTTGACTCCTTGCCTTGTGTTGCCTTGCCTTCCCTTGTCTTCCCCTCTCCTTTCTTCTCCTTTCAAGTCTTCTTTTTTCTATCTTTTCTCTTTATCCCCACCTTGTCTCTTTTTTTTTTTTTTTTCCTTTTTCTTTTTTCTCCTTTCTTTTTCTCTTCTCTCATCTGTAGTGGTCATTTATATTTATAGACAAAGGGCCCCAATGTGCTGTACATGTCTGCTTCTTTAAAGGGAACCTGCAGCCAAAATTACCTGTGACCTTTCCCATGAGCATGGGCAGAAACCTCTTCTTGAATGAGATAAAGAAATTAGAACTTCATTCTTCCATGGTTTACTCCTAGGAATGCATTTTGGCAAGATGCTAAGAATAAACCAGTTATTGAAAAGGGGATCTGGGAAGTTGACAAGCATGGCTAAGCTCAGTGGGGAAATTTGATGAGGAAATAAGATGCTTTGTAGATCAGTGTGTAGTGATTAGTCTTTTGAATGCTGGGATTATTATATAAGCAAAAAAAGAGGGGGGGGACTTATTGTATCTGACAGCTACCACTTATACAGGTATTCTTCTATCTAATGAGAAACATAAAGGTGTATTTGTTTATAAATCTTTAGTGAGACTCCTGTGTTTTCTACAAGCCAATTAAAAGTGATGGAATAGTAAAGACAACTTTTATTTTTCTCTTCCATATTATAATCACAACAGCAAAAGAAATTATATATATATATATGCATATATATATATATATATATATATATATATATATATATATATATCTCCTGCCCTATTGCTTACATACTCCTTAAATCCCAGAGTCTATAATCATCTTCAAACAAACAAAAACATTATATATTTGAAATGGAGACACCCCACCTTGTACACTGCTGAAAATAACCAAGAATCCGGAAATGATTGCATGCTGCTACACCAGATATTATTTGTCATCGTGCTATACAGAAGTAGACTACTTAGGAAAAGCAAATAGAAAAATTAATGATGGGAATTTCTGAAACCATCACAAAAAAATTCAAAATTCTGAACTGTCTTATAAAAACAGTAGAAAAATTGAGACTCACAGAACTCTTATGTCCAGTTTTTCCTTCTTTCTTCATAAATTGCTAACTTAAAAAAAAAAAAAAGATATATATATATAGTACAATTAAAATTGAATTATAAAATTGAATCATAGAATCATAGAATGGCCTGGGTGGAAAAGGACCACAGTGATCATCTAGTTTCAACCTCCCTGCTATGTGCAGGACTGCCAACCACTAGAGCAGGCTGCCCAGAGCCACATCCAACCTGGCCTTGAATGCCTCCAGAAATGGGGCATCCACAATGAGTGAATGATCACTGATAAATGTTATTTTCCCCTTGGCATCTTCCTCATGCTTCATCATACACACATAGAAAGAACAATGAGGTAAGTTGTTCATTTACTCAGAAGTTTGCACATATTATCTACTAATAAGCATTATGACTCTGAATGCATGAAAAGAGAGAAAAGGCGAGGATATACACTCAACTGTGGTTAAAAATGTGGAACTTTTTACAGAGGTTCTGCTTCACCCATAACACATAGCACATGACATTGTTCACACAGAAAATGCTTAGGGAAACAGAGTCTTTTACAAACCTCTCCAAACAGCCTGTAGGTTTGATTCAAAATAACCTATTTGCAACATTATTTGATTATCCCGGACATTATTACGCATTTTTGTTTAGCTTTCTGCACCGTAGCTAATAAGTTGGCTAAGACCACCTGGAGCTAGCTGGATATCAGAGTGTTTCCAGTCCTGTCTGCAGAGCCCTTTCCCTTACAGAGAGACTAATTTATGTGCAAGCAAGATTTATCATGAGCCTATGCCTCTCTCCCTCTCTCCCTGGGACATTATCTTAGGAAGTGTTATTCTAAGTAGCAATTCCCCAGTTCAAGTGCAAACACTTATGGAGTCAGCTCATTGAATGGAAAAGCTGAAGTGTATTTATGAATGTTTACATATAATGTATGGACATGCTTCTACATGCTATGGGATATAACACCAGCTGGACCTAGGCCAGATCTCACTGTTTATATGTGCAGAATGTATGGCCTCATTTTGTTCAACTTTTTCTGAATTGCAAGGATAATCTAAGTGTAAATGAGTCCTTGCCTGAGTTATAGCTTTATTGAATTAGTTGCAGGAGCAAGTACTTAGTTATGATAACATTTTATATGTGGAACTTCCAACCAGAAAAGAAAGGGGCCATTTTCCTAAAAACCCACCGTTGTATTCATATATAAAGTACACTTGTGTGTTTCAAGCAAACCCCATGCTGAAGACTGTGTTCAGTGCTTTCTGCCACTCATGGTACTGCTGTTGCTCTTCAGCAGCAACTGGTTTAGTACCACTAAGGAAGTTCTAGGACCTTTTATTGTCACATTAATTTTTATCTGAGGGCAGACTTAGGCCAGGTAGCTATGCTTCACGCATTTTTACCTTGCACTACAATAAGCAACTCTACATAAGTTTTGAAAGCATGGAGAACCTGTAACCTACCTGTGAGGAAACTCCAGGCACTCCCTTTCATTCAATTTCTCCTGCAATTTTCCCTCTTTTTTAGTTGAATGCTTTTAATCATTAATTAATTAATTAATGTTTTAATTAATTATTGGACGCAGTCGTGTAAATTTTCACATGCATTATCATATTGAACATCTGATTTGCTGTCTCAGTCAGCACACTAGTTTTTTTAATCTTTTTTATTCTTGCTGAGTAGTCATTATCTGAAGAGGTCTTGAGACCATACACACAATTTATTACCATTACTCTGGTTCTGTGATTCTTAGTGCAAATTATGAAGTGTATCTTCCGATTGGATTCTATCAATCATCACAATTTTTTTCTAAAACTGCTATTTTTCTTGTTTTACAGTCACTGTTGAAAAACATGGAGGTTGTCCAGATCCAAGACTTTTCATAAACATCTTTTATATGAATATTTTATGACTCTTTTCCACTGTCTGTTACCCTGAATAGTGAATGCAAAGACCGTCTCTCCAGATAGTGACTCACAGGAATGCAACATGCAGTCTACACAAAGGAAATTTAATACCCTAGCAGCTAATTAAAAAAGCATTACCTTCCACCAGCGTTGACCTCCAGCCACACGGAGGATAAAGATGAGTGTCTGTCAATCATGTTTACCTAACAAACCCTGGCACAATATTATGATGAATGGACAGATCTAAAAAAGGATGATATTGCTCAGAACTCTAAGGTACTCTTAATACCACGTTTAAAGAAGCAGAAGGCCTCATCAGTAATTTGAAACCCCTGCCTGCATGCTAAGGATATATCAGGGCTAAATTTGCCAAGTACTACAGATAGTAGATATGCAGTGTGCAGAAGGAGCATTATAGGCATCGATGGGGATTTGGATATACTCAGGACCAGGGTGGGCTAACCACAGTGGTACCTACAGACATCCTGAAGTCTGCACATTTGTATTTCCCATTTTTTCATCATTCCGACACCAGAATGAATATTGATTTTTAAGTGTTTTTTGTTGTTGTTGTTGTTGTTGTTCTTTTTATTCCAAAGAAATGTTATTGTTTGTTTAGGAGCTTCACAACTACTAAATACTGACTACTCTCCAGTTCTACATTACTGTTAAGACAAATTCACCTGCCAATGTTTGTTGTAGAAATTGCATTCATCCATACTATTCCTACAATACATTTAATTCCCTCATCCATCCGCTCAGATATTTTTGATATTTATATTTGTATCTAGCAGCCCATTGCCACAAATTTCTGGGATCACATGAATCACATAGGCCAAATTTCTGACAATTCAGCCACAGAGGCCTTTGATACAGTGTTTGTAAAAACAAACAAACCAAAACTGTTTGTAACAAAAACATATAAAACAGTACTTAACATTAACTTCCTTAATATTAAGAGGTGGGGAGATAAACTCCTAGTCACTTACCTCAGTCCATTCTTCTATACTATTTATCTTGATAAAGACAGTATGATAAAATGTGATTTAATCTTGCTGTAAGTGAAAATATGATAAACAATGATTGGTCTGTTGTTCCCATGAGACCTCTTTTCTCTGCACAAGTGCATTCCCTCCTCATGCAGGACAGCATAATGGAGTCCTGCAGTGAGATTAGGAAGGTCAGCTACTTTGCAATGGCTCCTCACTTTATTTCTGGATACCCTCTCCTGACTTCTACGTTGTTGAGTTCAGATGGGAATGAGAAAACACCACAAATCAGAATGACTGTCAGCATGCTATTAGGACATAAAAACAGTTTAGTCTGGGAGTGTGTATTCAGGTGAAGGCCATGGTCAGAAGGTGCAGAGGAAGTGGGGAGCAAGAGTCTCCTTTGGCGTGCCTCCATGCCTGGGATCTACCATGGCTCCTCAGTCAGTCATGGCCAACAGCTGTGATACTTTTGGACAAGTCTACTCTTTGTCCTTTCTTTCACTGTAATTATTTTGTGCCTTAGCCTAAGGGATGAATACCTGGGACAAGCACAGCTGTAGCTGTTGCTCATTAAGTCAAATGCAGAGTAGAAAAAGAGGCTCAAGGGGAAATTAATCTTATCCTGTCAGGGACAGGCCAGCAACTGGCTCTGTATTATTTCAGTGAAAATGGCTAAGCCTAGCATATCTCTTTGTCTTAAATAATTATTTTATACATAATTCTGGGGCTTTAAATTCCCTTCAATTACTGTTATTGTCTTTGTGATAAAAGGCAATAAGGCAATATTCAGTTCCAACACTATTGATATTTGTGGTCAGGATCAAATGATGTTTGATTACATTGCATCTGAGAGAATGATTAATGGAGAAGAAGGGCATGATCAAAAGATGAGGAACAAGATAATGGTCAAAAATGTAAAGCCTGACAAAAGCTGGCATGCAGTAATCTACAGTTCATCACCTGGAGGGGTTGAGTTAGAGGTAACATCTTCCAGGCATGGTGGCACATGGCACCTCTGGAGGGTCATGGTTGATGGTAGCATGAAGGGAATGGCACAGAGCTGGAGATAACCAGAAAATTGGTGTCTGACATCTTCAGGAAGGCAGATGAACTACTGCTTCTCCCTGCAGCCATATAACTTTCTGTTGCCTACAGTCAGTCATTCATCAGAGAATTTCCTATGTGAGAGCTGATGTTGGAATGAATCTTTCTGGGAAGTACCACTGAGAACAATTCAGCTTTTCTGCAGGTGTTCTTCTGGCGGAATATACACTATTTTGTCCATGTTAAGATATTTTCATGGCCTTCTCTTTGCACAATATATCATCCCATGCTTTGGAACAAGGGTCTGAAGTAAGGCTCTTTCTCCTAGCAGTGTGTGTGCCTTTCAGTATCCTCATGAAAATCTCTCCAAGTGATGCCAACTCACAGACCTTTGACTCGCTGTACTTTGCAGATGCTCAGCTGCGAACTCCAGAATTTCCCCAACAGCATTTCCAGAATATTCCAATCGCTCTGCGCATGCTCCAGCATTCTCTTGGCAATTGCAGCTGTGGGTTCCTGTCTAAGGATACAGTTTCATGATCAGCATAATTTGATCTAACTGTGGGCTGCTACCCAAAATGGATGGCCCCATTTTCTCTGGGTTCCCCAACTGCATTTTCTGGACTCCCACCTTGCATTGGACCTAGCAACAGTACAATTGTGAAACAGCTTGTGGGACTGGCAAAAACTATTCCTGCTCTTTCCTTCCTTCTGTTTTTCAAAGGCGGTACCAGTTCCAAGTATGTGAACTGAGGGCAATATGCCTGCCTGGGTGTCCTCTCATTGAGGATCCTACTTGGGCATGCACTGCAGGAGGAATAAGCTGCAAGCTGGGATGTGGTAAGAGCACTGGCCAGAGCCCCAGAGCAGGATCTGGAGAAGATCCAAAGGACATCTTGGAGGCAAAGTGGAAGAAGAGCTGGGACTAGAACCTGGAATGGTCAGATTTTGTCTATCTGGTAACCTTTTATGATGTCATCACTAGCTTGGTAGATGGGGGTGAGAAATGGATGTTCTCTACCTTGACTTCACCAAGACATTTGTTCCCATCTCCCATGACATCCTTGTTATAAAACTTAGAAAATGTGCAATAGATGAGTGGACGGTGAGGTGGATTGACCAATATTGCTCAGAGCTCAGAGGGTTGTCATCAGTGACGCAGAGTCTGGTTGGAGGCTGGTAACTAGTGGTGTTCCTCAGGGATCAGTGCTGGGTCTGATCTTGTTCAGTATCTTCATCAATAATCTGGATGAAGAGATAGTCAACCCTGAGCAATTCTGCTGGTGATACAAAGCTGGGAGGAGTGGCTGTCCTGTCAGAAGACTATGATACCATTCAACAAGATCTGAACAGACTGGAGAGCTGAGTAGGAAGGAATCTGATGAGGTTTAACAAGAGCAAATGTAGAATCTTGCATTTGGAAAAGGAGTAACTGCACACATCAGAGCAGGCTAGGGGATGACCTGCTGGAGAGGACCTCTGCGGAGAACTTGGGTGTCCTGGTGGACAGGTTTGCCATAAGCCAGTAGTACGCCCTTGTGGCCAAGAAGGCCAGTGATATCCTGGGATGCATTAAAAAGAGCATGGCCAGTACGCTCAAGGGAGTGTGCTCCTCCTCCTCTACCTCAGTGAGACCACATTTAGACTACTGTGTCCAGTTCTGGGCTCCCCAGACAGGACCTCCAAGGAGTCCAGCAGAGGACAACAAGGATGACAAAGGTCCTGGAGCAGCTGTTGTGTGAGGAAAGACTGAGTAAGCTGGGCCTGTTCATCCTGGGGGAATAAAACTGTAAGAGGATATGTTAAATGTTTATGAATATCTAAAGGGAGGTGGGAAGGAAATGGATGAGGCCAGGCTCTTCTTGATGATAATGGCCTAAAACTTGACCATAAGAAGTTCTGTACTAACATATGAAAGATCTTCTTTATGGTAAATGTGACAGAGCACTGGAACACACTGGCCAGAGATTGTGGAGTCTCCTTCTATGGAGATATTCAAGACCCATCTGGATGCCTACATGTGTGACCTATGGTAGGGTACCTGCTTTATCAGAGGGGTTGAATTCAGTGATCTCTTAAGGTTTCTTCCAACCCCTGCAATTCTGTGATTCTGTGAACCACTATAACACTGAACTATGTTACCATAACAAAGAACACAGAGACCCATAAAAAATGGTCTGAACACATCAGTCACTGTGTGAGATGAGTCAGCACCACATTCTGCCATTGCATGCATGGTGCCTTCTTTGCCCAACAGTCACATCAACCTCCAGACAGTGAGCATCAGTGACAGAGACCTGGCAGTGATGTCAAGGGTACTTGTGTAAGATGTCAGCATATACCAGAAGAAAACCAAGTGCTTTACAGACATCTCAGACAAACAGGTCCTGAAGATCTTAAACAAGATGTAATGGGTGTGGGCATATCTCTGGCGTCCTATGCAGGGTGAGAGGATCATGCTCATGGTGCTGATGGACCCACTGTTTCCTTGGGGCACTGTTTCTGAGGTCCTCTGGGTTTCTTGTCTTTAATGCTCATCACCTGGTCCTCTGGAGCAGGATGCATTGTTGCTGACCTGTGTGCCCAGCACTGCTGCCCACTCAGCAAGTGCCCTTTCCATAGGAGAAGGTCCCAAAGCTTTGATTTAATGGGGAGCTCTCAGTGGGAGAGAACAGTGCTGTACCTACTGATTGCTTGCTTTGTGCTGTCAGCTGTGTTAAAGTAGGACAGTTGCTGAACTTCTGTGTAATACTTGTGGGTTTCTTTTACACATAAATTCATCTATTCATCAGAAGTTTTTATAGTAAATGACTCCCAAGAGACATCTCTGATTCCTAGCAAAAGGACTGGGAGAAGCAGCTTCTATTTTTTTTCTACATGTACAAGAACACAGTCACAGGGCAATAAAGCACACACACACACACAAAGCCCAAAGGCACTGCAAGAAATACAGCTTTCAATTTATTATATAATCCAATTCAGAGGAACTCTCTGAGTACAAAGACTGGGCTGGTGTGATATGATTTGAACATATGGATATAAAGAAATGCTAAAAGAAATGGAATTAAGAAGCTTATTTATGTCCTCCTTTCCCAGTGCACAGTGTCATTATCATTTTATCAGGACCCCTGACAATCCTGATGAAGTGTTAGCAGATTGACTCAGCAAAGCCACAGCCCAAATGAGTCTTTACTCTCTGATGTTCATCGACAGCTTGTGAAATTTTCCAGTTGATGCCATGATGTCTTCTGGGAATACTACAGCATTCTGGAAAACTTTTTTCTTTCATTTGTCTTTTCCTCTTTAACCTGATATTTTATAGAGGAAGGCCTCATTCTCGCCATGGGAAGTATAAACTTAGGATAAAAGTAAGGGTTAAAAGCAATGTTCACTTTTTTTTTTTTCCAAATCTGTCATTAACAGCAGTGAATATGGGATCATTCTAGTTTCACAGTGGTTTTTGAGAAGGGGGAGGTGGGACACTTCAAGGAGTTAAATCCTTTGTCACAACACAGCTTGCCTCAGATCCACTGTTATAAATAAGATACATTTGATGGCTGGAAAGAATATTTGGCAGAACTGTCAGATGATTGTGTCACTTGCAGCAGTTCATAAAATCTGCAAATGAGAAGATGTGCAGTGACTTTCAGCAGTTATTAGAAAAAGAAGTTTTGAGAAAGATAGTATGGTTTCAACTGTACCTTTAATCTGAGTTCCGCGTCTCACTATTTCTTCTTTGCGGTCCATCAAAAACACTGATCAACTGAAAACAACTGCGAAAATACACCACCAGAATGAATTAGTATCAGAGCTAAAAGAAATACAGTGTAACAGCCTTGTTGAAAAATTGCGTAGCATCTGTTACATGAATGGAACTTCTTTGGTCTGTAAGCCCGGATATCCATATATATATTAATGAGGCTGCTATATTCACAGTTCAAATAAGGCATAAGTTCAGTATTTTGCCATAACAAAGGCCTCCAAACATTAAGCCCAAAGGTACTACCAGATTTGCTTTGGTCAATGCTACAATAAAGAGCCACATTTAAGCATTTACACAAACAAAAATATATTGTCAGCAGGTCATCCCATGTTATTTGGTTTTCTCTCCCTATTTTTTTTTCAGTGCAGATGTATCCCAGAGGACAAGTGTCACTGAAGAAAACTGAAGCAAGATTGGTACAAAAGGGTAGGGAAAAAAGCTTCTTTCTCTAACAGATCTTAACCTTGATGTTGAAGACATCATTTATTTATTTATTTTTAAGAACCATGTGACTTAATTTGCCAGCTGTTCATTTCCATCAGTAATTCATGAGCAAAAGCAAAGAAAAAACTTCAGGAATGCTTCTCCCCCCAGATAACAAGCCATTATTGTAACTCAGAAGGCTCTCAGGAAGGACAGAGGAAAATAAACCCCAGCATCTGAAAAATGCTAGACAGTGTTCAAAGAAGGAAAGCTGCTTATCACACTGAAGATTTGCTGAGGATATGATTAAAGGTTGGTAAGTTGTTTCTAGTCTGCTGTGCCCCAAATCCTTTTTGTACTCTTCTTGAATTTAACAATGTTATTCCTAGCTAGGAAAAGTTGGCAGTTTTCCTTCCTCTTCTGCTTCTGACACAAGTAATTTTTAACTGGAAAGCTAAACCAACAAATCTTCACCACTATCTCCTCTTTTCAAAAGTCCTTATTTTTGGATCAAAAAAGCAAGGGACAAAACAGTTGTCAATAATTTGTGGATTTTGTTTTTTGAAGCTATATATATATATTTTTAAAGCTCTATATCTCCAGCAACAGCTATTCATTACATCAGCCATAGGACCTACTGAGGAGTGCTGTTATCTGTCCTATAGGAAGTTACATTCTTCTACCTTTCATTTGAATATTTTAAATTGTGCATAATTTCCATGCACTGTCTATATCTGCTGTCTAAAATCCCATTCGCTGTGACTGCTCTCACAGTCCGGAAAGACTAAATCAGGGCTGGCATCTTCCAGTCCTCAGTTACAGTAAGGGCCCTGAGTGCTGCCCAACTGTGAAAGGACATCAGTTCCACTCTGGAGAAAGTGTCCTGGAGAGCAGGAGGGGAATGACTGTCCTTGAAGGCTGGAACTGGTTCACTGCCATCTACCTGAACCCAGAGCCTGCAACAGGGCTCCCACCACCCAACTGATCTGCCTCAGCAGCCTTGCTGCCTTCTCCTGTTGAAGATGTGATTTCAGCTGGGACTGTGAAAACTGTAGGCACATAAAGAAGTCCAAAGCTACAGCAGATTTCCAATCCTGGATACAATATTTTGCATTGCAATTCAAGATGGTTCTTGTCTGAGGGAATGTCTTGGAGCTCATGTACCAGGACTGAGCTTCTGGGAAGCTCAAACATGTTCTCCTCCCAGTCCCATGGTGGCAGTAAATCAGAGCATTCAGTATTTCTTTCTGCAGAAGAGCAGGTTTCTGCTGTTCATTCACAAGAATGCTGCTAGTCCTTGTGGTATGAGCAAAGCTACCTTCCTCCGTCATCTGGCACCCTGGGCTGGCGATGGTTAGGTCTCGTATGCGCAAGGAAGGCTGTAAGAGAAGTTCATCTGCTGCACCTGTTAGAAAAAAGTCCTGAAGGCAAGCAAAGATGCTGGAACGATCCCTCATGTCTCACGCAGTGGCACTTGAGGAATGACTTCATATGCCAGCCAGAATACAGCTTCCCTGATTCCTCAGAGTCTTGTCATGGCTTGCATACACAGTGTGGCACCAAGCGTGAAAAACAGGAGACTGCTGATCAACCTGCTCTAGCTAGCAGATTACGGGTATTGCGTATTTACTTGTTTTCTCTTTGGTAGTCTTCTTTGCTTGCTTATTTGCTTGTTCATTTGGAGCTTATTCCACTCTCTCCTTAGTCCTTCACATCTTCACTACACTTTTGGACGACTTGAAAAAGTTGTGTATATATTGAAAATTCTATTTAATTTATGATTGCACTGCAGCCTTTATTTTACATACTTTCTTTCCTACATAAAGAAAAAACAGGAGACTAAGGGACTTCAGGGCTTCCTGGAGATACAGGCAGGCTGGGCACCTGTAAGCCTGAGTAGCAGATCATTTCCCACTCTGGCACTGCTAATCCCTGCTTCTTCCCACTCTAGAGAAAGGAGGAGCAGTCTGCCAGGGTTGCTGGTAATTAATACAGTGATTTAGGTAGCTTGCACACTCGAGGAAGGGAGCAGGGATCTCTTATTCCATCCCAGGCATTCTGAACATATTGTCTTTCCCATGGTTCAATAAAGAACTGGCCTACAACCTAACTATCATGCGTTTTATACTAGTGAAATCCTACTCTCCATCTTTCTCTAAAAACTTTTTGTAAGCTGCGCTCTAGTGATAGCCCTAAGATATGTGTATTGGCACAGAGAACACCATTTCATTTTGGGATAAATCCTCTTCCCTGTGTTCCTTGCCCAGAGCAACTATTGTGCCCCGCACAGTTTCAGTAGGCTCAGTTCCAGTAGGAAAGGCTGTGCATTTATAGCCACTTGTCTGGAAGTTAAACTATCTGAAAACCAAAGGCTCTTCATAGTGGGTTAGACTGTGTCACTGAGTGCTGAAAAAATTCAGCACTGCAGGGAGTTTAATTGTAAGCTTTTTTTTTCCAAAGTCCACATGAAGGCATGGTAAGACAGGGTGTAGCCCAAGAGACTAATAGGAAGATCACTAGCTCATTCAGCAGGTAGTTGTGCTGAATATACTGAGATATAGCCAGATTCTTGTTCTACAGGTAACTGAGATACAGGACAGACAAGCAATGGCAAGTGTAGCAAGAGGCTCCAGGAAAAACAGCCAGGCCAGGAGCTTGAGGACATAACAAGTGGTTTGACTGACAGCTGCACCATGTGGTGCTACAAGAAGAAGAAAAGCATGTGAGCAACAGAGAAGCTTGACAGGAAAGCATCCAACAGATGAAGGCAGCAGCAAATGTGGAGCAAATCCCAACAAAAATAAATAGTACAAAGAACAAGAGAGATTGGCCTGCAGACCAGAATGAGTGATGAGCCTGAGATTAACAGGATGCTCTCGAACAGTGGTGGAAACATGTCCCAGCAAAGATCTGAGGCCTAATAAACTCTTACTTCCCAACAAATCAGCAAATGCTGGCTCAGAAGACAGAACAGTGAAAACAGTTAACATGGAAAATATAGGAATCTGCACAAGATTTTGGAGGAGGAACACAATCCATGAGAAGGAGGAAGGAATATGCACAGCCAAAATGCCATCAGCACAAATGTGATATAGATAATTTTCCTAATATTAAACAACTTTATTTTTAGAAACTAGGAGCCTTCTCATTTTGCTATCCAGAATTTAGTCACTGAAATGAGATCACTAACATACACACAAAACCTGCTTTGACAAAACCTTGATTCTTGACTGGTTATATGTGTATCTGTCACAAAAATTTAACATTTTCTAATTTAAACATATCCCCTCCAGGCAATATTTGTGTCATCCACCCACACAACAGGTGCAGTGGATTTTCACTGCAGTGATAGCCACTAAGCAAGGATGCGCAGAAGCGTTTGACACAACTACATTCATTTCTTAACATGCTGTCTGCTTGCTGATTTGTGGGCAATGCAAATGTTTTTCTTGGTTGGCTGAACTCGGGAAAAAAAAGACTGGGCTTCCTAGTAGACAGTGAATTTTCTGGCTTTGAATTCTTTTTCTGCATCTCTTAAAGACAAAAGTATTTCTGGGTCAGGAAGAAACCGGACTTTATGTGTTTGCAATTAACATTATATCTAGAGGGCATTACGTAATATTTATATCTAGATTAATGCTGGTACAGCTTTAGAAAAAATATGATAAAAAAAAAGTGATATCTGTAATAATAATCACTGTAAAGACACAGCATCATAATACTAATGACAAAGTATCAACATAATATATACTTATCATCCATCTAGTATTCAGACCCTCTCAAAGACTGATGTTTTGCCATCTCACTACTCACTGGCAATGTCTCTTTGAGCTTAGATAATTAACTACTTCCTTAGAAACTCTTGTCGTTTATTCCATTCTTTACTACCTGATTTCTTGATGAGAAGTAGTGCACCCAGTGTAACTGAAAACATAAGAAGAGAAACAAGTTTGACCGCAAACAACACAAGAACAAACAGAATAACTAGAAGAGGATGCAGCTCTAGTCTGAAATAGGCTGTGGTCGTGATGGATTGTATGTTACCAAAGCAACAATAATATTAGCCTACTCCATTAGCAGAGGGAAGAAAATGCTAGAACAGTCAATACACATTTGCCATTGGTTCTTTCCCCAGTGCAAAATTGCTGTGTTGCATCAGAAAACTGGAGAGTGTAATCAGTGGACAAATAGCAATGCAAATCAACCATTTTTATTTGCTTTAAAGCCATGTGCACTCATGTGCAAGATGGAAAGAGTAATCATTTGCAAGCATCATACTCATTCCTCTCCCTCAAATAGTTATCCCATTCTCAATGGAAGGTGGCATACTTAAGTCTTTAAAAGAGAAGGAATTTTGCATTTTCCTTGTGAAAACATGAGAAGATTCTGAACAGATTCTGAAGAGGAACTGGTTCAAACTCTACCACAAATTATCACCACCCTTTCCTACTACCAGCTGGAAGGGTGAACTAGAACTGAATGCTCCAGAAATGTTGATAGGCCTCTTAGGCAAGTAGTCATTGACTATCTGATGAGCTGGGTACCTAGGCCTACTGAGAAAGGTAGCTGCAGGGCAGAGGGTAGCTAATGACCTGTGATTTTGTCCTTTTCAATGTTAACCCATGAAAGTACATGAGAAGGATCTGAATTGAAGCCTGCATCTTTTTGCAGGTTTTGAAAACAAAGTTGCCTTCATTTTGCCTACTGGAGTCAATGATCAAAAACATTTGTCCTAAAATTCTGTTTCATGTCAGAACTGCTACAGTGTAATTCAGGCCACCTGAATTATCTGAATAGCAGTGTATTCAGACTGCCTCTAGGTTCAGCAATACAGAGTTCATTTCCTGATTCCTCATTACCACTGTCTTTAGCAAGCATTCATAATGAGTAACAAGTGGATTCTGAGGGGTGTGCATGAAACCTGAGAGCTGAAAATCTTCCCCTACTCCACCAAGGAGGACCCTCTGGTTTCATGATAGAAGTAATTCTCCAGTGTGTTTCTGTCCACATTTAAAAAGAAACAGAAGTATGTAAGTCTCATCTTTAATAAGGTAACCTTAGTAGAGTGACAGTGAGAATCAAGTAGTAATGTAACCACACTGCTTATTTTTCCCCTTGCTAAGCTTGTCATTCCCCTGGCTTTGAAGGATTATGTCAGTGATTACAATATATTTTATAGGATGCTTTAGTGGTAATCATTAACTGAACTGGATACCTGGGACTAATCATAGTGGTCATCCCATTCAGTGTGTAGTAATTTTGGTATTTCGGAGACAATTGTCTATCTGTCACCGTGGTTATTGGCACTATTTAAATTTTAAAAAATGATTGTAATTGTTCACAGTCATCTTCCAGACCATGAAAATTACCTGCTTAATGAACAAAGTTGCTAATAGCACAGGCAAATATTGGAGGCCGAGTTTGAAACTTCCCAGTGTCTTGAGTAGTCCTATTCTGGGCAAAACTTTCCTATTGCTGTCCGAGGGAAACAAAATACAACAGAGCTTTCATTTCTTATTATTCTTTTCATGTGAAATTCATTCAGAATTTCTCCCTCACATTTTTATTCCTGTTTTAAAGCTAGCCTGAATGGGCCACAAAATTGTGTTTTGTAACAAAAGCAAAATCCCCTGAGCTAGTGAAGTGAGAGGTGTGAAGGATGAGGAAGTACCTTGATGAAGCTTTCCTCCATTGTTCTGCTCATCCTTACAGACTTTCTTGAGAGGAGTCTTTCAGTGTCTTGCCCCCAGGTAGCTTTTCAGCACATCAGCTCTTCTGTTCTGGGAGTGCTTCCTAACATCTGTTTCAGATTTGCTTTTCCTTGTTTCCATTCATGTCCCTTCTCAACCATTATTATTTTAGACCAAAAAATATTAAATTATACAGAAAACATCCAGACAGGCTAAGACTGGTGTATGCGTGAGGTAAATTTTATTTTAATTGTTGTTTGCTATCACATTAAGCAAAGAAGGCTCAGCTGCCCTGTTGACAGGGGAGAGAAGATTTTTATCTGTCTTCGTTTAACAAAGCAAAATTCATAGCAAAGCTCAGACTTTTACAGATCAAGTAATGTAGCCAGAAAAACACAGCAAGGTTGTGGAACTCAAAGCTCATCACGTCACACTCCTACCATCAACTCAGCAGTACTGCAGCAAAACGAAACGATTTGGAAATGATGTAATTTCGTACTGTAATGACCCTGCTGATTACTACACTCCTTGAAAGACAGTGCCATGGGAACTGCATCTTAAAGACAGGAGGTCCTGTACACATCTTAGAGTCTGGATTTCAGATTATACTGGGTCTCCCGTTAACACAGTGTTGATCAGTGAGTATCAAGATGTTCAATGAAAATGTTGAAATTTTTTTGGGCTGCTCATGATTAACAATAGCAGAACTATTTTGCACAATGTTAGAAAAATAAACTGGGAACAAAGTGCTGATATATTACAGTCTAGAAAAGAAATTAAGCCAGTGCAAAATGGGAGCCTAATTTTGAGCCAGTATGGTAAATGTCTAAGATGTAAAGATTTGGGTACTGTATGAAATAGATGAATAAGTGGTCTTTGTCCAAAACAATATTAGTACAAAGAAAGATTGCAAAATAAATACACATGTTCAGTTATCATATCTCTTCAATTTCTATTATTCCTCACCTTTTATTGCCACTGATATGTATATATATTTTTTCCCTTTCCCTATGCTTCATGCATGTGTTTTTAGCTCATTTTCCTATACCTGCCAAGATGAGAGATAGAAGAAAGAAAAGTGGGATAGATTTTGTGTTCTTCTGCAATCAAAAACATTTAATGTACCTCAAGACAGTATATGAAAGTTTAGCATGTGGTTTGTGATTTGGGGAACAGAGATCATCTGGCAACTAAGAGTAAGCATATCACTGTTTGCAAATTTATGCTATTTTTTTTCCAGTTTAGCATATCTAGTATTTAAGCTTTTCTGATTGCATACATTGTTCCAAGTCACATTCCATGTAGTGGAGCTAGCAGAGCCTTTGTCCAACTTCTCTGTGGGCCATTCCACATTGGTAGAACATCTATAGCTCTGGAGTGTGGAGTTCGGAGGCAGCTTCCAAAGTAACTCACTGCATTCTTTGGCAGTCAAGCTACAGAAGCATATGGCACTGAGTTACTTACTGGATAATATTAAAAATGGTATAAGGCTTTGCATTTTAACTGAGCAACTATATTGCTGCTCATTAAACACTTCAGAAATGTCCATCTTCATAAATATAAAATATAGAATTACATATGCCAAAGAAAGGCATTATTACAGTTCCTTAAAATGAAATCTTCCAGGTTTTTCAAATGCTTAGTAATACTAGCCCGCTGACATCCTTCTTGTGACCTTAAAACAATTTTTTTGTTGTTTCCTTTAAATAATTTAGTGAGTGATTGCTCAGTGATGATGTTTAAATAAAAACACAATGTGATAGTTAATCTGTGAGACAGATGCTATTAATATTGGATGAATGTAGTTTCAGAAGTATTCTGCCTGAATCTGAAGTACTAAGCTGGATATAAATAGTGGTGGATTTCCCTTATGTGGAAAACATAATAGTCCCATTAGGCATGTCTTCACTGCAGAAGCAGGCAGTATATTGGTCCTCGGCTTTGAGTACCAGCTTTACCTCAGATGAGGTGCGAGAAGCCAGGCTGCAAAGCTACACTGGGATAATGAATCCTCATTACCTTTGTGTTCCCCTAGACATTTCTATTGGCCATCACAGGGCACTTCCCCTAATCCTTTCGGGTAACAGTAAGTGGAGTTGTTCCAAACACAATCATTTGTGGGAACAGTGTCTTTAGGGCACAATGTGAGAAGTGGGTTGGTGGGTGATGGGATGACCCTAGAAGCCTTCAAATAGATGACATATGTAGCCTACCCATCATCACTTCAAATTAAATAATCTGATGTAGGAGCAACAAATAGGGAGTAGGAATATCCATGGGATTTGCATCCATGAAGTGGCCTTAGGGAGGGAAGTCTCCAGCTGAAGATCGCTTACCAATGGCCAAGGAACAAGTTAAATGCCTTCTTGAGCTGGTTCTTCACCAGTAAACTGGGAAAATCACAAGCCTGAATGAAGGTGAAAAGCTGCCACTAACCTCTCTTTTCAACATTATCATCCTGCAGAAACTCACAGAATCTGGAAACATACAGTTACAGGAGGCTGCATATACCTAGGTCATTGTCCCCAAATACCCACAATTTAACATAGAATAGAATAGAATGACTAGACTAGACTAGACTAGACTAGACTAGAATCATAGAATCACAATGTTGGAAAGGACCTATAAGATCATCTAGTCCTCCTATTATAATTGCTACCACAAGCTAGAAGAAATAGAAGAGATGTATCTGTGTATGCATGTGCCAGCAAAGTGCTGGCACACATACTGCCTTCTTTCCAGCCCACCCTTCTTAGTGCCTTACCCAGAAGGAATGCTGTAACTGCTGCTACTTTACAGTATATACTATGTTTCCAGCTCCATATTCAATTATTTTTAAACAGTTCCAGTTACATTTCCTATAATGGATTCCATTTTTCCATTTGTCCTTTATTTTTTTTTACTTTTACTAACAAAATAAAAGACAGATCAGCTAAGGATCTTTGTTTAAATATTATTGGCATACAGTAAACTTAGTAATACCATAGGAGTTAGTCCTGGACGGATGTTAATAAGATTACTCATATTACCTATGCACTCAATAAATTTTTTCTGGCTACCGCTGGGTGCTCTGTAGCTCTAGAAACTTATACTTTAAGCTAGGGAGGTTCCCAACTCAGTACTGATTTGAAGGCTGATCCAGCAATTAGTTACTGCCTCAAGTTTGGGAGATGCAGTTTCCTGCTTTCCCTTAGACATCCTTACACAGAGCACATATGTAGCAAAGTCCCACACAAATCTTAGCATGGGTTTTTCCTTGCTAGAGGAGGCCATCAGCTCCTAGAGGCAGCAGTGCCATCAGCAGTAGGCGCTGCTCAGGGACACAGTGCATGGCACGCATGTAGTGGAACTGCCCCTACTATTTCCCCCTCCAGAACAGAAAAAACAATTTCATTTTTAATACAAGAAGGTCTCTATTTGGGGATTTGATTGGTGATGGCATGAGTGCTTCTACTGGCACAAAGAGAAGGGTAACATTGAGGTGGGATGAGAGGAAGGAAGGACTGACACATTTCCATCAGTGGCACCATTGATGAAACAGGAACTTGTGCCATACTAACCTGTCTGTAACACTCCTCTTTTCCAAAGATCTTCAGAGACCCACATGTTCCTGCTGCTCAGGTGTAAGAGATTAATGAGCATAAACCAGATTAGGCCTCCACCAAGAACCCAGGATATGTGTATCAGCTGTTTGTCTCACGTGAGTCAATTCAGAAACAGATGTTTTCTTCAACACCCTGCTGTGTCATCTTCAGGATAACTTACACTGTTTTATTCTTTCCTTGTGGCTCCTTCTACAAGGAGCTTCTAAATATTGGGACAATTCTGAAAATAAAAATACCATGCCAAATAAATTTTTTCAGTGTTTAACATCCATTTTTCCCAATCTTTTGGTCAAAACAGTCCCTTAATTTGATACTAATCTCCTTACGATATTAAAGTGTGGCATAATTCGCTGAATTACTTGTTTGCTGAAAAATATTCTAACTCATATAGAATGGAGGCCAGTCTGAGAATCTCTGATTAAAGGTTTCTATTTTTATCACTATTAATAATAATGGTGGTATTTATGATAGGTAGGTTCACTACTTAAAGTTGGCAACGTTTTCGGGAAGCCAAGTCCAGGGTTAGCACTTGAAGATTTTTCTTTGTGAAAGAAGCGGTGTGTGTTCTTACAGTGAAAATCTTTGGACACTCTTAAAAGAGATACCAACGTATAGCTTGTCTAGATGGGAATCAACAAGGTGCATGGTAACACATTGCAAATAATGGAGAAGTGGTAACACTGTCGAAAGAAGGGAATACTGTGTTGATGCAAGAGGAAACAATAGGGAAGAAGAGGATGAAAATAAAAGCATAATTTAGTTTGTCATAATAAGACTGTTGGAGATTACTATTTGGAAGAAAAATCTCCAGAGTTCTGTGGTGAGAGCATCCACCTTCAGTTTCTAAAATTAATCTTGTCTTTTCATGACAAACATCACAGTGATATAGCTAAACTTTTTTGTTTCGCTGTTATGGAAATACTAATCTTACTGCTTTCCAGTATTCAGATCTTTTCTGAAAATCTTTTAATACAGGACTTCTGCACGGTGAAATTAAGTCTTCTGCCATTAGATTTACTATTCCTATTCACCTTCTACGGTTTCCCAAATCCCTATCTGAGAATAACTGCTGTACAAAAACTGTCTGCACAGAGTCATATATTTCTCTTGCAGAGCTGAAGTTTAAAGTTAAGGTGAGTTAATCGCATTTAGTATTTTCATGAAGAAAATGGAATGAGAAATGTGTTACAAAGGTTCCTTATTTTTATCTCAGAGTACAACTCATTGCAGTAGGTTAATGTTAGAGATATATGTCAATACTGAACATGTACGTGGCTGAATTATTCTTTGCTAGTTGAATTATTCTTTACAAATAATACCTACAAATGTCGTCCATCTTTCTGGCAGTAATTCAACCTAATTTCTACAAATACATTTCTTGTTTATTATATTTACCAAGGAGTTTGCATCAATTGATTCTACATGGTATTAACAAGCTATTCAGTATGACTAATGCCTTGCATTTTATTACCATTCATTCCTACTCAAATGGAGGACCTGAAATTCCTCACAAACTAATGTAGGTAAAGTGCTTTGCATTCATTTCCTACCATAGCTTGTATTTCTAGAAAATCATTAATATGGCAACAATTTTTGTTTATTTCTTTATATTGTTATATGCATATCTTATTAATAACTGTGTTTCTTCATGCATATGGAGTCTTCATCCTCTGTTTTGTAGCAGAAGTGTTTAAAACAACAGTGCTTCTTGTAGATTTGTGTCACTCATACAACAAAAATAGACTGATTTTTTTTTGAATTTATTTCTTGCCAGAAAGCAATTAACTAACTTAAATAATGAATCAACCCCTTGAAATGCTCTTTTTTCCTCGCTATTATGATACATTTCAAAGCCATTAGAATCTAATCTGACACCATTTTTATGTGACATGGTTGTCAGTAGAAAAAAAGAAACGCATGGGAAACCAGTGGGAAAAACCTGAAAATAAGGGACTTCACTATATATGGGAACAGCTGCCAGTGAGATATGTGTGTGTGCACAGGATATACACTACCCTAAAAGATCAGGATTTCAGTAGAGTTTAGATAGTACTTTAAGGTATACTGTACTGTTGTTTATACTGCCATTGTATTTATAAAGAGAAAGCCAGAAGTGGGGAGCTTGATGAAGCAGATTGCAAGTGAAAGGAAAATAATCTAGGAACCTATCAGCTACTAAGAAATTTAAGCCTTGTATTCAAAAGGGTAATTAAGGTCATAAGTAACACCGTTATTCTCAGGCAATGTTTTATGTGCATCTTAATCACATAGCAAAGGCTTACACAAAACTCTTAAAAGTCACCCTGATGTTTCAGCACCCACTTCTTGTGCTGCAAGGGTGAAATCTAGTGACTGACGTCGTTCAACGGGTCAGTGACAACAGTAAACACAAACTCACAAAAGCTCTTTTGGTTCTAGCCTAATTGAGATATCTACCACCTATTTCTGCTTCTAATTTTCACCAGACTCTCTACTGTGGTATATCATTACTACACTGAATTATTTAAATAGCATGGGAAATGCTCTTATTTTGTTTAGTTTGTATGTTGTTTGGTTTGTCCTTTGTTGATAGATCAAAACAAACTGTTTGCAACTGCAACACAACATACCACACGTTTTGTGAGAAGGCGCAGTGAAATGTTGGCTTTTTCCAATGCAGTATTAAAGATACAAATGAAGTATGAGCTTCCAAATGGCCTAGAGATAGTGGAGATATGACAAAAAAGGGACTGAGAACTCGTGTACCAGATTTTGTTACTCACAAAGCCGAAAACATCAATAACTTCCTACAAAAATTGCATTGCCTTTTAATAAAAATGCTAGGTTAAGAAGGTTGCCGGTGTCATAGTGCAATAGGGTACATTTTGAAAATCCATGGAAGGAAGTTAGTTGCTCAGCTCACCAATGTTGATGACAGCGCACACCTCTTTGAAAAATCACTCTTTGTGCTTTGCATATGTTAGATTTCTCCAGCTCCATAATCTCCAAGAGTGTATTGTTATTGCATTTTTGACAGCTGGTTCGCATACCGATAGTGATGTAACCCAGCTGACCTTGTACCCTTTGTAGGTCATGCATGATTCTTGTATTTGCAGTTTAATAAAGCTAGGAAACAAGACTTTCAGAGAAAAATGGGTTGCAGCAGCTCTAAAAGACTCAAAGATATAATGGAAGCAGCAAAGTTTATGTCTGTGTCAAATTGCTTTTTTTTTTAATTATAGTAAGTCACCATGTGGATTTTGATTTCTTCTTACAAGAGTGTATCTAGGGAGTCACAATGGATGTGGCAGGTATAAAATGAGTTTTTCTCATTTCAACACTTGGTCACTTAATTTTACATCATTTAAAGCACATGATTTTGTCATTTCTTTTCCTTCCCCTTTCCCAAAACCTATTAATTCCCAAGCCTAAAAATTACTGAACAGAATTGTTTTTGCTGCTGTTAAGTAACTCCACAGTGGTCAAGAATTCCCTTGGACAGTCCTCCTCTGTATTTTTATTTTTAAGTCTTGGTGCTCTGCTTTTTGCTGGCTATTTCTCAGAATTTCTACTGTTAATGTTAATCAGGTTCTTAAAGTGTTTGCTCAAAGGTTATGTAAAGTAATTTAGCAGTTGTACTGCCTTGCTTTGCTCTATGTAAAAAAGAGAAATGTAAGATTGTGTTGATAGAAATAGTTTAATCTCTTCCTTTGCATATTCTGAAATATCAAGGGAAGGGACAACTATTCAAGACCAGATTTTTACTCAGCTATGGATTATATGCAAATGCCTTGTCCCGCCCAGCTGCACTTTTTCTAAGTACGTCTAAGAAAGGCTACCCCTTTTTCTCTGTCTGCCAATGAAAAAACAATGTTTGCTCTTATCTCTCTCTCTCATGTGATCATTTTTCATTCATCCACTACAATTCCTGAGAAGACAAAAGAAGTTGCACATTCCAGTAGCACTGCTGGAGCCTATGAAACAACGTTTACCTTGCGTTGCTCTGACTGCCAGAGCAGAAGGCAAGTTGGAAGACACAAGAGAAAAGTGACAAGGTAAGGGAAAAGAAGAGGAGCAAGAACCACCAGAAAGCATCTGACAGCTCAGTACATTATGCAGAAAAAAGGCACTGATGACTTCATTACTGAATAACTTTGAAGTGGAACGGATATGCCTGCACTCTCTGTGCAGAAAAGTAGTTCAAATGCTGAAACAATTCAGCAGACTCTGCCCAATCTATTTTTCATCATCTATCTAGTTGTGAAGGTGTAAATATTGTAACCCCAAAGGGATTTAGGGATCATTAGTGGCATGGAAGGCTGAAGATGTGAGTGATGCTTGGCTGAAAGCCTGCAACTGACTGGTAGCTACAAATGTGGTTTTGAACTACAGAAAAGGAGTGAGATCATCATCATTAGGAAGGAAAAGAAAGATAGAAACAAGATGATTTTTTTTCCAAGGAAATTCAAAGATTTGTACCTTTGCCTTCAGCTTCTCCTGCTCAAGGAAAGTTTTAAAGCATAATTGAAATAAAATGGCAATATCCACAAAAATTTTTTTAAAAATCCATACACTAAGGAGATTCTGAAAGAGCAACGGGTAACACAGTTAACTTTCAGTTAATTTGTTCTTATGTTCCTATTAGTGAAGCCGAAAAGATGTTTGTTCAGCAATATTTATTTCACTAAACTTAGTATAAATGAGAACAGGAGGGAGAATGCAGCTACTAGCTGAATTCTAGAAATAATTTCCGGTCACAACACAGTTGCTTTATGAACTGTTTTAAAAAAATAACCTTCTACCAAAATCACAGTATATAAAATATTTGTCTGTGTGCTGAAAAAGCCTTACTTTACATTTCATTCTGCAGCATGAGGTGCTTAAGTCCAACTTTAACCTTCAGAGCATGACAAACCCTTGTCCTTTAAAAGAATAATAGAAGCACTCGAAAGTAGAAAAAATAAAAAAAATACAAAAAATAAAATTCTTTTATTTGATGAAACAAGGAGAAGTATGGAATAGAGGAACAAATTACATTTCTTTGAGGCTGTTTAAGGGTTTTCTGTATTAGGTTGCTCTGTCTACAGCTTCATTTGCTATGCTTTCACACATTTCACTTGTGAAACTTTGCAAAAATAACAAAAATGCAACTCCATACCACCAAAATAATACCTATAGGAAAGAACCACCGAAGAAAAGAAAAAACAGGCTTTTACATCAGAAACAAGGTTCTTGCTGATTGTCAAAGGAAAGCTTCACAAAATCAGCCAAAGACCATTGACTGTACAAGACACCAGACCAAGCACTGTATGCTGCTGAGGTAAACCATTGTGTTTCTGTCATCAATCTGAAGCCTAGCCTGGACTTTACAACACTTTGGAAGAATTCAACACATTGATCCTAAGTAACATTTCTGGGGAAGCTACCACTGATATCAGTGTTCTGCCCTCCTCTCCCTTCCCCTCCCTCTTTCCCTTTCCCTCCCCTCCTCTTCGCTCCTCTTCCCTCCTTTCCTCTTTTCCACCCTTAACTCTAATGAATATAAAAGACACAAAGCAACATTGATGAAGCTTACAGCTTACTTCCTGAATCCCCTGAAGTCAGGCTGCTGTGATTCTGCCCACTCAGTTTATCCAATTCCGGTACTGGGAAGGGAGATAAACCAGTCATAGGGTATGCAGGGAGAGGATTATGGAGACATATAAAGGGAGAGGGATATTTTCTGCATCTCTAACCTTAAATTTTTAAGAGTAGGTTATGGGATATTTTGATCTACAGCTGGATTAGTGTGTATTTGGATGAGAAAATGGCATCACATTTACATTTTCTGCACTGGACACTGTCCAGAACTTAAAAATTAAAGCACAGAAACTGTAAACTATTCCAGAATTTGTTAACAAAAGTCATAAATATTCTGAATTAGAGCAAGGTGTTGTCCCCCCTGTGTCTTTTTCTTGTAATTTAATTAAACTGACCTCCTTTGGAAGTACTTGTGAGGGCATGGTACAAGTTATTTAGTGAACCCATTTGCTATAGTACATGAAGAAAATAACACAACTCCAAAGACTCAGGGGAATAAAGCAAGCAGTAATGCTGGCTGGCTTTTCTAGTTTTCTCTTTCCTGATTTGAATTCATTGACAGTCACTAACACAAGTTCAAGAATTCCCTCATGTTCAAGAGAGCAAAGAGAAACCAATGCACATTAATGCATTTCAGCGCACATAAGCAAGGGAAAGAATGCCAGCTTCAGTGCTTGCATGTTGTTCCTCCAGCCATGCCAAATCTTCTCTGACCTGAAAGGCTTTGGAAAGCTGAGGGCATAAAGTGCCTATTACCACCTTCACAGATTAGACAAGGGGATGTTTAAGACATCCTGTCTGAAATTAGTAGCAGACTTTTTTTTCATCCTTTGTCCTCTGTGTGACATTAGTGACAACCCCAGGGCCACATAGATGGAATTGTTTCAGGGGCTGGCATAAGGCAAATGTTCAGAACGATTAAAAAAAAAAGACAAAACAAATTTAGCATAGATTAAAATCAGACTAGTAATAGCTAAATCACCTGTCAGCCTCCTCCCTTCAGGAGATGCATCCTCTGCAAACCCCACCTATAAAAATGAGAAACAAAGAAGTGTCCACATAGCATCCACCCCTGCACAACTGCATGCCAAAGCTTCATAATGCTGGCAAGATAAGAATGCTCACTACAAGGTTATCAAAACTGGCAGACCACATTCCTTGGTAACCTGGAGAAAGGAAGCCTTCCATCAATAAGCATTGTTTTAGATGACTGTTATAACAGATCTTCTCCAAAGCCATTCTTAAACATAGCATAAGATCTCAGTGTAATGAAATAGCAAGGATATGTGTTTCAGTGCCTTCAAAGTCAAGCGATGACCTTACAGTATCTCAGTCCAGGAACAAAAAAATGACTAAGTGTCCTTTGAAACTGAATGCAGTTTTGTCTTATAAGGAAGATGCTAATGACATGCTAAGCAATTAATGTTGAGTGAGGTGTAAAGGAGAAGGCTTTAATACAAAGAGAAGGTCACACTAAGAGAACAGAAAGTTAATATCTTTGGGAGTTGTTTTGGTAAGAAAAAAACAAAAACAAACAAGAACATAATAAATTAGTACCACAGGTGGGACTTCTCATGCTCTGGTATCATAAAATTTTGCCATGTCTGGAACTTCCACTGTCATCACCTATGATGAAGAAATTGATCCAGTAAGTGAACTAACAACTTAATAGTAACAATACATTTTTCAAATAGCTTGCTCTGGGAAACGTGGCTGAGTTTTAAGTACTGCTTGTTGGATCTACTAGCATCTTGAGTCATGAGATCACTGGCTGGACCTGATTATGTACATATATTGTGATTATAATTTATGTGTTGTTTTATATTTGTTCGGCCACTTGCATTATTCTTCAGTTTGAAAATGATTTATAATTCTTCTTCCAGTGTGATTTGGAACTTAATAAAGATTGTCTTTCTACAAGATGAATTGTTAGTATATTTAACTCTTTGGCAAAAGGTGATGCTCAGAGGAATACAACTTATATTTTTTAGGTGACCCCATCTTTTGGGTTCTTTTTTTTCACTCAGTGCATGGCTCAAGTAGTGTCAGGACAGGGAAGGTACCTCTGAGGAAGTTTAATCTGTGGGGAATTGCCTTCCCCAGAGATGCTCAGTACAGTCCTTTGGGCTGTACTGCAAACCTTCCAGTCTACCTGTTATTTTCTTCACTTCTGATGGTATTCTCAGCAAAAGATTACAGAAAACCTTCACTGTCATGTAGTTTGGGACTTCTGGACCTCTTTACTGTTGATCAAAAAGGAACTGAGAATCTGAGTCATTGACGAGGATTCTTCTCAGTCATTTAATCCATTAAAATGTCTCAATTTTTACACGAGCAGAGAGCATGCACACCTGGCTTTTGAAGGTGACTTAATTCAGACAAGACCCTCAAAGCCTGTATTTTGGAGATGTTGAATGCTGCAACTAAACTCAGTGAGAATGCTGATTTCAATAAGGTGAACTCATTGAACAAGTGCTATGAAAATTGGCACTAACTGTCCCACAACAGGCTGAAAAATATAGAAGTGAAAAAAGCAAATATGTTTTGGTTTGGACTGAATTCTAGCAGGGATTCAACACTCTGAGAAATAAATTTCACAGGTAGTCAAATCTATTAGTCAAAGAAAATTTTTAATTTTTCTCTGCTTTCATCATGCAAATACATATTCAATCATGTTCAGCAATAAATTAAATTAAACAAAAATGGTGGATCAAATTATTGTAGTCTATTTTATTTTTTTTACTTTTTAATTCTCATTTTAATTAAGTTCTATTTACTGCATATCTCACAGAATCAGTTTATTCATAAATTTACTTCTTCTAATGAAAACTGAACAAGGAAAAAAAGCTAGAAGTATTGTTCAGTTATATTGTCATTTTTTTCATGTACCCTTTTCCTGTGTTACATCTTCTTTCATCTTTCTCTGCTCTTTCTTATTTCTTGTTGGATTATTTTAATTGGCATGTGCTTTGTATGGTGTCCTCTCCTCTCCTCTCCTCTCCTCTCCTCTCCTCTCCTCTCCTCTCACACCTATTTAATATATTAAATATATTTTTCTGTACAGAAAGAATCTGATGAAATAATTCAAAGATATAATTTACTTTTCTATGTGCATCTGTCAGGAAAATATTATATTAAATACTGAGTATTTGCAATTATTTTCTCTGTATTGTTCTGCAGCACAAATGCAATACTTGAGCTGGAAATTTGGACCTACCATCTTCTTGCACATTAGTCATTATATGAGATTGCATCCAGTGCCCCAGACATTACCTTGAAATTGCCTGGATAAACATTCATTATCCAGTGGGCCGTTTTTTTCCAGTTGTACCAATAGAGCAAGTCCATTCATTTCAGAGTATTTAATCTAGATTTAGTTAATAATTATTGAGAGCACTGAAATCTGACCCTGTAGGATTCAGTGTTGAGTGATTTCCATCTTTATAATATGAAGCTTTTTTTTAGCTGTTATTAGCTTTCTTTTTTTTTCTAAAGCTGAAATTATTTAGTATGGATGTACTTATTCATAGAAATACCACACAGTAAACCTGCATTCCACCAAGGCTTAGTTCCTAATTCTATCCATATTCTGTCTAACCTCTCCTTAGAAATGGTTTATTCTATCAGATTCACAACTTTCAGTTTGACACCACTACCCATATAGTACAGAGAGCCAAAGACTGCTGATCCTGAGTAAAAAATAGCAAGCTACCAAGCTGTTAAAAGCAGAAATTAAGGCTGAGCCTCTTAGAAAAAGAAAGCAAAATAATTCTTGTGAATGATTTTGGACTTTTTATGCTATAGTGGCCCAGAAGAGTCATGAAGCAGGACTCTCCATTCAAACAGTGTGAGATGACTTAAGGTACATAATGCTAGTTCTCTTTTGATAGATTTAAATCTATCTCTGGCAAAAATATTTATACTTGTTATGCTAAGATGTCTAGTGTGTAGTTTATCTCCGAAGACAGACATGAGCTTGTCTTTGCACAGTTTTTCTCCACTAGTTTTTCCACATTGGCTGTTTAATGTGGATGAACTCCACCATTTTACTTACCAGAACATACTAAATAACAAAAAGTCTAATCAGTATGCTTTGAAGTTATTTAATTTTTTTTCTATTTTCATTCGACTTTGCATGAGGCTTTATTAAAAACTTAAATGATCTGTAACAAGCTACACAAGCTCAAGCTAGAAGCACTTTGAAGTTCCAGATACAGTCTTTTTTCAGGAAATCTATCTATCTACTATTCTTTCCCACTTCTCATTTCCTTTTCATGTCTATTAAAAGAAATGCATCTAGGTATTAGTGCAGTGATACTCAGCTGGCATGGTTGTTGTTGTATTTTTTTTTTTTTTACTGTCATGTGCTAAGCTTTTTAAAAAAATGAAAGACAATGCATACTGAAGGCCTTATCTGCCAAGATGTATTTGGTCAGACTTAGACTTCATTTATGAAAATCAGATTGACATCATTATTATGTGTTATTTTCTCTGATGATTCAAAATCACCTAAGGATCATAACTTATACTCTTCCACTTGTGGGACACGGCCATCTGTCTTAGAAATGAAATGAACTATTAGTTTTCTTGTGTCTTATCTGAAATATCTACTACAGGTAAATTTTTTTTCTGTGAATTACTGCCAGAATGAATGAACTTTTACAAAGAAGACACATGCTGCCTGTGGTAGCCATGCAAGGGCATGGCTACAGAGAAGAGAGATCCTACCTTCCACCCACCATGCAAGCTGCATGACCTTCTAATGCGTCAAGAATATTCCTGCACTCCCACTGGTAAGGTAATTTTTTCACACAGATCTATGTCAACTGCTAGAGCTATACCAGCAAGTCTTCACACTTTCCTGGAAGACTGATCTTGCTCTTTAATTTTCCCAGTTTTGCCAAGATAACAGAGAATTACTACTTCCCCTTGGATTTTGAGATGTTCATTTCAGCTTTAAGAAAAAACCTTGCCATCAAAGGAGGAACTCTGGTTTGTTGTTCACCAACAGAGGGAAAAAGTAGTTGTAGCAGAAATGCTAAGTCAGGGCTTGAGACAGTGACTGAGCACCTGGTGGAAGACATGGTCAACTCAGGGGAGCTCAGCAGCATGCAATGCACCTAAATGACCAGAAGGGGGTGGATGCTGACTCCACCCCTTTCCAGACCTCATTTGAGGGTTGGCAGTGGAAGCTAGGGTGTTTTGCTGGAGATCCTTGTATACCTGAGGCCTTCTGACAGTAAGTAGCTTTTTTCTTTTATGTCTGTGCTCACAGCTGTTGCATTTGAGCAAATCCTCCACTGCTGTAGTCTGAGACTGCTACTCTGCTGTTGTTGCTGTGTTTTCCATAATGTTGTAGCATTACAGTAGTTAAGCAAACCAAAGCTGAACTCAACTAACTCACATGGAAGGAAGAGGCACACAAAGTGCTAGAAGTACTTGAACAAATTTCGGTTAAAAAATGTGAGGTTAAAGCCTGGTCCAAAATAGCAGGAGAGATAGTAAATTTTAAGAGTTTAGTGCTCTCTCATTTGCATTGTGTTGAACCACTCTCACTCTAGTAGGAAGCAGAAGGCTAAAATGATCTGGTGTTATTTGTGATATTCTGTTTACTATTATCAGATGAAAAGGTGAATGAACAGAGAATGATGCTAATCTACATTTGAGATTATATAAATGGATGTTGAAGAGCTTACAGTGTTGAGTTGAACAGAAACAGTGCAAAAAGGAGAACTCTTGAAAGTGACTATGGGAAAAAATATGAAAGAAAAAAAATGAAGAAAATGGATGCTATTTCCAGCATGAACTTCTGCAGGGGGAGCCGGGTGATCTGAAACATTTGAGAGCTTTGAACCTATGAAGACTTACAGAGCTACTGCAAGGTGGAAAATGCTCCACAGTTTCACATTAGGAAATGCCAGATCTTTGATACAAGCGTAATACCAATGGCTGTTCTGATTAGTTCATCTTGTCACCTTAATTGTGGTCTAATGCTAACAGGACCCCAATGGGGAAGTGGTACGAAAGAAATAAGCCTGATTAGCCAATATGTTTAAAGCTTTTCACAATTCAAGGTCTAAAATTTTATAATTTGCATAAGTTGCCAATATTTATATATTTCATGGGTATTCTGTTATATTCATTTTTATATCTGCAAAGTATTTAATAATTTGGTAATTGTAGCACTTGTTGTATCCAGATTATTACTAGAAGGTGAGTAATTTCTTCACTCTAGGATGAAATGTCCATAGCTTTCAGAGGTACAGATGTTAGTTTAAGACTTCCAAGGTATTAGACAAAAATATTCCATGTTTCTTTTCCTAGATTTTGCATCTGGAACTGGATCTTTGAAAGAAGATATCTCTATCAGTAAACCTGACTGTAGAGAATTGTATAGAATCAACTGCAGTAAGCATGGAAATAGCATATTCTGATATACTCATGATTCAGACTATCAATATACTCTTTTATCAAGAGTGACAACTTACTTTGTGGTCAATATCCACTGCTTATCCTGAAATGTTATGTATCAGAGGCAACCCCAGGGCATGGGAGAGGTTTCTCCTCAGAGTACAACCTAACCTATGCAAATACCAACACCACAGCTCAAAGATGCAGGGAAGCTATGTGATTGATTCTTTTACCTGTAGGAGGCTGCAGTCTTAGAAATGCATTGTGGATCTACATGAACCACACAAAAAAAAAGGAACACTCAAAATAAGGGGAAAAATATTGAATAACTGAGCCAGAGAGTGGATTCTAAGCTTTTGCAGCTGAAAGCCATAGGGAAGCTATTTAGCAATAAGGTTTTCCTTGACTATTTTAGGTATGATATACATTTTCCATTTGAGGTTTTGCACTAACAAGTCATTGGTTTGCACACATACTAGGGCATGAATGGCTTAGAATGATGCAGCAAAGATTTGGAGAGTTTTTTACTTTTTCAAGGGAGGAGGGGGAAGGAGAGGACCTGTTCATGCACTGGCTGTAACCAATCAAGTTTTGCATGATGCCAAAAAATTAAACGCAGTAAAGCCAGACCCTGTCAGCAATGAGTTGATTGCTTTAAATAAGGGAGATTTCCTGAATGTTTAAATTGAAACTTCTACTATGATTAAAGCAAAGAGAAGTACCAGGATGCTTCCTAACTATTTAGTTCCTAGAATTCCTGTGAGGTCTGGAGATGACAAATTCAATTCTGATGTGCTGTGTTTTACACTCTGCAGGCTATAGTAAAAGGTAAAACTAATCAAGCTTCAGTTTCCCATGGGCTGTGCTTTAAGATGTTTTCTTATTTAAAGTCATGGAAATATGTTAAAACCCACATAGAGTGGGTGAAGTTTATACAAGGCAAAATGTATTTGACCATGCTTTTGCACGGTGTGCATATTTTGACTTTCATTATTTTTTATTTTTCATCCTGCCTAAAAATGTATTCCAACCACATTTTCAGGCCGAAGATGGGGAAGAACAGTTTATAACTCTCTTAAAATATTGCTTAACACTGTTTTGAGCAGAGGATACCTTAGTAGTGAATTGAATTTCTTCCATCAGATATTAAATGCAGCAGGAATGAGAACAGGCACACACTCAACAGCAAACTTTTAATTACATGGGATGAAATTCTCATGCCACCAATACTCTTCCTAGGGAAACCAGAATTTTATACCTAAGCTTATATTTTATTGGAAAGTTTAAGTTCACCTACAATGGTTCTTCCTTACAGCTTCAAGCTCCACAAAATGAATAGTTAGATGAAATATGCTTAATTCATCATCATACATACATGCTCAGCATTTTACAGATCAGGGAAATGGGCCTTTTCGGAAGATCTGTCTCCATCAGAAGTTATTTCTGACATGACTATGAATGCATTTCTCAAACACATGCTTTTGAAATGATCACTTTTAAATTTCCTGAATGAAAATGTTTCCCATTGTGAATAAACGAAGCACTATTTCTGTGCAACCACATATTTCACCATATAAAATGATCTCATCAAGATTTCTATATACTGCCAGAAGAAATATTCATCTTTAAATCTTCTGTGTCTCAGAAGTTTTAAGATTGGATGAACTGCTATAATGTTTGCATTTCCAAATTTTAGCACTTTTCATTATGGCTGTTCATTGTGAAGATATTCTTTTCAGTTCATAATTAAAATCACCACATGCAACTTCTCTGATATGGTTCCAAAGTTTAAGTTGGAGGAAAGAAAAGTAAGAATATATTTTGAAGATTTATTATACCATAAGTGATGGTATCATGATCCTTTACCAGATGAATGACAGCTGCCTGATGAGTGCAATTTAACTGCCTGCATCATCGTTTTGTGTTTTGCTTGAAAGGCTAAAGTATGGCCATAACAAAGTGAAAATACAGACATAGTGTTCTACACTTTTTCAGTGCACTTTTGGCTTTGGTATCTCCAAAGAGGTCATGCTGGTATTAGGAGAATTTTATATGAAAACAAAAGTGTTTAGAGGTAAAAGCATGCTGTCTTTTACAAATGCAACTGTTTCAACACATGAATAAAGACTTGTTTGGAGTCCAAGTTTGTATTTTCTCATTCTAGCCAGCTTGCACTGAGTGGTGTCGCAATTGCTCAGAAACTGTCACTTTATTATTGCAGCTTACATGTCGGTTTTAAATAACATTTTCCATAAACAGGATTGTTTTGATTAGCGTACCCTGAAGAACACCTGTTGGCAAGTAGGCTTTAGAATCTCTTTAAATTACACTCCAATTAGTCCACATGGTAATTGACAGTGGGGTGCTGCTGAGCTCTTCCTTGACAGGCCTGCCCCATACAGCCAATTGCTCAAGCTTAGATCACACACTTGCTTGAGAGACTTTATATATTTCTGCAGTTAGGATTAGGATGGTTTTCAAGATTAATCCCACATAATCAGATTGTGCCCCTATGGAAGCAAATGATGAAATCCCCTTCTCTCCAAAACAAATAGATACATGTGGTTAACAAGAGAGCGGGAAGTTTTAAACCTCCTTCATGTGAGCTTTGCTTGGCCATGTGGAAAGCTTATTTTTCATTACCTGCTAAACATGGCCATCAGCATCTACAGTGGAAAAAAAACAAACTGGTATTGAAAGAACAGCTGGCAGAAGAAGGGTGAAGGCCTGCAGTGCTCCTTGGCCTGGGATGATGGTGAGAAGACACCAGGAGCTTGGATGGCTTGAAATTCCCTTGGGCCTTTTTTTCCATAGCTGGGAAGCTCCCAGAAGGGACGCCATAAACCTGATTACCTGAAAACATCACAGGCAACAAGATGGGTGGGGTGTGGCGGGGATGTATCTGCAAGGGCTTAGGCATGCTGACCATGCAGAGTCAGGAGAGAATTAAAATACGAAGAGCAAAAGTTCTCAAAATGTGTAATTTAAATGATAATGCAAGAGTCAGGGCTGTTCTGTGGCAAGAGATGGTTCAGTATGTCAGTTCTCCCTTCTGGCAGCACCAAGTAAAGCAACTAGCATTCATACAACTCGTGGTTCCTTCCTCACTGTGTAACTCTTCCTGACTGTGTAGCCCTGTGCAGCAGTGGAGGTGCTGATGATTTGTGTGCCATTTGTGCCAAGCCTGTTGTTCCCAACAGGGCTGGGACACCAGTGTGAATAAGCACACTATCGGGCTGTGGGGCTCTTCTGTGGGCTGTGGCACTGCTGCCCTACCTTAGTTTGGCCCATGGTGTGTGAGCAACCAGGAGCCGCAGCTGCAGACAATTACTGCATCCACTCAGACTAAACAAGGGGCGACCACAGCAGCCTGCTGATCCCAGAGGTAGGAAATGCTGGCTGGTGGGATGGTGGTGGACATTTTCCCCCCTCCAGCTGCCAGGCTCCTTGCCAGGCCACTGCTTTGCATGGCCGTGTATGCAAAGTGAGCATATCTTGAGTAATTGTGAGTGGCAGGAAAGTGTAGGGAAAGGGGAAAGAGCAAGTTTGGCTTCATAAATGTATGAAAGTTGCTTTCCCTGGTGCAGTATTGTTTTATTCTCCCTTCAGAGACATGTTTGATGCTGCCTGCGTGGGTTTCAGTGTTCCTTTCGGAGAGAAGAAAGGGGTTTCTGTGCTCTTTGAAGCTGTGTGCGCTGGTCAGACAGGAAGCCGGGGCTTCTGTCAGTCAACAGCACATGCAAAATTTATCAAGTATGTTACTTGACAGAGGTTACTCTGTCATTACAAGCTAACAGGCCTCTGCCAGAGAAATTTTTTTATGGAAGCATGTGCTGTCAAAGGCGAAGCGTCCATTGATTGATTGTCACAGCTGACCTAAACATACAGGGATCACTGTGTAATAACCCCTTTATCATATATTAGCCACCAAATGCTAAGTTCAATAATCCTAATGGTCTCACTTAAACCCCCAAAGCCAGGCAAATTGATAGGGAGAAGCAAGAATGCCATCCTTTCTGTAATCTCCACCATATGCAGCAGTGAAGATGGGAGACTGCAGGCTGGGAGTACCAGGCTCTGCCATCTGCAAGGACTTGGGCTAGGACAATGCCATTTGGCCCATTCACTGGTCTTCCCATGGCAAATATATGACTTAGTTTTGTATTCACTGCTGAAGAGTACGCTATTGTTATTACAGAAACATTCTGCAACAGTCATATCCAGGAGATCCCAAACCTGATTACTGCTTGGACTTTTTCAGAAAATGGTAGGCTTCCTTCCTGAAGGAATGTTCTGGCATTTAAGATTCCTATCTATGAAAAGTAAAATGTATCGGTATTTGCAAAACTGTGAGGAAATGGCTTTCCTATGCAACAGGCCAATTTTGAAGATCTCTATCAGCCATTAAAATGCATTATATTACTGTCTCTAGATGAAATTATATCGGTAGAAAAAAGGAGAGTTTTCTTAGGGAAACATAAAGGCCTGAGTAAGGAAGGGGGAAATAACTGACTGCGTTTACATTGGGAAGTATTAGTAGAAATAGTAGGAAAAGGGGAAAGGAAGAAAGGAATAACAGAAATAGTAGGATTAGGGGAAGGAAATACTCCTATCTGAAACATAGAAGAGTCTTAAAACAATTAAAGTCCTACTGTAAAATTGAGAAAAGGATAAATTTTGATGTTATTGTGCTCTAAAAAAGAAATGACAATTTTTAATTTACTATGAGTTCTCCATTCAAGTTTTCCATCGTTATTAAGATCATCTGTGTAGCTGTAAATGCAGCAGTTATTTAGACAGATCAGTGGTAATTTCAATAGTCAGGAGCCAAGCACTTGTCCCCCTGAGGTCAATGACATAGCTTACTATAATAAACACAGGGCATCAGGCTGAGAATCATTTCTAGAGTGAAGGCAAAGGGTCTTGAAGGCCCTTCTGTCACGGTGTTTCCTGGAAGACTATGATAGGACTGCAGCTTGGGATGCAGTGAAAGATCCTAAGCGAGGAAGAAGCCCTGTGAATAATTACTGAAAGAAACTGCTTGTATTTGAGTTTCTGTTTAAGAGCAGATTGGACTTCTATGTATCTATTTATATATTTGTCTGGGGCTTGGGGGGACATATTCTTTAGCCAAACTGAAACACTGCATTTGTTCTGGTCAAGCAAGGTATTTATGTAGTCTCAAATAGCTCCAGACACTCTGAATGCATGCACAGGATTAGATCACCTTCACTATATGACAAATAAATTAACTTTTGGAAATTTAGTGTAAAAACCCACAACAGTCCTATGTTATTAATAAGTCCCTTATAATAACAGAAATATAGCAGAAAAAAAGGGACGTATGCCCTCTTGCTGCTGCACCTGTTATTCTCAGCCTGTTTAAGGGAAGTGTGCACTAGGAGGGTAAGTGAGCGAAGTCACGGGGTGGGAGCAGAGTGCTCTCTAGGGACATTGTAGCCCTGCCTGAACCAGCACCATGGGCTGAAATGGGCAGGGCAATTTATACCAGCGGTAACTTAAATCCCTGTCATCTAGTAGTGACCAGTTCTGTAGGTGAGCTCTTGGTGAAGGCTCTGGTTTGGTGAGAGTTGCAGAGCACAACTGCAAGCCTGAGTTAGGTATCAATTGGCTAAATCTCCAGAGAACTGAAAAGAATTTACCGCTTCTGGTGGAAACTGTATACAAATAGATTTCCCTGAAAGTGGTTTCCTAGAGTTTTGAGTTGAATGTAAAATTTTGTCAGTGGTTTCAGGTAAGAATTTCTTTGGAGGAGGGGATTTCTTTGAGCCTGAAATGAAATTTAATAAATGGAGACACAAAGATAGCTTTCATGAACCCTTCTACTTAGCCTATAATTTAAGATCCACACTCATTCCATTACCAGGAGACTTCTCTTTTCCCACTTCACCCTCTGCTTTGTATCTTCCCTGCTAGTTTCTGCTGGTGGCAACAAAAGCCAGATTCAAACATCTAGGGTTGCTTCTAACAACTATCCTCCTTCATTACCTAAATCCACTCAGTCAGGGAAAAAAATTATCTTATCTGAGTATCTGGCCCTTTAAAGACAACCCTTCCTGTCTCACGTGTAAAGTATAAAACAACAAAATATTTTATTAGGCTGTACAGACAAATCAGAAATTCATTTGTAATACACGCAGTGCAAGTAATAGTCAATTATTCAGCACAATGACTTCAGTTACAATAACTTTAATGCAATGACATTACCTTGCAAATTTGCGTGTGAAAATGCTTCATCGAGACATATATAAAAGGTCAGTGTGCAGTGGGAAAATCTTAAATCAATTTCAAATTTTTTCATTCAAGTGACTGTAAAAGAATTAAGGTCCTCTTGGTCATGTGTGATTTTTTTGTTTGTTTTGTTTATTCCACGCTTAGTTTTCATCTGAGGTAATTAATATACCACACCATATATGCCTGCCCATTTTCATTTGTCAGCTCCATACAATATATTTTCTCTCATAGCTTTAAATAAGAACTCAAGTTGAAGTTGTTCTTTCTGCAATCAAGCTTTTGTCATCTGTTCCTCCCATAATTATTCAGTATTAAGCATCTTGGAGCCACACCACCACTCCTCTCTCCTGGTGCTGTAGGCACCTCTCCTTCCTACCTGTTTCTGCAGTCTATACTGACAGCTGCTACGTCTCAGGTCAGTGACTGCAGCCTATCTTTGTACTACTTGTTTCCTTGGAATAACAGCAAGAGGCATTCATGTACTGTAAGGGAACTGTTATGTCATGGCCTGAACTGGTGACTGAGCACTTGATGAAGGGAATGGCTGGCCCAGGAAGCACAGGTGCAAGCAGTTCACCTGTGCTTCTCAGGTGCCTGGAAGGTATGGACCCTGGATACAATCCCTGCCTCCCCCTCCTCCCTCCCTTGGGCTGAACTCAGGGCAAGCCTCCAATAGGAGATTGTCTCCTAGATGAAGGCCACTTCCTGAGAAGAAGTGGTCCTTAGCCAGAGACCCTGTTGCCAGTTGGGTGAGTTAACTTTTTCTTACATTTTCTTACATGTAATTATCGATATTCCCAATGACTTTGTCTGGTGTCTTGAAGAATTTATCGGAAGTAATTTCACTGCTTCCAAGGATCAACACGTACCCTAGCAGCCATTCTTTTAAAGAGCTTGGTCACATTCATCTGAAAATATTTATTCTTAGTACCTGCTGCTAATGTTCATCCAACAAAGCCTGTCTTCTTAGAATAACCAACCATTTCATTTGAGGTGCCTGTGTCTTACAGTACCTGGAAGAGGGTGCACTGAAGTGTCCTATGATAACCAGCTCACACCTGTCACCTTCCTTAAAAATAGCTGTTGAGTCAGCCTTTCTCATAGTTTCCCACTTATGCTCAGTGACATTGTGAATAAACAGTGATGATGCCCTGCAAATTCTTTGCAACATTTAGAGAGAATCCCATCCTCCCGGTCATAGTGATTGATACCCTTCAGTTCCTGTTTATTGTATGCCACCTCAATTTTTACATTCAGGCAAAAAGCTGTTAAATGTCTGTACTCATACATTCACATATTGTCCTAGTTCTTCCATAGTGGTGATAACTACAGATAATGTAAGTGTGCTATACTGCTGACATAGGTACTTGCACAACACTGCTGAGGAGCATACCAGTATACTGTACAGAATGATTTTGAGATGTGATGAGATGTGGCCGTGTATTAAAATAATCAATCTGTTGTTTTTATCTTCTCTCCTGCCCCTCTTTGTGAGAGTGTGCACTGCAAGAGATTTAGGCTCCTCTGATCAGCCCGTTATATCCAGAAACTGATGCATCAAAGACCTTTTCATGTGACTTTTGACACTGAGTACTTTACTGAACTCCGGGATGTCTCAAGCCTGAAGGTGTCAAACTTTGACTGGAGGAGTTAGAAACATGGAGTAAGCCATCTTTCAGGTGTGGGGAAAAAGCAGCAGAGACATGGGGAGGAAATGAAGCATGATGCACACTTGGAGAGAGTCAGCCTGAGTCAGTGAACAGCCTAGGGAAACAAAATGATGAAAGAGGCTTAGATTTGGAAGCATAATGGTGTTTCAGGATGTGAAGGGCTGTGCATTAACATCATCACCATAGTGCAAAAGGTGGAAGGGAAGCTATAGAGAGCTAATAAACAGTTCAAAACCTGGCTCAGAGAGGCACCTGGCTGTGTTGAGGGTATTCTAGTCAATTTGCACATCTTCTCTCTGAAGAGACTTTTCTAAAATCATCTCTTTGAGAGATAGGCTTGCCAAAAATAACATTTTATCAGCAGCACAGCCTGTCAAAACCAGCATTTTAGCTTGGGCAAGCACTAAGAGTGCAAATAATGTTTTTTCAGGAGCAAAGCTCCTCATATTGGAAGGTACGAACTGTTAGCACACTACTTTACTAAATCCACCCTACCCCCTTTCTTTCTGATAAAATGTTATTTTCATCCATCTCCTCCCCCTAATAAAACATTATTTTTGGAAAGTTCCTGCCCTTCATGAAACACTATTTTTCTGAAGCCAAACTCCTGATAAAACTCTACTTTCAGCAAAGCTTTCTCCTTAAATTGCCATGGTCCTTGCTCCTGATAAAAAGACATTTTCTGTTAAGTCTCTACTTCTGATAAAATGTTACTTTTTCCAAACTTCTGCTCCTGATAAAACATTCATTTTGCCAAGATTGGCTCCTGAGAAAATGTTATGCTTGGCAAGGTCTGTTCCTGATAAAACATTTATTTTTGCCAAACCTCTACTTCTATTAATTTTTTTTCCCTCAAAATTATTATTATTTCCCCTAAAGCCTCCTTAATGTAAGATATTGGATATGACACAACAGTGGGTGACAGTATCACTTGCCAACCCGTCTTTCATCCACAGCCATGATTGTTAATGGTGAACCCCCTGAAATGCTGACATTGAACGCCTCTTGCACAATGTGGTTCTTTTGTAAGATTTGGAAGGAACAAGGAACAAGATATTTGCACCCCTGTGCTGAAAACGGCCTTAGTTATCGTATTAGCTCCTCATATACAACAAACCTGTTCTTAGTTAAAAGTGAATAAAATCAGACCCACCAAATTAAAGACAAAATAGTTGTGAGGGTGTTCAGGATTTTCCAGTTCTCTATTTTCAAGTTGTTATAGACAGGAGATCCCTGCTTGTAAAAGTTGACTGCAAACCCTTAGACTCCCAGCAGTTTTGTATCTATTGTAACTCATCCTGCTCAAATTCACCTTGTTGACTGCATATTGCACCACATATTTCTCACAAAAAGGCTTCTTCTATGAGCAAATGTAAAAATATGTTTCTGTGGTTTTGAAGTATAGATGGGGTGACTATACAGAAGGCTCACGTGTCAAGTTGGCATGAAAGAGAACTTGGGTAATGTATTCTGGAGTACTCTCTCTCCTTGCGTTATTATGCACTACTCAATCTGGCAACATTCAGTCTGTATCTGAGGCTCCTTTATCAAATTTTGTCAAATCTCATTTAAGAGCAACTAATTTACTGCTTGATGTTTTTCATGTTTGCACTGAGCGTATTAATCACTTACTCATGTATTTAGGGGTCTGAGGCACACCACGCATGAGGAAAAGACAAAGACCTGACTGTCTAAGTTGAAAAAAAGAAGCCTCAGATCCCTAACTACCTGAAGAGTGCTATACAGAAGATGAATCCAGACTCTTCTCAGAAAAGCACCTCTGCAAGGTGCAATGAGCACAAACTGCAGCAAGAAATTTTCCACCTAGATAAAAGAAAGAGTAAATGTCACAATAAGAATGGTCAAGCACTGAGACAGGCATGGAAAGGCTGTGGAGTCTCTGTTCTAGGAAGTATTCAGAGCAGAGCTAGATGCAGCAACCTAAATTTGAATACAGTCCCACTTTGGGAAGTAGATTAGACCAAATGGTCTCCTCAAATTTGAATATACAGTTTTGAGTGTACAACAATTTATACACCAAAACTGCAACTCAGACTATTAGTAGAGTGTTTTCTTCAAAGTGAATTTATCTTTAGCTGTATTGTATGTTAAATCACAGCTGATTTGTTCTGCTAGCAGTCTTACCAGATTCTCAATTTAGTTGTGCTTTAAATGTCTTAGTTTCCTGAAAATGGAAGACAGTGGGCAATTCATGCAAAGAGGCATTAAAAACAGTAATCTTGATTAAATATCTAATTTATGAAGTTTCATGAGGAATAATGGGGTTAGAGATGTTAAATCTAAGTGTTGCTTCAAAGAGAATGTGGTAACCTGAGATCACCCTTCAAGGAGGGTGTAGAGGTATGTGGGTAAAGACAGATAAAATGGTAACAACACCTTTTCCAGCAGGAAATCACACTTTAATCAGTTCAAGCCAGTCAAGAAGCTGCATTTTCAGGAAATGTGCACTAAATCTGATATGAAATTTTGGTGGCAAGATATGTTGCTCTCTTTTACCTCTACGGCCATTTCTAAGAAGAACTGCTTTGTGGATTTGTTCTGGTATGGTTTTTTTTGATTGTTTTTAGACTGCAGTGTCTAAATTCATTCAGTTTGACTCTTGTGCTGTGACAGCAGATTTAGAGTGAGAACAGGAAGACTCAAGTATTGCATTTGTTTTCTTATCTTGTTTGCTGTTCTCAGTCCCAAGTTTAGAGATCTAGAGCTAGTGTTGTGTGATTTTGTGACAATCTTCCTATCATACAGATTAGTTTAGGTACTAATCACACAAAATTCCAACTGGGAGTGTAATCTACAATGCTGAGTACCAGACAGTAGGAAAACCTTCCTATATGTTCTGCATAACAAACCTGAAGTAGCACATAGTAGCAAGCATCCATTGGCCTTGATCTCATCTCAATTTACCAGCCACTGGGCTCAGTCAGCCTAGTAGTAATGAGTAATGAAACAAAAAAAACAAAAAAAATCCTTTGGCTCAGTATATTTCACTGCTTCCTTACAAGAGTGAAAGTGTTTTGTCCTTTCTAGTAACACTAATTTTTTGAATAAAAAGCTAAAACCAAAGACACGTCTTACTACCAAGAAGCTGAAGTAATTAATAGTCCCTTTCTTGCTTTCTTGCATTTTTGATTTTAACAAAGTGATGGTGGACAAGATGTAGTGACATGCAAATCCTTAAGTCGTTAACCTGCAAAGCATGAGAGCACTACCTACATTCCATAAAGCAGACTGGAAAATCGGTGTTGATCCTTTCTCTCTCACCACACCTCAGCATATGCAGGTGTTGTTCTGAAAATAGAGTAAAACTTCACATTTTTTTAGAACTAGATCACAGCACAATATTAATCTCTCACTTTAGATTAGCAAATGTAACAATTCTTGTCTAGTTTCATTTGTGTTATCTTTTCATCCCAGAAGGGGAGTGTTTTCTTGCCAAGAGAAGGAAAAAACTAAAATGTTTTCCAGGTTATGTCATAATAACAAACCTCAGATCCACCACATGAGAGAATAGCATAAGAGAAAAGTTAACAAGCCAGTAATAATGATGAACAGGAGTACAATCTAACAGCCCTTTCACTGCAATTAATTTTCAGTAAGAATAATGAGGTTCAAATGCAGCTGCTGGGTTGGGATGCCATATACTATGATGCTGAACTTTGAGTACCAAGTTAATGATCTGAAGATACCCCAAATGTCCTTTCTGAAAATATTGGCCGTATAGTTTCTATACTGACATTTAAGCTAAAAGTCATGCTGACCCCAGAAAAAAGGGCAAAGAGAGTCCTATTAAACTTTTGTAAACATCTTTTGTTTTTCTTCTCTAAGGTCTGATCTCTAGTCAGTTAGCTTATATGTCCTTGTATACATTTCCAAAATGTAAACTTGTGTTTAAGGGCATTGTTCATGTTCCTCAAACTTAACCATTTTTTTTTTCAGTGTCTACAACTCCACATAAACGCAAGTGTGCAAATAAAGCCTTCTTTGCTTCCTCAGAATTTTTCTTCACAGAAATGAGGAATGTAAATCATAATGTGTTTATGTGTATCTTCACAAGGTATTTCCATATCTTTTTTGTAAAACACAGTAAAGTACAAACACATTAAAATGCCTCTCTAACACACAGTCTTGCCTTCTGAATTCAACCTTGTGGTTCTACAAAGGTCTCTACCTCACTGGCTAACAGTAGGAGTTAGAGTTTCCCTGAAACCTCTTTATGATTCATGTTGTTGATCTATTTTAAGAAAGCCATTCCATTTCCAAAATTCAATCACTTCTGACATCCCCTGCCATGTTCACCTGCCACTCCTGGCTGCTTTTCAGCAGCTAATTTGCATACCACATAAGCATTCAACAATTTGCAGTTAAACTAGGAATAAGAGATCAGTACTAGTCATAGCTGATGACCTTTCTGTTAATGATGTTAACAGTTTAAGAGGTATTCTTTTAAAGAGAAAGGGGAAAAAAAATACTAACAAGACAACCTACTGCATTAGCTTAGGATTCATGCACCAGGCCCTGACTCATTTACTATTCTAAAAGTCTGAAGTCACAATTATGTTGTGCTTAAAATATTAGAACCATAAATAAAGCCATTAATGCTTATGTGGTTTTCTAGGAAAGCTTTACTAAGATATTTCCTTTTTCTATCAATCCCTGTAGTAGACTCAAGTATAGAGGCACCCAATCTCTGTCTAGACGCAGCGTCCCTAATGTCATACGCATAATGTTTGTATTGCATTTTTCTTTAATAATATAACTAGTCCCCAAACAGCACTGCACTAGCAAGAAGATAGGAAACATCTAGCTCCACACCCTAGGTTATATCTTTTCAGTTTGGCAGAAAGATAAATAAAAGGAGGTTAATGTTAAAAACAACAGGCTTGCTCTGAGAAAGTAAAAGAGAATTAAAACCTACTGATTTTCTCTGTAGTAAATAACCATATGAGAGAAGTAATGCTGGAAGTGTTTTTGTACTGCTAGGACACAGTCTGATTGCAATTTGTAGGCTGTGAGTTCTCCATTTGATGAAACTGGTTGCCAAGTCATTTCTTATTCAGGGAGGAAACAAAACATTGGCACAGAAAAGCAATCCTCTGCCACTTCTCATAGGCATTTAATGAAGGGACCAGGTAACAATAATTTGAACTGATGCAGATTTACTGGTGCTACTTAAGAAATAAGAATTATTCAGTTTGCCAGGGAAAAAAAATTCCTTCCTCCCTTTGGAAAGCTGGAGGAAAAGACTTTATTCCTGGGCATACAAGCATTGAGCAGAAGGTGACCAGTGACTGGATTAACTGTGAAGCATGAACTTTGGTGCAGATGCTTGAGTCTGTAATATTGAGTGTAGGCCTGGCTCAGGCCACTTAGCACGTAGCACAGATGGTTTCCTCTGTGCCCTCAGGTCAGCATGGCTCCAAATTTCCTAGAATATGAATTTTCATGACTTATAAGCTGTGAGGCCATGAAAGAGTTATGATTGTACAGGTTGACAGCACTGTATTTTGAATGTTCTGTGCAACTGTTAATTGATCTGAAATTTTAAGCATGGGAAAGGTCTCCCAGAACACAAGACAGCTGCTTGCAGTGAATACGTTTTAACAAAGTCAAAAACACATCCCGCAACCAAAGTGAATATTAGGTTGCTTCTCCTTACATTTTGCAGTATACCATATGGAGGTTGCAACCATTTTATTTTCAGTTGATGATATTCATCAGAATAAGTTCTAGACTGGGGATGAAGAAGTTAAAGTGCACCATAAGAAAGTAGGGGTGTCCTAGGACTGCAACAGAAGATGGACAATCTAACAGTAATGTGTTGGTGTGAGGCAGTTTAAAAAGACAAAACACAACCATGTTTGTGTGTGCTTTTGTTGCTTTTTTTTTTTTTTTTAATTTCAACAGAACTAAGACTGGAAAAGGACAAGTAAAGTAGCAAACATGATAATATCCTAGGATCTTGCTACTATGTTTTGTGCGGAAGCCTGAACACACTTATCTCATTGGAAAAGCTATAGAGCCTACTCTGTAGGATAGTAGATGAGATGGTGACATTCTCAGTATTTCTGTGGCAAAATGGAAACTAGGAAAAGTCCACTATCGTCACGAAGAAATAACTTATGTTCAGCAGACATACCGTCAGAGAAATTATTTGAAAACTAGTTCTGGTTAAAAATACCAATGACTTACAGCAATAACACGCATGTTTAGCTGAAAGCTTCTGTTATCCTAGAGAAAGAGAAATCATGCAGGCTTTGCTTAAGTTAGAAGTGCTGAAGGAAATTCCCTTATGGAAAGAAGTCTCTCAAGTGGAATTGACCAGAATCTGTATTGGCAAACATTAATACAGTAATTTACGTCAGCACTGAGACATTCATAAGCAGCACAGGGGATCTGTGAGCAGATCCAGTAAAAGAATGTAAAAAGGGAGAGAAAAGTCTATTCCTCGTTGCCTGATACTGGCAGGTGGGCCAGCATGATCAGAGAGAAGTTCTCTTCTTGACATCTGAGGATATGCCTCTGACCAAGTTGGGAGATGCTGAACAAACCTTTTCTTCTTCTTCTCTCCTATTTTTTTTTTTTTGTTGTTTTCTGTTACAAACTTGTCACCTGTGCCATTTTTTCTTTACCATTGCATCTGTTATTCATGGTGGCTTGTCTGCACCTTCTCATTCTGGCACTCATCTGATGTTTTAAATGTTCCCAGTTTACCGCCAAACCTCCCAAGGCAATGCAGAGAAGGTGTTTGTAGCTTTCAAGAAAACCTTTATTCGTGTTGCACCTGCAACAGTCACAAAAAGAAATAATGAGCAATTTGTTCACATGATTTCCTACAAAAATGCGGTCCATCAGGGTGCTTCTAAGAGAACAGACTTTTCTAAGAGCTTTAATTGCACAGCATAAAGAATTTACTGCAAAGAAAAAGGGACTCTCAGAAGGTTGTTTGTTCACCATGGAGTATTCAAGTTCTTCTGAAGACCACCATATAACATACTAAAAAGCTTAGAAATATTTTATTATTTTCTTTTCAGAAGTGTAAAAAAAATACTTTAAAGTACATATATGGACTGACCACAGATTTACTGCCACTGGCTTTTTGTAAGGCAGCCGGAATGAGGCTGCTCATGTACGTAAACGAGTCCAGCTGGTACATTTACTGGCAGCTTTATAGGAACACCTCCAGAACTGTTGAATGCTTGTGAAAGGCAGGGTATCAAACAAGCTGTAGTGGACATGTGGGCCAGTTGATGGGCAACGCACTATAAACCTATCCATAACTAGTGCAGCTGTGACTATAAAGCTTTTCAGAAAACCTCCCAAAAATCAGACACACAAACATTTAATGAATTTCAAATGAAAATCTTGGAATGCTTAGAGGGACCACATAATGATTTGGGAGAGTCCATTACAGGTCACACTTACAGCAAGAAGTGAGGTTTAGTAGTCAATATATTTTGTTGCTTCCTTTAATCAGCCTCAATTAAAATTTCCCAGCAACAATTAAATTTCTCCTATTTTAAAAATAACATTTCAGAGGGCAGCCTGGTCTTAATATCCAAAAAAACAAGGAGACCTCTTTAATATTGCTGCCAAGAGAGTGGTAGCATTGTAGTACAAAGACAAACTTCGCGTATTTGTGTTAAACAGAGTAAGTTAAGCCGTTTGCCTCATGTGTAATAAATGCCTATCTAAAATTTATTCTCCCTCTAGCAGTGAAGTGCCTACACCTGGCCATTGCAATGCCCCTTAATGAAATTTTATGTTCTCAGAATCAATTGTTTCACTTTATTTATTTCTTATCAAGCACCAGCACTTGGAAGCAGATCCTGAAAAATAATTGCAATACTTTATTGTCTGAGTGTTTTAGATTCTTCTTTTACAGAATATGTAAGTAACCTGTTAGTTTTTATATATGTGTGTGTATATATATATATATCAAGGTATTTGTAGATGCAGTGGTCATTTCTCGAAAAGCCTGAGATAACTGTAGAGGAAAAAATGAATACTGAAGTCTATAATAATGAGAAGCAGCTTTTAATAATAATTTAGATCCTTTCAATTATGAACATGAAATACTGTTGTACAGTGAAAATTTTCTATTTTCACTCAAACAACCTGGTCTGAGGCATATCAGACAACAGTTCTGTTCTTCTCCCAGGTTGGGTGAAGAATTCCTGAAAAAATACTGCTGAGACAGCTGAAGTTACTATGAAACTGCCATTAAGATAAGAAAGCTCTGAAAACGGAACCTGTCTAAAGCAGCCAGGACAAGTCTCTATAAAAAAAGGAAGATAAAACATGTTTTTGGGTTCTTTCTGATTATGTTACATTATGCGGAATAGCTATGTTCCATCTTATCTGGACTGCTCTGTTAACACATCTTCAGACACATCTGTATTTGGAAGATGGAGGGAGAGCATCTCCATAAACCACAAGCTGGTGTTCAAGCATTGTGCAGAGCACCTTCTCCATTGCAGTTCTGCTGACCCCACCTATTTCAGTGCAGACCATTTTCACATCATAAAATGTCCAGAAACAGAATGGTTGATGAAATCATTTTAGGAATATCTTCTCCAGGGTAAGCTGAGCACTCGCTTTGGGTTACATTGACACATTGCAGTCATCAACTTCTAACCAGAGTAGTGATGCTAGTGGTTTGAAAGAAACAAAGGCAGCTGCAGGATGTCTATTCTTTTTCAATTTAATGTGATGGGTGTTTTATTTTATGAAGCAAGGCTACATCTACTCCCTGAAGCTGGAATGTAGAATAGATATCAGACAATTTTGTAAAGAAACCCATTGATAAGCTACATCCAGAAATACAGTGCTGCTTTATTTGATCCCATGCAGTAGCTTTTTAGCTACTCAAACCTGCCCTTTCAGATTATGAGCTTCTACTGTAACAAATAGGTACCAATTTTTTTTTTTCCAGTTCCTGCTGATCAATAGTCTCCATTTTTAGTCTCTATTTGCCTCAGTAACATACACTACAGGTAAAATTGTTCCTTTCCCTTAGGGCTCTATACTCTAGCAGAAGGGAAAGAAAGGGAGAAAAGTGAATAGTTTACTTCAAACTGCTGGCCACATTTCAAATGTTCATTTCCTGCTGCTCAAGAATAAATTGTGGAGAAAGACCAATTTAGCAATAGGCTTGAAAAGGTTATCTCTAGCTGAACCCCTGCTCATATGCTGTCAAAGTCGAGCCATGCTATTTACCTCCCTTAAGCATTTTGAGTTCAGATTACGTTTTCTTCTGTTCCAGCTGATAGACCATCTCAAAGTCCCATGCTGTATTAGTAGTGATAATCCTTCCCTCTTTGGCTGAAGTCCATAGCAGTGGAAACAGAGCCAATCCCTTATCTCACATAGTCCCTGTCTAATTCACTCTCAGCACAGACAACTGTTTATTTCCTTTCAAAACCAGGAGTCAAAAAGCTGCAAATGATCTTAAATATAGTAGGTGTTTGCTGGGAACTGCAAATGATTTGAACAGTTCTAAAGGCAATGCAAAAACATGATAGTATGGTCTCATATAGGCTGTGTTGCATCTTGTTCATGCAGGTGAGTTGCCAATTTTCAAACAGCCAGCTGTGCTTTTTTTCTTAACATTTATTCCAGGAGTGGTTTTGTTCCCTTCATAAAACTTTAGTTCACACAACTGGTCTTGAAAATAGCAACCCCTTGGATGCAGTAGATTATTGGTGACTTTGTCAAGATTAGCTCTCTGATTGTTTTAATCAACATGAGGCTTAAAATGTCCTCATGTTAAAATGTTTCAGATAAAGCAGCATACAGTGCTTTTGCTCCCCTCTCTGCTGTCTTCTCACAGCCTTAATATTGCCAGCATGAAACACTACTATTTAGGTTAACAAACTATAATTATTTTTGTTATTATGAAAGATACCTACTATCATCTTTCTTAATGTTTGCTCTCTAGGTATGACAGCCTCAAGGGGAATTTACTCCCTCCAGTATGCAATCACTTTATTTAATTTTGGGTCCAGAGAGGCTTTCATTCTACACTCTTGTTGTTCACTCACTTTTGCAGAGATGTAGGATTACAGTGAAGATACTGTACTGTGGGCAATGAGTATTGCAGTGTGAAGGAAGATTAACGATAGTACTGCAGAGAAATGCTTACTTGATGAATAACATCCCAATTTCTGAGTTGACCTTGTCGTGATGTGGACCATGTTCAAGCTTCAGAGCAGTCTGATTACCCACCATGAAGCCTGCCAGTACTTGCATCAGTCTCTGCCATTTCTACAAAGTTACATGCTTAAAGAATGCTTTTCCACATCCCTTGAAACTCTTAACAAGGCTGTTGATAAAAGTTTTCCTTCGCATGCAATTTTAGAGCTCACTGGAGCTGGTCATCAAGAATCAATCTCTCCTGAGATCTCTTTCTGAGTTATAACCTGATTGCATTTTTTCTGCACACTGAAAGTTTAGATGCACAACTTACTTGTAGCATCTTGTAACAACAGCAGTTTACTCAAAACTATCACTGTTTTTGTTGGTGTTGTAAATAACTCAGCAAAATGACATTGCAAACCATGCTAGTATAATGTGGTTTGCTAATCCAACGGTGTATTTTTCTAACTCAGGGATTTATGTGAAAGCTGTATAAATCAAGGATTGTAAATGCATAAATCTAATTGTTTTTTCAATTTGCTTTTGTAGAGTGCACTGTGTACTAGCTGCAATAACACACTCCAGGCTATGCATTTCCAGAGGATTACTAACTTATTACTCTTCTTGGGTGGTTAAAGTCAGTCAGCCAAATACCTTTATAACACTACACATAGAGGGCAATATTTTTATGGTATAGTATATGAAAGAGATAATTTCGATGGATAACGGCCTCCCGCCACTTCATAAATGCTGAGGCAAAGCCAAGACTTTATTGTAAAAGGAAATTGATCTCAAGACAATGTTCTATTGCAGTTGCTGAAGATCACAGCTATTTTATTACAATAACTGCAACCTACTATGCTGCAGATGAAGGAGAGTTAGTGACTGTGGGCTTGAACCTTCAGAAAGAAGCCTGGAAGGCTGTATGTCTTAGTGAAACACAAATATGTTCAGCATGCACGTAAAGGCAAAGAGCCACAAGTTTGATATTAATGAATATTCCGCCTTAGGACTACTGTCCTGCTCCTGGATACAGCTGAATGAAGCAGTGGAGGGGCAGCTAGCATGGTGTTTGTTTATATTGGACAAATTCTGGGATCTGGAGAAACATTGGGAGTTTAACCCCTGAACCTGAACCTTTGCTAGCTTCAGTTCCTGTCGATGTTGTTCCATGCTACTCCTCAAGAACTGATGGCTCTCACACACTCTCTCTTCTCAAACGCAGTGGGTGGCATAGCTTGCTCCAAGACTTGGTGCTGCTGGCAGGAGTCCTGCGTGTAAGCTGCAGGAGCTGGGTACAGTTGCTTTTGCTGGCTTGGTGTCTTCAGCCTGGCCTGCTGTGCGTGCTACTCAATTAGGGCCAATCTGTCTTAGAAATATATATTTGATGACGTCCTGCCACTTGAGTAAGGAAAAGGACTTCAGGAGTCGCTGTATAAGATCTGTAGGCTAAATTTGGCTGAGACCCATGCCAGGTGCTCAGCAGATGCTGATGTACCACAGCAAGCAGATGTGGGATAATCTCCACTCCACATACATTAGGCCTCGTCCTGATCTCAGGCTTAAAGTTTACTTCAGGAGTTTTAATGCTTGGATGGTTTCCAATGGGCCAGTGTTGTTTCTGTGGCCCAATCAGGGTTTGTAAGCAGTGCCAGGCACAAATGGGAAGGCAGCACCAGGCTAGCATGAGGCTGCAGGCAGGATAAGAGAGTGACTGTAGTTTGGCCCATGCCACCAGCCAGGGACTCTCCAGGGACCTGCAGGCTCTGCTCTACAGCATTGCCACTTCTCTGGTCTCCCAGATAAGCCAGATGAAGCTAGCGCCAGCATGTTTTCACAAGTCATGTCCTGTTGCTGTGCTCCTCATGCAAACCTACTTCAACCAAACTCATATGAAGGTGACAGGATGGCTCAGTCAAGCCCTGATTCTGCAAAATGGTGTGTTTAAGGTAATCCCACAGAAGTTTCCCAAGGAGCTGGATGCCTTCCATGATATTCCCAGTGATATTTGTGAATCTGGGAATGGGCTTTTGCACAACATGGAGCAATGCTCTGCAGCACTGGGATGTGTTGGAACATGTAAGGTGGATACCAGCGCACTGGGAATGTGGCCTGGAGAATTTAAGTGGAATTTTTCTGTATCTTTTCCATTTTTATTGCCAGTTGGCTGAATTAAATAGCTGTCTCCTCTGCTTAGTGCATTGGAGAGTTAATATATTTGGTTTCCTAGTAGCTATGCTGCTGGGTGATTACCATCCCAGTCGCTGCTTGGGCACTCCCTGCTGTCCTTCAGGCTTCTTCTGGATGTTAACTCTTGAATGCATAAAACTTCTGCAGCATACGTACAACATACGTGTTCACCACCCTTGTTATGCACCACTTGGTACTTCAGAGTGCACTGCATTGAAACCTCGGAAGCCCAGCAGTAAGTTCAGGTCAGACAAACCAGAGGGTATGAAGGGAAATCCCTCACTCTAGCTTAGTCGCAGGTGCTCAGCCCCTAAGAAGCTGCCAGGTTGGTAGCAGGATTCATCCACTGTCTGCATCCCTTCTGCTCTGATGCTGCTGTGCCCCAAAAGCCTGTTGTCCTTTCACATGCTCCATCTTGATTCAGCTCAGAGGCCACGATTGGAGCTGCCATTCCCCTTACATTTAGAACACCATCTCTGTGGCTTCTGGTCTCTCCAGCACAGCTTTTGAAACAGGTTCAGACTGACCTTGTAATATATATGATGGTGGGGCTTAGGAAAGTGTTTTGCCAGGTCTAGGTGATTAATTATCTTGCTGGGAGAAATCCAACAGGTAGAGTAATACCAGACAGGTGTTTATTGATATTACAACCATATTTCCTCTCAGTGTTTGATCTCGCCAGCTCCTGACATTACCTCCTTAGCAGAGACAATTGCTGGCTGACACCTGATCCACCCTTTGTTTGGCACATGGATATCTTGTGTTTCTCCTCCCCCATCGCAGGTGCTAAAATAAAAACAGAAAGAGAGAAGTATTGCTTACAGGAGTATGCTGGTGGGGTTGTGGGAAATCCCAGCAAGCGTGGCCCGGTTTTCCTTGCCAAGAACACAGGGCAAGGACACAGTGGGTGCCTAGTGCTGGCAGATGTGAGTGGGGACATTGGTGAGGGAATCTGCGACTGCTCTAGAAGGACTGCAGGAGACCATGGAGGCTCCTTCTCAATTATTTGTTGGAAAGGGCAGCAGCATATTTTTAAGACAATGTCTGCAAAGGCCTGTGGAAGGAGATGAAAGCTATTAGATGTGGGGTGGAGCAGGAAGGGTAGATTTTTACGTCCTGATCTGGTAAAAATTTATCTGTGTATTTGATTATACACACATGATCCAGAGGCTGAGGAGAGATCGATTTTAGAAGGCTTTGGATTGAACACAAGAATGTTTCAATAATCCAGATGTGACAGACAGAGTTATAAATACATGCTCACATTATTCCTTGATTTTTGCAGACTTGGGTGCAAGTAAAATCAATTCTCGCTCCTGTAACTATTTTACCCAAAATAATCATTAAGGGATCTTTTTCTGTAGTGATTTTTCTCTAGCAATAAAGATACACTACTCTCAGTATGTATTCAAATACAGTTTTTCTCAGATTATCCACTTTTTTTTTTTAAATGATGATACAATATATACATGCTATATATTGAACGTATGGATAAACTAAGAATTTGGTCTTTGGCCTTTCTTTCTGTCTACTTGTATTGAAGAATATTGTAGCTTGTTTGTCACTGTAGTTAACAGGAGTATGGGGTAAGTCCCCATACTAATTAATCTTGAAGGTACATATTTTGGCAGTACAGACAAATCTGTTGGAATAAAATTTTTGTTTTTTATTACAGCATTCAGTTTTGTAAAATTTAAAAGTTGTTTCCAGAGATGTGGAACTGGGGGAGGAATTAAAGTATGCTTGTAACTATAGGGAATAAACTTATTCATAATGCAACAGCCTAATGAATCCCCAGCATGGCTGAAATTATGAAGAGAGGTTAGCGTTCTCCAAAAAGGCAAATCCCAGACACTGTATGTCATGGGATGCTGCTGAAATTATCTTGAACCTCTTGCCACCTCATTGCCCGCATGAAACCCACCTAGACATCATGAAGACAAATGTTTCTTGGGATGGGATGGTTACTTGGCATGTGGCATTAAATGACTTTCTGTGGTGGTGGTTCCTTACGGTAGCTGTTTGTTTCACCAAATTCATGCCTGTTATCTTCATGTTTGGTAAAGGCTGAATTCTGTGGGCTGCAGGTCCTGATAGACTGATGAGGACCTCATACCCTCATAGATACTATGTGAGTTACTTGGGGTACAGGAAAGAAGTTGAAAGAAAAATCACTGAATGGATGGATATTCATTGAACTAATTGCTCCCATGAGATTTCTCCCAACTGCACAACTGCAGACCTAACGGATTTTGTGCAATGCAACAAGTCTCTCTTTTTAGGTCTCTATTCCACAGCCCTAAATCAATAGAAGATTAGCTGTGTAGCAAAGGAGCCTGTAGCCATAAACATATTCTGCAAACCTTAAAAGAAGTACAGAAATATCTTTCCCCTTCACTGGTTGCAAACAGAGCATACATTTGTACCACTGTGTAAAAACTCATTGGGAACTTTTAAGTTATGTAATGCAAAACATAAGTCTGCACTAGTATCAGGACCTTACCAGGTATAATTTTTCCAGGAATGGCATACACTTTGGAAAGCATTGCTTTGGTATCATCACAATCTAATTCTTTGGCATTATTTCTTTCTCTATCAGTGTTAGTGATCTCTGAACTATTAAATGATTAAATATGTATTTTTCTTCTAATGTAGACTTAACAGCCCTGGGATGTGTAGCAGAAATGCCAAGTCATGGCTTGAAACAATGATCGAGCACCTGGTAGGAAAGCAGGGCCAACTCAAGGGAGCTCAGATGCATGCAATGAACCTGAGTGACCAGAAGGCATGGAGCCAGTATCCACCCCTTCCCATACCTCATGTAAGGGTTGGCAGTAGAGGTAAGAGTATTTTGTTGGAGATCTGTGTATACCTGAGGTCTTCTGATGGTAAGTAACTTCTTTCCTTTATTTCTGTGCTTACAGCTGTTGCATTTGAGCAAATCTTCAACTGTTGTTGCCTAGGACCTTTTTGCTCAGCTGTCATTGCTGCACTTTCCATTGCATTACAGGATATTACGTGTTCATTAAGACACTGTTTTAGTGAGAAATACAATTCCCATTTGAGAGGGATACTACTGAACATGTTTCAATAGGGTGACTTTTTTAAATTTCTCAAGCCTGAAAATGAGAGGAAATCATGCAGGGAGTTGTGAAGACAGCTGGTTGTGATTCTTACAAGATAGTGACTCTGTATAGGCTCAATACTACTTTACTATTAAAACATATCCAAGTAAAGAGAAAATATTAGACTAGAGTTTTTATTATTTATTATTTGTTTTTTGCATTCTTGCTGTTTTTGTTCCTTGTTAGGTCTCATCTCAGAAATGGTATCTGGTTCACCTAATTGATGAATCTGCTTTTCTAGTTCCTGTATATGATGCACTGCCTATTTGCTAATATTTTTTTGTTGATCAAATTCACTCCATTGTAATATCGGAAAAAATGTCTAAAACACTTTCAGTAATGCAGGAAACTACATGAGACCTTCTGTAAACATGGAGAGAAATAAGCTGTAAATTGTTAGGTGTGGGCCTTGCATGCGATTGCTTTTTTGTAAAAAAAAAATAAAAAAAAATAAAAAAAATTCTCTCTGATACCTCTTCTAAAGTTGCTCATTTACCATTTCCAGGAAGAAATAAGATGGATTCTTTTTGTGTGTGTGATTTCTAAATGATATATGTATAGACATAAATAATTTCAGGAGCCAAAAAAATGCCAGGGAAATTATTACTTCCAGTGCTAGTGTTGAAACAGTGCCAAGTCCAAAGTTTTGTAAATTGGGCTGTAAGTGTGAAATCCCTCCAGCTGTTAAAAGTATTCCATATCTAATTATATTCACAGTTTTTAGACTACTCTCTCCATTTGGAGAATCCTGAAACTGCATACTGTGTGCCTGGAAGTGAGAGCCACATGCATTCTGTGAAAACCTCCAAAACATAAAGAAAGCAAATAGACAAAATAGATAAGCCACATATTTGTGTGGTTTTGTCAGTGTTTTCCTATGTGGCTTTCTTTGTTTTCACAACATTTCTTTCTGAACACCATTTACTGTAATGTGCCCACCCTGTCATTCCAGATCCCATGAACAGTTATATGTAAGGAAGTGTCTATTACATTTTTTTTTTTTTTTCACAAAATCTGTTTGTATGAAAGACTGAAACAGCAGCTGCATGAGAGCAATGAACTCCCCAGAGGAGATAAAGCTTGTTTGTAGTCACTCCAGCCTTCAAAAACCAATTGAAAAAGCTCTTTTGAGTACCAAATTGTATTGTCTTAAAGTGGAGAAGATGCCTATTTTGGGGGGATAACTTCATGTCAGTCTGACAGGAACTGAATTTTTAAAAACTTGTTACTGAGCTTCACAACTGTATCTGACACATAGCAAGTTCACATTGCAAAAAAACCTGTTTATTAATAGTTAACATCTTGACACTTCTTACTGAAAGTACTCATCAGAGTCACCCTCTCGAATGGGAATCTAATGGTGTAGTTGTTATGTTAAAAATAAGTATTTGGGGATTTAGCTCAGTGTCATGATAGCAACAAAAAGTCAGCAATAGTGGGAAGTTGGCCATCAGCAACGTTTGCCATCATACTTACTTCATTCTTTTTTGGCCGATAGTTTTTTCTTTTCTGTATGTTCCCCATGTAGGAACTTCAATACTGATACATTTATGTGTATCTGTCTATATGCAGGTTTGCTTATTCCTTTATTGTACATCCGAAGCTAAATGAAACTAATAGATATTCTTCAAAGTCAAAGTTTCTGTGAAAGGAAATGAAATTACTACTCTTTTGTCATCTTTGGTTTGAATAGAAGCACATTAGGTAAACATTACAACCATTTGAACTCAGTTTCCCCGCCACTCTATTCCACCCTAGTCAAACATAAGCAATTTGAGTTATCTATTGTCCAATATCGAAAGTATCCTTTTCTACTCTATAGTCTTTTGAACTTTTGCCCCCTTGGTACCTAAAGACAACTGCAGTTTGCTGTCTGGGCACACTTGGATACAGTCTTACTCGTTGTATGCCTTCCATGGCTCATAAGTTAAATACACTGAAAACAAAAGACTCAGGAAAGACTAGTTAGAGTAAATTTGTGTTGCCTTGCAATGGTAAACTGCTTTTTCATTAGTATTTTATAACTAGCAGAGGAGTCATAGTCATCAAAAGAATTATATAGCAAATCCAACATAGAGTAGAGAAGTTCCTTGCTTCTTCACAAGACTGTGTCTGCCCAGCATGTAGCAATGCCAAGCAAACCCAAGCATGTTCTGAAGCTCAGTGCAAAGCATCCTGGCTACCCCTTTTCCTAAATGTCTTAAGCAGAGCTGGAAGATCCTCAGTAACACCTTCTGAGTTTTCCAGAATTGCCTGCTTCTGGTGTGACTAATCATCTTTGGAAATCTCTGATCTATAAAGGCAGAACTCACCGCAATTGTAAAGCATTAACAGCCATAGAGACAGAAGATAATTGTATGAGATTCCATGACATGTCAAAGAGCTTGCACGTAGCCACGAATGCAGTGAGGTAGTCTTTGGGAATTACTGATCTGCCTGGAATAGGCACAAGTGGTTATGTTCTCAAGATTAAAATGTTCTGAAGAACAAATAAGTCAATCAGGGTGCCAATTTAGCTTCTTATGGGTATGATATTCACTTAAAAATACCATTCTAAATAATACTCTCCACTTTGATTTTGCTTTTATTACATACTTGCCCACCGGAACTTTGAACAATTCTGTTGATGAGCCACTTTAACACTAAATTAGAGTGGACCCTACTATTCTTCCAACAAGCTCTCATGTCAAATGGCATTGTTTCTGTGAAATATTTTTGCTGTAGATCAATTATTTCCAGGCAGAAAAGAATATTCAGGCAGCTAAGAGAACTGGAGTTTAAAAACGTATTCTTATTTTAATCTTACTCTGCTTCAAAATCTTCAAGCCACGTTTTTACATGCAAACTCGCAATATTTGTTTTGCTTTCTACAAGCCCTATTCATTTTAAAAAAGCCCCAAACCAACAACCACATATACGTCTGGACTGCAAAACCACAGCATTCCAGGCTGGGCTGTGCGGGAGGGGAGGAAGGGCACCCAGGGAAGCTAGCAGCCTATTTGGGCTGGAAGGCCTCAGGAGTGCATGCATACATCACACAGTCAACATAAAATCACTTCAAAGTTCATGCAAATGAAATCAAGTTGATTGTTGATGATCAATTAAATCTAACACATGCTATATTTTAACTGTTTTTTGGTAGCTAACCTCTGAAAAATGTTGTTGGAAGGTGAGGTTTTTTTCTTGTTTTTAAAAAAAATTACTGTATGTATAAATAGCTTTACTCTGCTGCTGCTGTGGTTAATCATTGTCAGCTTGTAGGATTGCCTTGATTGGTTTATATGTATTACATTTCAACTTTCCAATTCTAAAAGGGTGTTTTATTTATTTGCTTGCCACAAACTATAAACACCCATTAAAAGTGTAGATAAGGAGAACTGTACAAGACAATACCCTGCTGTAAAACAGCAGTGAAATAAAAGTACGTAGAGATGCTGTGCCTGGTAAACTAAGCTGATGCTTTGAGGTTTCAAGCGCAGTAGCTGGGGCAGTTAGGCAATGCTCTCATCTGTTCATGTTTAGATGCTCTCTAAAAACTTTGCTGAAGCCCTGGACAAGATGAATCAGTATGTTTTAACCCTGAGATGGGCATCAGCTCTTCAACTCTGAAGTGAGTCTGCATTTACAACATTCCTTGTCAAACAGACAGAAAACCGGGGATATCTTCAGGAGGTATATGAAGACTTCGATCCAGACTGAGCAACAGGGAGATTTTAAATGTTAGAACTCTCCTCACTCACTGCCATGAGTGGGAATTACTTGGCATTCCTTGGATTAATTTAAATATCTGTTTATTCCAAATAGTAGGAAAGTGTGAATCTTTAGAAGATAGTGAAGAGAAAAATGTAACAGGCAAAGTCCCTCTCTGAGGAAGCAACCTGCTCCTCTTCCAGATTTCATCTAAATTTTCTAGAAACAACTTGATTTCCAGCCTTGTTTGTGGTAAAACTACTTCAACAGCAAGATATTAAAAACTGCAAGAGACCCAGTGCCAAAATGAACAGGAAGAAATTTGTTTCTGAGGATACAAATATTCTACCATGCCAAGTACATGATGTAAAGATTAAGTCTTTTTATCATATCTGACAATGTATTCGAGTTAAAAAATAAACAATAAAAAAAATACCACATATGACTTTAAATTTAAAAGTATTCTGTCATAACAGAGAAAAGTCAGAAACAAAATACAGTCACTTAGGACACAGCTTTCTTATTTTACTTCCAGAGTACCTATTACTTGGGGATAAAGAAATGATACTATTGGAATAGCAGTGCTTCTATGTCTGGGTAACTCAACTTAATGTCAAACAAAAATATCTTAGTCATCAAATTTTCTTAGTCACAAAAATATCTCAAAAATATCAAATATGTTCTTAGCAAAGAACGATTAGTATATTTAAATTAATTTGCTACAATGAGACCCATACTATACTCTGGAAACCAGCCCATTTAAAAACATCATGAGGATGAGGAAACTATAGATTTCAATTCCTTTTTTTTTTTCTTTTTTCTTTTTGGATACTATTAATCGTTATGCCCCAATGTGTAAAGCGTAAAATCAAAGATGTAATTTTAAAGTATAACCCAAAAGCACACGTATCTTGTCATTCCATTTAGAAACAAAATATTTTTAAAATTGGTACATTCCTCAGAAACTTTTGATCTTGACAGAACAGTGTATCTATTAAAAAATTATAGCCAGAACTAGTATGTATCTGCGTAGCCAGAATACAAATTCACTCAACTTTGCTTTTGCCATGTATGTAGTTATTTCTCCTTTCTGTAACATATGTTTATGCCACTTTCTTTAAATTTGCAAGTGTTCCGTCCCAATCCTGCCACTTGCTCTTTATGGATGGGTTATTGCACCCATGTATCCTTTGAAGTCATGCCTGTTTAATAGATTAGTCAAGCATATGTGACAAAAGGATTTTATTTGTGAAATATGTTATCTAATAAATCTTTGATAGATGACAAAATCATTGGTGTATTTCTGGTTGGCTTCAGTCTTCTCTGAGATCAGAAGTGAATGATTTAATAAAATATTCAATCAAATTATAAGTTTTTTTCTATTAAACTTCAATGTTTAGGGTATGCTCTACTACAGTACAGGATAACGAAAAATCTCTTACTGCACTTAAAAAAACTGCACTTAAATTTTTAAATATATATATATATTTTCAGAACCAAAGAACAGCATCTTTTTGAAAGCATACAGGACCATTTTTCACAGGCAATGAAAATCTAATTGCTGTGACATTTACATATTTGGCAACTGCTACAGTGGAGCTCCAGAAAATGCTCTCAAACAGAGCGAGACTTGCTTTGCAAGGAGTCGCTGGGTGATAAGGAATTTGAAGGAAAAATAGGCTATGGACAGATCCTTTACAACAATGCTGGAAATATGTGAGTCCTCTTGTCTTCCAAGGTGCATTCATTTCAGCATTGTTTTTCCTGGAGCTTGTATCACAGTTGTATGGAGGAGAATCCACAGCTTCCTCTAGAGGAAACCAGCTTCATCCCACTAAAACTGCTCTATAAAATGAATCAGTGTATAGTAGGAGGTGAGGGTTTACTTCAAAACCATGCTGCTGCCTGAAGCCAAAAAGTAGACATAGCCATAACCTTAGTCAAACAATTTTCACATGTCTGAAGTTATGAGAAGTGAATTCTGACCAACATATATAGGTCTGGATCCTAGTGAAAATATTATCTTCTCATGGATGACTTATGAGACAATCAGAAATAATGTTGAAGACCACTAGCCATCTTAAATGTAGTTAATCTGTGGCATATGTGTTCACCAGTTGCAGTGGTTTGTTCTTGCTACGTTTGACTGAATGGATCTAGAGAACAGATATTTCTGGGAGACCTTCAGGACAAGCAATTTTCCTGAGGATGAAAGCAGAGCAATTGCATGTTGACTAGGCTGCAGGCATGTCCAATCTGCAGCTAGCAGCCTGACACAGCTTGCATTGCAGCCTCTCTCTGCCTTATGCCGTTGTGGTGACTCTGCCCCAGTCCTGCTGTGCTATGCCCCAACCTGGCCTCTCAGCACCAACCAAACATTGGTGCATTATTAACCCCATCAGGTCTGAAACCAGGTCACTGGATGCGGTGTGGTGCCAACTCAAGTCATGGCAAATAAGTTTACCAATTTTGATATGTTGGCGAAACACAATCATGTGAATAGCAAGAATATACAGCTGTGCTTTCCAGATTTGAAAGGAATTTGTGAACAGTTTTGGAGACTGCCAAAAAGATCTTTATTTTTTTTTTTTTTGTTTATTTGCAGCTCCACTGTCACTTGACATAAATACATTACTGCTGAATTTTCAAATGGAATGGATAGAGTTGCAATCCAAAATTTGATCATGTCTCTTTACCAGACTCTCATAAGCCCTTTCAGAGAAATACCCCTCAGTTCATAATCATGCCTTACTTGTGTCATCACTTTTTGGCAGTATATACATTTGTGAAAAAATATTTTGAAGGATGAGGCACAGTAAGAGTAAAATTTTGTAAAAAATCTCTGAGCACCTTGAAAAGTCTATGAGAATTGCAGCCACTGTCATCAAACCAGACTGATGTGTTAATTTCACAAAAAGGTCACATACCCCATTAGTATAGTTTTGTAGCTCTTTTGTATGTGCTTTAATAAAAAAAAACATTAAAAATTAGAATAAGTTTTGTCACTTGTATAAGTTAACTATACTCTACTTTAGAAGCAGGCCTCATAAAATATAATGCTTTCTGTTTTATCACGTTTTCCCATGATGTCAGAGGCGAATATTGGTGGTATGGCAGCAGAGACTGAACTTTACCACTGATATCCCATTATATCTTGTTGTGTAACAGATGGCAGCAGAGGGGCAGTCTGACAGAATGTCATCTGATGTGGAAGCCTATAGGAAGCAAAGGTGTGTCACTGAATTCCTCCATGCAGAAGAAATTGCAACCACTGTTATCCATCATTGCTTGCTGAATGTTGATGGAGACCAAACAGTAGATGTGAGCACGGTGAGGCAGTGAATTGTGTTTCAGCAGCGGCAACAGCAACAGTGGATCATCTCCATTGGCACAAATTTTTATGAGTGTGGCATGCAAACTTTTATTCACTGCTGGCAAAATTGTTAATGGTGGTGACTGTGTTGAAAAATACTGTTTTGTAGCTGAGAATTTGCTCTATTAAATAGTTATGTTCTTTATCAGTTGTAGTTTTCACTTAAATAATTGAGGCATTACTTTTGGAGCAACAATAGTAGATACAGGCTTAGACAATTCCTCTTCATTCAGTGCAACCCAGGCACACCAAAAGGTTGGACACCCACAGACTAGAGCATACAACGATAGGTATCTATCCTTATAATTTCAAATACTTATTCTCCTAATCTCAGAGGAGGGGGGAATTTATATATTATAAATATGTATTAAACACAGGCAGTTAATTGCAAGCACAGAGGAGTTTTGAGCAAAACATAGATTTGGGTTTAAGTTACATAATTGCTCAAGTACCAGTTTTAATTTCTCATCTGTCTTTCTCTACTAAATAAGATGTCTTACTCTAGTTAGAGTGAATCTGTGAAAATAGCTCATTGGAAGAAATAGACAGTGAATATGGACATCTGTATCCTTTTTCTAGCCAAACTCTTCTTTCTAAGTTGGTAATACCTGTCTTTCTTTGGAAACTCTGCATATATTTGTGAATGTGTATGCATGCATAGCAGTGTGTAACAGAGCCCCAGATATTACATTGCATGTGCATATCCTTATCTGCTGTGGTCTTTGCATCTTCAGAGTAGGTAGATGTATTCTTGTATCTCTTTCAGGTGCAATTTTCAGTAGGGCAATTAGTCTGCTCAGGTGTAGGAGAAGATCTTCGTTCCATTTGAATCATATATATATTTTTTAAAAAGAAATATCTCAGCATGATTTAAATTTCTCTAGCAGGCAGATCCGCTATATATACATACACACATACATTTTCCTTTCCTAACAAGTATGACATTGTCATCTCTGGTCTCATGTCCGAGCCCAAAATACTTTTAAGCCAAGAAGAATCTTTTTTCATTTAGCAGAAGCAGAATCAGGAAAAGGTATGAAATATGGTGGAGAAAAAAAAAAAAAAGGCCTTTCCTGTAGAAATACTTGTCTCACCTAAAGTAAGTACAGCTAAATATTTCAGAAAAAATCCTGATCCTGCAATCTAATTTTAGACATGATGTAATAGGAGTGTCTTAAACAACAGGAGAGGGGGGAAACTCAGGATAAGGGTAAAAGTAATAAGATCATGCATTTTTCTACCTTTAGTATTTGTGCCTATTGGTAGCTCCACTGAATATAAAGATGTAGTTATTCATCTGTTTAGTCAGTATTTATTTTTTCACATATACTAGTATTTACATACAGGCTGTATCTCCTGTTGTGAAATATATTTTTTCCTATCTAAAAGATGGTTTTGTTATAGGTATAATGAAGTAGATAGGTACAGTACTTAAGACTCACTGGAATTTGGTGCTGACTTCCCATGATAGGTCCTGTACCATGCCCACAATCAACTCAGGTAGCTGGGTGGAAATGGCAGATGGGAAGCACAAAGCAGAGTTGGGCCTGGCCTTTAGTTAGAGCATTTTCTCCTCACATTTGCTAGACAGCAAAGCACAGTCTTCAGCTTATGCCAGTAGTGGGGAGACCAACCGCCTTATCAACCAGTAGAGTACTATCTTCATTGTGAAAGGGCATCCACATAGTCACTGTGAGACAGTACCCAGCTAGTTTGGGTGACCTGAGACTCGTGGGCTGGAGATGACAGTGAGTAGCTTCTGAGGAGCTGCCATACACGTGCCAGCCCAAAGAAGAGCTGCCTGAGAGGCCCAAGGAACATCACTGTGAGCACCCACATCAAATCCAGCCCCTCAGAGCTGTTGCCAGGGAAGGGCATGAGAGAAACAGAGCAGATCCAAGTCTCTGTTTCCACTCTCTGGTGTGACTAATGCTGGTTTCCACTTGCAAAATAAACTGGTTCTTTCTTCAAATGAGCCTGTGTTCCCTGCCTGCATGTAGAGCAAGTGTGCACGCTGGATTAAGAGCTCAGCATGGCTTTTGCAATGTGGGAGATGCTGCTTTATGCAGGAACCCGTGAAATGGCATTCTTTCTTGAAGTGGATTTTGCAGGTCTCTTCTAGCCAAATCAAACATTAATAACAGTCAGTCCACATTTCCATATGTAGATGCTTTTATCAAACCACATTCTCTTTCATTGTTATATTTCTGTGCTGCTTTGGTCTCTCACACATATACATATTGAGCAAAGTAAATAGCAGCTTAGCTTTATGAAATGTTACTTAACATTTATGAGTGTTTTTAAACGTTTTTGATTTTCTTACTTTTGCCAGTACCAGTAAATGTTTTTGAAGTCCTTCACATGTTCCTTTGTTTATAGTAGAAACACCAGATTTTCTTGAGAAGCACATCTCCCTATTAAAAAGAGAGGCTGAACTTTTATTAAATAAAAGCCTTCAGAAGAGTCAGTTGCTCCACAACAGTTGTGTGCAAGAAAAAAGTTTGTGTCCATTTTCATTAATGACCTCATGAGTTGTGCTAGTTAAAACTGAAAGCAAAGAAATAAGGACTGATGCTTAACTGGCAAGAAGCCAGCACAACAAAATTAATAACATATGTTGAAGAACCCATTTGTAACAATTTTTTCCATTAAAAAAAAAAAAAGTGGCAGCTTAAAACCACTGACAGGACTGTCTTTTCTTTTTCCCTTTCTTTCTCTTCTTCCCTTCCTCCTCCTTCACTATAAGGGACGCTTTGGCTTCTGTCCAACTGTGTGGTACTAAACTTGTCTCAGAATACAGATTAATGCTTTATGCAATTTTAAGTGATCCTCTTGCAGCTGCTGCTCAGGGGAATATTGTAGTGAGCTTGTTTGCTCTGAGGAGTCAGTGGCAAAACCACAGATGCAGCAGCCTCCCCTTGGCAAATAACAGATGTAGCATTTTGCTACGTTCAGCTCGTCTGCAGCACTTACCTTACTTCTGAACAATTTGTGAGGCATTGCCCCAGCACACTGCCATCCAAACGCAAATTCAGCTGTAAAACACTTGCTTTGTGGGTTTTTGCCTTGACTGTTACTCAGAATCTACTGGCCACGTGCAACTGAATCTTATTTACTGATGCCTGTAGTTTGGGTGAGGAAATGAAGACAAAGGAAATCTGCCTGTCATCGGCCTTTGGGATTTGTCACCTCCATTCATTTTAATTCCTTCCTCAGTCATTATCTGGCTTCTTGTTGCTGTTCCTTCTTTCTTCTTCTTCTTCTTTTTTTTTTTTTCCCCTTTTTTCTTCTGAAGATTGTACCGTATGTCCTTTGAGACAAAGCGCTCTCTCTTACCAAATTCCCTCCCAGCTTTTCTCTCCATGTGAAAATCCAGGAACTTGGGGTTTTTTTGGCACTGTGGTTCTCATGCTAAAAGAGTTAAGAAATTAATTTTGTCATTAAAGCTGATGGAAGAATATCATGTTTTCAGAAATTGCTCTTTAGGATAAAGGAAACGACTTGGATTTTCAGAGAGGCTGGTGAGTTGGAGAACTCCTTTAAGGATACCCTGGTAGTTTTTAGCCGGGCATAGGGAATGTAGGGCACGGGGAGAGAGGAGAGGCACTGCCTGGAGGTGTCTGGATTGTGTATATGGAAGTGAATGAGTGAATTTGAGAAGTAGGAAGGGAATGAATTGAAGCTGTGGGTGTCCAACAGGTTGCAGGTATTGAATGACAGTGATGATGATTCAAGAAGTGAAGAAGCACCGTACAGCAAGTGGAGACAACAAGTAGGCAAAATAAAGAACGGAAGAGTTAAAGTTGACAGGTGGTATGAATGCAAAGGAAGCTTTACAGACTTAGTGCTAGCACTAATGTAAGAAAACAAGTTAAAGCCTTTGTAATACAGGACTGGATAATTCTTTGCGTAAGCTCACCAAATTCAGGAGATTGTACAGGGTGGTACTGTGCTGGATTTGGCACAAAAATCAAAATAAACTTAAATGCATCTATCGTGTGGTGCCCTGACTTGGAAGGAAATTGTAAGGATTGTGGATAGGAAAATCTTCAGTCATCAGTTCATTGTATGACTTCAGTAGAAAAGGAAAACAGGTGGAGCAGAGTGGGGGGAGAAGACTGAGTGTATGAATGAGGAGAGAAATCCAAATTAGTTCCAGTGTTCTGAGACTGTATGAGGTGCTAGCTCCATTTCCTTCACAAAACTGAACACTTTGGGTCTCCTTACAGAAAGTATGCCATTGCTCTGAAGACAGGACAATGCTTGGGAAACATTTGAGAGACTAAATATGTTTTCCATGGCAGAAGGAAAAACAAGATAACAGTGTACAATGTTTTAAAAATTGGTGACTTGATAACAGTATACAGTATTTTAAAAACTGGTGACTTGAACAGGCTTAGTTGACACCTACAAAATAATTTCTGCTAGAAGGGAAGAAGCATAGCAGATATTTAAAACTGGACTTTGCATGAAAAATAATGGAAACTTTTAAAAATGTTTGGAAGGTGAGAATGTGTCTAGATCACAGGCTAATCACAGCAGTGGCTAATCCAGTCATGTTGTACTGCTTAATGTTTGCATTGCACCCTTGCCAAGGTACCAGCAGGTTACAGGAAGGATCCTGAGCTGAGCCCTATCTGAGGAATTACAGAATGCCCCTATCTGCATCTCCTCTAGTATATACACTTCATTTGAATAGAAGTTGAAAAATAATTCAGAAAATGACAATACAGAAAACAAAAAACAACGAACAAAAGTTTGGCATCAATGGTAGAGGCTGAGTTAGGAATATTATGAAAAGATGACCTTTAGTATGTTAAGTTACCTCTGGGTTTTTAGTTATCGTATATTTTCTAGGTCACGTGATAAAATATCTATACGTAAAAGGTCAGCTTCTCTTCACTATAACTTTCTATGCATATTCAGGTTTAAGCCTCATACTATCATTTTTGAACCTCCTTCTTACTGTTATTTCATGGTATTATTACTGATTTCTGTGTGTGTGTGTGTGTGTGTGTTAATCAAATGTCTGACTTCAGGAGGTGAATAAGCTGTCTGATTTTTCATATGTGTAAGTCCATTATTTGGTTCCAGTTTAACCTTCTGAGCAGAAAGAAAGCACAGTTTTGAGCAAATCCAATGCTTTATAATTAAAAATAAATCCTTATTTTTCATCCAAAGCCATTCACTGAATTAAATCCTGATTTGCAAATAAATGCAACTCCCCAAAACTTTATTTTTTTGACAGTTACTTATATAAATTCTATTTCTAACAGATTTGGCTTGGAGTTTTTTAAGATAAGCATGATTGAAATTCTGATCTAATTAAAGCCAATCGCCAAATCCCCACAAACACAGTCAAGCATTTTGTGCATCCAGTGAATTACACCTGAGAGCTGTGCTTAGTCATTATCTGTTCTCATCTTCTTTAGCTGATCATAGAAAGTGCAGGCACAGCACTTGATTCCTAGTGCTTAACTTCCAGTATTAAACTAATCCAAAATTAAAAGGGACCCTGCAAAACAGCCTTTTCATTTTCAAAGTAGTTAATTGGATGAAAATGAAACTGAGAACTCTCATTATTCTGCATTTTACTTTGGCAGTTTTTAGGCCTTTTTTTCTCTTTTACTTGAAAAATATATAATGTTAACTTATATTCACGGATTTGCAAATCTCTCTTTAATATAACCATTTAAAACAGTTTTTCTTAGACTTCTGCACATTACATAAAACTGTTTTTATAACAGTAATTTATTAGGTTAAGCTGAAGAGCTTTTACTACTTTTTATATAAAAAGACTGGCCTGATTCTGGATCTCCTTAATGTGGCCCTTTAGATGTAGTATTTCTGGAGTTTGGTAATGTGCAAAATATGCCAAAGAAGAACCATTACTTTCAGAAAAGGGCACTGTGTTCTCTCAAATATTTTTTGCACGGTCCATAGCACAAAGAGTAAAAATGCCATGTGATTGTTCATGGAAATAGTCTGAAGCCCCAAAAGACACTTTTTGTGTCCTCCTGTTCTGAGACAGATCCATAGTCCAAAGTAAAAAGATTGGATCAAATAGGGAAGTGACCTGCTAAGAAAAAAGTCCAAATTATGTCACAATAAAAAGCATAAGATTAAAAAACATAATTAGCTGTTAGAGATCTAATAGCTGGATAAAAGCCCATGTAAATGTATTTTGCCACCCACCCATAGGAGTCCCCTATGTAATGGGAATTCCTTTCCATTTTACCTGGAGGATATTCTGTGAGAGATAGCACTTTGACTCAGATAATTTAGCCTGGGTGCATAATGACTTCATAAATTCAGAGTGAGGAGACACTTCTTTAAAACCTTATTTTATTATTACTTCTAATTTAAAGGAACTGACAGCATTGTGGATTTTAATCCTACAGCCAAGCCTGAAGTGAAACACTGAGGTGAATAAGCTTCATTATATCCATCTGTCCAAGACAACAAAAGTTCTACTTTGTGTCTCCAGGATACTGTTCAGCATATAAGGTATCGTTTCCTTTTTTCATTTCCTTCCTTTCAGGTTGAGAGAAGGCTGAGGAGGCTGTCAGTCATTCAGTCTTGCTGTGATCAAGTCCAGCATGACTATCACAAGAATGACATGTTAACCTGGGGCTGAATGAAAATCCTAATGTGATTAGAACTGACCATGTTCCCTTTAACAGTGATTCTGGCATAAGACTTTTGCCCTTCAGGAATTTCTATAATTTCCAGTTTCCAATTTTTTTTTTTTATTTCAGTTTTTTTTCTGGGGCTGTGCTTTAAAGTTGGATCTTTGAGGTGATATTAGTTAACAGGAAACACTTAATTCTAATGTTTACTGAGCAGAACTTTACTTTAGTCATCCCTTTGTCTAAGATTCTTTGGGGGCTTGTTTGTCCTGGATATCAAAAAACTTCCTGCATCACTTCCTGCAGTGGAAAACTATTTCAGAAAGACAACTGTGTATAGAACTGGAAAATGCAACTGTGTAGCCATATATTCAGCTTTTGATATTGTGTGTTGAATGATTTCATGAGACGCTTGTGGGTTACTTTAACTGGGGGTGAATTCTGGCTTGCACTTCTTTGTGGTCTATATTGTAAATATGGAACCAAGCTCTAGAGAAGTAGCAGTCAGCACTGTAGAGTATGCATGATCTAGCATTAGGCTTAAGTCATTTTAACTTTTGCTGAACTCTGCTAACTACCCATTTTAGGGCTGACCTGCCATAAATAATACAACTTGTGAGATGTAAATCAAAATTGCAAATATTCACTTTAACCATTCAGCCTAACAAGGAATCAACGCTGCATACTACAGCTGAGATGAATATCTAAATTAATTGGAATGTCCCTACAGTTCAGCCTTACAGATCAAGTTGCCTGGCATCAATAGTCAAGAAAAGTGAAAGATTGAGGCAAAATATAAGCACGTTCGTGATTGTTGGCTTCTGAAATTGCTGAAAACATGAAAAGCGATAATGAACTTTATAAGAACTTCCTGCTGTATTTCACAGTCTATATTTTATTTTATTTTATTTTATTTTATTTTATTTTATGTTATTTTATTTTATTTTATTTGTAGCATGTCTTTTCAGTACCAAACACTTCATTGCCTTCCATTGGTGATTTATTTGTTTTTAATGTGAAATTCAGAACTTGACTAATACACCTCACAACATTATTATTACTTTTTTTTAAAGAGAGATATTCTGTAAAGAAATATCCAGAGAACAGTCCTGCTGAGAAGGACATGGTAGTTCTGGTAGAAGAAAAGCTCAACGCGAGCCAGCAGTGTGCACCTGCAGCTCACAGTATCCTGCACTGCATCAAAAGAGGGGTGGCCAGCAGGGTAGGAAAGTGATTGTTCCCCTCTGCTCTGCCCACATGAGGCCCCTTCTAGAGTACTGTGTCCAATCCTGGAGCCCCCAACACAGGAAAGATGTGGAACTGCTGAAGCGAGTTCAGAGGAGGGCCGCATAGATGCTCAGATGGCTGGAGCACTTCTCCTATGAAGGAAGGTTGTGAGGGAGTTGGGCTTGTTTAAACTGAAGAAGAGAAGACTCCAGGGAGACCTCACTGCAGCTTTCCATTACTCAAGGGGAGCTTAAAAACAGGAGGGAGACAGACTTTTTACATGGTTTGATAGTGATGGGACAAGAGGCAATGGTTTTAAAGTATAAGAGGAGAGATTTAGATTAGATGTCAGAAAAAAAAAAATTAACTCAGAGGATGGCGAAGCTCTGGTACAGGTTGATCAGACAAGCTATGGATACCACATCCATGGAGGCCAGTCTGGATGGGGCCCTGGACCATCCTTATATCACTTCTTGATCTATAATTTTTGGTGACTAGATTGAGATGCTCTTATATCTCACTTCTGCTACTGATACAGTTTTGTAGTTTTTCCTGAACATTTTGCAGATAGCCAACATCCTACTTACATGTGGTCATCAGAGGTGGGCAAAGATATCCCAGTAATGATCTTACTAGTTGTTCATAAACAGCAGTAGTAAAATATCCTTACTTTTGCCTGGTAGCCTCCAACATATAAGTTCAGGACAGCATTTGCTGGTTCATTCTCTGTGTTGCACTGGGAGCTCTTGTTTGGTGTTTGCCACTAAATCGTTTTCTGTGTTTGTGCCTAAAGACTATCAACCATATGTAAAATTAATCTAGATTTTCATTCTCAATGAAAGGTCCTTATTAACCAACTTGTGTGTCTTTAGACCACTTTTTAATCAGCCCAGGTTTCCGTGTGGTACTCTAATATCTTTATGATTATTCATAATGATCAATTTTGGTGCCGTTTGCAATGAATTTGTATCACCTTTTACATTTTTTAAAATAATAAAATCCTGTAGAGCAACAAACCCTTCTGGATTATGCTAGAAATGTGTGTATTTAATAATTATGTCCTATTTATATTTACGTTTTAAAGATGCATTGCCTTCTGAGGGAATAAGGTGCAAAAACATATGCTCTGCTGTTTTGCATAGAAATACAATTGAGTAGTAGTATACCATGTAAAATAATGAGCCAACATAATGCACAATGAAAAGTATAATAGATAAAAAAAATAAAGTCCAATTATCTAATAGTGTCGGTGGCAAATTTTTCACCCTGGACTTAGTCATTCAGGTGAACTGCTTTAAAAGTAATTATTTCCTATGGCTTTCATTGCATGGCTTTCCATGAGGAAATGACTTGTGCGATTGTGGTTGGGTTTTTCAGGTTTAGTTAGCATCATGGATAAGGGCTCTTAAAAATGTGCAACTACTTGAGAAAAAATTGATTTTACTGATGTTTGCTAACTGAAGAGACATTATATCAATGAGAGATTACTTTTGGCTTAAGAAATAACTTTCACAAGTGCTTGGACTTTAATTATCTTACTTATATGTGATTATTTCTCAGCTAGCTGCTTTTCCTTTTTTTTTTTTTTGCTTTTGTTCTAAATTAGAATTATCAGACTTATAAATGAAAGTGAAATCTACATCATATATGAAAAATAAGGATAAAGCTAGACTGAACTGAGCCTATTTATGCAATCTTTCTTACTTGCTGAATCTCATCAACTTCAATATATGGAGAGTACAAGCTCATTACTGGGTGAGATATTAAATAGAGTGCCTTCTAAATACAACCCTGGCGTGTGAGAGAAGTAGGTTTTACAGTCCTGAAAGTCATTTACCTCTTTACACAATATGTTTTTATCTCCTTGTGCCTGACTTTTCAATTTATAAAACAGGAATAATTATCTTTTATTAAGTTTTTTGAGCTCTGCCATGGAAAAAAAAATGCTCTGTAGGAAGCGGAGTTACTGTGCAGACCCTATGCAGCTTCAGTCTTTTCAGAAGATGGGTTTACTTTGGGTAATGAATGATATATATGTGAAGGCTGGGGTAAAAACTGAGAAGTGACTCCTTCACTCCTTCATCTCTATCAGCCCAAGAGCTCAAAGTGAGCAACTTCTCCATGTTGCTGTGCATATGTCTCAGCCATGCAGAGGAAAGTCAGTCTAGGAGATGGACAGACAAAAAAAAAAAATTAAACCAGAGAAACAGCCATTTATTTCAAAGGGTGATAGGGCTTGGCTTGGCTTTTGTACAAAAACAAACAAACAAACACCCAAAAACAAACAAACAAAAAAACCCCCACCAATCTCTAAACAATTTCAAATAGCAAATATTATTCACTGTGGGAGAAGGCAGGGGTGGTGTGAAGTAGATGAACAGTGCTGAAAGAGCTCAGGGTGGAAAGCAATAAAGATTGAAATCCTCAACTCTTTCACAAACTGTAACTTATCAAGCAATCGCCTCATCATAACTACAAAAACCAAGACTCCCTAACTCCCTCCCTGCTTCCTGCTGTTCCTACAGCCTCTAGGGCTTTGGTGTGCTTCAGATTTTCTTTCTTTCTTCTTCTCCTTTTTTTTTTTTTTTTTTTATTTTATATTTTTTTAAGGAACATATATCATAATGTGTTTTCTTTCTTTTTTAATAAAAATATCAAAGGAATACTTATCAATGACTGAGGAGGGAGAGCTGTGGTGCAATCTATTTTTTAACTGGAACATGTACCATGCTGTGACACACTCATCCAGGAGCAAGAGAAGATTGATGGCTAGACATGTGGAGAGAACTGCCACTGATTGAAATCAGACAACTGCAAGCTGTGAGGGAGATCCAGGGGAAACCATTTTAACCACAGTAGTCCAGTCTGAGCACACTTGGACAGGGTCTTTCCTCTGTCTGAAGTCTGCACTGCAGAACACAAAGAAACAAGGCAGTACAGAGACAAAATGTGAATCTGTGACAACTTTGAAGATATATGCATATGTCTCTATCTATCTCACCTCTGTAAATTATTTCCTTCACTAGCAGATAATAGATCAGAAATTTCATTCCTCAAGCACCAGTCATTTTCTTACACCCTTCAGATTCTTTAGCAAAGACCAGAAGAAAGAAAAAAAAGCTTTCAAGTAGGAGAAAAAAAATTGGAACAGTACTAGAAACCTTATTTTCAGAAGTGCTGAGCACCTGGAGTGTCAATTACAGTTACTGGGAGCTGGAGCTGCTCACCACCTCTCAAGACATCAGACTTCCTGCAGCACGAAATTACCAACTATTTCCTCCATTTCGTTTTGGAAGCATATCACTTATTTGCAGGGAGACGTGAATAAAGTGGTATGAAAGGGTGGGTTTCCTCACAGCCATCACCCAGGCTGCCCAGTCAGCGTTGGTCGTGATTACACAGCCACACACTTGCACTGAGACATTTTTATTTCATTACAAGTGTCAGTTTACAGCCATTAGCCAAGCAGATTGGCTCGGACCAAAACGCCTCTTTTTTGTGTATGTGCATGTGTCTTATCACCAGATCTCACTGCCATTATTCAAGTCTTTTTCTTATTAAAAAAAAAAAGTGAAAAAAGAAAAAAGAATAAGACAAGAAAAGAAAGACTTTAAGTGCATTATGTTTTGTGGCTTGTCTCTGTCCTCTAGCCAGAACAGTCTGAAATAGGTTTTATTGGAAATCATTACTTAAATTCCAGCACTGAGGAGAATATTGATCTCTCGTGCATAATGGTTACCAGACTGCAGAAAGTAGCAAAGAGGGCTCCAAGCAGGCCGACATAATGTCAGTGACAATTCATTTTTTTAACCAGCCAGGATACTGGTTTAATATCCTGAAAAAGGCACTTAACGCCAGACCTTTCATAGCATCTGTCAGGCCGGCGGCAGGCCATTCCTCGGGCTGGCAGGCATGGCCAAGGCTTGCTTGGCTGCACGCTGCTGGCGAGGCCTGGCATTCCTGCGGCACCCGTCCGCCCTCACCCTGCACCCCACACGCGCTCACCAGCTGTCCTAACTTTCCAGGGCGCTCCTAGGTTTTCTAAATATGTGCCACATAAAAATAAAATCGAGGAGTGTGATGCGCTGTGGAGCCCTGTGTGTGCAGCGCATAATTCATTCGCAGTGTCTATGGGCCATTATTCCCACATTCCTCCTGCTGAGCTATCAATTTCATCTCCGGCCAAGCTGGAATCTGAATCTGTGGAGCTCAGCGACACGATGGTGGTGTGGGCATACTATTTGCCTTTTTTTCCCACTCTTTCTTGACTGTCCTCTTATTTCTCTGTTCTGTAAGAAATATTCTGTTTTGTGTTCACAGGCATGAATGGGCTTAAAAAGAGCCCCATCAGTAACTCTATACTCCCCAATTTGGTTGACTCCAGGAGAATAAAAATTTGCAACTGTCCTCTAAATGCTGCACCACATAGAAAAAAAAAAGAAAGAAAAAAGAAAAAAAAAGAAAAGAAAGGGAAAAAAAAGAAAAAAAAAAGAAACCAAAAACAACAATATTTCTCTCCTTCTTGAAGTAAAACTGCCAGTTGTTCAATGCATCTCTCACCCACCAATTCTCAAGGGAAACCATGGGAAATCAGTGTTTGGCTAATGAGATTCCTGTTCACTGAATAAAACAGGTGATGACTTCTGTAGGTTTTCTTGTGTTTGTCATTTCAGTGAGTAGAGAAAGAAAACTTTCCACAAGTATCAGTGGCATTTAATTAATATAAGTAACTTGGGCACCTGCCCAAGCTGCAATAATCAGTGGAAAATGGTCTGTAGCATTGAATGCAAACCAGCATCCTTGTGCTGTGAGAGCACTCAGAACCAGCTATGGAATACATTTGTCTCAAATATCCTACCTCTTCCCTCTAATCCATTTTGCAGCTACCTTGGAAAAAATAAGAAAGGTTAATCCATTGCCATGCAATAATGAAACAATGGCAAAGGACTTCTGTGAGAGAACCTGTGACAAATAAAAGAGCTTTCAATGTCTAAGGAGGGAGGTGGCAAAGCAATGTTATCATGGACTACATCTGCATCCAGAGCTACTATGTGTTTCTTACGTTTAGCAAATCTTTTTTCCATAAAAAAGAATGTTGTCAGCTAAAATGCTTTTGTACCTTAGAAAAGATAAATCTTGGTAATGTAAAATAAGTGTCAAATGAACAATTGTGTTTAACCTGTAGTAGGAAAATCAATAGAAATGGATCTTAAACATTAAAAACCTACCTGCACATGATCCTAGGCAACTATCTCTAGGTTGCCCAGCTTGATCAGTCAGACTGGACCGGATGACCTCCAGAGGTCCCTTTCAACTTCAGCCACTCTGGGACTCTGACTGATTCAGAAGAAAGAAATGCCACATCTTAAATAATCAATATTAATGAGGTTGCATAGAACTTCATGTGACTAGTGCAGAAGCACTAAGAATTCAAAGTCAAATGGAAATAATTTGAGAATACAAAACATTATTCCTAATATTAACCATCTAAAGTTAGTTATTTATCCAGGTCTGGGCTCTTCTATAATCATGATGGTGTGGCCCATAGCTCCTGGATAGACTGGGCCATGAGGCAGTGCTCTCTCTGAACTCACACTGAAGATTTATCTTGAAGAGAATAACTTCTCCCATTTTAAAAGGAGCCTAGGAGAAAACTAAATCCTAAGCAGAACAGACTATCAGAGGGACATAGATACAGGAGATTTATTCCATTCAGTGACATCCCCTAGCTGTAGCACAGAGAGATACAAAGTCTAGGCAACTAGTTTAGGATAGAAATTTCCCTTGTAGATAAAGTAGGTTAAGTTAGGTGTGATGAATCTGAGTTCTTACTACTTGCTTAAGAAAGTCAATCCTGCAGCAAGTCCAGGGTAGAAATAGAAGTTGGAGCATGTTTTCCAAAGTCCAGACTGTTAAGATTCTCTGTTATGAACATCAATACATTCTTACTTTTACAAAGCAGAAATTATGCAATTTAGCTCATTCTTTCCTTGCTGTTTGGCCTTGAATTTTTTTTTTTCTAAAATTGAGATGCATATGGGACATGTAAATGACACAATAATCTTGTGAGAATTCATATACAGTTTCTAGGAACAGACATATTACAGAATCATTATATTATTAGCATCTATCTGTAGTCCTCTAAAAATCATTACAGCTTTTAAAGAATTCTAATTAGGCATGTCTGAAGTGCCAAATCCAGGTGGATTTTCACCCACTTCTAATAATATGGTTGCTCTGAGCCCTCGTTGAAATAGATCATATCTCTGGAATCTAGTTGTAATAGAGATCGGGTTATGACTTATCCCATAACCTCCCAAGATACAGTTAAGTTGTTCTGATCCAGCCTGTTTTAAAGCTCTGTGGGACTTGCAGCTGTGTGCCTGTTAGTATATCCTTCTGTTGCTTTCATTCACTAAGGAAACATCATTAAAGCAGAAAGGAGAATGATGAGACAGGAAATTCTTCCCTCCTTTTCCTGTATATTTGCTGCATCTTCTTGTTTGTAACTTTCTGTGTTTTCTACTAATACTGTGCTTTCCAGCATACAGTCATAAAATAATACTTTATCATCAGCGCCTGCTTCTCAGGTGGTGTGGCACGTGGTGTGGTAAGAGACCTTAGTACTAAAGGAAAATAATTCTAACCATAATTATGAATACTCACATTTATTCTTTTCTTAGCAACAGATTCATAAAATAATGAAAGCAAAGTGCCATTTTATGAAAGTCTCCATCATCAATTTACATAGTACCTGAATCTACGTTACATTAACAAATCCCTGCTACAATTAAATCCTTCTGATGACAGCTATCTAAAGTAATCTATATATATCTATTTGACATGGCTAGATCAGTTTCAAATCAATTGAATGAAACAAGCTCAGTGATTTTTTTTTAATCACAACTCAGGACTCAATATAAAAAAGAAAAGATGTGGTAGAAATACATACTATAGTAGCTGCTCTAACTTTAAGCCTTCAAATTTATACCTCTACCTCCCTAGTTTCAAGATCGGACGTTTACAGAAGCCCTAAAAGATTTACCAGAAAGAATAAAAGGGTCTTGTTTCACAGGCAGGTAGTATAAAGACTTGTTGCATCATACAAGTTAATGTTAATGTGTATCTTTTATGTCATAAAAGCACTTGAACTCTTCCGAGAAAGTAGTAGATAGAAGTCCAGGTTACAGTGAAGTCAGTGAGCTCTGAGACTGAGATTTCACACACTATGTTCCTGATCCTCCCAGTTCTGTAGATTTCAAACAAAGAGAGTAAGATAGTAGTATAGCTGAATTCATTGCTGCATTTTTAATTAAGCTTGGTCTTTATAATTAAAATCACTACACTTGGGCTTAAAGTTGGTAAATTCTAAATATACTGCTAGTTATTCAAAAGCTGTGACAGTAAACTTGGTCTCAAACTGTAAAATCTGTAAGTACAAATGAAGTCAATCAAGAATCAATTTGAAAGATTATCACTATTGTTACTATTAAGGCAAAATAATCTGAAATTGATGAAGATTTTAGCATGCAACCAAGAACATATTTTTATAGAAGTCCTCTAAGATATACAAAATGTGTTTTTTTTTTTTTTGAGAAGATCTTTGTCTGATGTGATTCTACAGTTGCCTTGCCACAAGAGGAACTGAAACAACTTCAGTGTCTCAGTTCACCAGGGATTTAAACCTGTTTAAGTTTAGAAGAAGCTGTGACAACGGTGCTTGGAGAGTCTGCAATCACAGAGGTTTTGGGTAGCTTAGGAGCAGACCTGATGAGGCAAATTTGTTGTGAGTCACAGTGAGTTCTGAGCTCCCTTTTTAGCTCTACTGCTTTTCCACTGAGTCACTTAAAGAATGTCCAGCCCTCTCTGCATACCTCAGTTTCTCTATCTGTTAAAAACAAAAAAGGCTACTTATGAAGCATGATGTCAACTTCAATATGAGAACTGGTCTTTTTATTTTACGATCGTATTCATCATATCAAAGAACTGGAACCACAATTCTAATGGAAGCTACTGGAAATTCCATACACTCCAGTATATCTAGCCAATGGCTTTGCTCATACAATTACCCATGCAATGGAAGCAATAAAGTGGCTTAGTCCCAAACCCCAACAGACTCCCATATGGCATTACTAGACTACATATGTATAGCATAGGGTAGGAGTAGCTAAATAGAGCTTATATCATAAAATATTTTAAAGGCTTGGACAATATTTGAGATGTTGAATGTTTGCTGTACTGTTCATTTTGGCAAACCTAGAACACTCATACAGCTCTCAATCGCTTCTGATGCTATTAAAACTAGGAGGGAGAGATGAACCTAGAAGGAGTGCCAAATATGCCATCCTTTATTACTCTTCTTGCAAGACTCCAAACATCTGGAAGCTTACGAGCAGGAGAGAGACTTTTTACATTGTCTGATAATGATAGGACAAGGGGGGGTGGCTTAAAACTAAAAGAGGGGAGATTTAGGTTATTTGTTAGGAAGAAATTTTTTTTTTTACTGAGTGTGGTGAGGCACAGGAATAGGCAGCCCAGAGAGGTGGTGGGTGCCTCATCTCTGGAGGAGTTCAAGGCCAGGTTGGATGGGATCCTGGGCAGCCTGGTCTGGTGGGTGGCAGCCCTATCTATGGGGGTGGAAATAGATGATCTTTAAGGTCACTTCCAACCCATGCCATTCTATGACTCTACAATTCAGTGATTCAGTGATCTAGTACAAGTGACATGACAAAGTATTCTAGACTGTATAGTTCCAAATAGTTTTGGTCAGGCCATACAACCACAAATATGCACATGTTTTTTTCTTTAAATTATCCATCAACTTGATATATAATGCTTACTGGAGGTGAATCTTAAAAATGAAAACTTCACTGATGAAATTGCTCAAGGGAATGAGAACTTATAAAAAAAATATGAGACTGTCTGAAAAGTGCAAAGGCTGGTTGGCTGTTCATGTGCGCCTTTTACGGTGCTTTAATATGTTACTGTAAGTGGAGTTTTCAAAATAACTGTTTGTGGGTCATGAACAGACTGACCGATCTGAAGACATAGGAGTAAAACACCAAACAAGGTTGGCAGGATAATAGGTGGGATAGGGAAATGTGTATGTTTCAATACTTACAGAAATACTAAACTTCTGTGAGGAAAAAAATAAAATCATGGAATTCATACGCATCTGTCTGCTCTTAAAATGCCTTGTAATGCATGCAGTTTAGCCAGGGATGCATACTGAATCATACAGTATCTGATTTTGGAAAAATTTAGTTATGATTAAAGTAAATAGCAATGGTAATAATCATCACAAAATAATCATATGATTATGTCCTTGTTTCTATATTTTGCAAGAGATATGTGTGGAGCTAACCTTTGGTGCACAGATGCTCTCATTTAGATTTCTGTGGTCATCAAGGAAAATGGGCTTGACTTGCTGTGGGAACAGTCTATTTCACTGAAAAGCTTAAATATATTCCATGCATCCCTCTGCAACCCAAGAATGGAAATAATTTCAAGGCTACATGGTAAACTCGTATCTATGCTGTAAGCATTTTATCAGGCTAAACTGCACAATCTACAGGACGTCACAGTATGTGGGCCGCAGTTTTACTTTCAGCTCTGTGACCAAGAGTTTGATAACTCCAAAAAACACTGGAAATGATAACAATTCAAAAGGAAAAACAGTTCCATAAGCAAAGGCTATGCAAAGGCCAGCAAATTAGCATTTCCCAAAGACAAGCTTCAAGGAGCGAGAAAAAGATACCTACGTACTAATAGGTAAAAAGAAGCACAGTTAGATATGACTTTTTTTTTTCTTTTTTTTTTTTTCCCCAACTGAAATTTGTACTGACAATTATGGCTGTAATATAGTTACATTCTATTTCTCAAATACTATTAAGCATTTCACACAAAAAGGTGAAAGCTTACAGAATTTGATTTTCAGTGTCTCTAAATATCCAGGTTTATTATTGCTTTTTTTTTATTGCCATGTGACAACCACTAGTTGAACCTGCGTAACTGTTTGCACAAACCTTATGAGCAGAGCATCTCAGATTCCCTTTGCTGGATGTAGAAGTGACCTAGTATATTTTAGAGGATCCTTTGGAAAGAATCAGACTGCTGGATTTTGCTAATGAAAAGTGTCAGGATGCAAAAACGTATTGGATTTGCTGTGATTTAAAATGTTAGCTAATTAATTGTGCCATCATGGCAGGTCAGCATAGGATTTTTGCAATATTTCTAATTGTTTTGCAAACTAATGAAAAAAGTCATTGGTGAAGGTTATATTGATTGTCATTTGCACCTATCCACCTCCTGGTTTACGCTTTATACTCCATATCCATTCAGGATCATCAACTCTTTTAACCCAAGAAGAACAAAATTGTGATGAGAGGTTAAAAATTATACAATTATGAAATTAATATATGAAGAAAATGTTACTTAATTTCAGTCCTTCTAGACACTGTTCCCTCAGTGATAGTCACCTTGATCCTTACTCTGATTTGTGTACTTCCAGTGGCTTTTTAAAACATACAATCCCTCTTGAAGTGTAGTGATATTTCATCAGTGCAAAAGGAATGTTGATGTCATAATACTGTTAAGTTCTATGAGTAGAGTTCAAATTCTTGCCACTAATGTAATTTCAGTGATTGTAAACAAGTAACTAACAATGGGACTTATTTTCAAAAAATAGCTCCTAAATTTGAACTTGCTTAGTGTATGCAGCTGGTTTCTCATCTCTGAAACAGTAAATCCCTGAACCTGGGAAGCCATTCCATCCACCTGAACTTCTCTAGTGGGTCATGTCTCCAGCTAGCTATCACATCTTCCCAGGTGTGCTAGTTATTATTTATAAGTATCACTGAAATTTGGATTTTCTCCCTGCAGATTAGCAGAATGCTACAAGTAACCATCTGATCTTTGGAAACCATTTCGATGAGAAGAAAGAGTAGCATAAAAAGAACTTGCACAAGATGTTTGTTGGTTGGAGAATTCCTAAAAATGACAGATTAATCCAATCTAAGATAACTGTGTAAGGTTGTGATCTGTATCTGTAATCCTTGTCTCCACTGTTCTCTCATTGCCATGACAGGAGAAGTGATCTGACAGAAAAACAAGCACGAAAAAACCTTTTTTATATTGGAATTGAGTGTACCCTCAGCAAGTTTGTAGCTGACACCAAGCTGAGTGGTACTCAGTTGAAACAATGGAAGGAAGAGGGACCTGGACAGGCTTGAATAGTGCACCCACAACAGGTCCAGCTGTAAGATGCTGTATATGAGTCAGGAAAATCCCAGATATGTATACAGCCTGGGAGAACATCTAACTGTGGCCTACCAGTACCTGAAGGGAGCTTATAAAGCAGGAGGGAGACTTTTTGCACCATTTGATAATGATAGGACAAGGAGGAACAGTTTTAAACTAAAAGAGGGAAGACTTAGATTAGATGTTGGGAGGAAATTCTTTACTCAGAATGTGGTGAGGCACAGGAAAGTGCTGCCAAAGAAGCTGTTGCTGCCCCATCCCTGAAGACATTAAAGGACAGACTGAATGGGGCTCTGGGCAGCCTGATGCAGTGATCCAGTGAATGGCAGAGGGTTGAAACTAGATGATCATTAAGGTCCCTTTCAATCTAAGCCATTCAATGATTTTAAGATTATTTTGAGACTGATTGTAACTGATGAAAAGTTACTCTTTTGACTTCTTTAATAGTCCTAGATCCGAACAAATGAAAAAGAAAGCTTATTTCTTACCCAACGTTGGGGTAGGCTTTTGCATATGTCGGAATTGTCAACATAATGAAGTTAAACGAGTGTCACAGAGAGATATGTAGTGGATCCACTTACAGCATGCCTTTTTCACATTACACCATGAAGAAAAATGTACCATGGCCTAGTATTAACTTGTAGCATCCAAATATTGCTTGTATGACAGCACTTGGACTTCATGAACAAATATATACAGACAATAGAAGTCAACAACCCCATTACATTCATTGTGCACCAGCTGTATCACTGAGCTTTTATACTCCAGATAAAGATGAAGCTGCCTTGACAGAAAACATTTAGGTGTTATACTACCATTGGTGTTAACAACAACATGCAAAGGCACATGATACCCTGTCATTAACACATTGCCTTATGCATGCTTCCCATCACTGTAATTCAAACACACAACACTTTCACCTAGCTCATGAGATAATGCAGATATAAACCATTGTTCAGATTAGACTTTTTTGACCTTTGGCACCATCATTAAAATCCTGGAATCTTGGGTCAGTTCAGGGCATACTTCTTTAAAATGATCCAAGCACAGAACAATTATAAATGGCATGCAAAAAATAAGTATAAATATGGAAACCTTTCTGTATAAGAAAACACTAAGTTTTCCACTGCACAATTGGAATCACAGTGAAGATTTACAATGCAGTGAATATGGAAAAGAAGTAAACTAGAAACACCTAGATAGCTCTTCTCAAGATGATACAGCACAAGAAACACCCTGTGGAACTCAAATGTAGTAATGAAGAAAAAGGCTAGTTCTTCCAGCACCAAAAGAGTTTTATTCACTTCAGTGGAAGTAGTACTGATGCTCTATTTCCTAGTTTCTCTGAGGGATACCTTGTAAAACACTACTTTGCTTATGGCAGAAGAGCATGTGGTAAAACACTGTCTTTGTCTCAAAATTTCTTTGCCTGAAAAATAATCAAGGTGAAGTAACGAAAAATCACCTACTTTCAGGTCTTTTACTTTACAGCCTTCATTTCCTGGAGAAAATTTATTTTATAAAGATTGGACTTCCCACATGTAACATGATAAATAAAGCATTGACTTAAAACAGTGAAAATAGCATTTTCTCCCCCAAAACTGCAACAAAAAAAATTATCCTACAAATGTTAAATGAAAATGTGTCATCTTTGAAATGAATATGTGAATGAAACAAAACTTACTCAAAATCTTTTTGAATAGAACAAGTTAAGAATGAAACAAGCTTCAAAAACATAATACATACTTCTGTGAGAATAATAGATGTAATTCATAGAATTACATTGGATGGAATAAAAGTTTTACATAGAGTAAGCTCTCTACTCTTTAAGCTTCAGGGAATAATTCAGGTACTATCTTCTACCAACTGTTTGAAGGAAATGCTTCTAATGCCCAGCTTGTTTTACAGTTAGCACTAGAAGATGTATATGTCTTTTTTCTGAAGTGCTAACGTTTCATTTCTTGAACATTTTGAGTCATAAATCCAAGGTGGTGCCACCTTAGTAATGGGTAGAGTCTCAGATATGATTGAAATTATTTATTCATAGAATGTTCAGGATGACGTAGCCCAAAGCAGCTGGTTACGTCACAGCAAATTCCTGTGAGCCATTGCATCAGTTAATGCTCAAGACTTTTGGAGACTAAAGTATTCTATGGCTGAATAAAAAGAAAATCCTGATGATACTCGCAGTTTCACGTAATACTAATTCTAGTTAGGAAGTCAACCTGCCTGGGAACTTTCTATGAGATTGAATTTATTTTTTTTATTATGGATGCAGAACACAGATGCAGTAATTAAAAAAATAGCCCTGTATGAAATCTCTAATTTACTTCCCTCTATATTTTTTCTAAATGGATATGTGTAGGTTGCTCTGAAAGTAATGCCTCCTATTTGTCTGTATGGAAACTACAACAGATACAAAGAGTGCAGTAAGTTGATTTGATAGAGAAAATTTTCAGCTACAAAACACTATTTTTCTACAGTCATCGCTGTTATATTAGCTATGCATTTTCACCAGTGATGACTGGGAATCTGTACGTTGCACTCATAACAATTTGCACCACTGGAGGTGACCCACTGTTACTAATGCCAAAACACTCCCCCCACTGCCTTGGTGTACTCACATGTACTGTTTGGTCTCTATAGAAGTTTTGCAAGCATCAGTGAATGCCAATGGGTGCCATTTCTTCTGTATGGAGAAATTGAACAAAACCGCTTTGTTTCACACACACTTCTACATCAAATGCCTTTTCATCAGAGAGCCCACCTGCTGCCATTTGTTACAGAGCAACAAAATGCACAAGGAGTACGGAACTATTACCAGTTCCTATAACACATCCTTCTATATATACAATCAGTATCTACCCCAGTTTCACCTGAGACTGCTAATATCACTTAAAGCTATTACTGAACTACTGAAATAACTGAAGTTATTACTGAACTACCAAAAATGTGAGGAGAAGTATCAAGGATTACGGCTTTGAAGCACACCCCTTTATATCCTTGTTCCTTCCATGTACACCATGTGTTTTCCACCATGTGGGCTCTTAGGAGAGCATCATCATACAGAGAGTGTCTTACAAAATCTCAGTTGAGTACAACTTCTGAGTATTCCCTATTCTCACTAATAAGACATACATAATATATAGTAAATATTACTTATTTCTTTGCTTTTCTTTTAAATAATTTAGTTTACCTTGTATGTAGTCTTTAAGACAGAAAGCACACGTAAGTTTCTATCACAACCCTTTTTAAAAATACATGTATTTAAAACTACTTGTTTTTAAATTGAATTTTCTGTACTTAAAAGCACTACATTTGGAAGAGAGCTTTTTTAGGCATCTGAACTGATGTGCAAGGGAAAAAACAGCTCTATTTTTCAAATAGGCTCTAGGTTGGAGAGAGTTCTGTTTTGTAGCAGTGAAAAACATAAAGTACTTTGTCTTAGCTTAGTCTGCTGAATTTTGGGTGTCTTTGTTGCACAGAGTGGGGCAATAGAGGAAAGACTAGAATATCTGTGTGTACGAAGCCAATTTTTCATCCTATACATCATTGTAATTTTGGTGCTGCAAGCTAATCTTCTACAATCATGTACAAATAATTTAAAACATTAATTTGTCTTTTTTCTTATGTATTTTGGTTTTCCCACTACTACTCCCTCTCTCTTCCTCCACAACAGGTAGAAAAAGCAGATATGCCAATGGTGAGGTTTTCTTGCTGAATACTTTGTTGAGTTCAGCCCAGGTGTCTGCCTAAGGAGCAGAGTGTTCATTCTGCTTTGTTGCCTTTATGTATTAGGAAAGGATTTGTTTTCACCGTTTTCCAAGCTGCATGGCATATCATTTTAAAATATTACAGCAAATAAGAAAGAAACTTTCTTGTACACACAAGTACAGAGGCAGGCACACCAAACTACATGGAAGGTAAGAGTTACTTCATACATGAGTTTTATCTGAGATGGTTTTTAAACCAACCAATGCCTACTTGTCACTGGCCAAGCGCACAAACTGCTGCTTGAGAATATTGCTGGAAGATGAGAATAAACAAGAGAACGGCTGTCAAGAATAGTAAACAACTGGTGACTATAGAAATCTGCTTAAGATTGAGGGGGAAAATGGGCTAGCTTAGATTCATGTAATTAGACAGAAGGAAAAGAGAAGAATGTTTCTGTCCAGATGAGGAAAGAAGGACTGGAAAGCTGATAATAGAGAACAGTATCAGTGAGTACTTCATAGCTGAGAGGTGACCTCTGTACTTATGTGTTGGCATAAGGTTTGGCAAGTGGTCTTGGATAAAGCTAGGAGCTTGCAAGCAGAATGCTGGGGGAACATCTTGGCAGTCAATGGTGAGTTTTGCTGTGCAAGTGATCTTAATTGGGAGATTTAGACAATAAAGAGATGGAGATGGTGGCAGAGGAATTCAGCAGCTCTGACAGTGGAAAATGTTATTTGACTATTACAAGGAAAAAAAAAAAAGATGGCCTCAGATCAGGAACTCAGTGAAATTTTAGGAAGATGGGAAAAATGTGTACTCCAGTTAGTGAAGTCCTCCAGAGTACTTGATGTCTAAACACATACCATCTGATTTTTCAGAACCATGATGTGTTATGCTTTGAAAAGTGCATGCATAACTAAGTGGCACAAATTAAACATGAAAACTGAAACTTGCATAGAAGCAAGTATTTCAAACCTTTCAGTTAAGGGGGAAAAACAAATAGGGGTACAGAGCTTGATCCTCAGTGATGTTGATGTTCCATGACTAACAAAAAGGTATAGCCATAACTGTCCTTTTCAAAAGCATAGTGTCTTTCAGGGTTAGATCTGTGCCTTTCTGTTTTTGCAAAACTGTTGTTTTTTTTTAAACTTCAGAACATGATGGGAATTCATTACCTACCAAACTCAGGGACGCCTGCTTCAGTCTGTAGGACAGTATGACCTGAGCTGACATTGTGATGATTAGTGAGGCTCATATTATTAAACTCCTTAAGTGCGCAATGAGAATCGACAGGGGGTAGGGAGTGTTAGGACTACGCACATCTGTCTATGTGATCAGAACTACCAATCTACTTTTATGAGATTCTTTTAAATCAAAGAATCATCTTTGTCAGGCCCTGGGGGGCTTTTACCAGCAGTGTGAAGAGTACTTATTAACCATAAAACCAGATTTAAACTGATAATATTCAGTACTCCTCCAGGGGAATGAAAATCACCAGGCTTGCTTGGAAAAAGATAACTCTAATACATTGACCAACTGACACACCAGAGACTGTGTCCCTAGACTTTCAAGGCATGAACACTACTCCTGTTATGCTAGACACTGCATTAAAATAAATTTGAGTCCTGTAGATTCAGTTAATTTCTGACATCATGCCTACAGAACTTCACTATAGGCATAGCTGATCTCAAAGTCACTTCCATATTTCTGTGCAGACTCCACACAAATAATTACACTTCTGTTCTAATACTAGGGCTGGTGACCTTACATCAACTCCCTAGCATAAGAGGGGAGAAATTTTGGTTCCCTTGAGCAAGAATCTGTTTGGTTTTTTTTTTTTTAATCCTTAGCATTCAGGGGTATCAGCGTGAAACAAAGGACTTAGACATTTTTGGCAGTTACATGAAGAATTTGGACTTAATTTCATCAGTTTGGAGCACTGCTTTCTATGTGATCAGAATATGTATATTTTTTCTTAGAAAGGCATGATCCTCCCAAGCAGGGTAGGGTATTGGGGAAAAATATGGTGGATAAGAAATGTTGCATTTGTAGCAAAATGAAAACATGATAAAAAAAAAAAAAAGAAAAAGAAGCCAGAAAATAAATAAGGAATAGAGAATCAGAATGGTTTTGGAAATTGTTCCAAATTCATATATCTTTATATTGTGCCAATGTCAGTGTGTGTTGACATTACCATCAGAATTGGACTCAGCATTTCACAAAATGCCTTGACTGCGAAGATACTTGTGCCTCTCTCACTGAACATTCCCCTCCAAGAGTGAGATGAACACTCAGGGAGTGGAGAGGCACTGGCACAGGCTCCCCAAAGAGATGGCTCATCCCTGGAAGTGTTAAGGCCAGGTAGGATGAGGCAGCCTGATCTGGTGGGTGGCAACCCTGCCTATGGCTGGGGGTTGGAATGGAATTAGATGATTGTTAAAGTCCCAGATCATTACATGGAAGCATAATCCTGGGTTTGGTTTGGTTTAGAGGGAAAGGAAGTAGTGTGAAGTGTATTAAAAGAAAAAAAAAAAAGCTATTTTGTCCATCTCACCTCATTTCTTACTTCCACCTCTTACCCTCATGTTCTTGCTCTGTAGAAAGTCTCATTTTAATCCTACTCAATGCAACTAGTTACTGGAAGGGATAAGAGACCAGATTTCACAAAGAGTATGTGATATACCTGTATAAATAGGAACTAGAAAGAAGCCTTAGCAACAATCTTCAGAAATCTGCATGCAAAATGGGATCATGAACTTTGAATCAAAAGCCTCATGATATTTTACAGCATCTGGGGAAACTTTGTTTTTGATAGATCTGTATAAAATGATCCCATTTTATTTGAAGCAAGCTTCTCTGGTGGATTGGCAGTGCTGTAGTAGATTTCTCTGGGAATTTGAGTTAACTCCAACATTTTGTGTTTTGTTTCTTTGCTGAGATGTAGGTGAGCAGGAGAAAACGTGAGCTCCCAGCATGGGAAGAGAAATGAAATAATAGTGAAATTTTCCCTGTTGCATATGAGTAACACTAGTGAAAAATAAATTCATTGGGTGTCTGTCTGTAAGTCCTTCTGGATGAGTCAGGAATGTAATCCGTACTACAATAACTAGCAGCTTTTCTTTGAAACAACAATACATGTTGCAGTCAGAGTTGGATGTAGTTTATAAAGGTTATATTTTTCATTGTTTATCTGCATAGGTTAAAGGACTATTGGACATCTTTAGTAGCCTACAGTATATTTCAAAATATTAGAGAAAGTTAACTAGATGTATGTGTTTGTGTGTGTGGAAATGTGTGCGGTCTGATTACCTCAAAAGCTGTAGTGACTTGCAACTCTGAAACTTGCTATCATAACATCTAAGGTCAGATATTGAAAGGAAAATACAGTGGAAGCAGGAGTGAGTGCTGGAATCCTTAACAGGTGGGAACTTGTTTGCTTTATATATAAAAAAAAAACACGAACAGACCTAAGAAGGCTTAAAATATCTCACTTAGTTTTCTTTTTGCAACCAGGAGGTATCCAATTCAGCCTCTGAAATACTGGCTACGTTTATAGCCACTTTCACCATCAGATCTTCTCCAAGATGTGGGCAATGCCTGCTTTTTGTGTGGTGATGACATAAGGCATGCTGGAGGGTTAAGGTACTTTTTTATTTGCATAATTGCTAAACAAAGCTAATGGCAGTGAAGTAGTATGACTTAAAGCTAGAAACATAAACAGGGGAAGCATAAGAACTGGAGCTGCAAATGAAATAATTTGATAGCAATCATAATAATTAAAAATAGATTGGTGATGAAGATTCCTCAGGGCAGGCTGCTGTTTGTAAAATAAAAGTAATCCCTGGCTGTGAATGCAGTTCAGTTTGACAGTGATAGAGGCCATGTCATTTTCCCTTCATTTTCCCTTTATAATCTTAAACGCATTGTTCCTTTCCTGGCTACATCACAGAAATTATAATCAGGATAAGCATTAACTGGTTCCTTCCTTTATTTACAAGTTCCGCAATGAATCTAAAGTATGAAAGCAGCATTAATGCTGATTTTTTTAATGCCTTTTTTTTTTTTTTTTTGTAGTGATGGAGCTGGAAACAGTAATGTATGAACATTGGATTGTATTGGAATGTATTGGAATGTATTGCATTGGAATGTATTGGAAATGCTGTCATGGCCTGTAACAGTGCTTGAGCAGCTGGTGGGAAGGCAGGGACAACCTAGGGGAGCTCAGGTGCATGTGGTGCTCCTGAGTGAATGAAAGGGATGGAGCCAGGATCCACCCCTTCCCAGACCTCATTTAAGGGCTGGCAGTGGAGGTGAGGGCATCTCTTGCTGGGGATTCCTGCATACCTGTGGCTTTCCAAAGGTAAGCATATGCTTTCATTTCAGTATCTGTGGCTGCTGTATTTGGGTTAGCTCTCATTTGCCGTAGCTAAAGACTTCGCCAACCTGCTATTATCATCCCATTATAGAATTACAAGGAAATACCACCATTGCTGTATCTTCCTCACTGATCCAGGAAACATGAGAAGCCCTGCTCAGGTTTTGAGGTTTTGTTTGGAAGAGTTTATGGCAAACCCAAACCCTTCCATGCATGCAGCTGTTGGCAGAAGCTCCACACTGCAGGTGTTGGGCTGAGCTTCACCACATTGGGGGCCTGAGTTTAGCTGGGGCAGCAGGGCAGAAGGTGCTGCCACGTGAGCATGGGTGGTGGTGTGGGGCAGCATGGCCCTGGGAATGGCTGAGCAGCACCTTGGACTGCAGGATTCTTAAGCTTTGGGGACAGAGAGGCCACAGTGAGACATCCCCCATCTGCTATGAAATACAACTCAGATGTAATGGAGAAGTTAAAGGCACCTGTACTGCTGTGTTTTGTTTGCATTTCATTTCAAAGCAATGTGACAGAATTCAGCTGAATCCCCATCACCTCTAGATGCTCTTAAAATCTTTTCTACAGATCTCTCTTCTCCCCCAAAGTTAGTCCTATCTCTCTTATGTCTGTGTGATGTAATAAATTATCTTTCTCAGCTCAGCACTTTCAGATGGTCAAAAGGCACTTTCTCTGTAAATGCTTAGCTTTTGGGTTGAAAAATAATGATTAATCAACTTTTTCCTAAAGTACTCCCCCTGCTGATAGACTTAGAACTGTATTTCATATTTAAGTATACAATCAAGTGTAGAAAAATGTAGAAAGTATCACAGTTTGTTCAGTGATAATCTGTAGTGGGGTAAAATACTAGGAAAAAAAAAGAGTGAATTCCAAGAAGAAAGAGCGTGGATTATGGTAAGAAGATGTAAATGCAGATTAATAATGTTAAGAACTTGATAAAAGAACTTTCTCATGTTCCTTCATAAGGAGAAAAGGGGACTTCTGACTTCAAAGCATCTTCTGTGGTTTAGGTCTGCTGCAGTGCATGCTAGCTGCTGGAAAGTGGCATTCTCAAGAATGCCAGTGCTTGATTGAGGACAGTGTGTGCAAAAGGCTCAACATATTTGGTTGCGCTACCTTAAAGCATATGAATCTCAGAGGAGCTCAGAATGTTCTAAGTGCTGAGAACAGTCCCAGTTCCTAACCTTCCCTACTCAAATCAAGCTGCTGTTCCTGGGCAGGCTGTGTAAAACAATCCTGTACCATACTAATGGCCAGAAATGGAAGCAAGCTCAGATGTTGACAGCTCTGAAAAGCAGGGATGGAAGTAGACAGCATGGGAGAGGTGCAGAAGGGGGCCTTACTGACAATCATGATAAATGCTTGTGGCTTTTCTTTCACACTTGTAAGTGTAACAAACACCAGACTAAGCATTCACAGGTAGGAATTTGGGCAGTCTTTATTTAATGTTGAACTCTATGTGTTATACTATTATGTGGCTTTATTATTACAATCTGTTCCTACCTCTCTCTCTGCTGGCCCCTGTGCCCTCAAAGCTTCCAGTGCAGGCAGACATTGAAACCATGGATGCCCCATTTCTGCTGAAATCCTTCCCTCAAGTCTTTAGAAACAATCGTGTCTTATCAAGGACTGTAAAAGTAGTTTTTGTGTTGCTGAGAAATCTGTCCAACTTCTGTTTTCATAGGAAATATTTTTTTCATCATATCCAATGCTCCTTCCTGTTGGTAGCCTTTGCAGAAAAACAGAAGATGATAATAATAATTTTCAGGTTTGATATTAGGAAGAATTTTTTTCTAAAAGAGTGGTCAGGTGCTGGAACAGCCTGCTTGGGAAGTGTTGGAGTCGCTATCCCTGGAGGTGTTTGTTTAGATGTTGTACTAAGGGATTAGTGAGGAAATGCTGGTGATAGGTAGATGGTTGGACTGGATGATCTTGTAGGTCTTTTCTAATGTTGGTGATTCTATGAAGAGTCATGACTGCAACCCACTAAAAAGAAAGTTTGCTTTTCTAGGGCATTACACGGATAATCTAGCCCACATGTAGCTAGCTCTGTGCATGAGTGAGCAATCCCACTGGCTGCAGTATGTCTACCTACACATGCAAATCAAGGTGGAATTGTTCTGTATGCAAGGTCTGAGCTTTGCTTCAGTTTTGAAACAGAGTAAGATTCACATGGTTGTGATTCACATTGAATTTGAGCCTTGAATTTGAACGTGCCAGCTTGTCATCAAGCTTGCTGGCTTTTCTTTATTTCATTTTTGGCTTTTCCTTTGTCTATGCAAGCTTCTTATATTTCAGACATATATACATGTTGTGAGCTCTGCCTGCTGAGCCAGGACCTTTCATCAAGGAAAGAAAAGCATATTGCTTGGTTCTTAGAGAAAGAAGAAAATATTTCTTGCTTTTTGGAATCCATCCAAACTGTCTGTGACACCTTTAAATACCAAACAAGTAGTGCAATTGGTCATAAATTAAACTGTAAATGGATTTTAAAATACACATAGTCTGATTAGCATGTGCCTGAGTATAGCAGTCAATAACATATCCTTATTTGATTCTACAGCTCTGACGGTCTCTGAGGAACTTGTTCCTCAGTCTTCTGTATTTTAAAAAGTAATGGATTCACTATGTTTTACAGCATAATTCACTTTTTAATAGCAGTATCCCTTTGAGTTCTATATTCAAAGCTCCTAGAATCCATGGTTTGGTGCCTTTTAACTTTTGTTCTTGTGTCTTCAGAGACAATAACCCTACTATGACCAAAAAAAAAATCCCCAACAAGTAGTCATTTCATGTTTTCTTACAAGAAAACCAGAACAGCTCAGGTATTTTGAGTGGCGAATGAGTAACCAGAAAGGCAATTAGACTTTCCAGTTTTATATTACTTCTAGATTTTATCATTTACCTATGGGCCAAATGTTTTGTTCCCAATCCCCACTGCAAGTGGATAGAATTTTCTAGTGTTCTGTAAAATAAATGGGGAGAAATTCTTCTTCAGTGTCCTAGCATCAAGAAGCAGGATGTTGGATTTTTATAGTTCCAACACCATGCCACGCTACCATAACTGTGTGGTTTGAGAACAAGAGTGGGACGGCAATTGAACAGTAGGGATTAGAAGCAAAGAAATGCAACCAGCTGTGCTTGCTATGAAGAGATGAACAGTAAAGGAAGCTGTATTTCTTCTGCTCTCCTCACATGTATGACAGCCTTATGGAACTAAATTTCAATTAAGGGATGTGAACATAATGTGTGGCCTTGCTATATTCCAGAGCTCCTCTCTCTGTTAGGAGAGCACGCCCCAGTTTCCTCCAGGTGGGCCACCCCCTCTATGTACTCATGCAGCATTATCCCTTGGGACAATTTCAATGAATAGAAGTGATATAATAGGATTCAAAAACACATTATTATTTTTAAAATCGCTAAAACTTGTGTGTGGAAAACTGAAAATTCCATCACAAAGCTGCAAACTACTTATTTGCAGAACTGTTTCTATTAAATTTGTCCATTTCTCACAATTACAGTAGAAATAAAACAATCTGTTATTATTATTTTATTTAAATTTATTTGGAACATCCTGAACATCTTTCATTAGCATAGTATATAGAGAACTAAGTTCTGATTTAAGATGCATTAGCACATTGATCATGTGGAATCTGAATAGTCAAGAGCAGAATCTAATCTTTGTGTATAACGGTCAAGAAAAATAATGCAGTATATATGTATTTAAACAATATCATTTTGCTAATTTAATAACATCTATGTGAAGCGTGTGGTCAGCATACTCAGAAAAGTATATTTATATGCTTAAAGGGTAGAACTAGACAAGGCACTTCATGTAGCACTTTATAGCATACCACTATATCTTATTATACATGTGCCAGGGAATCAAAGAGGTCTCTTGTCTTCATGCTATGGTGTCTTTTGATTAAGTACTTTTGCAAAATGATAGTGATATTAGAGCTTATCTTACTATAGTATGTTTTATCTCCTGGCTCTTTATCTCAACAGTTTCTGTATGGCTACTTGATAGTTTTAAGACTTGGAATTACTTCTGAAACACATGAGAGTTATTCTTACTGAAAACTGTTTTTCCAAACTTTAAAAAAAAAAAAAACACAAAAAACACCAGCAAACCAGAACAAAAAGGTTCCATAAATAAATATTAGATTGTAGACTTCAATAATGTATAATTGTACAGATTAGTTCTGTCTCTGTATGTTGGATACTGGAATACATATACCAGATCTAATTTGATCCTAATCTAATTTGATTCATATTACTTTATTGAGATCAACACAGTGGGATAATTAAAAATAGATCTTAGCAAATTATATCAAATAAAGTGCTAGAATAAATCCAGCCTGCAGTTAAGTAATCCAAACTTTCTTTACCTATTTTGCCTTAAAGTTTTTTGCTTGCTTTTTCCCCTCCCTTCCCTTCCTATAGAGTCTCAGGATGGTTTGGGTTGGAAAGGACCTTAAAGACCATTTAGTTCGAGCTCCCCTGTCATGAGCAGAGTTGCCACCCACTTGAGTTCCATCTTGTCCCATCTTTTTCTGCCTTTCTTCTGATACTTTTAAGTGCCTTTTCTGCTAAGCAGTCGTAGGAAGAATGACTCTTTTGTCTATCTGTGTGATAACATACAGATTTGTGTAAATTAAGACAGTGAAACCTAAATGGTATTTAAGCTCTGTGCAGACAGAAGTAAGATCAATTATGGCTGAGTTACTTGACCGTGTCCAATTTTAAAAACAGTGTAAACAGGAGCAGAACTTGAGCAGTATCCACAAAACTGCAGACATCTCAGCTTCTAACCACTGCTGTGCAGCCACCATACTCTCTCTGCACCAACTGCATGTCTGCCATTGGTTTCCTTTATTTTGCTTTGGTAACTTCACAGAGACCAGGCTTAGATTTTTTTCTTTTTTTTCCCCCAACAACAGATATGTATACATTCTTTATTCAAGTGTATACTTACAACGTGTATTAATACAATTTCCCATATCAATTTGTAACAGTCCCAATTTTTCTCTGGCATAAAACACTTGGGAATTTTTAATTCAGATTTGGGGCCTCAGCCACAGGTCAAACAACTCTCACACTTACTGGAGCTCCAAATCAACAGATAAAAGTACACATTTGCACATCTGTTTAAATCGCAAGACAGTTGTTTTGTTTGTTTTCAAACTAAACGTCAAGATGCTGTTAGGACTAAGCTTGAATGGTGTTCAAACCCATAAGAGTTAAAAGGATACCTGGTGGTAAAATAGGGAAAGCTTTATAGAAATGAAAAATTGGGACATCAATTTGATCAGGCTTGCACTTCAGAAAGCTGAAATCTATGACATACAGCCCAGCATATGGGCTTAAATTGTTGCTATTCAGTTACAAAATTCACAGTTTTGGCATCTCTGTCTTACATTGTTCCTTATGAGTTTATAATGTATAGGTTACAGCCTGTCCTGGTAGACTCCGGAAGCCCTCTGCTGTAAGGAGGCCGTTCATCATTGTATCTCTGAGCAGCCTGGGGTCTGTAACTTCAATACTTAGATTTGCCCTTTGAGCAAAACAGAGAGAGCGCTGTTAAGTATTTAGCTGTTATCCAAATGAAACTCATATATTACAGTTTTAAAATAAAAATAAAACAGAACAACACAGTTTTAATTGCCATTTCTACAATAAAATTGTGGCTTATTTATAAGTTGGGATTTTTATTACCTTCTGCAATTTATACCCACTTTATCTGAAAGTTCATGGTGGGCAACAAGTAACTGCTCACGATTTTTTGGGTCATTTTCCCCTGAAAACACAACGACATCTTAAAATATGGAAAAGTAATTTATAACAGAAATGAAAAAAGCTTACATGGAAGATTACATAAAATACATATGTCTTTTTAAACCACAGAGATATATAAACAATTCATTAAAAACTGAAAAAGCCAAAGGAAAGGACAAAAGATCTTTTAATGTTAAGACATTTTGATCAGATATTTTTCTGCTTTTAAAAAGACAGGATGTTACTTCAGTTCTAGGAGGAGACTCTCAAATGAACAGGGGGAAACACCAGAAGTTTCAGTGAGCACTGTCCCTTAGAGGGCTTATGTTAAAGCTTTAAAAAAAAAAAAAAATGCAAGTGGAGTTGTCACTTTAAATAGAGTCCAACTTCTTATTTCTCCACTGCAAAGTTTTTTGGTTTTTTTAATGTCAAATGAAATTTTAAGATTGCCTATGAATTTGCAACTGAACCTTTTACTGTGTAGTCTGATTCCAATCCTTAAAAAATCTGTTTCTGTAATATGGCCAGCAATCTAACTTCTAAAAAGTAGCTGGACATACTGGCAAAAAAAGAATATGTGGTTAATCAACTCAAACTGTGTAGTAGTTTGGGAACAATCAATCAGCTTTCAGAGCCTTTACAGTATGAAATTGCTATGAGGATATCCATGAGCACTGGTAATACATAAGGCTAGTGAGGCTAGTGTACACAGATGTTTTTGAGATAATCCTATCTGTTTTGTTTTATTTCTTATTTTCAGGATGCTTCTAGCCGAATATAGGCTGTCACTGTTAGACAAAAATAAAGCAAATAAATTCCTGATAATAACAATGCCAATATAGAGGGACAGTAGGTGTCACTTTGCACCAGGTTAAAATAAGGGCTGTCAAAAATGAGGTTTGTATTCAAGCAGTGGTAGTACCATGATATTTGTTCATCTGTGCAAGAACTTAGGTCCTTAAAGAAAGACTTGGGTGAAAGTATCAATCCCTGTGTGCAGTATGGGGATTCTAAGAACTGCCTTGGAGCTAGTCCTGGAGGCATCCTAGAAAGATGGTTGTTCACTTGAAAACATTGTTTCTGTGTATATTAAAGAAAAAACCACAAACCTGAGCTGCCCACTTCCATCTTGACATTTAAGCATGTCTGGCATCCAGGGGACCTCCACTTAGCAACTTAAGGGGCCCATTAAAATAACTTACATGAAGTCACTCCTAAAGCACAGTGGTAAGGAACAGTCACCCATAAAATGTAACGTTTTTGTAGACTTCTTTGGAATAGCTGTAGGACAACTACCAACCACCACTTTCTTGTTACCTTTAAAACATAATTCTGTGGTTTGAGCATTGACTAAAAAAATCATGACCAAGACTAAATTCCTTGCTTTATCTAGGAGGATTTTAACCCTTATTTCCCACTTTCTAACTTAACTCTTTATCCATCAGGTTGCTGCATTCCATTCCTAGAGAGGTTTATGCGTGACTATTACTTTAAACTCTGTGAATAAATTAGCAGTGTGAGCACAGGCACACATTCCTGCAGCTTCCATGTGGAAACAGAATCTAATGCACTACACCTTCTACTGAAAATTGTGGGATTACCTTTAATCTCCTTAATAAATGCTTTCAAAAATTTGTGATTAAAGCAGACCTAGTAACCCTCTCATAAAAAATGGAGCTCCACATTTTTATACTTAAACTAACATAGTCCTCAGTGAAAGGAGAAAAGAAAATGTGATTTTTACAGTTTTGTTGCCCCAGTGAAACTATCCACTTTTCTAATCTAGAATTCTGATTAGAGCTATTTGCTCCATCAGAACTATGTACCTCAGAGATGATCTTACCTTGGAATGACTTCATCTAGATATTTTGATACTTTGCTTTGGTTTCCTTTGGAAGGAATGGATACTAGATAATGCTCTCTATGCAGAAATGGAGATAGACTAAGTATTTATATAAATAAATAAAATCTTTTAATATATTGTGCCGTATATATAGCTTTAGTTTATAAATAGTGTGAGTTAACCTAATTGTTAATATATTTTAAAACAGTTTCGGATTTTTCTGAAGATGTTATGATCAGTTAGATCAAGATGGAAGATCGGGTTAGGTTAAGTATAGTGTATTTTGAAAACACAATGTTCATGAAATATAACCCGATTTTTGTTTTTCATTTACTTTGTTCTGCCGTGGCTCCAATGATATCAGAGGTGAATTTGATAAACATGAATAAAGCAAGTGGTCTGCCTTATAATTTAATAAAACAAAAAAAAGGCTTTTTCTGCAAATAACTACATACAACTTGAAAAACTGTTCTTGTTTTTAGGTAGGTAAAGAGAATTTTATGACCTTTAATGTTTTTCTTTTCTCTTAAAAGTTAAAAACAATACTCCTGCATGCAGAACTTTTGTGGTCTCAAAACATTAGCAGAATCTGTGTCTAGACTAAGCATTTCATTTTAAAGCAACATGTTTATTCAAACAACTTTTCTTCAATTTACATAACAAGGCTTAAATTTTAGGGTTTTGTTGCTACAGATGATGATGTCATTGACACCTAAATCAGGATAGAAAAATACCCTCTAAGAAGTGTCAGTGACATCATAACTAATTCAGGGAGCACACTGCACCCAGAACTTCTAGGCCCACCAAGGGAAAGAACCAATGTTAAAAGACGCTTTTGTACAACAGGCTCCTCTCTAAGATAAAAATTACTCAAGATCTTTCTGTTGCCTAGAAACTTAAAAAAAAAAAAAGAGGAAAAAATAAAGACAACTTTTCTCTTCACACAGAAGACATCTAAAAGTACATGTAAAATACATGTTTTGATATTTTTAAGCGGTTTGCTTCTAACAATAGAACTGCATGCTCATCACTGGTCATAGAATTTGTGTGGTTTGGGGTCAGTGTTATGCTAAGGTTCAAAGCATTTGGTCTGGAAGAATGGCAACATCAAAAGGGAACTGGTAGGCTGACAGTGGTGACTTCAGCCTTCTGAAAGCTATATGATCACTTTGGATCTGATGCTCCCAAAAGTCCCATGGGACATTAAAACATCTGACCCACCAACCAGCTCCTAGTCTTTCCCAGATTCTTCTCAGCAGAGGTACCTTCACAAACCATGATAGAGCCCAGAGAAAAGTAAACTCTTCCCACACAAGTCTTTTGCAACTCCTTTGGCATTTCCTTGCAGGAGAAAACTCATGGGCTGCTGGTGCACACAATAGGTAGTTGGGATAGTGTGCCAAGATTCAAAATAGTGATAAAGCAAAGATACTGGGTTTTATTATTTATCCATTAATGTTTCAGCAGCTCTCATTTTTCTTACTGTTTTACTTTTTACAATGCATACTGATTTAGAATCTAAATTCCTTATGTCTTAAGACTCTGTGTGGATTTAAACATTCATTGTTCATATCCCTTGCAGCCCTCTAGGATGAGGTTGTCTCTTTCCATGTGAGATGCATTATAATAGTGAAAAAACAATTACTTTCCAAATGCAGCATACATTTTACAGACAAATATTCCATTCATATGGATACAAATCCAAAAATTTTAGCATGTATTATCTGTAGATATATCATACATATTATGTCCATTAATTTATATATATTCTCTGTTCTATGTGTACATGCATACATTCACACATTAGCACAGCACACATAGCTGTTGTGCATATAGATTAGCATTTCCTCTTTCAGTTTTAACCCATAGAGCTCTATTCCTATTTGATATGAGCGACGATCTTCTAAGAGCTGTTTTAGACTGTAAGGCTTGATCTCTTCCAGTTGATTGCTAACTCTTCTGCCTCATCTTTTTAAGGCTCCTGGGTGCTCACTCTAATACCATACAACACTGGAAAATCCTACAGTGATAGCTAGAAGGTCCAGAAAAGATGAAGAAAAATAAATTTTGGGTAGTTTGTTTTTCATTGTTTTTCAAAAGATCTTTTTTTTTTGTTTGTTTTTCAAGATCTTTTCAGCACCTTAAGACTACTGTCCTGTGTCACCCCTTGAATGTAAGGGACTTGAAATGAGCCAATGTTATCTTGTTTTGCACAAGACTCATACTTCACAATAAATTCAGATGAAAAAGTGCTGACAGAAGTAACAAAAGCAAATCATCAATAAAGTCTCTTGCTTGCATTACTCAGGTATGTAGCTGTCATTATGTTAATGCATTTAAAAAATATATTTTGCATGCATTGAGTCTTTGAAGGTCTCCTAATGAATACCCCAGTGCTTCATAGCAAGTAAATAGTGAGCAGAGGCAGAGAGGGAGAGGAAAAGTTTTGATGAAACAAGAATAGTGAAAGAGTGACAATAACATCACTTGTGAAAGTACCAGTTATGTTCATGATACAAGGTCTTGTCCATCTGCCATTTCATTTAATGGTAGAAAGTGGGGGCAGACCCTCTATGTCCAGTTCTCTAGTCTGGATATTTCTGTAACCTTTAAAACCACTTCCGCAATTTCTTACAAACACGGATTACCAAGCTGGCAACAAACTATAAAAGTAAATGCATTTACAATATGCCCTCTAGATAGCTTTACTGCCACGGAAATAGTTTTGCTATGACCGTGGGCTGTAGGAGTATAAGTCTGGGGAAACTACACACTTTGTAATGATAAAATCCAATAGGTTTTAGCAGTACATTTTGCTTCTAACCTACAGACATCTCACCTGCAAAGTGTGCTTATTATTTTCCTTCCATGGCTATGGGATCTGCAATTTATAAATGCTGTGGGTGTGAAGGCATTGTGAGGCAGGTTTTGTTTTTTTTTTTTCAGTTAGAGAAAGAACACTGTTATTCATGGGTGAAATATTCCATTTATTCTGTGGAAGAGGAGTAATGCAAGTGGGGGTGGAGAGTGTGAAGCTGACGAAAGAAAGACATAAATAGAAGCAGACATCTACTGAGCACCTCAGCTATTCTATTGTGTTACTGCTATAAGTGTTTAAATCTCCCAGTAGTGCCTGGGTACTAGGATTTTTCCTCTAACAATGTAGACTTGCTGTATCTTCTGTGACTAAACTATTTTGAAAAATGTACCTAATATCACTTAATTTTTGTGGAGTAACAGTGATGGTACCAAAGCGTACTGAACCAGAGGCTGCTCTTACAAAGAGACCCAAGTTCCATTGATGTGGCTCTGTCTCTCTGTCACCTAGAATTTTGCAGTCTATCTCAGAAACAATCATGTTTCAGAGGTGAGACACTGGGATTCCTTGTAGTGAAAGGCAGGACTCAAACTTAGTTTAATGCTTCATAGCTTTTTTTTTTTTTTCAGGCTGTAGAATAATTTCTGTACATTACTGTAGAACACTACCATTGACTTTGTCTTCATTCTTGTAGCTGTTTTCCATTAACTAGGCTCATTTTGATTTTGAAAGACAGACAGTGATCAACTTAAATGCAACATTATCTTACTGCAATTCATACTTCACGATTTTCATGATAGTTAAAGACTGATTAAATGACATATCTAATTAATGATTTTTCACATTGAGGTAAGTTGGATGTAACTTATTAAGTGGCATTAATGCCACTGTAACATTTTACAGGTAAACTGCTATGAGAAGATAGCATAGAAGGTAACTTATCTGACAGCAACTATGAATTCATCCTATATTTTTCTAACAACATTCTGCACCATCATCTTTTGCCTTGTTCCCTTCATTACAGATGATGGTTTTTTTTTCCACACATTTTTATATATTCTACAGGCTGTAGTATGACTAAACTGTTACCGACTTTTATTCATGCAGGATTGCATCTTCATAATTTTTATATGAGCAACAGAGGATTGGATGTGTAAATATATTATTATTCTACAGCTATACATGTAGAGGTTGGAGAGGACTTTTGTGGACGTGCCTAAGGCATCAGCACTCAGCTGTTTGGATAGAAGACAAGTTTTTGCTGAAATCTTGGTCAGACCAGCAATGTAAAAAATGTATTACATGTAGCAAATGTTGTAGACTCCATACTGTCAAGAACACTGAAAAGTGGTTTATTATTTTATTTAAATATACTCAATCTCTCATTTTTTTATATTCTTTTTAAATCTGGCTATAGATACATGTGAGTTTTGATTTTTCAGCTCTAAGTGTGCTGTATTTTAAGTGACTCTGGGGAAAAAATAACAAGTTCTAAGACATTTTTTTCTTTAATAATAAATTCACTAAAGTTATGTGTTAGAACTGAAGCTGCTAGCAAACAGCAAGTGATAAACGCAAAAGGATCACTTGCTTCCATCTGTTCTACAATACTGACAACTGCTGAAGAAACAGTTACACTGCTTTCTCATCAAGAACGATTAACATGAAATATTTTATCCATGTGAAACTCTACAGGAAACATGAGAAACATTTGAATTTACCTGGAACTGAAACTAAACAATGGCCTTGAGTTGGCCAGGGCACCAGCATATTTTCTATTATATCACACAAAATTTTGCAAATGTCAGAGCACCAACACCCCATTTGCCAAGAACGTGATTAAATATCGAGTCAGTGTACCTCCAGTCCAGTTACCAGCACAGCCCAAGACAGTATTTTCAAGATACTTAGCATCAGTGAAAACGAATAGTGATTGATTTGCAAGACTTCAGCAAATCATACGCAGTAGTAATAAAGCTGCGAGCAAACAACACCAACAGTGGTACATCCAACAAAGTTTTTCAGTGCACTTTAACGTATACCATACATTATGAGCTTGAATTAAAGACAAGCGGAACAGAATTTTGAACCCAAGTTTCTTTCAGACACACAGTACTTCAGGCATTTGAAGAAAGTGTCGAACATCTTCCCCACCCACTTTCTCAAAGTGAAGGAGAAATTGCTCTCAAATGTTGGTTATAAACGTGTAATCTGAACTCCAGCCACTCGGCAGGGCCACAGAAGAATTTACGATGTGCTAAATATTTCCTTTGTTCTTCCCAGTGGTAGCCTGCTGTAGCAATTAGAAAGCAACTGGCTACACATGTAAACTGTGGCTGTTTTCTAAAGAATTGCTGATAACTGTTAAAAGCTTTCCTAAGCAGGGCTTGGTCTACTAATACTGCAATTCTTTATTTTTAAATGTATGCCTGCATTAATTCTCCTTTTCTCTTTTCATCTTCTAATCACAGTCTTGTTCTCTTGCGCCTTTTTGTGTGGGGATAGAAAACAGCCACAACTGTATACTATTGCTTAGATATTAGTAACCTTAAAATGCAGCTTCTTGAATCAGTCTCTACTGAGCAACAGTGTAGTTTCCATAGGAATGATCCCACGTTTATGTTTCTACACGAAAATAATACAAAATAAAATCCATTATTCCAGCTCTTCCCTCTTTCAAGAAAGAATTCAAGTTTCTAAGCCTCTCTCTGCAGTACTCTGATCATCCAAGGCATCAGGTATAATGGTGATTAATTTGAAGTAAGCCCCCTATGAAGAAAATTGCAAAGAAATGTGTCTTAAGAAGACTGCAGGCTTTAGAGATGAGAAAGATGGCTTTAGATGTTCCCCCACCAACATCCCTTGCCTTAGCCACAGTGCCAGAGAGGGCAACTAGCAGGGTAAAGTATGTTGCATTGAAGGTGGAGCCCGTTAGCAATAGGAGAAATCAGTAAGCAAATGCACTAAGCAGCAAGGCCATCATTCTCATGGGAAGGAAAGTCCAGAGTGCATAATGTGTTAGGTATGCTGCGAGCAGCTTTAGAAATCCTTCTGTAGTCCATTACCTCCAGCCTAGGGCTTTGTGTGGCTGGGAACAAAAGCAGCCCAACAATCCTCCTGCATGCCCTGCCTCTGCAAAAAGAGTTTGGAAGCAGGGAAGAATCCAGAGGGGAAGTTTCCTCTGCATGCCAGCACCAGGATCCATGGGATCTGGGCTAGGAATTCCTGTGTCTGAACCAATACATCCAGTGCATTGAGGTCAGCTGCTTGGCACTGAAGTTCTACTGCTTAGCTCCCTCACTTCCCTCATTGTTAGGAGGGTATGTCTTGGTTCTCTCTGAGGCCTGAGGGAAACAAGAGTTCCCCAGTAAAAAAAATCCAGTGTGCACCAGCATGTAAGCAAAACACTGCCACTGGCAGGAGGTTTTCATGGTAAACCACTGGATGTTTAAGTTGAAAGAAAGCTTTCAGTTAAAGATTTTGAGGAGGGCACACTGTCCTCTACTAGGGCCTGCAATCTGTTGTACTGCCTGGCAAGCTGTGGAATTAAGTCATTTGTAATCTGAACAAGAAGTAGCCAAGTGAGTTGTAGTGTTCAGGATTTTGGCAATGGGATACAGAGCTTTCTGCTCTGGATATGCTGGGTAAGACCCAGGCCATATTGATGTTAATGAGTGGAAGTTGTTGCCCTTTATTTTCTTCTAAGCGCTCTCTTAAACACATTTCATGTGTTTAGTTTGATGCCAGGGTAATCTTCCTTTGAGGGATCTGCAGACAAAATGAGGAGGAGGAAGTGTGAACAGTCTCTTCTTTCCCTATTTTTGAGCCTTAACAGGCAGACTGTGGAAACAGCAAATAAGACGGAAAGAAATGGAAACAGGAAATAAATGTCAATGGAAATTAGGAGTTAGAATCACAAAAGCTACAATCAAGACAAAGATCCAACAGCATCTTCTTTAATGTACCCAGTGATCATACAGTGGTCTGAAAGGCCAGCAGTATTCTGGGCTGCATGAAAAGAGGGATGGCCAGCAGAGTGAGGGAGATGAATGTCCCCCTCTACTCTGCCCTGAAGAGGCCCTATATGGAATACTGTATCCAGATTTAGAGTCTCCAGCTGTTAGAGCAGATCCAGAGGAGGGCCACAAAGATGCTCGAAGTGCTGGAATACATCTCTTGTGAAGTTGAGGGAGCTGGCCATACTTAGGTTGGAGAAAGGACTTCATTGCAGCCTTTCAGTACTTCAAGTGAGCATATAAGCAGGAGGGAGACTGACTTTTATGTCTGGTAGTGATAAAGGGGAATGGTTTTAAACTTTAAGATGGGAGGTTTAGATCTGATGTCAAGGAGAAATTTTTTACTCAGAGGGCTGTGAGGTGCTGGTACAGGCTGCCCAGATAAGCTCTGGATACCCCATCCTTGGAGACGTTCAAGGTCAGGTTGGATAAGGTCCTAGGCAGCCTGATGAGGCAGTCCTGCTCATGGCAGTGCATTGGAACTAGGTGATTTTTAAGGTTTCTTGCAACATAAGCCATTCTGTGATTCATATATTACTTTTTTCTTGGATATCTTGCTGCTGCTGCTTCTTTGTATTGCAGCAGCACTGACATCACCTACATCTTTTTTTCTTGTTTTGACTTACTGAGTGGAAAACTTTCCTGCAAACTATATCATTGTAAGAGGAAATCATTTGTCTCCCAGACTGTAAGTTTCCATTGGATTGCAATTGTAAATCTAAATACTAAATCAATTAAATTTTAGCATTATGTCTTACAGTGTAAGTAGGACTGAAATTAGATTAGGTACCAGAGCCCGTTTACAAACAGATTTTGTAGCAGAGAGCGTCTAATCCAAGCAAATAGACTGTCAAACTACAGACACAAAGGAAAGCAGAAGCAAAGTGATCAAAGATAATTCATCTAAATTCAAACAAGAGCTCAGGCTATCACGATAACTTCCAAGGATTCACATTTATAACCAAAAGTCTGACTTTGTCTATAATAGGATCCTATACTTCTGCATCTTTAGCAGAAGTGCAGTGAGAGGTTTGAAAGGCACTGAGAAGGAAAAAAAATAATAAAATACAATAACTGTTTCATGTTATTTATTCCACCCTGTAAAAGAGCTGTCTATGTGTTAGCCTTTACAGAAGCACCTTCTCTTCCAGGTATTTCAAACAACCACTGTTTAGCAAAGCCTCCCCTTTCTCTGATGATATTGATAACTGTTGTTCTCAGTTTACAGGCTGAAGCACAAAAAAAAAAAAAAAAAAAAAAATCAAAGGACTTGCTTAGCATCTCCTGGCATATCCAAGCTGAGGCAAGACTCCAGCAAAGACACACAATCCTAACTATTAGACAGGAGACATTTGCCTTGCATTCTGCTGAGCTATTTTGCTATTAGTCAGGGTTAGGGCTATTGCGCACAAGACTGAAAGCTGGTGTAAGCTCAGAGGAGAAGGAATAGGGAACAGGCAGAAGAATAAGCTATTGTCTCTCAGATAAAGACAGAGAGCAGAGAAGTGGCACAGGCAGCACAAGCTAATATGAGGGCGGTGATTTAACAGGTTGTGCAACAAAAGAAAAATCCTCTCTATTAGCATTTTAAGGTAGCTCTGATAAAACACAGCTGTATTGTACATTTTTAACCCACTAGTTACTGCATTTGAAACTTTAGCAAAGAGCATTCCAACAGTGAATTCAGTGTTGGTGCAGTGCTGTTTAATTTCACCCACTTGTACACCAGCTAGAGTGTCAGTAACTTCTGCCATCAGTCTCTGATTATTTTTATACTTTGTTTGACAGACACTTCTGGAAATGTCTTCTTGTTTTACGTCGTCAGCAGAGCTCCCAGGCTAAGTTCCTTACGTATCTTTAAATGCTGCTAAGCTGATTGGCATTTACTTGTACCCCCATCACTGTAAGAATCATGGGGTCTGACTTGGCAAGGAACACTTTTTCCTTTTTTTTTTTTTTCATTTTTGTTTTTGTTTTGTTTTTGAACAGAACAGCTGCCCTCCAAACTTAAGCCCATCTGGTCCTATTTGACAAATGAAGGGAGAAAAATCAAAATCAGTTCTCACTAATTAGAGGAAAATTGTACATAAACAATTGAAAGGTCTTTTCAGACTTACGGTCTGACATTTCCACAAAGAACTTAATTGCTTGCATGGGCCTAAAGGGTTATGTTCTTTTTTAAGTTGCATATGCTCTCTGCCAAATACTAGCTTGAACATGCTGTGAGTGATTTTTGGATCACCAGCAGCTCTTGCTATTTTAGGCTCTGTTACAGCTTGAAGTTGTAATTAATTTTGAGGATCCTGACAATCATAATTATGACAGTCCTGGTTTCTGATAAGGCTCACTTAACTTTTTTATAGGGAAAACTTTGATTTTAGTATTAGAAAAATAATGTCATACTGCAGATTATCACACTGCAATAAATTCCCAATTTATACAATAAACATCTGCAGTACAGGTGCAGTACAGGAAGCACTTTTCTTGTCCCATGAAATTTGTGAAGTTTTCATAAATGCAACCACCGTGAAATCAAATACTTCAGATCTCTATTGATAAAAACAGATAAAGGAAAAGACAATCAAAAGCAACCCATGATAGCAGCCTACATTTTGGATGCTTGCAATGCATATGAGAGTCAATTTCTGTTCTTTTTATCTGAAAGTGAATAGCTCCAAAGAATATATCACAACTTTAGAAGACTCTCCTGTTGAAACTACGGTCTGTGTAATAAATAAGTAGTAAGTGGAGAATAGTCTTTAGTCTGGATCTTTCTCTGCCCAAGTCAGCATGTGATTAAGCTACTCTTTGCTATTTTGATTTTTCTATCATTTTCTCTTCCCACTTCCTGTAGTTTCTCTCTAGTTTTGGTTAAAAAAAATCAAGTTTTGAACTATCTGCTATTGCAGTAAATATTATTCTGTGGGATAAAAAAAAAACAAAACTGAAAATTTCCCCACTTTTTGCCAAAAAATTAATTATTATTGAATCATTCTGTTATAGTAAACAAAAAAAATGTTGCACACACAACTTTCAGTATAGCTTATCTTCAGCCTTCACATCATTGGTTATTTACTGTAGCAACAATGACAGAAGTATTTTCCCTGTTGGATATTTAAAAACATTGAACAGAAAGCTCACTGGAGTAGGAAGCAAAACAAGTATGTGGTGGGGAAAAAAATTTTGCTGCACATTTGGATGTACTTCTGATGATCCTGTGAAATAATAATGTCTCCCTCAGCTCTTCTATGGCCTTTGAAGAGAGGGAAAACATATTGCATGTGCTCTAACCTCCAAAACTAAGCATGCACATCATGCTGTGATCACTGTTTTCTAAGATTTATCCTCTCTCTTTAGCATCCTCCCATTAGCAAAAAAAAATAAAATGGAGGATGTCCCTTGTGAAATAATATTGTACATTATTTGTAATACAGTGCTAAAGACAGCTTGTGTCTTGCAAGTTTTGGCTGATTTAGGATAGAGTATGGTCTCAGTATGTGTAAGGAAGCATTTTCCTAGGGCATGTATTTCTAACTCAAGAAGCAATTTGGTTAAGTGAGAAAAGACATACAACTCTGTGTTGTCCTGTGGCCTCAGAAAGCATGATGTCTGTGTGCACAGACAACTCTGCTGGCTTGGTGCCTAAGAATGAATGGAGAGCAATACCTGTCTTCCCATGTGCTCGAGGGGCATCAAGAAGAAGCATTTTCTGGGCTTCACCACCATGGCAATAGCAATTTTACCTGCAATCATAGCATCCTTTTGCTTTTCTTTGACAAAGAATTGCCAAAACTAAACTTATGATAATAAGTATAAGTTTACATCTCATTTTGAAACAAATCCAGAGTTCTTTCAGGGAATCTAAACCCTAAAATCATGCAAGTTTGAGGGGATATCTCTTTTTTAATCAATAATGTGAGTTTCTAGCTTCTCTTTCTCCCCCAAGAACAATCTGGCAGTATAAACTAAGTAGGCATTAAACTCCAGAAAAAAACTACAACAAAGCAAAACACAAAACAACAACAAAAAACAACAGAATGGCACTGAAAAGATTCTACTACATTATCTTCTTTTTTGTTTGTTTTGTTTTAATAATGTGTGTTAATGAAGAGTTGTTGAAAACTTGCTTTTTTTTTTTTTGGACTGGTTTGTGTAAGAATTTGGAACTTATTCTCTTTATCCTGTTAAAAAAACTCAGATTTAACATTCAAGTCTAATCAAATCTAACGATGGATGTTATAAATTCACAGTTAGCTCCACAGAGCCACTTCTGAGTTACAACCACATCCATAAAGGCAACCTTCACCCTTGAGGACCAAAACCTACCAAAGAGATTATCAACCTCCTTCTCAGTTTTTCCTTAATCCTACTTAAGTGTTTTATTTTAAAACTTGTAAACAGCAAAAACTCTGCTGCTCAGTACGCCCAGAATCTTATGTACAGCAATTTAGTAATTTACTCATTCCTGAAGCTCAATAGGATTTGCAAATTAGTGGTTGCCTCATTGAATTTTCAAATGAGCTTTGATCTGGTAGCCAATTTTTGAATACCCTTAAATACTCAATTATGGCCACCAATGAGTTTTGTACTGGTTAAAATATTTATACAGTTTCAGTTCTGTCCTTTATCTGTTCATCTCAGATGTCAAGGCTTTTGGCTGTCCTGGAATAGCTAATTCCCTTCTGCTGAAACAACTCTGGTCTTTTATACTAAGCTGTCACTAGCAGTAGGACTGGAATCCAGGCCTTTCTTCCTTACCTCAAATTGTACTCATGCTCTCCCTTTCTTAGACTAGTAAATTAAAATATCGATTAATTTATCTCTCAGTATAGCCTCTAGTCTGGTTGTTTTAATTTTTTCTTTGTGGTGCAAAGAAGGTACTGAACCCAGAAATGAGAGTGTTCAATTATTGAGTGATTAATGACAGAGAAAAAATGAGATCTGTGATACCCACAGGCTCTAAACTGTACTTATTGAAAGACCTGTTCAGTTACTCCAGTTTTTCTTACCTGCAAATTTTACAGCATGTACTTGGTTAAGGAGCAAGGCAGTAAAGATACATAGAAGTGTTCTGGATCAAGTGCTGGATACTTCACCTTATTCTTCTTGGCCTCTCACCAGCACTCTGCGTCCACTCAGTTTAGATGTGGTATCTGTGACTCTCACTTCACTTTCTTCTATTTTGTCTTCAGCCCAAACCTATATCCCTTAAGAAAATCTAATACATATTTTTAAAACACTGAGAAATTCTTAACGCACTAAGTATCATACCTGATCTAGTAGCAACCCTACTGTACAATCAAGGAAAAATAATATAATTGAAAAGTACAGTCAAATGGATGTATAATCAAAAATAAACCAATAAGGAGTTAGGCACAAGGGGAACAAAGAGAAAAATAGGTGGAACGCTTACCCATGCAGAGGGCTCACAGTAAAGGACTCCAAAGGAGTGGATCTCTCAGAAGAGATCCTTCCTCCCTGGCAGTCAGCACTTAAATGGGTCTAGGAGAGGTGGAGCCTGGCTCCACCCCTTCCTGCAGCACAGGTGAATTGCTTTCACCTGTGCTCCCAGGGCTGACATATTGCTTGCCTCAGATAACTAATCAAGGGTTCAGGCTGTGATTCAGTAGCTCCCATACACCTACCCACAGGAAGGCGGTTGGAGCTCAATGATCTTTAATGTCTCCTCCAACCAAGGCAACCCTATTTTGTTGAGTCTGTTGATTCTGTCATATTTAGTCTCTGAAAGTGGCTGTGCAAGGTCTCTGGGGGCATCTCACCAGTAGCAGTGATAGAGGTAAGAAGCTCCTGCACAAAACCTGGCTCCAAGGACTCTTTGTCCTCCCAACATATTCCCAGGTTTTAGGATTCCTGAAACACTGAGAGTACCAACAGATCTTCTAATAAAATCTTCAGAACTGACAAAACATCAATTTTTTTGGCTGTCAAAAGGAAGAAAAGCAAAAGAAAAAAGCAAAGCTAAATTAAGCACTTCGCTACAGGAGGTGAGCCAGGCAGATCATATGAGGGATGTGTGCCCTAGCAAATCCTGATATCCAGAATCCATCCCATCCTCAAGGCTTCCCTCTAACTGGACGATTGTCCCCCTTCTGTGTGCTGGTTGCTGCAGAGTCCAGTGGGGCACTGAGGCAGACGGGCACTGGAGTGAGGTGTGCAGCTGATGAGCACAGCTGTGGAAAGAATTACAAGGCCAAGGCTTCTTTTTGGCTTTGGCCCTTGGATGCTTGAGCTTAGGCAGAGCACTGCCCATTGTTGCCAAAGACCCCTTTGCAGGCTTAGCCTTTGGAGTATAATATCCCTCCAGATGTGAATGTATAACAGGCAACTCAGGAGGTAACAGCTTAATTGTTCTTTAGCTAGTAACTCTCTGTCCCGACCATTAAAACATTTTATGCACTGTTCAGAGTTTGTACATTGTAGTAGCAATTACACCAAAATAGATAAAATAAAACAGACTGATAAACTGAATTGTTTGTTTTCCCTTAGTTTTCTTTCCAGACCTGCTATAATGGTTTGTAATAACAGAAAGAGTATAAATAATGCTAATGAATAGGGTTGTTGTTAAGTCATGGAGTGGATTCTGCCCATACCTCACTACTGAATTCCTGTGTGACATGGGGCAGACCTCGCAGTGATCCTGTTCACCTTTTGTAAAGGGAGAAGAATGCTTCATTTTCTATCTATCCTGTGTATGTCTTATCTTCTGAGATGTATTGTGTTAGGAATTAATCTTCTGACCTGACATGAAAGTTCTTCTTAAAGCATTACCTGATCATTGTAAGGTCTCTCTGGACTCAGAACTTTATTTACTCTGAAAATCCCACCAGTACTCTACTTTGGTTGCAATTGCATGTCCAGAAATTAGTCCCAGTCGTCAAATCTTCCCTCTTTCTCAGAAAAATTTGACTGCGTATATCCAATAGGCAGTAATTGCTCATCATCTAAAATAAATTTTAAATACTTGCAAAGTTGCAGAGATGTTAGCCAAGTAAATATATATATATATATATATATATAAAAACCAATGCATATTTATTTAAATAAATAGTGGTAAATGAGTGGTGTCTCCAATATAAAAATGAATAAACAAACAAAAAAACGTAACAAAAATCACTCCCAAACCTGAGTTGAGTTAAAATGCATTACCAAAATTATACAAGAAGATTGAAAGATTTTTTAATTTAAAAGGGACAATGAGGAATGGTGACCCAAAACAAACATCAGCTGTAGATTTTTGTGTACTTGCCATTCATAATCAAAATTGTTGATAACATTCATAATCAAAATTGTTGAGAACATCCAGACTTGCTTAGAAAGATGTATGCATATAGTTGTATGTATTCTATCCCAAGAATTTGTTCCAGTGACTGATATGCCTTACATTTAAATTGGAGTGTTTTTTTTTTTATTATTTTGAATAGTTTTGCATTTAAATAATTTGTTCTTCCTATTTATTTATTTATTTATTTATTTATTGTACAAGGTACAAGAGCCTTCTAGTACTTCATATTTCTCAAAGTGCCAGGCACTGAACGTTGCCATTATGAAGCACACTATCAGGGGTCTATAAAAATGCTAACAAAAAAAAGGAAAAAAAAAGATTTTCTTTTGTGTACTTGAAGCAGTTTCCAACTATTTCAGAAGAGTTGAGTATCGAAGTCCAATTCCCTTGCAGAAAATGTCTTGCCTGAAGTTAAGGACAGCAAAACAGTTCTAAGATTTAAAAAACAAGCAATCAAGAGGGCCAAAAAGCCACAACTAAATAACTATTCATATATTGAGTTTTATGAACAAAAAAAAAAAAACAAAAGGAGTAGAAAACATTTAAAAAGCACCTGTGAAATCAGTAATGAACTAATGAACTCCATTCTCCTCTAATTCCTAAAAATATGCATGATGTCACCCTAACTAATTAAAATTGGTCAAGTACCTTTTAGTATTTGGGAAGAAAATAAAAAGCTTATTCTTAACATAAAGTGGACACCAGAACATATCCAGTTTGTTCTGTGAAGGGGGATAAATTACATGTTTATTTATAGCTTGTGAACTGGGATTACAAAATGTGGGCTCCCAACACTTGCTATTGGAGTATTGCGCACCCATGCATAGAACACGCTGTAGCTATGCAGTCTCAGAGTGAGTCTGCAGCTCGACAAAGTGTCTGTTGAACAGTGAAGAAGGTATCTAAGCAAACCTAAAATAATAGAGCACTTAAACTTCTCTTGTCTTATGTTATATAAAGTTAAATGTCTACTACAGCACTTATTTCGTCTGATTGTTCAGTGAGATTTTTTAACTCTTTTTTCTTTCATCTCATTTAGTTTTCTGACAATACACATATTTCTTTTGTTGGGCCGTATAGAATATTCTACTTTCACATGCTTTCTGAATCACTGATATGTCATGTAGATCATGAATCTCTCTGGCTCCAAGACCCATGATTCCACTTCTCCTGACTTGCTTTGTGCTTTCCTTCCTCCTTGCACTTGGGAAATAGGGCCAGAGAGAAGATAAAAGGATATACAGTAATAGGTGCATGCTGCCTAGGGGAGACCCTATACTTAAGGGGTCTTGATAAAGGCAAAATCCTAAACAAAATCATAACCATCACGATCAAGTGACCTGATGTGACAAGGAGTCTCTGAATAAATCCTGAGCAGAGTTTATTTTTCACACTGACTGATGCTGCCTTTTTTTGAGCTGAGGAAGTGGCTATTTGTGTGGTCTTAGAAACAAAGTCAGAGCGTAGCCTGCAAATGGAAAGATGATGTTTTCCTGGGACAAAAAGTGTGAGGTGTGACTGTGTCTTTGTTGGTACACTGTTTTGCTAACCTATGGTGTATCCAACTGAATGACTCATTCAATAGTCCATGCAGTAAAACTCCATCTTTAGCCACATATAATAGTAAGAACTACCAAAATATGTTTAAACATCTACATAGCAGCATCAAAAGAAGTGAAAAAAAAAAACAACACAGTTGCTTAATATCACAGAAAGGACATCATTTTAGAAAAAGAACTTGGACTATGAACTTTAAATGAGCTTATGCTTTTTTCTAACCTGGGAATGAAAAAATATATATATAGTAATGAATGATCTTTGCATTCACCCGTGAAATCCAACACTACCATAGATGTTTTTTTAACTCCTTTAGTCAACTCAGACAATCCTTCTAGAGGGAAAAATGTGAAAGTCATAAAAAAGTGCATACCAGAATATTGCATGTAGGTATTTAGAGCTCAGTGAACTACAAGCTTTCCCACTGGATTCATTTACTCTACAAAGTAACTCCTCCTAAAAGATGGGCCAGTACAATTAAATATTTGGTCAGTATTTCTCAGTAAGATTTTACCACTTTAATAAGCTCCAGGGCATATTTAGCTCATATTCAAATGAATAGACAACTTTCTATCGACTTTGAAGGAAGATTGATAGAGCCTTTTAACAGCAGTCTGCTGGCCCCATGTGCACTTTCATAAATGTACACCTCTTCTAGCATTATTTTTAGTTTTCTATAGTATTAAAATGAGGTAAATAGTATTCAATTTAACATCTGATTTCTCAAATCTGAAGTTTCTGTTGATGTAAAGTGAAATTTTGTTTGATAAGATTCTTCATGGGTGAATTTATAGCATTTTAGTTTTTACTGAAATAGTACTGCAAAAATTATAAAATTTATTTCACACTTGATTCCATTTCTTATTTCATTATACGAATGTTTAGCTATTGAAAAGTCTCAGCACCAGTAAGAACATTAGATTATCTTTTGAGAAATGAAGACTATTCAGCTAGACAGCTGAGCAATTAAAATTTATTTAGAAACATTCCAATGTATTATTTATTAATAATATTGATATATTCTAAAATCTACTTATATGTAATAATTAATCCAGCTATATTTCCTTTTAATTTATAAATTGTATTAAGCGGTACAAGATATGCAGAAAGAAATGATTGTATCTCATACAGTCATTGTGATATTTAGTGCCATTCTTTATAATCTGTCACTTAAGACAGTCACTAGTTGCCATTAATGGACTTTGTCCATCTAACCACTTCAATCAGCGCTAAAGAAGGTTTATAATTATAAACCAGATCACACTATTTTCAGCAATATATCAATGCCCACTGTGGAGCTGATTATCTCAGTGAAACCTCCTCTAAGAGCATATTCGCAATGAACTATTCAGATAGGCATTCAGTGTTCTGTGGAAGGTGGAAAAAGTAACCTCTCAGGACCTTGTCCTACGTGCCTCGTAGCACTTTTGCTAATTTCTGGCAAGAAGGTTGGCTAATGTACTGAGCTAGGGATCAGTAGCTACATCTACACCAAGCAGAGCAGAGTACTGTTGACCAACGCCAACCATTGCCAGCAGGCTACTCAGGATGGGTTTGATTTATGGCAGCTCAGGCTGGATGGAGAACATCAGATAGAACATCATAGCATCCATAGGACAGCTGCTTTCCCAGAAGTTTTATGAGAAAAAAAAAAAAAAAAAGTACTTTTAGTACTTTTTAGTACTAATTTAGTTTTTTTTTTTTTTAGTTTTAGTACTTTTTTTAGTACTTTTTTTGTTTTAGTACTTTTTAGTACTTTTTAGTACTAATTTAGTTGTACTGAAAAATTCAGTAGATGCAGATTAACCAGGGGAAGGTGTGTCAGAAGGGTTTTATCCTCTACTCCCAGCAACACCATCTTCCTCTGCTTCGTTACATGCTTACTATAATGAATGCTGTACTGTCTTCCAGTCATATTTGACTACTGCAGCTGCTATTAAACATTATTTTGCTAAACGTTTATGCTCCTATAAATGTTGAAGGTTCCTAGCAGGTTAAGCTTTTGGTAGTAAAAGAAAAGTGTTCAGAACTCATTAAAGTATTTAATTTTTCAGGAACAAAGAAAAGAGAGAACCTACAGATATTTCTTTTAAAATAAGAGGTGGGCAAAACTAGTGAGGGGTCCCAGCCAGGTCCTTAATAAAACGAATGATGTCTGTTTTCCCCAGAGAGCTCATGACGCCACTTTGGAGTCTGCAGTCAGCAAGAAGCAGCTCATATTGCACACCGCATGATACTGGAATATGACTAATAAACATCAGGAAGTCCCCAACGGCTGCAAATTTGGCAGCACTGTCCAAATTGGCATGTCATGTTGTTCATGTACCGTCTGAGCATACTTGGGCCCAGTGTCAAGCTGATAGTAGATCCCTGGGTTCTGACTTATGGCATCTTGCTGTTTAAAAGAACCTGGCAAATGAAATAACATGGTTCTTGCGTTGAAGCCTGGAGTACACTGAGCTGAGCAACGGGAAGCCAAAACTTCTGCAGCACCTTTCTGGCTTAAATAATGCTGTAAACTTTCCTTGCTAACATTCGTATGCACATTTATATTAAAAAATATATTCAAACCACATCTGGGAGTTAGTATAAAAGGTTGGTATCACTATGTCACATTTTTGCTGCTAAATCACAGCCGTCTTAAAAAGAGTTTTGAATGGAAATGTTGGTAGGCCATTAGCTAAAGTATAGCAGAGAATGGTGCTGCTACAGTAAGAATGATTGCAACTCAGTTTAGCAAATTACAAAATACTTGTAAACAGATGAGGCTTTAAGCCTATTCATTAGACTTATTTTCTGACTAGTTAAAACAGACTTCTTATTTCTTGTCCGTAAACATCCCTAGGCAGCAAAATCTGTCACGGATAAGTCTGGTGTGACAAAGTTTATTTAGTTCTAGAATACAGTAGTCAGAAAAATGCAAGCAACCACATATGGTGACATAGCTCCCTTAAGTCTGTAAAGTCAGAGGGAAATTTTCTGGTTAAAAATTCTAATATGTTATAATAATGTATGTTATCCTACTAAAAATTAGATATCTGTGGGACCAGCCCAGAACAATGGGGCTGCTAAGAATATAATTACAAAAAAGTGAAACCATTGTCAGAAATAGTCTCCGGCTGGAGGGTTGTATGGTGGGAAAATATTTTAACAGGGTTTCTTATTAGTGTGTTTGTTCTCAAGATGTAACACGGTGGAATACGGTGGAATGCTCACTATATGCATTCCTCTATTAGATGATAAACAGCTTGTGGCGATCTTATTCTAAAAATATCTTTTAAGCTTTTCACACAGAGGGTGGTGACGCATTGGAACAGGTTGCCCAAGGAGGTTGTGGATGCCCCATCCCTGGAGGAATTCAAGGCCAGGCTGGATGTGGCTCTGGGCAGCCTGGTCTGGTGGTTGGTGACCATGCCCATGGCAGGGGGCTGAAACTAGATGGTCATTGTGGTCCTTTTCAACCCAGCCATTCTGTCATTCTATGAAGCTTTTTGCTATATATCATGAGTATTTCACAGACTAGTACACTGCACACTGACTTGACACACCTATGCTACAGGAGCAAAGATGTTACAGCACTGGATAAGCAGATCTAGAGAAGACAGAACTTATAATAAGCCAGCAGCATGCATGGTAGCTCATAGCACTGAAAGCCAAGCCTACCCTTGCCAACAGTTCACAGCCAAAGTGTCATAGCTTGTACACCCTGACAGTTTGTTACTACTCATATGGGAGTACTGTATCTGCAGTAGGGCTCTATGAGCAGACAAAATATAGGCAAAACCTGGCAAAAGCAGGAGGTGAAAAAAGTTAGCTGGCATATTTTTATTAGTTCCATTCTTTTGTCACTTGCCTATTGGTGGTACTGTATAAACTCAGCGACGTATTCTAGTAACAGGTTTATTTATACAGCATTGTAACTAAACCTAGTTTTATATAGAGCAATAGAGAATTTCTGTGCAACATTACAAGTATATCCTATGATTAAGTAGTTTGGGTGTTAATGAATGCTTACATATTTGCATGTTGTAGTACCTTAATAGTCCAAATGAATAAGAAACCTACAATTTTATAGTCAAAGCATTTTATACTCTTGTATTTTTTCCAGCCCTGTGTTAAATTATTTTTCCTTGAACGTGAATGGCAAATAGGTGCCTTGGTGGAGACCTTACGTTAAGCTTTTGCCCACTTCTACTACTTGTTATTCTTAAAAATCCAGTCATTATTGTGGGCTTTCTTAAAAGCACTTCCTTTTCAGGTGAAATGGAAGAGCTCTTCCTCCGTTCTTTTCATGTTAGCAACACATCACTCAGACAAGGTTATGAAACTTCTCAGTTTAGCATTATGCAAACTCTAGATGCACACTGCAGTTCTGCACTTCTCTGGAGTTCACAAAATGTATATCATGCTTTCCATGAGTACAACCTGTAGAACAAGGTCCTACAAAAGCAAACCTGCAAAACTGCAGAAATTATTCATGCAGATGCCTTGCTACAGCTTTAGTGTTAGTTATGTTTGGTTTTCATATCACTATGTATATAAATCATGAAAGAACATACAACTATCTGCAGTAGCTAAAATGCATCTCTGACCCGTAGTATGCATATAATGCATCAATGGCATGGCACTTTCACAAGTGTAAATTACAACGTCTGAGTCAAGTTGTCATATAATTTGTTTTTTCTGTACTCAGAATTTCTGCCAAGTGAAATTCTGATCCAACAGAAATCAATGGGAACCTTCCCTCTGATTTTTGTAAGGCCCAGGTCTTCATATCCTCCTTTTCTAAACGTGTACAGTGGTGAGTTTTTCAATTCTTTTTTCAGGGCTATGTTACAGTAGTTCCTATTCTTAGACAATTGCCAATAAATGGTTCTGGCTTTTATTGTTTAGTTTAAAAGCATTAAGTATTGAGGGGAAAAAAAAAATCACTACTTGAGTTATTGTTTTCTTCCATAAAATCAGGTTTCACCAGCTTTAGAGAAACATAAATAAGCATTTCCTGGAATATACCTAAGATTCCCCTTTTGTGCTGGGCCATCCTATTCTCCATTTGCAAGTACATAATAAAGAAATTGCTAAGCCTGTTTCTAGTATTTGTCTTCATGGTTTCAGCGTTGTTTTCTAAGGTAGAATCTTTCTTCCTTCACAACTCACAGCATTTTAATACTTGCTTGTAAGAAAAAAAGAGCAATCCAACAGTGGTGAATTTTCACAACACTAAGAATAAATCTATGAAGTCTATTTAACAGAGCTATAATGGGATGATATTGTCCTTAGTATAGGTGTAGAATAATAAAATCATAGAATGGCTTGGGTTGGAAGGGACCTCAAAGATTGTCTAGTTCCAACCCCCCCTGCAGTGGGCAGGGTTGCCACCCACTGGATCAGGCTGCTCAGGAATTCATCAAGCCTGATCTTCAACACCTCCAGGGATGGGACATCCTCTTCTCTGAGCAGCTTGTTCCAGTGCATCACCACCATCTGAGTGAAGAATTTCTTTCTAACCTCTAACCTAAACTTCTCCTATTATAGTTTATATCATTCTCCCTTGTTCTATCACTATCTACCTGTGCAAAAAAGTCAGTCCCCCTCCTGCTTCTAAGCTCCTTTCAAGTACTGGAAGATCACAAGGAAATCCCCCTGAAGCCTACTCTTTTTCAAAAAATCCCAACTCCCTCAACCTTTTATTATAGGAGAGGCACTCCAGCCTTCTGATCATCTTAGTAGCCTCTCCTCTGGACCCACTCCAACAGCTCCACATCCTTGCTGGTTTTGGGTCTCCAGATCTGGATTCAGTACTCCAGATGGGGCCTCCTGAGGGCAGAGTAGAGGGGGGGCAGTCAATTCCATCTCTCTGCTAGCCACCCTTCTTTTGATGTAGCCCAGGATACCAATGGCTTTCTGGATTACAGGCACACACTATTAGCTCATGTTCAGTTTTTTGTCCATCAAGATCCCCAAGTCCTTCTTGTCAGGGCTGCTCTCAAGGAATTCATCTCCCAATCCATACTCATATCTAGGATTGCCCTGACCTAAGTATAACACCTTGCATTTGGCCTTACTGAACCTCACTAGGTTCTTGTGGGCTCACTTCTCAAGCCTGTTTGGGTCCCCCTTGTTGACCCCATCCCTTCCTTCTATCATATTGACCGTATTATACTGCTTAATGTCACCAGCAAACTTGCTGTGGATACACTCAATCCCACAGTCTAAGTCATCGATAAAGATGTTGAAGACCACCAGTCTCAAGGCAGATTCCTGAGGAAGACCTCTTGTGTCCTGTCTCCGTCTGGATTTAGAACTACTGGCAGCAATCCTCTGGTTACAACCATCAAGCCAATTCTTTATCCACTGAACAGTCCACCCTTCAAACCTGCATCTCTCCAATTTAGAAATGAGGATGTGGCATGCTACCATATCAAAGGCCTTGCATCAGTACAGGTAGACATCATTGGTTGCCCTACTTGGTCCACCAATGTCATCTTATGATGTTAACATACTTCAAGAGGAAAAGAATTTAGAAATAATTAAAAGTAGGAAGAAATACTATCCTGTGGTGGAGTATGTTCTACTTCTGTAAAATGAAGTTCAGTGCTCTAAGGAAACCCTAAAATCTATTACATTTATTACAGAAAGTGAACTAAAATAGGGAAGGCTATCTGGCCTGCTTTGGTAGAAGATCTGGCTGCCTTACTGATTAGCGTCTGCTCTGCTTCCCTCTGCTCAATGCCACTTTGTAGACTCTGAGTATCCACCTCTCAAAATGGCTGTTGAAAGACGGCAGGCCATCTGGGTGTGGTTATCAGGATTGTAGTTCTGTTCCTAATGCCAGAAGATACAACAGATATTTTGAGATGCCTGTACCAGGCGTCAGAGTACCTTGGCGAATTGTTCCTAGTGTTCTTCCAGGTCCCTGGCAAACCATGTGTGCTGCTGGGAGCAGAAGGGATAATGGGGCCCTAATGCATAGCCTGCAGAGACATGGGGTGAAAGTGATCTTGTTTCAGAAGAATAGGATGCTTGGAAGACATTACTTATGCAAAAGTACTACCTAATGACTGAGTGCAGAAGTATGGAACCTATGAAAAGTTCTTAGCACAGACATGCCTTTGTCACATGCATTTTTTGTTGACAAAAAGGATTCTTTTGCTATGATGTGCTACACAGGCTTCCACAGTTCTTTGCTGACTGCAAGCTTCTGTGTATTTACAGCTTTGCTATCTATAGTGAGAAAGCAATACTTAGAGGTTCTCAGCTGTTTAAAGATGGCCTAAACTTCTTGTATAAAAGTAAAATGTGAGTGAGCAAAATGCATTTTCTTCATTTCTCAATTCCTGGTGATTTTACTCTGCATTTTACTCTGCATTTTTTAATTATCTGACATTAAAATAAAGAAATATGAAGGAGAAACATAAGAATTTTTAAAAATTCCTTTCAGTTACACTTTTCAGTGTGTGGATGGGAATTGTTCTTTTATTTGTTTTGTTTTATTTAGTGAGAGGACAAAATAAAAAGACAAAAAGTGTCAAGATAGAAATACAAAGAAAGCAAAAACCCTTAGTAGTAAATCATCTTTGCTGTATTACATAAAAACAAATTCAAAACTTCTGTAGAGGCTGAAAAGCATCATGGAACTTCAACATCCATAACCCTGGGAATGATTAATTCACCACATGAAAAATTAGATTAAACCAACTATTATATCTGTTGTGTGCTTTCAAGAGGTTTTTTTTTCCACATTAAAAAATTATGAGTTGCTTCATTTAAAAGGCTTAAAAGGATTTTTAATGAAACTGTTTAAGGGAAATTTAATGGTAGAAAACCAAACTTCAATATGAAAATTTGAAGATGTATCTTTAGCAGTATTTGGAGAAATACATAATGAATTGGATGAATCCCTTACTGGAGCATATGCAATAGGAAGAAGATGGTTGAGTTACATATATATCAACATTTCTTCCATAGTTTGTATTTTTGAATGTCTGTCTGTTTGCCCAAACATGCATCCAGTATTGTACTTAAAGCTGGAGAAAAGTGTACCTGGACTGGATCTAACAAGAGTAAGATTCAGTTCTCCTGATTTTTCTGAATACTTTTTTAACCTATTGATCAAGGTAATTCCTTTGTCAGGCTGTTAAGAAATAACACTACACCATCAGGAGTATTTCTTTGAATGGATTGGCAGTCATTGCAGTGGTGATATAAAGAACCAAAGCTAATCTGGTCATTCACACCTCTTTTCAGACTCACTGGACCAAATGTGTTGGTCTCTTTGAATCTATGTCTAAATTGGAGGAATTAGGGATGCTTTTGAACTTATTTGTTCAACTTATTTCTGGCTGTATTGAAACCCCAGAGCAGATCAATATCAAAGGCATGCATAGGTGCCTCAGTTTCTCCTGGAAGAAAACTGATTAAAACCTAGTGACTATGTTCCCAGTGACTTATTCTTGCTACCAGGACAAAAACAGATTAGAATTCTCGATATCCTTGCTATTGCATGTGGAATTTTGCAGTCTACTGAATAGTTGGCTACTACACTGTCTTGATTCCAGAGGTTTTCAAAATGGACAAGATTTGCTTCTTTAGCCCCTTTTTACAACAAAATATTAAAATTTCTGTGTGGCTGTACATTCCCTGCTTGTAGTTTATGTCTTGCCCCACTCATTTCTGATAAGAGATCAAAGTAATCTTCAGACTAGGGGATGCTTAAATTGAGGGTTCTGAGTCTTCTGTATTTGGAATTCATAAGAGAGAGACCAAAGTGCTTCTCCAGATTCAGGGGACTTCTATTCTCCCTGCAGGAAAAGGAAAAGATATAGAAAGAAGGAGGATGACATAAGCAATAAAATAAGACATAGGTGATATACCCAGCTTTGGAAATGTCCTGGTTTCAGCTAAGACACTGTTAACAGCACACAGATGTTTTGGTTGCTACTGAATGTAGGGAGTGCGATCAGGGTGGGGTTGGAAGAGTCACCACCATGATGCCACAGGGCATGGCAGAGCCAGGACAGCTGACCTGAATTAGGCAAGAGTTATTTTACACCATGAGACGTGACGCAGAAGGCTATAAAGCTGTGGGGAGTTGGCTAGAAGTTGGCTACTGCTTGGGGACTGGCTGAGCTGATTGTTGGTGAGGCATTGCTCTTCTTGTGTGGTGTCAGCTGGTAAGCAGCTGTATTGTCAACAGGTGGTAATTTTTTGTGTGTATATATACATATATATATATAGTTGCTATTGTATTTTTGTTTTCATTTTCTTTTTCTGTTCTAGTAAATAGTTTTTATAATGACCCATGAGGTTTTTTCCCCAGTTCTCTCCTCTACCCCACTTGGGGAGGAATGAGAGTACAACTGTGTGATCCCAAGATGCCTTCAGAGTTAAACCACAATAGAAAATCTGGGCTGACACAGCTTAGCTCTTGAAAGACCAAGTTGTAGATTGTGATAGGGCTTCTAAATCTTATTAATTTAAATATTTTGTATAAATGAACCAAAATAGTCTTTCTCAGTGCAGTTAAGATTTTAAGAAATATGATAATTTGTGTTATAACACTCATTTTTAGTCAGAATCAACATCAGTATCAAAGCAGCTTGGTGATAAGGATGCAAGAACAATGCAACTTGAGACCTCTGGCAAGATTTTCAGTTGAAGGAGTTATTTAGACAAGCTTTTTATTGTTGTGGGAGAGTTATTATGTTGCAGTTCCAGAACCATGAGTTTAAATTATACTGAAGACCGTCTTCCAGTTTCTCAAGGTAAATAGGTACGTCCTCATTTGGGCTGAAGAACCATAGTACAACTGTCACTAGCTCCTTAAGTCTCTTGTGTGCTATAGATCACACAAGCTACCTTGACCATTTAAGCTCCATGAGCAAGCTTATGGTTCTTTGAAAAACTAGCAAACAAAACCTAGCTTAAAAATTAACACAGAACAGTCATATTTTTATTTCCACTTTCTTCAATACTTTTATGTTCTTTCTTCCATCCTTCAAATAGTATACAAGATGAATGGAGGCAAATGCCCAAATTTTCATGAGGCATCTCCTATGGATGACTTCTAATTTTGAGAGCTGTGCCATTAGTGTCTTATCTGACTCAAAGAAGGTGTGTGAGAAGAATAATGAAGAGGCCTTTTATCATCTGTCACTTGAACTAGGAAAACAAAGAGGCATATAAGTTTGCAAACAGCAGCAAAGTTTTCCTTACTCATCTCCAGTGTAAGGGTGGGATGGTCAAAAAGTCTGACCTTTCTTTATCTAAAAGGGTGATTACTTCAGTTATACGCTTTCAGCAGAAATGGACATCTGTCATAGGAGCTAGCTACCTCTCCTAGAAATTAAACATACTACAACATGTGGCTCAAGCCATAAAGTGCTAGCTAGTTTCTCTGTTCAGATTGCAATTTTTTTTTTTTTACCCTTGTGATTTATTAAATAAGTTGATTCTCTTGATTTGAGAATAAAAATTCCTACTTATTGTACGCAAGGGACACAATATACTGCAAAAAATGTTGTTTGACAGGAGCTCATGATTTTGTTCCAGCTACTGGAATGGATGAGGTATTTCACCTAGGGAAGTACTTCAATTAGCCTCTGTTTTCCTATACACTTAAATATGAAGTTCTATGGGAAGGTTTTCCTATCAACTAGATGAACAAAGAACACTCAATATAAGAGTCCCACCCTTGACTGATATGCATTTTATTCCCCAAATCCAGCCAGGTCTGTAAGTCTTTATTGCTTTCCCAAATTAGTGTTAACTTGAGTTGTATACGTTTTTGTGGTAAATATGAAGCTTTGGCAGGGAAAGACAGCACTTGTGTATCATGTTTAGCATCAATTTATCTTCCTCAACTGGAACATCTCATTATGCCTGTGGAGACTTAAATGAAACCTCTGCTTTTTCCTTCTTTAAACATCTTTCTCCAAGACTCATGCAATGTGTTACATCATTCTGATGGGAAACAAGAGGATTCTTTTCAGAGCTTGTCAGTGCTGCTCTTTAATTAGTCAGAAAAACTATTGCAGAGTGACAGCAATGTTCCCCAAGCCCAGCTACAGCAGCAGGTAAGATGAGACCCAAAGGTAGAAATCAACTTCTGATGTCCAGTATAATATTGCTAGATGCTAATCACCACAAATCATGGTAACAGTAGTGCTGTTCCTGTAATTTTTTTTTCTTTCTTTTTTTTTTTAATTTAGATATGTCTTCTAATGCTGCAAACTTAGTTTACTCTTATAGTAGTTTTACTGTAACTCTAATCACCATATAGGATGAAACAACCACTGTACCTGAAGATGTTACAAAGAATCATTTCTTTTACATATTTATGATTCTCTTCTTCCTTTTTTGTTTTTGTTTGTGTTTCACCTTTTTTCATATGTTTTCCATATAGTTAGCACTGTTAATTTGCGAAAGCACTAGGACAGATACTTGCTTATGACTCCTGTGGAGTTGAGGAAGCCTCACTGACAACATTCAACACCTGATTCTTCTGTAGATAAAATGTGTTTACAGTCTTATGATGAGGTACCTGGGTGACCAAATCTCTGTACCTTTGAAAGAGTCTGCTGAGCTCAGACTTTGCATGGTTTCTTGAAAAACATAATTCCTGCATTATTTCCACAGGTTTTTGTTTTGTTTTGTAAAATAGCGTTGGAGACATTTGTCTTTTATGATTTATGATTTTATGTTGGTTTGGATGGGCGTATGCTCCGCTGGGTGAAACACAGGCTGGGCGGCCGAGCCCAGAGAGTTGTAGTCAGAGGAGTTAAGTGCAATTGGTGGTTTGTCCCCCAGGGCTTGGTACTGAGGCCTCTTCTATTTAACATCTTTATTAATGATCCTGATGAGGGGATTGAGTGCACCCTCAGTAAGTTTGCAGATGATGTCAAGTTGGGAGAGAATGTTGATCTGTGTGAGAGGAGAAGGGCACTACAGAAGGACCTGAATAGACTGAATCAATGGGCCAAGGTTAACTGTATGAGTTTCAATAAGGCCAAGTGTCGGGTCCTGCATTTTGGTCACAACAACCCCAGGCATCCCTATGGGCTTGGGGAGGAGTGGCTGGAAAGCTGCCTGATAGAAAGAGACCTTGGCGTACTGATGGATAGTCAGCTGAATATGAGCCAGCAGTGTGCCCAAGTGACCAAGAAGGCCAATGGCATCCTGGCTTGTATCGGGAATGGTGTGGTGAGCAGGACTAGGGAAGTCATCCTGCCTCTGTACTTGGCATTGCTGAGGCCTCACCTCGACTACTGTGTTCAGTTCTGGGCATCTCAGTGCAGAAAGGGCATTGAGGTGCTGGAGCAGGTCCAGAGAAGGGCAACAAGGCTTGTGAAGAGCTTGGAGAATATGCCCTATGAGGAGAGACTGAAGGAACTGGGGCTGTTCAGTCTGGGGAAAAGGAGGCTGAGGGGAGACCTTGTTCCTCTCTTCCAATATCTGAAAGGTGCTTACAGCGAGAGTGGGGTTGGTCTCTTCTCACTGGTGACAGGACGAGGGGAAATGTTATTAAGCTGTGCCAGGGTAAATTTAGGTTGGATATAAGGAAACACTTCTTTACAGAAAGTGTTGTTAAGCACTGGCATAGGCTCCCCAGGGAGGTGTTTGGGTTACCATCCCTGGATGTGTTTAAAAAACTTTTGGATGTGGTGCTCAGGGACATGATTTAGTGGAGGGTTGTTAGAGTTAGGGTAGTATGGTTAGGTTGTGGTTGGACTTGATGATCTTTAATCTGAGCAGTGCTATGATTCTATGTGAGAATTAAATTTTAACTGACTGATATATGAGTAAATGCCAGGGAATTATCAGAAAATTTTTAAGTATTAACAAAATGTACCTTTTCTATTATGATTGTATGAATGGAGTTATAACATGAATTGAATATTGCAGAATTAAAACTATAAAACCTAGATAAAATCAACAGAAGATGAACTGGCAGTTCTTGAGGCTAAAATAAGGCATGGAGAATGGTTCCTTAATATTAAATAAAATTCTATTAAGTTGAAATTATTAATAAATTACCTACTAATCTGCCTCAAAAATCTTAATTTAGTTGTAAATATGTATTTTTTTGAATTAGAGAATTATAATATAGACACTAAATATTTCAAACATTTGTGTACAAACTACACGTGTGGTGTTTGTCATACAAATTTATGTATGGGCTCACTTTAAACAGAGCACAAGTGGGAAAAATATGGACCAATGTCAACACCTTGTTATCTCAACATTATAAATGTCACCAAACTCAGCTGCTACAAGAGTGCAATTCGTCCTTCCATTGACATTTCTTAGAGCTGATAATACAGGCTACAGCTATTGCGGAACCTCAGAATTCAGACTAAGAAATCTTTCCAACTGCAGATAATACTTAAGCTTCTTCTTGAGAGGCCTGCTCTTCCACAACTAAAATCGTAAGGATTTGCATTGCTTAGCACTTTCCAAAGTTAAAACTAGGGGCATTATTTTTTTTCTTACTCAAATTTTCATTAGAATACTAATGACATTAGGAAAAAAGGAAACCCATCTACATGCATGTTGAAAAGTTCTTTTGCAGTTCTTCTGATGAAGCCAGCTTCCTCCACAGGGAACCAGAGGCACTCATATTTTCTTACTGTCACTTTCTTGTATGCTATGTCAATATTTCTTTGCTTTTCCAGATTTCTGTACTTGAGAATAATCCTTGAAACAAACCTTATGACAGACTGAAACCTTTTTGATCTTATGACAGTGTTACCTCACCAGTACCTGGCCCTGCTAGAAATCCTGTTTGTTGTTACTATTCATTTTCAACTGTGATAGTGAAGAGGATAGGTTTCTTAGTAGTGAGAATAGTAACCATTTTCACTCTGCTGATCCCCTGGTTTTATCATTCTTTAAACTCTCTACTACGTGCAGACAATCTGGCACAAGAACATTCTTTCTTTGTAACTTGCTGTATGATATCTATTTTGTTACCATACATCTTCAGAAATGAGAGTATGTGGAATGAGTGTGGGGAAAAAACTGTCACATCACCTGCAAGGTACTCAGAACTTGGCAGAGCAAGGAAAGTGCTTCAGCACTGCCCATGTTAGTGGGCAAGTCACCCCTAACTTTAATTAGCCACATATTAACACAAGTAACAATGCATCTCCTTTTTCTGCTCTATGGTAATATGAAGCCATGACACCCTATACTTGGGCATCTTAACCATGGTATGTGTAGCCTAAGATATGAAAACATTCATTTATTAATTATTTTTTTCCCCAGTAAGTAATATAAAACTAGATCTGTAGTATAGTGAGGTTATTTTTTGCAAAAGTTTTTTGCAAATTTTGCAAAATTGAAAACTAAAGAAATTGTTAAACATTAGAAAATGAAAAATGTTGATTTTTTTTTTTTCAAACACTGAGTAAATTGTCTGTACCTTATGCATTATTCACAAGCTGAGAGCAGTAAAACTTTTATTATGCATTGCACAATTACATAGGTACTGTGCATCTCTAATACCCAATCTGAAGCTCATTTATCAACAACCACCCTTGTATAAACAATCCACAGAGTAACCTGACTTGTTTTCACTTGTTATTGATGATCTTTCAAAACTCAGAAATTGCCTCCTCTTCCATTTCCTACCACTGAATTCTTAGGTAATCACCTCATCAATAGTTCTCAACAAAAATAATTGTTTCCAGAACAAAACTCTCCCCAGATTTTAGGCCATGTAAATTGGTCCCTCTCTGTGCTTCGAAAGTGTGAATAGTAAAAAATAATATAAAAAAAAGTTCAGTATATGTACATGCGTTTATTAAGTCAGAAGTGAAGAAAAGTTTTCCCAGAACAGGATATGGGGCAGGGAAAATGAAACACAGGCTGCCACCTTTTAGGATATGTTGTGTTTTTTTTTTTTAATTTTATTTTTTATTTATTATTATTATTATTATTTTATTTCTGACATGAAATTCAACCATCAGTTTCATTTTCACAGCAGTACACACCCTTCCAATGCTAATAAGGTACATTCACAGCCAACACCAAGTGTAGTCAACTAGTACAAAAGATGAAGAGGAAGAGAGTATTACATATTTTTCAACAAGGGGTTATACCATAAGACAAAGGGTCATTACTCTTTCCCCTCTGGTCCACATCCTACAGGCCACTTTCCGATTTCTGCTCTTCTTCAGTATCACAGCAAAGATGTTCTGAAATCGGAGATGTAATAATCACTTGTGAATCTCAGAAACAATGTAGGAGCTGTGATGTAACCTACACCATTTGGTTTTATGAAATATATATATATATATATTTAGTAGGAAAAGAAATACATAATGGGAAATAAATGAGAAGAGAGGTCAAGGTTATTTTCCTTGACTCCCCTCTGACTCCTATGATAACCCATGCTCAGACCTGCTTTGGAGACTGTTGTTCAAAATGTCCTCTTCCTGTCCTGAAATTGCTGTTGCCCAGCTGTAACCTAATGAATAAATGAAGAAAAAAAATGCACATGTACTGTTGTGTCAATATTCAATGCTTTCACACACAGGGATATGTCTGACTTCAGCTCTTCTCCACAGAAAATGCAACGGAGAACAAGCTCAGGCTCTACTTGGGAAAACTGGATGGCTGCTGTTCAGGAGATCTCATAGCCTGTGATTTATGAACAGCGTTCAGTTAGTTGAAACAAGGCCACACAACTTTAAATAGTTTCACACTAGTATCTTCTTACCTTGCTTATAATTCTTAGCTTGTGGTTTGAGAGAGTGCCTCAAGCTATTAGTTGCTTTTCTACAGTATGTCTCAGTTCCATCATGCATCTAGTTCTGTACACGATGATAATATCCACTCTGAAACTCCAGAGATGCATCAAGATATGTTCTGGTTAATGCTAAAGCTAAAGTGCTTCCTTCCGGGTGGAAACTTTGACTTCAGTAGGTGAATGACTGTACTACAGGGAATTGTATCAAACTTCTTAAATGGGGCTAACTTGTAAGACCTCTGGGGCAGGGACTGTATCTGCCCGTGTGTTTGCAGAGTGCAAAAAGACTAAAACATATGTTTCCTAAGTAAATGTTTATCAATAACCAAATATAAACATGGTAACTGCACAACATGTTTATCACTTCACAGCCAGAAAGAAACAAACTTACCTTTTGCTGGGTGCCCTAATATTTCACTGCATAATGAGTGACTTAACAGTGAGTTTGCCTTCAGGATTAGTTCACAGACATATAAAACCCAGACCTCTACAATTACTTTTAAAATGTCTGTAAGGTTATCTAGACAGCTTATTTCTAATTGATATCAACAAGATTCAGGATGAAATCCTCAGAGAAACTAACATCTGAAAAGTTTGGTCAGGAACATCCCAACACTAGATAGCTTCATAGTACTTTCTGAAAAAGCATTGTAATGGTCTCTAAGTGCTGTGCACTGTTTTCTGCCTATTACCATACTTTGAGTGTTGAAAGTAAACTAGCAGCTTAAATCAATATATGTTTTTGGAGCTCTAACATGTAAGTTCAGAAAAGTCTGAAAACTTTGAATAGAACACTTTAATGATGGAAAGGAACTTGTGCTTTGAAATAAAACAGGTTTTTCTGAAAACATGTTTTGCCATCTTTTTTTTTTTTTTTTTTTGAATCTCTGCTTTTAATTTTATACTTTTTCTATGTTTCCTTCCTCTATTGCACACCACCTGCAAATAAATGAGTGAAATTGCCTTAGCTTCATTTAATCTTATATTACTAGAGGAATTGAATTCAATCATGTTTCTGGAAGAAAGAAAATTATTTTTAGTGTAACAGTAATGTATAATGTCATTTGTAGCGTCATTTGGCGATGATGTTTTTACTTCTACATAAGATGTGAAAAAGCTCATGGCCAATTACACTTTACTGAATGATATGTTATTACATTATAATGCAATACAGCAACAATATGATGTTACAGTGTAGTAAAAAATTCTTGGCATAAATTTGCATTTGAGTTTATTGCAAAACGAGCTCAATCCTGCTGACAATGAAACCAATGAATGCTTTGCCATTGGTTTCACTGTAAACCCCAGCGTGCTTGATAACTGACTAATAAATACCAGTGCTTACTTATACAGATAGTTTGTAAGTAGTGACTATTCTGAGAGATTTTGTCGTGTCTTTGGTTTAAACTACCTGTACAGCAGGTACTACCTGTGAGCAAAAGCTATTTTCGGTTGCTGCAGTGGATGGTGATAATGCTGCATATAAGCCATAAGAAGGGATAGGCAAGGAGGGAGGGACAGTGGTGTGGATCTCTATGTAATAGAGTATTTCACTGTTGTTGAGCTTGGGGCTAGCAATGATAAGGTTGTGTCTCTATGGGTAGGGATCAGGGGGAAGGCCAACAAGATGGACATCCTGGTGGGGGGTCTGTTATAGACCCCCTAACCAAGATGAAAAGATGGATGAGGCATTCTGTGTGCAGCTGGCAGAAGCTGTGTGGTTGGCAGCCCTTGTTCTCATGAGATATTTCAACTTCCCTGATATATACTGGAAATATAATACAGTACAGAATTAGCAGTTTAGGTTTCTATAGTGTGTGGAAGACAACTTCCTGATGTAGCTTATAAGAGAGTCTAGAAGGGGATGTGCTTCACCAGACCTGCTGTTAACAAACAGAGAAGGACTGGTGGGAGATGTGGAGGTCAGGAGTTGTCTTGGGCAGAGTGACCATGAAATAGTACAATTCTCTATTCTTGAAGTCAGGAAGGCAGCCGGCAGAACTAGTGTCTTTAACTTCTGGAGGGTGAACTTTGAACTATTCAGGACACTGAAGAGAGGATCTCTTGGGATTCAGTCCTGAAGGGAAAGGGAGTCCAGGCTGTTTGCTCCTCAAGAAGGAAGTCTTACAAGTGCTGGAGCAGGCAATTCCCCTGTCCCATAAAATGAACCAGCAGGGAAGAAGACTGGCTTGGATAAACTTTTTATGATATTCTAGCTGAAAAGGAGAGTCTACTTTCTGTGGAAGAAGGGACTGGCATCTCAGGGAGAGTACAAAGATGTTGTTAGGATATTCAGGGAGAAAATTAGTGGGGCAAAAGCCATGTTTGAACTCAACCTGGCCACTGTGGTAAAATAAAACAAAAAAAAGTTGGAAGTTCTGATTGATGCTCACCTGAATGTGAGCAAGCCGCATGCCCAGGTAGACAAGAAGGCCAATGGCTTCTGTACCAATGACTTCCTGGCCTGTACCAGAAATAGTATGGTCAGCTGGAGCATGGAAGTGATCATCCCCTTTTTTTCAGCTCTCAAGGTGAGGTCACACCTTGAGTACTATGTTCATTTTTTGGTCTCTCACTACAAGAAAGACATTGAAGTCATAGAGTGTGTCCTGAGAGGGACAACAAAGCTGGTGAGGGGTCTGAAGCACAAATCTTATGAGGAGAGGCTGGGGAAACTGGGATTGCTTAGTCTGGAGAAGAGGAAGCTCAGAGGAGACCTTATTGCTCTCTACAAAGACCTGAAAGAAGATTGGCCTCTTCTTCCACATAACTAGTGGAAAGACTGGAGGGAATGTCCTCAAATTGTACCGGGGAAGTTCCGGTTGGGTACTAGGAAAAATGTCTTCTCCAAATGAGTGGTCAGGTGCTGGAATAAGCTGCCCAGGGAGGTGGTTGATTCGCCATCCCTGGAGGTGTTCAATAAACATTTAGATATTGTACTAAGGGATATGGTTTAGTGGAGAAATAGTGGTGGTAAGAGAATGGTGGAAGGATGATCTTGGAGTTCTTTTCCAACGTTGATGATTCTGTGATCCTAATTCAAGAAGCTGGATTTCATATCTCATAGAATATGAGGATGCCTTAAATAGATTTACAGAAATAGAGCAGTGGCCATATCAAAATTACTCTGTTGTAAATGTATACAGACAAGCAAAAAGAATTCCTAAAAGTTGGATGAAAATTCCTACAAGTAAACAGAGAGGAAGGAAACTACATTAAACGTGAAAGTGATTAAAAAGCAAATACAAAGGTATGCTGAGCAGCAGAACTAATGTTTAATGAAGCAGATTTAAATGTTCACATTTTCATAAATCACGCAAGGGTAGCTCTTTGTTTTATCTGCAACAAAATGAAATCTGAGACAAGGCTTGGCTGCCAGAAGAATCAGGGATGGATCCAGGGCATGCTTATGCCTCCTGCCTGCAGACACTCTATAGGGGCCCTGGGCTCAGAAGCTTAGCCTATGCAGCAACAGCCTGACAGTGCTGTCCTGAGCAGATCTGAGAGTGACTCTCAGAACGCATCTGTGCTTGGAAATGGTCTGGGAAATAGTTGCCCCTCTTTTCTGAGGCTATCTGCCACAGCATTGTTGCTCTAAGGTGAAAACTCTAATTAGAAACTAAATTAAATGGCTTCTCCAGGCACAGCATCAGATCCTTGGCTGTTCCAACACCCTAAACTTCACCAGAGTGTTTTTTAGGAGAACACTAACTGTTGAGAGCAAAGCAATGCCAAGAACCAAGCTAGCAGATTTGTGTACTAGTTCTGATTAGTGCAGCTGTAGTTTTGGTGTACCACAGGGAAATGGAAGGTGTGATCCATTATGAAAAGAGATAGCTCAGCCTTTTTTTTTCTGGGTAAACTGCATACATTTCATCCATGAAACTTCCATGAAACGTGAAGGAATGCTGTCTTGCTGCAGGGAGAGAATGAGTCTCTCTCAGAAAGGAAAGAAAGAGCCTGGTATAATTGCAGGATGCAAACTGAAATTATTGTGCACACTTTATTCTACTCACACAGCCAAATGAAAAATGCAATTTCGCACCTATCCAGCTTACTTTCAAGCAAGCGTTAAAGGCGGAACATCCACTAACTTCAGTGGAACCTGTGTCTGTGCACGGGATGCAGAGCAGAGCCCTCTCCTGGTAAGCACTGGAGATAACTGAGGACACCCCTGGCACTGTGTTTGGCACTATCCACAGCACATATCTATGTGATGAAGTATTGAACGTAGGCACTCAAAATAAAATATTAGAAAAGCTCTGCTATTTGGAGCCATGGAACCTTATGATTGAGGTCAGGTTTGTTTGGATTAAAAAAAAATACGGAAATCTAAATAACACTTAAACGATGGCATACTTGAAAACTGAAACCGAAAAATAGGTTATATAACATACTTAAAGGCACAGTTGGCACTTTGGCTCACAATGAGTAGCCAGTTGTAACCTGCCAGTTGAACCCACAGCTGAACCCTGGATGTTGAATTACTCAAAAGGGTGGGTCACTTTCTTTATAAACTTGAAATCTGATAACCATGGCAAAATAACCTTTATTCATTCTTTCTTTGCACGATTATAAAGCCATGAAAGACCAAATAATAACCTTAGGTATACAGATCAACAAACTTAGTCTAATTAACACACTTGTGGATCTCATACTTGATCCTGAAAATAAGCAGCCGCATTTCATTCAAAGCCCTGCTTTTGTAAAACAAAATTCAGAACAGGTAGATCAGCAAGATGTGACATATGGTAGGCACTTCAGTAAATCATTGTAATGATCCTTTATCAAAATAGTAACAGTCGGTCAGTTTTCTTAGAATATCTAAGTATAATCCTGTGCTCAAATAATAAAGACAACCGATCAAACAAACAAAATTCCCCTTTTATTTCTGAGATGCAACCCAGAAAAATACATTGGATTCACTTCAAATTGTTTATAAAGATTCTAAAACCCCTTCTGTTTGCAATAACATACACAAACATAGTCATCTGTAACCATACTGCTTATGACTCATTAGATTTCACCAGGTAAGGATGGTAGGCCCTTTAGAAGTTGCATGGAAGACCCCAAAGGAAATTCCAAGGTACCATGCAAACAGGTATTTGCACAACATTCTTCTGCTGACTCAGTATTGAACCAGCACAAAGTATATATGATCACAGTGCTGTCTTTATGTAAGAGGTATAACCAAGGATACCGAACACTTGTGGTCATTAAACCCTATGGCACTTTTTGCAAGTGTAGGAGTGCCTGGCCAAATACCAATCTAGATAATTACATCCTGCCTACTTACATTCCCATGTTGCTTTAAATGGATAAGGTATTATTCTTCTATTCTTGTGTAAAAGTGGATCCTACAGCCCTTCCTTGGGCACCGTTAGGACTATTTCTAGCATGACCTTCTCCGTGCAGGGCTCTATATGGTCACACAGAGTCAGTTATAAGAGCCAATGGATCACACTAGATTTTGGACTTAGAGCCCACTGAGATCACTTCCACTAAGTGCTGAAACTTACTTCAGCCCAACGATGCCAACATAACCAAAATCATCATCTAATTACTACCTGGCAGTATTTTACTATAAAATTGTGAAATTAGTGTTCTGTTATGAGTCCTGTGTAGGACTTCCTTCAGTGCACCTGCCAAAGGACCGTTAGTTTTGAGCACGGCCCTGCCTGCTCTGTCTGAAATCAATAGCAAAACAACAAAGTGGTTCAAAGACAGCAAGGCCAGGCTTCTGCCTGGGAGATGTGCCCTGGGTCTGTGCCATGGACCAACAGTACCATTCTCCCATCCCTTCCCAGTCTGAAACCTGTTGCATTGAATGAAAATCATACATAATCTTTTTAAGTCAGCTGTACCTTACATTTTAAGAGTGGATGCAACACATGGTTAAAAGTTTGCTTTAAAGTGATATGTCTATTAAAACAAGCCAGGTTACTGGGTGTCTGTTCTCTGGAACAGGAATTTGCTTCATTGAAGTAAGGTGGAAGGAATCCAGACTTCAGAAAACCTTCATGGCCATGTTCAAGAGCCTCATCTCAGGATTGTGCTGTATACAAAAGTCCTCTTGAAAGGAGCAGGCTGTTAGCACGTGCTTCTGCAGAAGGAGTCTGTTAGCAAGATGGGTGCTGGCAGGAGCCACAGCCGGTGGCTCTGTCGATTGCAATTATTTTCTGCAAATCTGAGTTGCCAGTTGCTCTCTAAGCTTTCAATTTCAAACCTCACTTCATTTTTCTGGCTTGTCCTACACTATGTCAATTTGAAGGTTGGCTTTTGGGGGCTTTTTGAGTTTAAATGTTTTTCTAGCTGTATTTGTGTAGGTCAAAGAGTTTTCCACGTCTGTTCTCTTTCTGAGTGGCGACTCTCCCAAGACAGCAAATACAGGGTTTTTATAGACTTGTTTTCATGAGGATTTAGTCATCTTAAGTCTGAAATTATTTAGGAGAAAGATGGCCCTGTTAGTACAATTCTCTGAATGTAAATTACGAAATTCAAAGGCAGACAGCTTCATTTATGCCATGAATAGTATCACAGGACGCAAAATTGAGCAAATGGAAGATAGGGAGGAAAGAATCTTCAGGAATCTCTGATTTTTTTCCCCTTTTCATGTGATTTACTGACCTCAAAAGCTTGTGACATTCAGTACTTTCGAAGATCAAGACACTTCTCTGAACACAGCTGGTGTTCTCTCCAGCTGTAGGGCCTAACCTTTCACTCTGCTTCTGATTTTTTTACTTAAGCCCTTGGAAGAACTGAATTACGTGACAGATAGAGGGTGATGCAACTGATTGAAGAAGAGCCAGCCTATCTACCCAGTGAAATCCTGAAGAGGTAATACATGGTTAATGTTAAGAGTGTGAAAAGTGACTTGGCAATTAGGGTTCTTCCTCCCCTTACCCACAGGAGGTAGCAAAGAGAGCCAAACACAAAAGCACTTAGTTTTGAAGCCAGACAGGACTTTCTCTCCATCCTCACTGATGAGCTTGGGAGGATGAAAACAAATGAAACTGGTAAAAGGGTACAAAGTCAGATCCTCATCTGTACAGAGCTTGATCGATCACATAAACAACCGACTTTCCCCTAAAGTCAGAACCGCTTTAGAGTGGGGGTTCATCCTAGAACAAACAAACGAGACCATGTGGGACCTGTGGTGCCCACAAGGGTCAGTGCTGAGGGCTGAACCTTCCTGTGCTTTCTGGCCCTTTCCTCCCATGCTCCCACCGCCGCTCCAGCAGCTGCCCGGCGCGGTGAAGGTGCGGGTCTGACCGGGGGTAGCAGGGCGAGCAGGGCCCTGGGGCGGCTGTAGGGCAGTGCTGGGGCAGTGTGGGCGTGCAGAGCAGCCCCGGGGCCGCGCTGCCTCCCGCACTGCTCGTCCCGCACTTCCCCGCTCCGGGCAGCGACCTTTTCGGGAGGGAGGGGGTTACCTTTCCTTAGCCCCGTCCCTCGCCAGGGAAACTTTCTGCGTGAGAGGCAACTAGTGCGCTCAGCTGAAGTGCGAAGGGTGTTTGGCTTCCCCCGTACCAGCCTCCTTCTCCTCCTCCTCCGTCTGCCCCCCCGCCTCGAATCTCCCCTCCCGAGCTGCTCTGAGTAGCGCTTTATTTGTCTGTGGGGAGAAAGGGGGGAGGGGGGGGGGGGAACTTGTAGAGGGGATGTCCCGGTTTTGCCAGAGGAACGGTGCAAAAAGGGAAACTCGGCTCGGAGAAGGGACGAGAATAAATAAATAAGGAGCGGCCATAAAATCAAGGTAGCGGCGTATCCCGGCGGCGAGGTGAGTGTCTCTCTTCCCTCCCGCGCCTCTTGTAGAGATGGAGGAAAGCGGTTCCTCGCCGCCTGTGCGTGTGGCCGTGCGGGTGTGCAGGGCTATTTAGCGTTGTTTTCTTGTTAGTCCGATGACAAAAAAATATATTGCTGTGAACCAAGCTTGATGGGAAGGACCGGCAGAGCCTTCCGCACGGGGCAGTCGGGTGCTCACCACGGCACCACGCGAGTTTAGTTGGAAAAAAACAAACAAACAAACCAAAAAGCCGTTCCCGGGGCTTTTTGTCGCGCTGTGTGACTGCCCAGATGACAGCCCGTCTCGCTCTGCCCTCGCCCCTCTTCGACCGACTGCTTCGGCCGGGCCAAGATGGGGCCGGGAGCCGGCTGCCCCGCATTGTTCCCGGCGTGCGCCTCCCGCCCGCCCCCGCCGCGGCGGAAAGCGGGGGCGCGGGGGCACCCGGCAGCGCTCGGGAGTGCTGCCGGCCCCGGGACGAGAGGGCTCTGCCGGGTGGGACGCAGCCCTCGGCAGAACCGTCCCCCGCCGCCGGGGAAGTCGCGTCCCGAGGCGAGCGCAGCCCGGCGGGGCGCGCAGCAGCTCTCCGGCCCGTGGCCCTGGTGTCCGAGGGGATCCGGGCTGCGGCTGCCTCTTGGTTTTGCTCCTTGCCGTTTCCTCTCCCCGAGGGATCCCTCCCTCCCCCATCTCCCGGTTTGTTTTCCTTGCGGCTTCCAGGCAGACAAAACGGAGTTTTCGGGCTCCGCCGTCCCCCTGTACTCTCCGGCCTGGCGCGGGGTTCCGTCACGGGGCCCCATGTTTTGGTCTGAAAGCGGTTCCACGTGGGGAAACGTCCGAGTGCGTGCGTGCACTTGATCCGCGCCGGGGTAACAGGATTCTCCGCGCTCAAACCCAGCGGGCTGCCGGCCATCAGTTCTCCACCCCGGCTGTCACCGCGGGCGGAGGACCCGCGACGGGAAGCAGCCCGCACCCACCCCGGGTTGCGCCCGTGGCGATTTCCCCCGAAAAGCGAGCGTGTCCCTCGGCAGCGCCGCTGCCAATCAGCCCTTGGCATCTAAAGTTTCATCTGCGTTCGCGAAACGGCTGTTGAGCGCCAGGGAGGTGCGCGGCTGCTGCCCTCCCGTTATCCCGGGGCCGGGCTGAGCGCAGCGCCCGGAGGTACGGCGGTGTCAGGGCTGTGTGACATGCCCGGCGGCTGCACCCACGCGAGAGGCGCCGTACCGACCCGGGAGCGCCTCGGCTGATCCGAACTGCGGCGTGAAATCGTGCTAGAACAGTAAGGAACCCGGATTTTCGGTGCGCTGAAGGTTTGTTTACGTGTGTGAGACAGCAGAAAGGAATTGCGAAGACCTGCAAGTGTGTCCGAGATAAACTGATCGGCTGTGCAAGGGCGCGTACAAAGTAAGCATCTTCTCTGTACGTGGTGTAAATATCACGTTGGGTCTGACCTCAGTATTTATTTGTTATTTGAAGAGAGCGCTGTGCGTTAAAGCTGTGGTTATATCATTGTTTTATTTACTTAACGCTCAAAAAAGGGTTTTCCTAAAATTGCCGCAGCTTTGACTCTCTTCTGCTGGTGTTTCTCAGAACGCTGCCGAGTAAGAAATGTTTGCATACTTACAAAATGTATCGTACTGTGAGTAAGTGGAGACACAGACTGACATTTCTCTCTCTTCTCCCTGTCTGTTTTGACGTCTGGCATTAGCTGGGCTCCATCTGAACCGGGTCACCCTGTTTCCTTTTGAAAATTCAGCTATTTATGTTACGAAATGGTCTTCAGACTAACTTAATAAAACTAAGAGAGGAATATGTTGACCAACATTTCATGTGTCCTTGTTCAGGTAATGCATATGCAGTTATAAGTAGTTCTGTGTATGTGGTCGCGTTCCTAAAAAATGTAGTTGAAGGTTACTCCTTTCAGGATTTGCGTTAATGGCTTTGCAACCCTGTGCAATAGAAGCCTATTCTGCCTCATGGATAACGCCAGTGCATTAGATGAATTCTAAACGAGGAATTTAATAGGTAAGAAACTGGTGGGTTCCCAGTTAATCACAGTTCCCAGCTAAAATGTTTCAAAAGAGACTACTAGAAATACAGCTATAGATAGTATCCTGTTGCATATTTTTAGCCTCTGATGCAAGCTTTGAGAGCTACTGTTTAAACTTTATGTGACTTTCATATGTTGTGTTCTACTTCTTAGTCCTAGAATCAACCAATGTTAACCATTGGAATTTGGTATGGGAGAAGTACCTGGCTCTTTGGTGAGCTGCTGGTGGTACATGATGTTCAGTACAAGTGTTAAAATGCAAGCTACTTTTCCTCTATGAAATATGAAAGCTAATTCGGAGAGAAGAAAGAAATTCCTGGAGTTTCTGTCAAACGCCGTAGGACGTAACTATTAACTTTTTATGTGTTATCTTTTTCTTTCTTGAAAGTAAGGGTTTTATGAACTCGAGGTAGAACAGGTCTCCCTTTTTACAAGGAGAGTTTATTCAGCATACTTCTATATTGCAGCTGCTGATCATATTTCATAGAGCTGTTAAAGCACTTAAAACCTAAAATTAGGTACTGTCTGGTAGTAAATATTTCAGATCACTCCTTGACGAAATAAATAAAGCGGGCTTTAAAAAAAAAAAAAGACATTTTGAAATCTATCATTGAACAAAAGTAATCTTACTTCACTTTTATTTGGAATCATACAACTATAAAACATATCACTGTTCTCAACAGTGTTTTTTTTTTTTTACTTTTTTTTTTTTTTTCTTTTTTTTTCCCCCCCTATCTACTATACTCTTACGGTAAATTTATACCAACTTTATTTGATATCATAGCATGGTACTTTGTTCAAGTGATGTTTACTGCAGTGATGCTTATATTAACAGGTATTGGATTAACTTCAAGCATACCTGTGCTTCCTGTGAGTATCCGTATGATGCCAGGAGCTGAAATGTAAGTTCCAGTGTTTCCTGGTGCTTTCAGTTGCAGAAGCTGTATGCTTCTTTTCCCAGACTTGAGATGAACTAATTTACAGATTACTTTTTTTTTTCCTCATGTTTTTCTTTTTTCTTTCTTTCTTTCTTTTTTTTTTTTTCCTCTCATTAGTAGTTTTCTATTTGTCTTTCAGTTGAATAGAGGAATTGATTTACTTATCCACTGCCATTCATTTTTAGTGTTGTCAGGATTTGCAAGAAGGATGCAAGCGGTGAGGCATCAGGCAAACAGACATCAGTCAGTTTATCACGTCTTTTTTATAAAGCTTTATAGGAGTTCAGCACTAAATCAGGTCTGGTAGATTAAGCTTTGACTGTCTGAAGTACTGCTTTGTATTTGAGAACCCAATGTGAACATTGCCATCTAACGTATACAGATACACATCATAAATCTCCTTGCCATTTTTCATGACAAAAGCAGTTTTTGTGTTGTGCAAGTGGAAGAAAAGTTTTGATATTTATACCTCAGTTAAGAGGCTTACAAATAAATTTTTAACATGTGGCATTAAATTAATACGTGATGTTTTCCATTTTTAGCTTTAAATATTCTGTAAATCTGTGTCCAACTTAACCTTTTTTGTCATTGAAAAGCGCTAATTGATCTTGCTGGCCCTGACATAATGGTATAGTTTGATATTTGAAACCTTTCAGCTTTGGCATGGCCCTTTAATCACCCCTGAGATTTCAGGGCATAGTTCTGCTGAAGGCATAAACTGCGCCTCTTTTTAAAAGTAAATAAAAATGGTTATTAAAAATAAATTCTCTTTCTTTTAAAGTTGGTAGATATTTTAACTGTCAAAGCCCCACACATTAGAATATACATCAAAAGCTTTCCATTTTACTTGTGCATATTAAATGATGTTTTAGATGTTACTGTACAGAAATCAGATTTTTTTTTTATCCAATAATTTTTTGGCTGAGTCCACCTGCATAGACCATTCTGTGTTGCACTGTTACCAAATCCATCGTGAAGTCTGAAGTGCTTAAAGGAACTTGGATGCACTTTGCAGTGCAACAGCTCAGATACAGAGGGTGCTTATCTGTCAAGTCAAGAATAAAATCTATTTGAAAAGGCAATAAAACTTACAGTTGTAGTTCACGTTGGAGTCTTAATACTGCCAGAAAGATTCCTTTTGGGATGCCTGTATTACAGGACCCTGGTGAAAAATATTTTAAAGCCATTTCTTCTTGTCTCAGAGTTCGAGAAGTGCGGCAGATAGGTGGCTCACCTTTTGTTTTAATGCTGAACAGCAAAATTGCTTTGATGATTGATTGTCCTCTATCAGAGTGCATCACTGGGCAGTCTCACTCGCAGGGCTGCCTGTATGCTGGGCATCAGATTTTCAAACAAAATGTCAAATGCTAATGGCTCTTTGAGGAATACTAGCGTTTAAGCATTTTATTCTCAATTTGTTTAGAATTTCTTGATGATAAGGGAAGATTGTCATGAGAAGTGATTACCGTCAGAACTTTCTGTGACCCGTATGTCACTAAGATTATATATACTTTGTCTTAAGCTGTTGGGCTCAGGTACCAGACACTATGTTTTCAATTCATTACCACGAATTTGAAAAGCTGGATTTTTGAGGTTTTGTGTGCCTAGATTCTTGTGAGGGTCTGTGTCCCTCTCCTAGAGTAAAACAAATCACTGGCGATTTTCCCTTAGCAGCTATCCACAGAAGTACAGGACAATGAGTAACATGTGTAGCATTGTTTAATTGCGTGTAATTTAAGTGCTGTCTCTGAAGACCAGAATCAGTCTGGGCTGTGAGTACTGTGTCTCTGCTCTGGGGTTGCCTCACATTGTGCCTGAACTGTACAATTTGACTGATCTGGAGCAGCAAACTGCAAAAAGACCTCCTGAGGCAACTTGCAAGACGTTCACTTACAGGAGACTAACTCTCCTAGAGGTGATAAATTTTTACTTACTTATTTAAGTTAATACATACTAGGTTTTTGGGCAACATTAAAATTTACTGCTATTGTGACATAACCTAGAATAAGTTGACGTTTTCAGCAGTGTAAAAAATTACTGCTTTTTTTTTTTTTTTTTTTTTTTTTTTTAATCTGAGACATGTAGCAAGTAAGTGTTCTGCTCTTGACACATATATAATTAAACCACAAAAACCTACATTAAAATACCACGGCGACTCTGATTTAGCCCACAAAAGTAAAAGAAATACAGAGCTGAGTTTGCAACTTTTCAAATAATTCTCCGCTATGACTGTATGTATATAGCTATTGAAATCAATGCTGGTGCATGAGGTAATTGGAAACTTAGCTTGATGTTTTGTGCCAGATCTTTTGCTGTTGCAAATTGGAGTAGGAATGTTGAAATTACTGGAGCGGTCTCACGTTATGCCAGATGAGTATCTGGTCCGCTATTCTTAGAGCAGCCTGTTATTTTTTTCAGGTATTGTAGTATCCTTTGTGTGCATGAGATCAAAAGTGCGGAGGGGTAATCCTTCAATACAAAACAGAGGAGGGTTAAGTAAAAATGTCAAAATCATACATTCGTGTTTTCTTCCTTTTTAAGACATTTTCATACTCCTCTGCTAGAATATATATTTTTATTATATTTTTTAATAGCATTTTATAAATGACCTCAATTATAGCTTTTACATTAATTGTATTCCTGAAAGTGATTCTGTTGGAAATGTTGTCAGTCGACTGCATGCTTTTAATTCCTTTTAGGCAACTTTGTTGCTTGTGGAAGTGAACAGCCAGGTTGTGTTTACTCAGGGACATTTCATGAATGCTAAGTCTATTCAATGAGAGGTGTGAAGTCAGTTTAACATTTTAAATCCCACCTGGACGGTCCTTTTTATTTACTGCAGTATGTTCCCAAAGAAATACAGAAAATGAATGTCACCATACTCCCATGTGAGAATGGCTAAATAAGACTCGATATGCTTTGGCCTATGCATACTGACATCACACTGTATGTGAGGTCTTTCTTCCAAGTCTCCTGAGTGTCCCAGTGCAGACATGGTTTCACAAAAACAGGCATGGCTCAGACAGATTATGCACGTTTCCCCTGCCAAGTTCTAGCAATGCAGCTCAGACACAGCCTAATGTTCCTGTTCTGGTCTTCTTAATGCAGAGAGTTAGGGAGCTGGAAAATAACAGGGCCGAACAGTACAAAGGTTTTACAAACAGAGCAATGATATTCTGGGAAAGAGTCTCCAAAATAAAATTTTCAGGTTACCCCGAGGCAAGATTTGGAACTGTGGTAGGTTTCCAAATTGGAAAGATAAAAATGCTTTTCCATTGAGCCTCCTATTTTTATGTGTTTGCCTCCTTCCTTCCTTCCTTCCTTCCTTCCTTCCTTCCTTCCTT
>JAPSGF010000004.1:10778339-10856286 GCA_035772895.1 Perdix hodgsoniae | reverse complement strand
ATCCTTCCTTCCTTCCTTCCTTCCTTCCTTCCTTCCTTCCTTCCTTCCTTCCTTCCTTCCTTCCTTCCTTCCTTCCTTCCTTCCCCCTAATTAGTGTGATAGAAGGAGCTGCTGTAACCCTCACATTAATTTGGTTCAGTTGATTTCCCATCTGGGAAGCAATTTCTGTGTTCAAAGAACCATCTGAATGGTGATCTCACCATGCAGAAGTTTTGCTGGGAGTCAACTGTAATGAGAGGAATAGCATCTTTCAGCTTAAACAGTCAACTGTGTATTTCCTAGACATTTCTGGTAGCCATTTAGATATGATTTGAATTATTTTCCAATTCTCTGATTAAACTATACCCTATTATCTCCAAGGTCTAGCTGAGTAGTCAGCAGATTTTTGGCTTAAGACAGAAATGAGACAGAAGTTTAATCCTGGATAGCTGTTATGAAACTACTCTGCTTCTTGGAGTCTTAGATCTCCATTCAGGAAGTCCATTGTTTGAACTGTGGCTCAAGTGATGCTGTCAAATTAGGAATTAGACTCCAGTAGACAGACCATGGGGTCTATAGGAAGAGGAGTATCTTTGCCCTGTTCTCACAGTGTTGGTTCTTTAGGGGTCTTGGTGAAAACAAGAAGCAACTGACTGGTTTATGCTTATGGCTGACCGTACCTGAATTTTCTTTGTCTCTCCGATTTCTATGGAAGAGCAATGAAAGAGTGTGAAGTTGTCATTTCTCGCTTGGTGGCAATGCTTCTTAAGCAGTCCTTACGTCTCCTCTGCTGGCCACTTGTTTGAGCTGGATCTGCTCTTCACTGTGGTTCACAAACAGCTGTGCTGGCATGATGCAAAGGTCGGAATGAGTGGCAGCAGCCGTGCTGCTGAAACTGGCACTGATGCTGTAGAAATACTTGTGGAACCACAGCCTTGGTTACCTAATCTGCCACTTCTATTAACTGAAGTGAGGGGTCAAGTCTGTGGAATAGGTGGAATTTTTTTGAATGAAAACTTCACCTACAAAAATGATCTCTTAATACTTAAAAGTTGTTTTTTAACTAAAGCTAAAGTTGTTACAAATAATTTGCAGATATACATGAGATGAGGAAAGTTATGGTACCTTTGGAGAGGACAGCTGTGATGTTCTCAGAGGAAGGCTGGAGGTTGGATGTGAAACCGAAGTTCATAAACTTTCCAGATCTGGACACCACTGTCCCAAAGCTGTGCTGGTGAGGAAGAGGCAGAGCGTGACTGCACTAGCAGGAGAATGTCATCTCCATAGTCTATAGAGCTCATGACTGGCTGCATTTTATTGCTATTCCTGTGTAGATATGTTGGATAATTTCTAAAAAGTAACCGTTACTTAGCTGTTGCTCTAGACAAGTGCTTAATTTATGGCAATGATTTTTTGTTAGTCTCCACTGTCACAAAGTGTTAACTTACATGCTCTCACATTCCAACTGCCTTTTGTATGTTGCTCACGTATAACACAGAAATGTGCATAGTGTACCACATGGGCTTATGAATACTTGATCATGCCAAAATACCAATATTATTTTTGATTTGAGTGCGAGTTTGATTTCTAGAGGTAAGACTAGTGATGCAACAATACAGTTCTGTGAGATTTTGGACTTGATATGGCTTTTTGCTTAATGACCTGAAGGATGCAAAACTGACTTGACATAAATGAAATGGGTTTAACAGCAAATTATATCATAGATTCAAAAATACTCACTTGCTAATGAGTTTTTAAAGAGTGCAGTACTACTCAGAGTCTTTCAGGGGTTAGCCATCAAATCAAAACTACTTACTGTTTCAGCAGAGATACAAAGACCAGTGAGATCCAGGAGGAGTAGACTGCTACTTTTATTGGATCCTTCCCTGACCTAGGTAAAGAGAGATCTTCTTAAAAACTTTGTTACTAGACTGTAATAGCTACAGTACTGTTACTACAAAGACTGGGGAAAGAGTAGGCAACAAAGAGAACAGATTGCTGATACACAGTCATCTGGCTCCTTGGGTAAACTGAGAACAAGTAGACAGTCTGTGCTTCAGTACAAGCCAGTGGTCTATTTTAAAAAACAACCATGGCCACAGCAGATGATCAGATTAGTGACCTAGACAAAAAAGGAACAGTAATTTAAACAACAAAGGACTACACAGAGGAAGAGGAATGGTGTCACCTAAATAGGTAGTAGGAGTGCAGGTACTGCTGGAGAGATGCATACTCTTCTGACTGTAGGAAGGGAGCTAGAATGGCTGAGGAAGTTCAAGTTGTAACACTGCAGGAGTAATTAAACTATTGAAAACTGTGTCTTCTAGAGAATGACCATAGTTTGATCACAGCTAATAAATATCCAAGTAGGGAAAAGGCAAAGAAACCGTTGTCAAAGTGCTTGGTATGATTAAAATATGAGAATACCTATTTATCACAATTACTTTGTGTTGTATACCTAGTGCTGACTCTTAGTGAAAGAAAATTCCCTGTGGGATGTCAAGCTGTTCAAAGGACTTGATGACACTTATATTCCATATGAGGACTGCTGATAGCCCTTGAATCAAGTGAGGGTGAATAGTTCTTAGAAGAGTTGGTAGCATCAAAAATGAAGACTACACAGCACCTTTAACATTGGTCTTAGCATTTTCTTTATGAGGTGCAAAAATGGAGTGTAAGAGTTTGTCTTTTCTTCATTCATCTGAATGCTTCACTTTAACTTGATAGGCCTGGTGTTGCTGTTGAGTTTGGATGAGCAGTAATTATCCTCACCTTGGGCAGAGAATCACCTGAGATATGTCTGGGAGTAGTCAGATGGATGAGCAGAATGCTCACTCCTTCTTTCAGCCAGGTGTTTTGGGGAAGCTTAGCTATTGTTTGGTCTTCTTCAGTAACTAGCATCATGTACTCATTGAAGCATGTAACTGCTTAATATGGAATTGAAGCCACTTTAAAACTAAGGTGAATGTAAAGATACTTGTAGTATGCTGTCACAGCTTTCATTTTAATATGTAATGGGATTCAGTGGGTTAATTTTGGAGGATGTGCTTCTATTTACGTTGTCCCAAATTCTGAAATGATAAATTTAGTTTCTGTTTTAGAAAAAATCTTGTTACCTTATTCTGTTTTTACGTCATAAAGAGATTCTTTTAATGTCTGAGGTAAATTTAGGGAGAGGAAATCCTTCACAATTAGCATTTCAAGTTGATTGTGTCTCTTTAAATATTCTGGCTGATCAAACATAGCTTTTTCTTCTTTCTGTTTTCAGTGGCTTGTTTATAAAGAAATAAAAAGTTTTATTTGGTTTGTTTTCAGCTACTTTATTCAAAAATGAGAGGCAAAATGTTTCAGAAATTAACCAAAATATGTCTTGTATTAAAAGGTAGAATCCTTCCCTTAAAATTTCCTGGTTGTTCAAAACACTGAAATGGAAATTGACAGCTGGTAAGGAAAAAAAATATACTTTTTATTACATTTTTAAGAGTGCAGTCTTCACGTTTGTTTTATTTATTTCTGTCTGGAGTAACCTGTGCTTGATTAATCTGGAATGACTCAGAAGAGGTCTGGGTAGCTGTGTGTTTTATCTAACTGTGAGTGAAGAGGTCTTTCTCAGTTGGGAATCCCCCAAGCATAAGGGGGCTCATTGCTCTGTTTTCAATCTTGCCAATTTCATAGTATACTGTGCAGTGTTAGGATAAGAGAGGAATGGCTGAGTTTATAATTCTGCACTCTGAAATTTTGTACACTTGATATTTGTTGCACAGATGTGGGATGGGAGTGGAAGAGCAAAGGGGTTATTCTAAGCCATATTTGGGTACCTGTAAAATTGGTGAATCATAGAGTAATAGAATTGTTTGGATGGGATGGGACCTTTAAGATCATCTAGTTCCAGCCCCTTTGCTATGGGCAGGGACACCTCCCTCTAGACCAGGTTGTTCAAAGTCCTATCTGGCCCGGCCTTGAATGCTTCCAGGGAATAGGCAACCACAGTCTTGCTGGTGAACCTGTTCCAGTGTCTCACCACTCTCGCAGTAAAAGAATGTCTTCCTAATACCTAGTCTATATCTACCCTCTATCAGTTTAAAATCATTTCCTCTTGTCCTGTCATTGCATGCCCTTATAAAAAGTCCCTTCCCAACTTTCCTTTAGGCCCTCTTCAGGTACTGGAAGGCTGCTATAAGGTCCACCCAGAGCCTTCTCTTCTCCAAACTGAAGAGCCTCAACTCTTTTAGCCTGTCCTCATAGGGAAGGTGCTTCAGCCCACTGATCATCTCTGTGGCCCTTCTCTGGACCTGCTCTAGCAGGATGATGTTCTTGTGTTGGGGGCTCCAGAACCGAGTACAGTGCTCCAGATTGGTTCTCAAAGGGGCAGAGTAGAGGGGCAGAATTACCGTTCTAAATCTGCTGGTCCTGCTTCTCTTGATGCAGTCTAAGATATAGTTGGCCTTCTGGGCTTCAAGCACACATTGCTGAGTCATGTTGAATCTTTCATGAATTGACATCCTCAAATCCTTCTCCTCAGAGCTGCTCTCAAGCTGTTCTCCACCCAATCTTTATTTGAGCTTGAGATTATCCTGACCTGGATGCAGGACCTTGTACTTGGCCTTGTTGAACTTCATGAGGGTCAAGGGCCCACCTCTAAAGCCTGTCCAGATCACTCTGGATAGCATCCCTTCCTTCTAGCCTGTCCACTGCACAACTCAGCTTGGTGGTGTCTGCAAACTTGCTGAGGGTGCAGTAGGTCCCACTGTCCATGTTGCCTACAAAGATGTTAAATAACACTGCCCCCAGCACAGATCCCTGAGGAATGCCACTTATCACTGTTCTCCACTTGGACATTGAGCTGTTGACTGCAACTCCCTGATCTTTGCAAGATAATTAAATACTGCACTAAAGCATTGTTTCACCAGAAGTAAATGAGACATAGTGCTCACAGTTCTTTAACATTTACCACAAAGACTTTTTTGTTGTTGTTGTTTTGCCGCTTGTTTTGTTGTATGATAATGATGGGACAGAGGACCAATCTATCATCACAGACTTGTGCAGTGTTTTGTCTGTTTACTAGCATAACCGACGGAGAGACTTCTTTATATTGCTATGTTTTTCATCTTGAGGCCTGATTTTAACTGTTTGAAATGGTTTTGTGGAGCTATGATTTGCTTCCTAGTTAGAAATGTGGGAGTGGGGAAATCAGCTTAATTTTTCTAGAATAAAATGTCCACAATAACAGTACAAGCAATGCTATCCATCAGGAAACTCAGTCCAAGGAAGCAAACAGCGCTGAATGGACATTGTGAACTGAATACAAGTGTTCATGAAAGACTATGCAGAATTCACAGGACTGTGTGTAATAAATACATGCTGACTGGCATGAAAAGCAATCATTTGACTCAAATTTTGAGAGGTTTTCAGTGTATCACAGCTTGATGGCATGAATCATGTATGTTTCAATTACTGCATTTGATATTTGGCATGAATCCACATGCTCAGAAAGTGAGATGGAAATAGCATATTATGTTCCAGTTGGAGCTTTATAATTTTTAAAGAGAGGGAGGAAGTAAACAGAAAGTAATTGAGGATAGAGTCGTAAACACCTAATTGGTGTCAAAGCATCCTAACCAGCTCTTAACATTTGTGGAAACTCAGTGTAGATAATAATTCTTTGTCAAGATGTGAAAACATCTTGTTGTAGTAATGAGTTGTGTTACCAGGACAAAACACCTTTTATTTTTTTGGGTAGCAAGCAGCTCCTGGATTTCCTGTGAACCTAAGCCTTGGGGATATCTGCCTCTTCATTTTAGAAACCAGGATTTTATTTTTACTTCCTAGTTTTGTTTTCATGCTAATAATATCTGACATTGAACTCTAAAAATTATCCACTTTGGATGTAGGGTTTCTGTATGCATTAGAGTACATATAGTATGCCAAATTTGGATGCATGCATGGTCTTCTGCATATGCATGCCAGGGATCATAGAAGAACGAGGGCAGTGAGAAAGTCCTGAGCTGTTCCTGCTTGGCTCTTTCCATCTAGCTGATATGCTGGCACCCCTGAATTTGAGTCTGAGGTGAGTTCTCCTCATCACAGGGAAACTGGCCAGGCTCATTGTGTGTCCTTTGTAGGTCATGTAGAGCCATCCCAAGTCCCTTCTGTGCAGCCCTACCCGGAGCCAAATGATGTTACGTGAATAGCTATGTGAATTCGTGGAGTAATTTTGATAACTCAAAATGAAGAATAATGACACATCTTCCCTACTTAAACAATCCACCTGCAAACACAAATTGCTGCAGGCCCAGAAACCTGGACAAGTAGCTTTGCCTTCACCAGGGGCCACTGGGCATACCCAAAGCTAAAATAAGCTGTGGCTTGGGCATGGTACGCAGAGCCAGTGAGCCTCTGTGGGTGAGGGTCTCTGTAAGAGGGGAGGGAGCTCAGGGCACTGGAAATCACTCATAGATGGAGATGTGTATCTTGAGCATGCAGGAAGCTGTGGAAAATTCTGAAACTTCTCCAACTCATCCTCAGCAAAGAAAAAATTGTTTGAAATCACTTATTTTATTCTATTGAGATGAAAGCCTTAGGAAAAAATAGTGTTAGAAGAAGAGGGATAGAAAGTTGGAGTTTTCTTATATCTCTTAATTACCCAGATTGTGAAGAAAGTAATTGTGTATCTGTAACACAATGAGAGCTTTCCAGGAGGCTCATTTCACCCACCTCAGTTTCAGGAGGTGGAGACCAGTTACCTCAGCTAACCCTAGATAAGCTTGCAAGATCTTCAGGCTGCTTCTATCTCCTGCAGGTACCCCTATGATTAAAAGGAAAGCAGGAATTAAAATATGAGAACTAAAATGTGTATGTGTATGTATATAAGTATATATATACTCAGAATACTACATATATTTCTATCCACCTACTGATTTTCCTCAGGAAAACGGTAGATGTCTAGGTCCTACTGCCAGGATTGCTTTGCTCACCTTTTCAGTTGTTTATTATAATTATACTTAAAATTTGTTAGGCATTTGCTCTCCCTTGAAATTAGATATAAATGATAATTTTACATACTGTTCTTTTTCTTTCATTGAAGGGTAGTTTTAATTAGGGTTGACATTCCTTTCAAGACGATACAGCATTTGTATAAGAGAAAAGACAGCAGCCTAATAAACTTATAAAACAAACAAAAAACAAACCAGACAAACCCACAGTCAACCATGGGAAATATATCAACTAAACTCTTTTCAGAAATTACGTTAAAAGCTGAAATTTCATTTTCCCTTACAACATAAGAAAGATGATATTTTTTTCTACCAAAACAAGAACAGACAATGATCTCCAGTGTCTAGAAAGTCTAAATGTTATAATTTCATTTATTTTAAATATGTTAAATTAGAATGTTTTTTCTTATTTGCTTGTCTGCTTGCAAGAAGTTTTGAAGTAAGCTAGCTTATAAAGCACATCATTGTTATTTCATTGTTATTGCTATTTTGGAACATGGGTCTTTCCTCTTTTCCAAATGTGATACTAATAGAGGCTGAGAAAACAGAGTGTTTTTACTGTACAAAATGTTTTTTGACTATAGCTTTATGCTAATTCAAAACCTGATTACTTTATTAATTTCCTTTCTTTTTAGCATATTTGGGTTCTATTTTGTCTATTTCACAGCAGACTACAGGTGATATGCATGCAGACAGCTAGGAGTAAGAATACTTTCTATGTAAGAATTGCTTGAGTATTAGACAGTGCTTGTTATTGTTCATACCCTTTTTCCTGTCCCTTCCAATAAATAAGCTTATTCATGGGAATAAACAATTATGAAGTTATCTAATTTAGATCACAGTACACAGTATTACAATCTCTTGCACTAATTTTGGAGCATTTAATTTCTTTGTTGCCTTCCTTGCATAACCTTTCGTAGTGCCTTATGCGTAGAAATGCACCTCCGCAGACGCTCTGTAGGAAAGACATGGAGCTCAGAGTAATACCAATGCTGGAGGAGCTCAACCCTGTGAGGCTGTGTTTGTTTACTCAAGTAGTGGCACCTTACTGTGCATGTCCTGCATGTCTTCAGCTGTGGTAATAAGCACTGAGTACTTTGGCTATCACAGGTTTATGAAGTTGAGAATGAGAAAATGAGAAAATATTCTGTCTGTGACCACTTGTCAGTTAATATTTTGTGTTCTTCATCAGTGTGTGGTTGTCACAGAAAAAGTTCTTCCTTGTAGCTATGAAGTAATTGTGTTAACTACAGTGGTGTCCTTTCTGCTAATCATCTATTACTGACACAATTTATGATGTAACAATAATCTAGTAAACTTGACTAGGATGGTGCATGTCCTATATTACACAACCACAACATCTCTGCAATATAATCAGAACAGAAGGTGTTCTACAGATGAAGAAAAAATGAAAATAATCTGTCTATATTCCCAATGTAGAATTATTATGTGAAAAAATATTGTTGTAGTAGAAAGTAAGGACTCTTTTCTTCAGTTATTTCATCTAGCAAGAGCAATTTCAAATGAAGCAAAAACTTCTCTAGGTTTGTGGAGTAAGGTGAAAGGGAAGAAACAATCTGATGGTGAAACTCCTCTTCTAGACAAAGGACTCTTGTTGGACAGCCATTTCTCCTTTTGGCTGAGTGGAGGATCCGAAGCAAGCTCAGAGATACTCTTGGGAAATACCATGTCGATTAAGGCTGGATTTTTGTCTATTTATTTATTTATTTATTGCCAGTTTGTTCCCAAGATTTTCATTCTGTTTTGAGCTTGGGAAAGTTGCAAAACTTGTTTGTTTTTTTTTTTCCCCACATCTCATATGAAATGAAATTGCCTCGGTCAATTGCTTATTTGCTACAATTTCATTTTCTTGTTGAATAAAAGCATGAAGAAATCCTTGCTAGGGAAGAGATTGTGTCTTTGCTGTCTTGTGTTTTCAGTTATTTATAAATCTGTATGCAGGAGATCCTTGAGGAGTTCTTGATTTTATTTTTCTTAACTATTTTTTAACTTGTGGGTGTATCTCTCGGAAGAAACACATGTTTCTCCTCATGGTCGTGTCCTGGAAGTTGCAGTTTAAATTTGATGAAGTGTTTTATTCCCCCAGATAAAAATAAATAAATAAAAAATTATATTTAAATGCATTTGTTGATGAGGAAAGTCAGGAATCCTCCTAATTAAGACATTTCTTAGAAAGGTAAAATTTTTATCTGAGAGCATAAAACACTTCATCAGTTTTAAAGCCACATCTGCAAGGACTGGATCAAGAGCAGAAACAGACATTTTTCTTCATTCTGGCTTGTCTGTAAATTTAAGACTTTTAACAACAGTTTTAAAAATAGTTAAAAACAGTTAGAAACACTTGCAGTATAAAAGGAATAAGAATGCCCTCCCTCCCTCTGTTTTTAATCTGGTTCTCTTGATGGGATAAACTACAAGGTTGGATTGGTAACTGGATTATTGCCTCATAAAACAGCACGAGGTTACTATTATCCTTTAATTTTATATCTTTATTAGGGAGTAATGTTGGTCTTATTTAAATCACTGACTTCTCTAATGGTTTTTCTCCTCTTTTACAAATTTATTAAACTAAACCCTAAAGGATTTGGTCTAAGTGCAATTGGGATAACTGCCATTATAAAAATCATTGTGTTAGAAGTTGGTTATAATCAGCAGCTTTAGCTGGGCTCAAAATTTAGTAGGATTTAGCTGTTGATATCCTGGTCCATTAGGTACGATGCTGATAAAACCATAAATCCAAATTTTACTTAAAAAGAAATATCTTAATTTCCAGTAGTACAGTATTTAAATTTTGAACAATTTTGTTAATTGTGAAAATGAACAACATCATCTATTATAATGTTGCATGCTTGTGAAAAGTTATATTTAGTACATAGTATTTAGTGCATAGTATATTTATGCAAAAAAGATTAAAATAAGCTTGTCTTGCAATTCAGTCAAGTTATTTTAAAAATTTCTGAAGGTCCATCTTTTATGAAGACAACTAATGCAAGTGACATATTTCATGTTGCATTTCAGAGAATACATCCATGTGAATATTGGGACACAGTATATACATCGTGAGTGAGACATAGGTGGTTCTTAAGAGTAGAACTCCTGTTGGACCTAAATGATTAGGATTCATCAAAGCTATTGATGATAATCTTGATATTTTAAAGAAAAAAGGTGACATGGATTTCAGTGTACTTTGTTTTAAAATTGTGATTAATATGGAAAGACACCAGTGTTTTTGTTTGTTGTGGTATGGTTCTGTAGTTGACTTTCATACAGAAAATGAGATACTTATCACTTTCTGTGACCAACAGTCAGATTTGGAGCATTTACAGCTTGAATGTGAGCCCAGGATTGACTGCAGTCTGTAGACTTCAAAAATGCTGATTTTGTTCTGAATGTTTTATTTTACTGTTGAGTGCTTTACTGTTTTTTCTTAGGCAATCTTACTAATGCACACATTTCAAACTCCTAATGAAATTAAAACAGATTTTATGTTTAAGTTCTATGTCAAATATTTCAGGATCATTTGTGAAAATTCACCTTTGTGTTTGGAATTGCCGCCTTTGGCAGGGGCAGATGAGTAATGGCCTGCTACAGGAAATCCCATGTAGAACTGCTTTCTTTCAAAATATCCATTGTTCTCAGTAGCCTCTGTCTTAAATTTGCCTATATTGAGTGTTTTAAAGAAAGGTTTTCATTCCACTTTTGTCTCAACTACAGAAAGATCACAAAAAAAATTTTACACATACAAGGCTGTTGGCTCTGTGTTGATCAGAATCAATCATGAGATTGATTGAGAACTGGCTGACTGACAGAGCTAAAAAGATTGTGTTAAGTGGTACAGAGCCTAGTGAGAGGCCTGTAACTTTTGGTGTTCCCCAGGGATTGGCACTGGGTCTGATCTTGTTCAACATCTTCATCAGTGACCTGGATGAAGGAATATAATGCAGCATATTTGCTGATGATACAAAGCTGGGAGCTGTGGCTGACACACCAGAAGGCTGCTGCCATTCAGTAACACTAGAATGGGGTGCGGAGTTGGGCAGAGAGGAACCTGATGAGGTTCAACAAGGGCATGTGCGAACTCCTTCAACTGGGGAGGAAAAACTGCATTCATCAGTACAGGTTGGAGCTGAACAGCTGGAAAGGAGCTCTGTGAAGTAGAACCTGGGCATCCTGGTGTACAGCAGTTTGACCAGAAGTCAGCAGTGTATTCTTGTTGCCAAGAAGGCCAGTAGTATTCTGGGGCACATTAATAACAGTGTGGCCTGAGAGGTTGAGGGAGGTGATCCTCTGCCTCTACTCTGCCCTGATGAGGCCACATCTGGAGTACTGTGTCTAGTTCTGGATTCCGCAGATGAAGAAAGACAGGGAACTACTGGAGAGAGTCCAGTGGAGGGCGCCAAATATGATTAGGATTCTCTGCAGGATCTCTCTTATGAAGAAAGTGTGAGAGATTTGGGACTGTTTAGACTGGAGAAGACTGAGGGGGGAATTTATCAATGCTTCAAAAAGGCAGGAGTCAGATGGATGGGGCCAGGCTCTTTTCAGTGGTGGCCATTGACAGAACAAGGGGCAATGGGCATAAACTGGAACATAGGAAGTTCACACAAACGTGAAGAAAGGTTTTCTGTGAGGGTGACAGAGTACTGGAACAGGCTGATCAGAGAGGCTGTGGAGTCTTCTCTGAAGCTTTCAGAAAACACCTGAATGTCTACCTGTGTGAGCTACTGTGGGGAGCCTGTTTTAGGAGGGGATTGGATTTGATGATCTCCAGAGGTCTCTTCCAACACCTACAATGTTGTGTTTTTGTGTCTTTATAATTCAGGTTACTGTAATCATCACTGCACAGAACTCTCAGAGTTTTCATAATTAATATTTCAATATTTGATAACAATGATTCACTGTATGAGAAAAGTCTTTGATAATTAGGATATTGTCTATAATTTAGCACATTGCTGGGAGCTGCTTATTATAAACCACTTTGTGTATTTTATTTAATCCCAAAGGAATTTAATGGACCTGAGAATAGGGACTTCATGCTGATAATTGCATAATAACCTTTTTCTTCCAGACACTTAATGACTAAGAGGTAATCATTAAAAATGTATTAATCAGTTTTGCTCTGTGTTCCATAATTGTCTGCCTAATATGTTTTCCCAAGGGTAATCTTTTTTTTTTTTTTTTTTTTTGGTCTACTTAAACAGCTGGCTGGTTATTGGTTTGTTTTCATAGCTATTTTTCTTGAAGGAGGGGAAAAAATATTACTTACGCATTGTTTCTGTTTTAGCTAGCTTTCCAAAACAGTACTGGAGGTGTTGAAATTGTTATATAAATTAGACTTCATGGAATTCATTGGGAATTTTGAAGCAGATTTTAGTGGTATCATAGTCTCAATTGTTTATTTGTTTATTGCAGATCTATTTAGAAGTGAGAGCTACAAACTAATATGTTAACATTTTATCTCCTTTTTAATTTAGATCACTGAGCTATAAGCTGAAAGGAAGATAATTTCTGTTTGTGGTGAAAAAGAAAGGTGAACAACCTCCATGGAAGACTCTCAGGACCTAAATGAACAGTCAGTAAGTATAAAAACTACTAAAGATAATGGAAGAAAAAAAAGAACTCTGTTCAAATTGTGTACGAAAGGGTTTTACTTCAGATTTGAGAATTATGGTGACATCTAGGAAAAACTTCTGAACCTCTATATTGAAACTTTTTGAGCTCATACGTGAAATATGTGGTTTTAATCTTACTTTTTACCACTGAAAGATAAAAGAACATAGTAATATAGAATTTTGAAGAACTAGGCTTTCTGGAGAGGTGATGGATATAATTGAGGTACACTTGAAGAATAAAATGTTAGTCTTGCACAGTGATATTTTTTAAACAACTGTATCAAAATGTATATCCACTATGGCCTGCCACTTTTGCTAAAGCAATTGTTATCAGAAACATGAACAAGAACTGTCAGGTGATAGGCTGTTACAGATGATATACCCAACTCTCTCGTGTTTCAAGAGGATTGTGATTATTGACAGTATCTCCCTGTACTGGGTCAGAGGGAGGTATCCTTTGTTGTTGATGAAATAGCTGCGAAACATATGGGTAGACATTTCTACTTCTTTTCTAATTTTTCCTCTCTTTTAAGGATGTGGTTTCCAGACTTCCTTAGCCACCAAGCTGCAGTTCTGAGGAGGCAGTGTGTTTTGATTGAATTTAAACTTGGCTAGGTCATCCCAAATACTGGCTTTGTTTTTAACATCTTAATTTGTAGTAGTCACAATGATGGCAGATTTGTGAACGCCATGTTCCCCACAAGTCTCAGTTTGGGCTCAGTATACTAAAGATCAATAAAGGGATTTCATATTTCTGTTTTTACATGCTGAAATAAGTTATCCATGTAATAAACTAGTTTTAATATCTTTTTATAGCAGAGAATTTTATATGTAACAGAAGTGCAAGGAACTGAGAAGAGCATGTGTGTTTTTAAAATGTTAGTAATTTTCTTTAATAAGGAGTACTTTGCTCCTAACTGGGTAGCTCCTATCTGAGACTTTATCTTGGACTGGACTTTTATTGCAGATTTTAAATGGGACAGAACTGGAAAGTCTTAACAGTGTCTCAAGTCACTGTGGTGGCACTACTAAGGACAGCTGCATGTATTTATGTATTTAAACAGTTCCCAACCAAAACTTCAGTGCATGTAAAAGCTACATGGCTTCATAATTTAATAAAGTTTTATAAAGGTCATAAAAGATTAAGCAGAAGTTCTCTCATGGTCTGCAAAACAATTACTCTCGGCAATATACATAGTAGAGTTATTAATAGCAAGTAGATGAGCCAGTTTAGCTTAGTGCAAAAATGTGTTTTCATCATAGTTGAAATATTTTTGCATCACTGGATGTCTGATAAATGCATAGTTTAATATCCATTTTATTATCTTATCATAATCTGATCTCTATTTTTCCATAGTTACTATGTAGCTTTAAGCTAATGTGAGAACATTAGATATAATACAGTACTGTTGCTGTCATAGAAAGTCCTCATTCAAGGCAGTAGATTATTCTTTTCCATCTTTGCTGAAGAGCAGCAGAACTTCAGCACAGTAGGTGGGAAGAATCCCCCTTCATCACCCCTTTCCTTCTTGGTGTGCGACCACCCTGAGGCCTACCCCAGATGTTGCTATCTTGAGAAAAGTAATTACTGTGTGAAGCCTGTCTGCCGAGAGCGGATACTGAGCCCCACTTTATAAGTCTCTTTGCTGTAAAATTAGAGTTGAACTCTTCTTACAGTCAAATTTTGAAAAATAAAATATTGTTCCTGGCTTATTTCTTTTAAAAACAACAGGCAAGAACTTGGGCTGGAGATCCCAGGTAGAAGGAGGTGTTCTCTGTCTGAGGCTTTATTAGCTTAATGTCCAGGAAGATATCAGATGTATATCTTACAACCCTTCATCTTGTATTAACCTGGGGTTTTGTAGTGGTTGGTATGTTTTGTACCGGTTAGATCTAGGCAGTTCTTGGTCATCATGAAGTATTTCTGGTTCTTGATGTGTTCAGGGCACATGGGTATTTAATTTCAGCTTCAGAATTTCTCTCTGGGAGCTGAGTACATAAGATTTAGATCATGGAAATTGTAGGCGCCTAAGGATCCAGCCCCTGCTGCAAGCACATTAGATTGTGTGAATAAGCATGAATGCAAGACCTGTGTTCAAACTTGTGCTGGCATCTTGCCCTGAATATTCTAGTCTGTGGTTACTTGAAAGACTGCCTGTCTCTGCAACTGAGATAGTTTAGAAGGTGCTTGCTGTTGGATAATGTTTGATGGACAGGCAAGTTTTCTGAATAGAGAGATTCCTTTGTTGAATTAATTTCCCTCAGTGGTCTGTTAAGAGCTTTTCATCACTGGGAAAGGAGTGCAGATATGTTTACTTCAGATAGCTAAATAATAATGTAAATATTCAAGTTCTAATTTAAAGAAAAGAAATTATGCTAATTTCTGCAAGTAGACAATCCCTCGAAAGTATGATATGCTGTAATGCACTCTTTATTCTTATAGTCTTTTCCATAATTCTGAGATTGCTGTTGTTGTTTTCTCTGTCTTCTATTTTTTTTACAATAAACAAATACAAAACAATTGATTCTACAATTCCTATACTAAAACTGTATCAGTGAAACTCATATGATTGTAGTTAGGAGCAACTCCACAGCATCTTTGTTAGCATATGAGAAACAAATTCCCCGACTTTTGTCTCGGGGTAGTAATTGCATGACCCCATACTTCTTCTTTCAGCAGTCTAAGTGCACCCCTCTTTTCTAAGCCTTGACTGGAGTTGCATCTGAACAAAATGAGCAGCTGCTGTGTTTTCTGAGCCGCGTGCTTGATTAGAGTTGCTCCTAACTACAATAAAAACGGAGTAAGGATTAGAGCAGAGCAGGGATTATTATACTTTGTTTCCTGTCTTTACTCACATCCTCGTAGACAAATAACCATATTTTGAACAGCAGAAACTTGATGCATACCATGACCTCACATTGAAGAGGGGGGTGATCCATCAGGTGCAGGTCAGTCCTAGCTGAGCTCCTGCAAACAACCAAAAGAGAATGAGCTGGGGTGGGGCCCATCCTTCATTGGTGCTGTACCTTTGAGGATGTCTTAATATAAGTTGCTCACAATTCTCTTTTTATTTCCAAATTCAGTTGCAAAACATGATCAAACAACCACGCATAGGAGTGAAATTTGCAGTTGGTTGATAGAAAGGTTCAGTTTATGAGTATTTTCAATGATAATGAAGAAAATAGTAAGATGTATTTTCCAGTTAGAAGAAAATAATCATTTTTATTATAACGCGATGTCAGTCATCACGTGCAGGGTGCAACTTATCAAGTAAAAGAATACTTAAAGCCACATAAATTGGTTTTATGGAGTCAGAAGTGTCTATGGAAAGTATTTTAGTAACTGTAATTACTATGGGTTTTATATGCAACATATTAAAAACACAGAAGATATAACGAAGCATATCAGATTTTATGTTGTCTTCCAAATAAATATGCTGAATTTTACTAAATGCTAACTAAAGATGCTTTTTCAAAGGATGCATGTTTAAAAACTCTTCTATTTAGTTTAGAAGAGAAGGAAATTTGCAGATCTTATTTACAGAGAACCCAGGAAAGGAAAAGATTTTTTTTATGTAGAGAGATGATTGATAAAGTAGCAAATAAAGTTTAGCAATTAGATAATTCCTTGTTGTGTCTTGGTGTAACAAACAGGAATTTGGAACTACAGAGGTTTTAAGCTGTTTATTTTATTTTTCTTGTAGTCATTATTAGCTGTTCAGTCTGTATTAGTAGAAGAATAATAATTTGGCTGCTAACTGGCTAGTTTAGGGTTTCAAAGGGCCTTATTAGAAACTGATGTAATTTCATCCCTTGGCCCTTTTATATAACAGCGTGCATATTTATATTACTTCATTTTAACCTGGAATTAAACAATAGATTGCAGTTGTGTAGGACAGGACATTAGTAGATGTGTGAAGCTAAAACTCAATCCTTTCTCCTTTCTCATGAAATTTGGGTGATAATCAGCATTGTGCACTGGGTAAGCTATTTGGTTTTCATCAAATTATACAGACCATCATAGCTGTCGCTTGCTTTTATATTACATGTGCAGCTGGAACCTTTTCAGACAGTGTCAATTCAGTGGTTTTTTGTTGTTTTTTGTTGTTTTTTTTTTTTGCTTGTTTGCTTTAATTTCTGAAGGTGTCAGATGCAATCTCCTTGCAGATCAGTTTTCAGGTGTAGTTGGTTCTTTGTTGCTGAGTCCCCACAGCCACAGCTTTCAGCTGCTGCAGTCCACTGGAGCAGGTACCCTTCTTGTGCAACGAAGGTTGGAGCCCCGGGCTTTAGCTGAAGCTAATTTCAGTGATATGAAAGATATTGTAAACTTTTCTACATTCTTTTAAGTGCCAGGCATGCTTTACAAGGCAGCTCTGTATTACCTCAGAGCACGCTGTATGTCTTACCTCTATAATATCAATGTTTGTAAGACTTGGTATATTATGAACAATTCATCTTATCAAATTACAGAATTGTAGAAATATTGGTTGAAAGGAACCTCCGGAAATTGTGTTGTCTAGCTTCCAGTAACACATTGCTGAAAATATTTCATTGTATTTCGATATAGCCACAAACTGTATTAAATATCAGTCTGTGAGTGTCTTTTAAAGAAAGTGGATTTAGTGAGCAGAAATAATGATATTTGTGATTATTTGCTTTTAATTGACAACAATCATTGTCAAAAAATGCTGTTAAAAAAGTCAGTTAAAGCCAGTCAAGATGACCTTCCAAACTACATGTAGCAGAAATGCTAAGTCGTGGCCTGAACCAATGGTTGAGCACCTGGTGGGAAGGCAGGGCCAACCTAGGGGAGCTCGGGTGTATGCAGTGTACCTGGGTGACCAGAAGGGGTGGAGCCAAGGTCCACCTCATTTAAGGGTTGGCAGTGAATGTGAGGGTATCTCTTGCTGGAGATTCCTGCACACCTATATATAGCCTTCCAAAGGTAAGCAGCTCTTTTTTCTCATTTCTGTGTCTGTTGTATTTAGGCTTCTTCTCATTTGCTGTAGCCAAAGACTTTGCCACTTCACTGTTATTGCTGTACTTTCCATTCCATAATAGCATTACAGTATGTTCTGAAACATTTTTGAGTTGGTTAGGTATTTTACTGTCCCCTTTCCAGCAAAGCGAAAGCTAGAATGGAGAGACGTCTTGCCAAAATTATCACCTACTTTGAACTACAGAAGATCAATGATATTGTGTAATAGCAAGATTTCTTAACTGTGTTATGAGGGTATAGAAAACTGAGGGAGCCGAATCTTTCATATTCCAGCACATTTGGTGTAAGAGTGCTGCTGTTCTCTCCCTGCTGTCAGGCCTTTACATATGGCATAATGATCTCTGTGATACTCAAATGCTGGGTTGTTTTTCTTGTTGTTGTTTGTTAAATTCAATTACTTTACCTTCCACTACTTCAGCATGCTGTGATTTCAATACAGTGATCTACCAGTGATAAACTTTGAAGGTGTATTTTCCCAAACTAAGTTTGTGATTGTGTATTTGTTTTATTTTTCCTGTTTGCGGAGAAATCAAACAAATCATTTTGACACTTGAAATAAATAACAGGTATTGAACTTGATTGGGGCGATCTTATTCTAAAAATATCTTTTAAGCTTTTCACACAGGATGGTGATGCACTGGAACAGGTTGCCCAAGGAGGCTGTGGATGCCCCAGCCCTGTAGGTACTCAAGGCCAGGCTGTATGTGGCCCTGGGCAGCCTGGTCTGGTGGTTGGAGACACTGCACATAGCAGGGGGTTCAAAGTAGATGGTCATTGTAGTCCTTTTCAACCCAGGCCATTCTATGATTTTATGAATAAACTGAGCTGACTCATGTTTTGTATGGGTTCGCGTAACTGGAGAAATACAGTTTGACATCAAAGACACTGATGTTCACCACTGGCACGCGTAATTAAACCGTACGTTTTTCTGAATTCAAAATATTATTTTGAAAGCACTTTTTTTTTTTTTTTTTTAAAAGCTGAATAGTCAATGTCTTAAAAGATTATCCAAGGTATGCAATCAAATGACATTCATTTCTTGTAACCTTGCAAGATGGGGTGAGAAGTAGGACTGACAGAGAAACAGAAGTGTTCATGTCACTGAAACTGTAATGTCTCCTCTAGTTCAGCTCTCTACCTGTATTCTGGAAGATATTACTAAGTCAGTATCAGAGATTTTAATGGAGAGGCTGTTTTTAATAACAAGGGGAGGGAGTAAAATATATCCTGTTATCACATACCACCCTTTGAATGCTGACAGTGACTTACACGTAGCTGCTATATAGTTTGCTATGGCTTCATATTCATAACTCTGGTGAGGCCCTAGGTTGGAATTTTAGAGATAAAACTACTTGGGAAAATGGCTACTTCCATCAGCTACACAAACTTTTCTCAAGGTAGATACACACAGAACTCTTGGGTGCCTAGAGTACTGAATTCTGTATTAGTGATGATGTCAGAGCTCTTCTGATGTAAGGACATTAGAGACAACTTCTACAATATCGTAACAGATTATACCACAAGGAAAAAAAACTAGTACTCAACTTCCTTTCAGGGCCTGAAAACTGGGTGAAATCTGACTTTCTTTAGTGCTTCAGGAAGAGCTCTCTCTCTCTGGAATATGTTTGTATATATGCATGTGTATGTAGGATTTGGAAGCACTCCAAATTTATATATCAGCCACTACCAATCCATGTAAGTATGCTTCTCCTTATTAAGTCATCCGCATCTGACAGAAAATTTCTAGCTTTGCAGCCAGATATTGGATGTAAGATACAATACTTGTTCAGATATTTAAAATGCCAAATTTACAAACACTGTACTTTTAATTGATTTTAATATTGTATTTTAATTTCAGAATTAGTCATGAAACTTCCAGCAATGTCCACATTGGTCCTATGCGGTATCTCAAATTAAAAATATTATTTTTCTTAGTGCAGTGCTTGTGCATTGATTTTTCACACTGCCCGTGTGATGTAACCATGTTCAGAAACACTATTTACTTGAATAAAAAGGGGTCAGAGTTTTGTTTCCACACAGAAATTAATTGACTATATGACAGTGAATTGGCCTCTTAGTTTTTGTGTGGCTTCTATTTTGTAAGGCTTAAATCCTACTGAATTTCATGTGTATTAAAGGACTCGGCCTACGTTTCTACATAAGCAGTATGGATTACCTTGAATATGTATTTTGTTTACTCATTTTTTGTTGGAGAAAAAAAAAAAGCAGCAGTGCACTGAAGAATGTTCTTAAGGAATATTAAGGCACTTAAGGATATGGTTAAACCCATTGAAATAGATGAGCTTTCTCATGTGCTTTAAGTGAGGCATGTGCTTAAGTACATTCTGGGAAAACGTTGAAAATATAGTATAAAATAAAAGGAGAAATTTCAGAAATATTTCATTAGCAAATACTTTTGAATTTTTTTATCATTTATTTATTTATTTATTTATTTATTTATTTATTTATTTATTGGTGGCTATGGCTAATATTTATTCAGCATCATATAGCAATCGTGGTTTCTTTCTTCTTATAGCAACTTTTCTCTGAGACCTACCTCAGCATCTGAGTGGTTGACTTGCAAGTCAACTCTTACTAAAAATAGAAGCATGACAAGGAGAAATGTTACATTTTTAAATAATGAAACTTCACCAGACGAAGAATCTGATTTCATAAATATGTTATAAAATATGAGCACATCCATTAATCACAGACAGTCTTGTCCTCTTGCTATTTCTCTAGAAAGTTAAAGGGGAAGTTAAGAGTTGAGATGTTATGGCTACAGTGAATGAAAGTAGTTTTGCCAAGTTGAGTCTCAGGCTAAGCTCAGCCTCCTGTCATTACCACATTCAAACTGCCAATTTATGCTAAGTAATCTTAAGTGATATATTTGGATACTTCTTTCTCCCTACATCCTGTACAGTTGTAGTGGTTCTTTGTGTGGTAGGAAGGACATTATACTCTTCAGTCTGCTATCTAATATTTTGAGTCATTGGTTGATCATCTCTAAACTCTTTGAGTTTTTTTCTCATAAGAACTTGAGTTTAATAGCACTTACTCTTGACTATAAAAAATACAGACTGAAAAGAAGATTTACCTGATGAGTTGACATCAGCCTGGAGCATTCAGGCCAATAATTCCACGTAATTCCTAATAATTAATTTCAGTAAAGTAGAATTAGAAGACTTCTTCAGTAATTAATTCTATGTAATTTAAATTGTACTTCAGAATATGTCTATGATAGCAAATATCATAACACTAATTGGATGCTTTAGCTGCTTTCCTGATGCTGTTTGACATCAACTGTAGAATTCTGTTGAAAGTCACGGTGCTGAGTTATGTGAGTTAAGACTGTGAATAACTGTCTATTATGATATCCTGAGAAATGTAATCAGATCTAAAGAAGCATTGTACTTGTCTGCAGCTGGTAGATTTGGAAGGCTTGCAGACCTGCTTTATTTATTTTTTTTTCTTCTTAGTACCCATGTTTCGGTGAAAGATGACTTGGAATTACTTTTTCTCTAATATTTTCACTGTCTTACATGTTTTCTAGCCAAATAGCTGTAGTTAACCTGTTGATGCTTCTTTATCTACAAAAGTTGAATGACTTAATATCAAGCCTGATAGAAATTATGTTTTTTATTCATGGAGCCGTAAAACTGAATAGCTGTAGAAAGCCTATAAGTAAGATGTCAGTCAGATCTCCTGAGCTAAAACTTACATGAGCACTTTAAAAAGTCAGGAGAAAGAGAGGTATGTTTAGTTTGTACTAATTGCTACTTATATCTTCTGTGGTGCGTGGGAAATTTCGTATTTTGTCAGACAAGGAAACTTTGTTACTAATGTGCTGAAATACATAATGATAAAAAGCAGACTGTGATCATTAGAGAACATATAAACTACACTTTCCTTTATGGATGAAGGAGTTTCTCATTTTTAAGAACCTACTGCACATCAGAAAACCTTTATAAAATTTTATATTTAAAAGGTAGTTCTACTTTCAATGGCTTTTGCAATATGAGTATGTTAGTGATGTGGGTATCAACTGATAATGGACCAGCAGACCATGCTGGAAAACTTACTCTATTTACTTGTAACAGTTTGGAGTTAACTAATAACTTAATTCTGCCAAGGGCAGTGCTATATTCTTTGCTGTCTGGATTTACCTAACATGATGTGCATTAAAAAGGAAGGATTCCAGCTGGGTGTAAAGGGGCTGCAGCAGGGCTTTTTTAAAATCAGCATTTACAAAAAGCCACCTGGCACATCTTAAGAGCCAGCGCTGACCTACTAGTTGTCTTCCTCTAGTTTCCAGCAGTCTCAGGGAGTGCCCTTCAGGCGGGAATATGGGATGTAGTATCTGAGTGGGAATAACACACTATTCTGAAACATCTGAAATTTTCAGCTAAGTGTTTTGCACTTGTTGCTGGCATTGTTTCAGAGAAAGTTAGGAGAAAATATTGACCTTCACAATCCTGTTCAATCAAGAGTGTGTTTTGAAAATCATTATCCATAATGAGTACACCATAAAATTCAGGAAAAGGGGAGGAGAAAGAAGAAACTACACAGCTGACGAATCCCATTGGAAACATCTTCCTTATTATTGTATGAGAATGGCAATTTCAATTTTATGAATCTTAAACTTAATTGTCTTTAGCAATAGTGTTCTTCCCATTGACTTTTTTTCTTTTCCAGTTAGGCCATTCCCTGGATAGTGAGAGGAAGAAAAGATAGTAAAATTTATTTGTCTTTGTGGGTAGTATTTAAGGCCACTGTTCAGATGAAGAGGCTCAGTCTGTGAGTTTTGGCTGTGCGTGGATTTGGCCCTCCTCTCCATGTCTATGCAGTGCTTATTGTCTCGTACCTTGGCTTAGAAAGCCTTAGCTGAACATGTTACTGTTTAAGCACTTTGATTTTAAAATTCTTTCCAGGGATGGCTGTACTGTAACTTTGAGCTAAAATGAGAAACCTCAACAAGGTTTTTTCTTTTACTGAAATAGTACAACATCTTTGAATAGTGTGTTTCTTATCTTCTTTGTAAGCAAGGCTGTAGTTGCAAGGGTACACATTAATTCCCCTGAGGAGGAGGATTTGAGTGGATAGACCAGAAATAATGTTTGAATGACACTATGATTGGCAGTTCTATGTGCCAATTTATGGAGTTTTTTGTTCACGTTATGTGAGGTATGGAAAGTGTCTCTGCCCGTACTTTTGTATTATAAGCATACTGTATACTGTTCTGTTAAAATATAATTTTATTTCTTCACGAATTAAATTCAGGCATAGACCGTGGCTGAATTACATAGTTGCATGTTATTTTTACCTGTAATACTCATCTCATCTATAATAGTTAGCTCAATTCTTCTAAAAGAGGAATTTTCATTGAGAAATTTTTTGGTGGAAAGTATAAATAGGATTGTGTAGATTATGGATATTTTCTTACTAAATTGTAGTGTTGGAAGTGAATAAAAGACAGAAAAGCGCATTCATGGTGGGGGAAAAAATGTAACTGAATCTGGAAATGACAACTCTGAGGGTGCTCTGATCAATATACAGAGCAATGTGGAAATGTTAAATGCAGCGTTGACAGCCTGTTGTGGTGAATAACACAGTCAAAAATTCAGACTCGGCTCTTCTGCTGCTGCTTTTGCAAAGTAAATGTTTATTTTTCATATTTTGTACTCTCTAACACGGCCGTTATAACAAAACATCAAAGTGCTGTGACTGATCACATCTTGAAAACTGGACATTGACTAAAGGAGGCTAATACAAAGTTCTTAGAGAAGCAGAATGATGGTATTGTGGAATAAAAGGACAGTGGCTTACCTACAGGAATGTAAGAGTGTGGAGTAACTTTTCCATGGTTGACAGCAAGCCCTAAGAACTACTTAGTGCTGGCTTCTAAGTATTGGGAGTCACAGTTTAGAGCTTGGCTACAGTGAGCTTGCACTTAGCTGTATTTGTCAACTCTTCAGATGTTCTGAGCTAGCCAGCTCTGTTTTCAGTATTACCTATCCTTTACTACTCTTTGCTGGCAAAAAAACAAACAGTAGAGCCAGTTTCTGCTATTCTACTGCTGCTTTCTGGCAGCCTTTGTCCTTCTTTTTCAGTGCAAGTGTGAATTATTTTGCATAGGGTCCTTTTCTTCCTAAAAGCCATCCCCTAACCTGTGGAAAAATAATCAGTATATGCATGCTTTTAAAGATCTATTTTCTTGCCTATTGCACTTTTGTGCTGATGCAAGTACACATTATGGTTTCTCTATTTATAGAGAAAACATAAACAAAAAACTGTCTCCCAGACAATCAGATCATTATAAAAATCTAGAAGCTGATTAGGGACACAGACATGCTAGATTGTGCAGGGAGTATCTCCAGCTGCTTTATTTATAGTGTTGAGCTATCCTTCCTTGTGATTTCTAAGAATCTTTCTCTCAGGAGACTGTAAGTAGTTTCTCTTGAAAGTTAGTTTTGGAAAATTACATTTAGCAGATGCCACACTACAAAGCAGGCAGCACAGATTTGTGTGTAAATCTGTCTGCGAGAGTAAGGTTTTCATGATGGTGATGAAGATCTGTGCAGGAATCTTTTTTCTGTTATGACTACTTATCATGAGGCTTGTGCACTTGGCTACATAAAGAGGTTACTGTTTCACAAAGACCAAACCTAGCTGTCTTTTTTTTTAACCACTTATTGGTATTCCATAAGCTCAGTGCATGTATGAAAAAGAACTATGCCATCTTCTTGCCTGTAAATGTCACCAAGTAAGTTTGCATGCGTGACTTTTCTCCTTTCCTGAAATAAAATGTCTCCTTTTAAATTAACATAACACAATGACTCAATTACCTAAGGTTAAACTCAGCTATGTTTGTGAGGTTGACGTCCATAAGCTCCACTGGAACTTGGCTTCATTCCCAGGACTTCCCATTTGACATCATGTAGAACATACTGTGAGGTTATAATGCACTGTAAGTCGTAAACTTAATGATGTCAGATTAAAGTGAGTAAATGGAGAAAAGATTCATCTTAGACATAAAAAGAAACTGTAGCTGCCTTCATAATGGAAAGAAAACGACAGAATAAATCATTCTTTCATTTCTGCAGCTGACAAGATTAATAAAAAGGGAACACTAAAAGTGTAATGAAATACAATAGAATTATTGCACAGTGTGTAATATTTTGCAGTGAATAGATATGTAATTAGGTAGATGCTGTGTGTGTTTTTAACCACCCATCACCTTTTTTAATCTTGTACTTTCATAATTGCCTGATCACAGCTGTTACACATTATTTTAGTGACAGCATGTACTGGAACACAAGAGATACTGCTGTTCTCATTCTGCCCAGTACTCACACAAGTGGCTTGTCCTGAAGAAGACATGCCTTTTCAGTGCAGAGAAATGTAAATTGCCCTTGTACATTAGCACTATGGCATATATTCTAGCCAACATTTTTTTTCTATCCCTATCAGAGAGTACAATACAATAATCACATATGTAGAAGAAAAAAATTAATTGATTTAACAATGCATTTAGGCTAGTGGCAATGTAGTGTTTAAATGGCATTTGCTTTTGTTGTAGACTTTTTTCATTCTGTGTTTTGGTTTAAATATATTTAAGTAAACTCTTTGGGATATGACAGATTTTTTTTCCAGAATCTAGCTTTTGATGAATAGCAGTCTAAGGTTCATTAGTAGTCTCATTGTATGCCTGCACATCCTGGATCCTGTCTCCAGTCAGTACATTTTGAAAAATATCCAACATCTGTGCCACTATGAAGAGATTTATAGTATAATTCCAGTAGATCATGACATCCATTTTCTGCCCTATTAAAGAATCAAGTCATTGAATTTTGACAGCATTTAGATACTCTAAAAACTAAGATTTACTCTGAATGTACACTCCTCTCTTTTTATAATTATTTAGTAGATTACTCATTTTCACATACTCTATGTCCAAAACAAATGTTTTTAGTAAGCAGAAAATGTGTATTATGTGGGAAGTTTAACTGTTATTATGTCAGCAGAGGTCGTCCATTTGTGACCACAGTGACTTGTTATGCATAGAATTGACTGTATCTTATGAAAAAATTTACAATGCCTAGCAGGACATAGGACATCTTAAATATTAAAATTCAGAAACTTTCAATTTTATTGCTATTTCTTTTATATGCAATTTGAAATTATTGTGTGGTTTTAGAATAAAATATTATAAAAGATACTATGAGTTTCTGTTGCCAGTTAAAGTGTGCCTTTATTTGTATGACACTAGACTCTTGAGTAGCTGTAGTCATCTTAGAACAATATTAATATATATGCTGAATAGCAGACTAAGTGCCTGAGACCAACTCTTTTTGGCTTAAGAGTTATCGCTTCCCAGGGAATTTAATAATTTGCAAACTCTCTTTAAAGAAAAGAAATCGTATATTAAAATTAGGACCTCCAAAGTTTTACAGTGGACCCTGCTCTTTCTTGGAGTGGCCTGCACTGTTTACAAGTAACATATTTTTTACTTTGCTGGGAAGAGCTGGTTTGAACATTGAAAACTTGCCCATACAATATAAGAAAGAAGCATCTTCAAACTGGATATTAGTGTAAATATCTTAATGTAAATATCTTAATGTATCAGATGTCAACAGAAATGATTTGAAGAATTTTTAAAGGAATTGCTTCAAACTCATTTACAGTAAAAAAAAAAAATAAATCCACTATTTAAATATGGCAATATATTTATCTTTTAAATATTGAATTTTGGTACACTGAACACCTGCTGATTCAGTAGAAAATTCAATGAATAAAAAAAGTAAATAGTCAGGCCTATCTAACAAGTGCATTTACTAACTCTGTAATTGAAAATAAGTTATCTCTGTATTTTATCCAATTAGCTGATTTCAAAAATATAACGTAGAGGGAGCTTCTTGTCTGTCATATCCAAAATTTAGTGTATGTACTTACTAGTACTGCAACATCAAGAATAACTGTCAAAGAATTAAACTGTAGCTTTATATTTTGTATTTCTATATTAAAACTGTGGTTTCTTTGCACTGAAGGAGATTCCAAATCTAGTCTTTAAGTCTTTGATCCGAGTTCTTATGTTCAGCAGGATATTTTTAAACTTTGTGGTTCCAACGTAATGGTCTGGATGGTTTTGCTATAATACGCTTTCATTCAGCTTAATATTATTTTTAAGTGATAGAAAATCAGCATGAACTAGATGAAAAAAAACCTAACCTTTTTTAGGAAAATAGTTATTTGAAACTAAATAAGTGGTCTGGTATTTCCATACATATGCATAATTACCATTCTTAGACTTGGTTTTCTCCAGTGCAAACCGCGGGGTTTTCCTGATGGTTGCTAATCACATGCAGAAATGACAGCTTGTCAAAACTGCATTTTTTTTCAGACCGTGCCAGTGGCTCTTAATATGACTGGCCCACATGTGCCCTCAGTTAGCTTCCTGCTTTGCTAAAAGCAGCAGCTGAGTAATCTTACTTGCTGGTGGCCACCATTTTTTATTTATTTATTTTTTTTTTTCAGCTAAGGATTTCTCATACAGGGAGTTGCATTGCATGGAAGCAAAAATACAGAAAGTTTTTGCTCTGTAGTGCTGCTAGTGAAAGAAAACTAATGACATTTTTTGAAGTTGCCTTTTCTGTGAGAGAATTATATGTACAGAGCTTTTTCTTTCCTTGCTCCCTGTTTTTTTTAACTTGCTAGGCACATTGGTTAGCATCAAACCACTGTAATAAACAACTCTTTGGCCACCAGCAATTTATCCCCATTATATCAATATGCCCAAAACTACCAATTTACTGCAAAATAAAATAATGCAAAAAAAACCTAAACCAAAACAAAAACAAAAAAACAACAGTACTCTGTATTTGTGCAGTATTTTTTGCAGTGAGCCTTAGGAAATACTTAATGTGTCTTGGGATATATGGGTCTTCATTTGATCTTGTTTATCTTTAAGCAGTGCATCCATCATCATATCTTAAAAATATGAAAGCATATAAATGAAAGCTTATGTTATGGAGTTAAATTCTCAGTTACTCATGCACTTCATGTCTGTTATACCCATTTCCTATGGTACCATGGATCTGATTCAGAAAAGTACATAAGCATGTGCTTAATTAACTGCTTTCCTGAATAGGTATGCTTTTCTGAATTGAGGCCCATAAGAGTAACTGGCATGTGGGCTGTAATGTCCCTCTTGGGACATTCTGGAGATGGATATTAGAAGACAAACTATTTTTTTTTCTGCTGTTTCTGCTTTCTGGAAGTCTTCTGCTCGAGGTGATTTTAGTTTTTTGATAAGGTGTATTTACCTTTAAGCTGAATCAAGCTTTATATCTATCATATTGGTAAATGGAATACCTTTCTTTTGAATTAACGCAAGTTGTAATTGGTAGAGAGTATATCTGCATTTGATATTACAAAGCTAGATGTAACTGTTAAAGAATTAAAGACAGCCTTATTCTCAATCTGGAAATTACTCTTTGGTCTTGATATTTAATGAGGTTTCGTCTTTATTTTTACAACAAAATTAATTTAGTTATTTCTAAGATCATGTGATCAACTGCCTGAAATGTGTTCTTTGGCAAAGACCCAGATTCCTGCTTTTTTTTTTTTTTTTTTGGAAGTGTTACAGCTGCAGTAAATTTGATTTCACCCTTGATAATTTCTATAATGTATAGCAATAATGTATTGCTGATTTAGTGTTGTTGCCTTTCAACTAAGGTTAAAAAAAAGTCACAAATCGCAACATCACAAATTTTATTCTATTTGCCACACATAAATAGCTGTATATGCATGAAATTCAAATGCCTTCCAATGTTTGTTTGTATAGTTTTGGGAGGTCATTCAAATAACATAAACTGAGTAATTTGCACAGTACTTGTCACTTATGAGGATTTTGGTAGGTTCTGTTGTTTCCTTTGTGATATCTCTTGAGAATTTAATAGAAAATGTGCACAGGAACTAAGAAACTGTCATTACATTTATGAAACACAGAATATCCTTTACACTTGGAAGTGTAATCAAATCTTACAAAACACATATACAAAAGGGATATTTGGATGAGTTGCCTCTTACACTGAAGTCATTAAGCTTCAGTTAAAGTCCTATAACTACTTAAATATATATATATATTCTGTGGTTTTTTTTGTGTTTATGATCCTGTCATAGTTGTGTTGTTTCTTCTTTCTGTTGCACAGTCTATAACTGTTTTAACTATTGCATTGCATGGACAGGAACATCTGAAGATTGCAGTTTTTTTTTTTTGTTTTGTTTTGTTTTTTAGGTATTAAGCATTCTTCCAGAATTAAAAAAGAAAACACCTTGCAAAAGATATTTTCTTTTTAGGAGAGAAAATTAGCCTGGGAGCAGAAGAAAATAAGTTTAACAGGAGAGTGACCAAAAAGCCACTCACAAAAAAGCCTGTGCTCTGTGTCATGATTTGAGATGTTTTCTGTGAAGGATAAGATACTAACTCTTGATCAAATGTTACCACCTCTGTGCTCAGTATCATTAAAGAACATCTTTTTGGCAGGTAAGATGGATTATATGATGGAGAATATTTTACCTTCCCTTAGTCAGGAGCTATTAATGTATGGATTTGGATGCTACATTCCAGCCCTGTAGATGAAAGGTTGTTCAAAGGTTGACATAATCACTGATCCACTTGCCTTGCCTTTACCCAAAGAACCATTGTGCTGCCTGCTCACCCACCCTTTCTCTGCATATTTATGTTTATCTGCTGTGGTTTGCCACCATTTGTTAGGTCACCTGCCTGGTACCAAAGGGCTCTGGATTCCTCCCTTTTCACAATATTACTAACTGTGAAGGTGATTATGAAACACTATGATTGAACTGAATCAAGAACAATAATGATTTCCTGTTGGGGAGAAATTTATAACAAGATTAAGAAGTCTGCTGCTACTGCTTCAGATCTGCTTCACCCAATTTTTTACTTCCCTCTTCTACAAGTAAGAAAATAAGGTAAAAGGCCTTATTTTGAAAAAAAAAAAAAACTTTTAAGGGCATCTTTCCTTAGCTGCCCATTCAACCTTGACAGTTCTATGAAACCAGAACTAACTTTCCTTTGCTTCATTAGCTGCAAAGGAAGATCCTTCTTTTCTTTGTTGTTCAGAGCACATTTTAAATAATTTAATAAGCACGAGTGATTAAGACATTAAGTATTAAAGTAGCTTTAGAATTAGACAGTGGTAATGGAGGAGAATTGTGTAACTTTTCCTCACAGTTAAAAAAAAAAAAAAAAAGGAAAAAACTCTATCATTTACTTCCTGTAAAAATGACTTTTTTCAAAGAATCTGACTGAAAGGCACTTTTTTTCTTATAGGAAAAAAAAGCTTCCCAAAGAAATACAAAACTTATCAAATAAAATTTTCCATATATTCTACAAGTTCAGCTTCAGATAACATGCATTTTTATAAATGCATTTTCTTTTATGCATCATGGATTTTAATAAGAGATTTTGAAACAAATATTCATCTTTATCTTTGAAGTCTTTAGATTATCATTGTTCATAACTAAGTAAGCCTTTAGATCTTTTGTGCAACTTTGCTAAATAATTAAAAGCCTGCTGATGAAAATTGTTTTGATTATTCAGTAGACGGAAGAAGAAAAGTTATCTGATGCAAATATTTTTTCTTAAATATGGTTGTACTATTGTTTTAATTATATACAATGAGTTCTGAGCTATGTTCTGCCTGTAAGGAAAAAAACAAACTACTAGATATCTAGGAACTTCTTTGCCTGCTGATAAATTGCATTAAATTGTATTGGTACAAATCTATGAGAATATGATTTCACTTATTTCACGTGTTGATAAATTTCAAAGTCTCTCAAAGCTAAATCACTAGGAAGCTGGTCTGTTTCGTGTGGGGTTTGTATGTAACTGTATACAGTTTAGAATAAAGTTACTTCCAGGAGACCAGTTATAACTAATTATAATGGGAGATTGGAATTAGATGATCTTTTAGGTCCCTTCCAACTCAAGGTGTTCTGTGATTCTCAAGCTTCAACTCCCCTGCAGTTGGCAGGATCACCAAATAAACAGACGAACGTTTGAGAGCACAGAACAAAATTACATATGCAAATATTTTTTGCTCTTCTTCTTCCACCTCTGTCCTTTCTAATTCATGAATGGAAAACCACTGTATATCTTATTTCTGTAACAGCGTTGGCTGATGGCACTGGTGAGATTGCTCATTTGCCCTAATGGAGACAAGGGCAGGGAATGAGTAATGAACAAAGGTATTCTGATAAAGTAATGCGCAGTAGCAAGCATCAACCAAAGCTGCAGACTTCTGATTGGTCCAAGGAACTACTCAGGTGTGACATTTCAGGAATAGCATCTAACCACTTACATGTGACATCTCTTCCTTTTTTTTTATTTCTGTCATTAACATAAGGTGTTTTCTATGCAGGAGAGAGCTGTAATTGCAGGGTTACCATGGACTTTCTAGTTCTTGTACATTTGTGTGCTTTCTGCATATTATCAGCTGTACTGGTTTCTTCGTAGAAATGAGAGTTTTCCATCAGAAAAATACAAGTATGGATAGAATTAAGAGTGAAGGAGGTATGTATGGGAGAAAGTAAATTCAGCCTGTGTCAACTTCAGTGACTAGAGCATAATTTCTAATACATGATTACATCAATAATGTGCATCTATTTTGATCTAGAATAATATTAGCGTTGACTAACTTAGTAATTGTGGTTTAGGTTAGGTATTAAGAGGAAGTTTTTCACACAGAGGGTGGTGACGCACTGGAACAGGTTACTCAAGGAGGTTGTGGATGCCCCATTCCTGGAGGCATTCAAGACCAGGCTGGATGTGGTTCTGGGCAACCTGGTCTGGTAGTTGGTGACCCTGCCTACAGCAGAGGGGTTGAAACTAGGTGATCATTGTGGTCCTTTTCAACCCAGGCCATTTTATGGCTACTATGTATTATTATGGATACTAGAGATGGTAAGCAAAAAGCAGCACTGCTAAAAGCGGATTCAAATAAATAGGATTAATGCATTTTCCCCTATCTGTAGGGCAGTTAATTCCATTCCACACATTCCATTGTGTTTAAGATAGCTTCACAGATTTATGATTTATAAAATCCCATGATAGTGCCTTGGTGTGTCTTCTCAGCTTAGTGTAGAGCTTGATGTTAAGTAACCATCTGACTATATGCCCACTGCTATTTTTTTTTCCCTGCTATGCCTGAGCTAAGCCAGTTCTGTAGTTTCCAGGATTCTTAAGAACTTTCTGAGAACTTCTTTGAGAAGGAGAAAGAACAGCAGAGTAAATTATATTGAAGGCAATAATAAATTGTAGCAAGTCACTTATCTGTACATTTTATATTTTCCTATCATTTTATTTTCATTCACTCTGTAATGTACTTTCTGTCCAAGTTTGGTGTTAAGCAAGAATGTATTTTTCCTTTTTTCTCCCCTCTTGAAATTATATTTTGTAGGGAAATGTTCTTTTATGAAAGGACTGGACATGCCTGTAACCATGCCATAGTACAAAGTGGGTGTACACAAATGGTGTCCTTGCTAGTTAATAGGCTGGAAGCATGATGATGAGCCCTGCGTGTTAAGTGAAAAGCATCAGATTTAACCACCAGATAGAAAGTGAGGGAAACCCCAGTAAGCAGTGTTATGTTCTTTCTGTAAAATTACTTATTGAAGTCATCAATAAAATACTGAAACCAGAAGAGCAGTTGAGGTTCTTCTCTACTAAACACTGCAAATTTTTAAGAGGAATACATCTGTGGAGTTCTGGAAAATAAGATAATACCTGAGCTTTTCTCAATAATTGTAGGTAGTTTTTCAGCAAAAAAATACCAAAAGATGATGGCTTACAAATATCATAGCTATTCTGAGGATAGACTTTAATTGGAGAGGTGTGTTTATTGGAATTTTTCCTCACAGCAGTAAGGTAACATTAGTTTTCAGGCTGCTATTTGAGGCCTGTTGTTTTATTGGAAATCACAGCTCAAGGTAGAAAAGCAATGAAAGAACATAGCTTCTACAGGATATTCAGACTTTGAATTATAGCATGACATCGTGCATTTTTACCCAAATAGCCCACATCTCTCTTTAGAGGATATAAAACAGTTTGCTCTCTGACTGTAAATCTTCAGATAATCCACACAGATGTGGAAGCAGAGCAAAGCAGCTGTTAAAGATGTCTTTTTGTTGCTCCCTTCCCACTTTCTCTACACTCAGGTGTTTCTTCCTGTGTATAACCATCTTCTTTTGTGTATAATTAGTACCAATAATTTCATGATTCCAATAGTAGCTTCCCTTATAGTGTATGTGACCCACATCTAAATGATAGCTGTTGTGAACTCATTGCAGAATATCCTCATTTGGTTATGAACCACTAAAGGACTTCCATAATATAAATAAATCTGTTGCTTCAGAAGAATAAAAATATCATTTCAGGTAGAGAAGTTGTTACAACGTACAGCAGAACTTTTAGAACTGATAAAAATGGACAGGGTTTTTTGTATTTCACATTTCAAATGTGGAGTTTTTTATTTGTTTTGGGAAACTGTTGATGTTTACATGCACTAGTCTCACTTGATACCTTTCTCACTTTTTCATATTATCCTCAGCCCTAAGTTTCTGACAGTAAATTCTACTATAACTTTACATATAGACCTAAAGCATTGCATTCCCCTGAGATGTGGGAATTGAACATTCTTTGTTAAATTTCTTGCTGTATGTCAGGCAGGCTGAGGACTTGCATATGGATATATCTGTTGCAGGCCATCCTTTTACCGTGAGCAGAACTCACTTCCAGTCATAAAACAGAAGTATTGCTAACTGGCTTGGTGGCTCCTAGTTGAGAATCCAAGACACAGAGAGAGAGCTGGATCACTGATCTAGCTGGTAAATGTCAGTTTAACAACCAAGCCTGTTTCATCTGTTCAGCATTTCTCATGGGGCAGAACATTACAAACTTTTTTGGCACTGCCTTCTTAAAATTCTGTGTAGCATATCTGTAGCTCAGAAATTGAATTAGAGTTTAAGCTAAGGTCCCTTACAACTCAGGATATTCTGTGATTCTACAATCTGTACAGAACTTTTCCATGTTGAAGGAAAACTTGCATCTTTGGTGTGAACAGAATGGAAAATTTTGCTATGCATTCTTCCTTCAGCTTGATGTATTCAGGTGTTTGTTATAATGAATTTTGACATATGTTGTGGTTTTGTTACATTACACTGTGTTTTGTGAAAGCAGTAATATGCTGCAGTTTGGAAGTGGACAAATGTAGCTGCGTAAAAAAATACCATTAGCCTACAAATGCACACACTGACATGGTGTACTCTTATAATTCAGCTAAATAATGTTTTCATTTTTTCCTTATGCTGACTTTTAAAATTTAGTGTGGTTTTGTGGAACACAATCTGTCAGTAAGATATAATGTACTGGAGAAATACCAGAGAAAATGCTTTATCATTGTTTTGAGCTTTTGTGTCAAAGTACTTTATATCACTACTTGGCTTCTCTGCTCTTTGTTTTGTTTGTTCTCTGTCTTAAGAAACACCCAAATTAGCGCACTCTTTCTGGCCTTGTTCTAGTAGTGCTCATCCATTTATAGCTGATAATCCACTGTTTAATTAATTTCTCACTTTCATTCTTAGAAGTTTTCATTGGTAATCCAGTTTTTGTTTTGTTTATTTGTGGTTTTTTTTTTTTTTTTGGTTTTTTTTTGTAGTTAACAACCGAGAGAAAACTTGTATAGTGTTATGGAAAGGGGCAGAGGAAATACAGTACAGTCAGGTTGATCTTCTCCTGATACCAGGGACATTTTTTCTGTTCATTCACCTGTCACTGGTTCTTTTAAATCTTTAGACACTAACTTTGGAAATCCAAAGAAATTTTCTGTAAACCTATTTGAAAAATTTTTTGGTTGCTATCTCAGCTGCTTTGTGACACTGAGCAGCTTTTTAAAATACTGATGTGTAGAGGCCTCACAAGTACAGCATTTAGTGATCTTTCTAACCAAACTTGAAGCGGACCTCATCTTTTCTCATCCCATGTGCCAATGCACAACAGGTGTCTGTCTCGCCTTATCTGAATTATATTTCAGTTTGTCTGCCTTGCTTTTGCAAAAATGGTAGAAATCAGTTAAGAAATACAGTTTCTCAAGTTAGGAATAAGCCCTTGTAAATCTGTGTCATCATCAGTGACTTTTAAAAGATGGCACAAGTGGTGACATCTGGGAGCCAATTCATCATTTAATTAAATTATGCTGTAATGAAATCTGCCTTAATGAGATTAATTTTAATTATTAATCAGGAGCTGACATAGCACAAGGTACCATAAATAATAAATGGAAGCTGTGTCTGCTCCCTATCTGAGAAAGGACCTACTTTAAAACAGCAGTGCTTTTCATGAAGCTGTGGTAGTTAGAGGCTTTTTTCTCTTCCTTTTTTTTTTTTTTTAAACACTACCACAATTGCTATTGTGTTGTGATGAGTTTGGTGTCTGTTTCAAACTTAGAATATTTATCCTTATACTTGGAGTAACTGTTGATATTTTAATATTTAATTTAATTCATTCATTACATAACCAGTCATTTTCATTATTCCAGAACTTAGCTTTTCTTTGCATACATGATAATAGTAGAGTTAATTTTTAATGTATATTTTAGAGATAAGTACTGTAGGTTTTAATTTAAGACAGTACCTGATATGTGCAACTCTTCAGCTCATCTATGGTATCACATCAATGTTTTTATGCATACATGTGTTCACACACAGCATCTTCCTTATTCTTCTGTAATGTCCATCTTCATATGAACTGCATTAGCGTTTGTATTATGAGTGCTTTTTATAAGGGCTTCTGTGACTTGGCCATAATATATATTTATCTGGGAAGTATGGCTGGTGCAGGAGAAATGACCCTTTCGAGCACCAGCCACAATTACTGTGAGCCTTTTCATATCATCTTACACATAGACTGAACCCTTCTGCCTTTATCTTCATCAGCAAGCAGAATATATCTGTGCTCTCACTTGCCAAATGCAAACTAGCTTCACAAGGCTGAAGCTGATTACTCACTGTTCACAGAGTGCTATTGCTTTGGCCTCCTGGGCAATGCATTCTACCTGCCAGCTGTATTTGTTTTGCAGGAGCAGTCATTTGTTTTAGTTCCAGCATGCCATGAATATTTTCTTTCCCTTCATTACTGAGAAATCATTTTAGTTCGGAAAGAACAAGATGGAAGTTAGAACAAGAGCTGTAAATGCTGAAAAGTATCAGTAACAAACTTCCAAACACTCAGACGCTTTTGAACAAGTGCAATTCTTGTAGGCTACCATTAGGCTGTTCACTTGACTGCACAGCCCATGCTTGGCTTCCTTAGATGTGAGAACTCTCTAAGTTGAAGGAATTCATTCTTCTGCAGCTGTTATGGGTTGGATTCAAGGTTCTTTTCAGAAGAACATCTCTTTCCAGTTTGGGGTAGATAGGAGCATGACAGCAATTAGGTGCTAAAGGGAAATCACTGGCAGAAATAAAAGGTATGAAAAACCAAAAGACTTTCAAAGCAAGATTTTATTTCAGGTGAAATTGATAGGAATTTGCCATCTGTTTCGACAGTACCCAAATTTAAGCTCTGGGTCACTCACCAAGAACACTGTGGTTCTGTCAGCTATCATATTCTTCAGTGGTGTACAGCACTTCTCTTACAAGCATTTCACAGTTTTATTGGTAGCGCTGACTGGTGGTGCTATGGAATTCATATGTCACTTTTCTGTAAGCTTTTCTTCCTACAAACTTGCACAGGTAAATGCTAACTGTGGGTTTCCTAGAAAGTAAAAAGATTTTATTTTATTATGATTTTTTTTTTTTAAATTCAAGATCTCTATGCTTCTAGTTATTTTATAGGAAGTGATTCTGTTTCTCCTTCCCTTCTAAGCACATATAAACATACAGTATATGAACCTTATAATGGTATCTTGCTTGTAACAAACAGTTGAAAGAGTAGAGAGATCTAGAAATCACGGATTGAAATGACTTACTATCATTGTAGCACAGCCGAAAATTACTTGTAAAGGGAATTGCATGTGCCTCATAACTATTCCTAGGTACTGGGGTTTTTGGAGAGGACAGTTCTCACTCTTTATCAGCTTTCTGTAGATTCTTAGTGCTCGTTACTGTTTCTGTAATACAAAGGTGCCTGGATTGTTTGTTCTGTGGACCCTATGGTAGAGGATAACAACAGTATGTTATGAATGTTACAAATAATTAAAGCATGCTATATGAATCACTGTTTTTTTTTTTTTTGTTTTTTTTTTTTTTTGGTAAAAGTTCAGTTACAGGAAGAAACATATTTGGCTTACTTTAAAAGTGAAATACAAAGATGATGAAGAAAAATCACCAAGCTTGAAGCATGCCAGATTCTTGACTTATTTCCTTCCTGCATTTTTACGAAATCAGAGGAAATTTGTCGTATCATGATTTTACCAGTTTCGCAGTGTGTACAATATATATTTACTTTGCTGTATGTAATTCACAATGAACTAATGATCCAATAAGGCTCTTACCCTACCAATTCCTCTTTTATGCAATATTAAGCAATGTAGTGAAGAAATAAAATACTTGTTTCTGAGTTATCTCAAGAGTTGGAGATCTGGCTAATCACTCTCTTCATGAATTTCCAAAAGTCAGGAGCGTTCTTCTAAGGGCATTCAAGAGGTTTATGAGAAGAGAGCTCATTAGAATTGGAAACAAGGAATGGAAGGGTCAAGAAGGAATTGAACAGCATCATGGGTTTTTAAAAAAATAATAATAAATAAATAAAGCTACATTAAAAACAAAACACCTTAAATTTAAAGCGTACAGATTCCACTATTAGCTGTCAGATTCTCTTGGATAGTGCTTATTGATTAGTTCATAGAAATATAGAATGGCCTGGGTTGAAAAGGACCATAAAAGACCCTGCCGCAAGCAGGATTGCCAACCACTAGATCAGGCTGCCCAGAACCACAGAAGAGTTCAACAACTGCTGGAGAATTACCCCAAGAGAGTACTTGGGGTAAATATCACTGTGTTACTACCTTGTTATTACATGTTTTTCTTGTCTGGTTACTTTTAGTATCTGCTGAAAGTGGGATATTGATCTCGCTGTACTTTCGGTTATCTTGCATGGATATCATATACTCTTGCATATGGCCCAGCACCATTTGTTGCAGTAACTCATAATTAACACTAATACCAGAACAGAAGATGTTGGTGCTTTCCTTTTTGCCTTTCACAGAAATGAATATCCTGATATGTATACAAGTTTAGAAGATTTCTGTTGCCTGAGATTTGGTTGGAAAATGAAGACTATTTTTTTGACAGTAGAAAAAAATTACATTGGATTGTGTCTGGAGAGATTCTTGAGTATAGTGCCATACTGCGATCTCCCAAGCACATCACAGAATATGCTAGCAAAGCATGTCCTGCTTACTTATTTACATTTCTTCCCTGCTACTGAGCAATGAAATTCACCTTTGTGGTTTCCAGTTCTTCTGTAACCGAGTCTCCCTGAAAAGTTTCACAGGATCTGGCTCCATGCCCCACCTTCACTACAGAGTTTCCCCTCAGCTTTGCTTCTGACTTCCGTATCAAGGTAACCCCTGCTGACCTGATTAGCTCGACTGGAGTGAACAGATTTTATCCAATGTCACTTGTGTGTCCCTGCTTCAATTCTGGAGATGTTGTGTGACCTATGCTTCTAGGACAGAGCGTATTCATTTGGGGTCTGCATGTGCCTCCAAACAGAATACCTCATGCCTTACCACATAGGTACATGGCAGTAACATCCATGGTGCTGGCCAGTCTGCCATATTGTCACTGCGTTCTATTAAAATGCTGGACAATCTGTTTAGATCAAAATGCTCCACTATTAGTCAGATTTATTGACCTGTATTAGGTGAGTTCCTAGATACTACATCTCTGCATTGCAGTCAAACTCTAAGTTGGTGGTGTTCATCAAGAGCTGATCCAAAATGCACTGATGCATAGAGGAGTCTTTCAAGTAACTGCTGTGGGCTTTGGAATGAGCTGAGTATTATGACAAAGGCTGGAAACGTTCAAAAAGAGACACTATTTCACACATCACACATACACACACAGATGTGTTCAAAGGATTCATTATTCAATAGCCTATGTAGAATATTTTGTTCAACAGCTGCAAGTAAAAATATTACTACCCAGTCAGGGAAGAGAAAACGTGCTTCTGGCATGGGGCTGTTGCAGATGTTAGTAAATCTGTTTTTGAGGGGGTGTGTGTGTATTTGCAAAGTTGCCTGCTGATCCAACTCATTTTTAGCTTTGAATGAGAATTTTTGCAGGGTTTCACTGATCTTTGGATTTACTTTACTGCTTTTTATGTTCAGTCCAGCTTCTTCTAGATGCATTCAACAGATGACAGATTGAAGGGTAATTCTGGCTAGTCCTCATATATTTAACACGCCATCCCATTCCTTCGGCAAATGCATATTGAGATTTGGACAAATGTTTAATTTCATTGTTCTTTTGCAAAAGTAAACCACATCCAGTTGGACGTGATCTACTTGTAAGAGCACAGCTTTCTAGAATGTTCTGGTAGTCTTCTGAATAGGACAGCCATAATACTATGCAGATCACTAATAGCTTTTGCTCAAAGTTGAAACAACACCCAGGCTATTAACTTAGCCTGTCCTTAACTGCTTAAAAATGTCTGTTCCCCACAGTTTGTAGGTGCTCATAAGCCTTGTGCATCTGGACTTGCCTCTTTATACTGTTTTCAGTGCTCCAAAGTCCTAGTTGTTTCCTACTGAGTTTAAAATATCCCATTTGAAACCATGTTTTCATTAAGCTTATCGCTCTTGAATACTGATCTGTTTTTGATCTGATTGGTCTGTGTCTGTCCTATAATTGGTTTATCCACATTTCCTTATGTATAAATGGATAAGGAGATCTAAGACGAGATAACTAACTTGCCAAGAAATTGGAATTTGTAAGTTCAGCCAATCTAGATTTCCACTCACTTTCTGATGTGAATGCAAATTGGTTTTGGTCATTTAATTTACATACCAAAGAGCCAGAAGAAGGTATAAGTTACTATAGGAGTGGGTAACTAATGCGGGTAATTAATGTATGCTCCTTTTAGTTTTATTTCCTGTTTAAACTCTCTCCTGACTATTCAGTTTATCAGCAAGACCATTACAAGCTAAAATGTTTTTAATAATTCAAATTCAATGATAATGCATGCAGTGATGTAATTTAAAAGTTGCGAATGAATGTGGATATAAATTTCTCTGATTACAATTCTGAGTTTGCTCACTTCAGTCGTAAGACCTATTCTGATGACCCAAGACTCAAGAATCCAAAAATCAAAGTAAAAAAAAGAAATTCATCCTTGATTGTTCAGAGAATACTGAGGCTGGTCTATGAAATCTGTGGTAAATCTTGATGAAGGTAGTGAAAGAAAGAATACTACAGAATAACAGTCATATTCTCGTTCAAGATTTCTTAGAATTAATTCAAGTCTTCTTCCTAGAATTGCCTGGTTTAAGTCTAAGTGATTTTATTCACCAGTTACAATGCTGATTCAAACCAGCTATCAAATTTAAAGTCTTTATCTTGGTTTTTATTAGTGTTTGAAAATGTTTTCTTTAGAAAACCTCATTGTTACTGTCAATATAATCATTACATGTGTACTTGTCTTGAACGGCTTCTGAGAAACAAGTATTTCAAGAAATAAGTGACATTTCAAGTTGTTTAAGGGGCAAAGGCAGCTCTTGAGTCTCAGTTTATTTTTAACCAAATGCAAATAGATCTTATTTATTCTTTCATAGAAATTTAAATTTGAACTCATTATTTGGATCAGTCCACAGTTAGAATCCAATTCAAAATTCCACCCAGATGCAGAAAAACAGCATTGAATTTCTGTCACTGAAATAAAACTACTTAAAGTAGTTTGAAAGCATAAGAAAAAATACTTTAATGCAAGTCTAAAGAATTTATTATACAAGAGAATTATGAATCAAAATTACAAAGTGAACAAGATAAGTCATCGCAATGGGACAGATTTTCAATACTGGCTGGGCATGTTAAGGTGTGGAAAGTTATACAGGAGGATTTTAACATGTAACAAATGGAATTAAATGCTGGCCTCTGAAAAAAAAAAAAAAAGAAGAGTTTTAATTGAGATTTAGGTTTCTTCCTGCTTTGATACCTTTGATATTACTTTTATAAAAAAAAAACAAAAAAAAATTCTCATCACTGTCAGAACTCAGCTTTTCTTTCTTTGTTATTTATGGTTCTGAAAAATGAAAATGTATTGTTTTTTCATTACTTAATTGATTTTTTTATATTAGAATTATAAAAAAATATTTCTTTTTATAAGAAAACTGAAACGCTATCTAGGAAAACTCATTTATTTGCAGATAAATTCAAAATACTCGAAGAAAAAATACTATGATCTCCATTGTACACTGTAAAACAATGACTTTTAGGATGTTATTGTTCTATAGTTCAGCTTTTTCATCTTGAGTTATACTTAAAAGTTTTTCTATTTGCCTGAGATTTAAGTATAACTTGTTATTGAGTCATTATTGAATGTATAAATGACAGTATTTAAAATAATCCTATTCACTCAGTTTTAGAAAGGTAGGGGAATGGCTGTTTACATGGGTTCATAATGATAGGACAAGGGGAATCATTTTAAACTAAGATGGGAGATTTAGGTTAGATATTAGGAGGAAATTTTTCAGTGAGAGTACTAATGCAATGGAACAGGTTGCTCAGAGAGATTGTGGATGCCCCATCCCTGGAGGCATTCAAGACCAGACTGAATGTGGCTGAGGGGGGTTGAAACTACATGATCTTTTTGAGGCCCTTTTCAACCCTGGTCATCCTATGGTGATTCTATGGTTTGTTGTCAATGTAGAATGACAAAATAATTGGTATCATTTTAAAAATATTTAAAATTATGTAAGTTTTGAAAGAATCCAGATAATTAGTAAAAAAAAAAAGCAAAAAAAAACCCCACACTTAAAGTGTTTCCTCTGTAAGTTTTCCATATGATGAGCGCAATTAGTTTGAGGTATTTCGGTACATTTAAGAGTTTATGTTAATCTTTAAAGGAAGTGGCCTGTCTGTAGCTAGACAATCTTGTAGAAAGCCATATACATCACATCTTTGGACAGTGTGCATAAGTGATATTATGCTCCTTTCTTCTTCAGCAGAATTTTTAGTATTACTCTGGTGGACTTTCAGACCAATTCCTTAAAGATGGAGATGCGCTGAATCATGAGTCACCTCATGAATCAGCTCTTCATATCTTGGTAATTTTCAAACCGTGTAAATCTTAAACATCCATGCGAAATCTGTCTTGCAACATTTATCAGTGCTGGTAAGTTGATGAGGTCCATGATAAAGATTCAGAAAAACAAGGTATTCGGTTTGTTTTGTGCAGTTGACAGCTACATACTCTTGTCTCACAGTGTCGGATGAAAGGCATAGTTAGTTAACATTTTTCAAATCCTAAGGTTTAAATATTCATTCACATGTTCTTTGAAACAGACCATCATTTCTTGTTCATAAATTATTTTCTGCACTTTGTTGAGATAACAGCTTTTACAAGCTTCTTATGGTGCTGGAATTCCTCTATGATTTTCTTTAGTTTATTCTCAAATTTGATGCGTCTTCAGGTTCTACTTGTGTTCTTCTAACAGTAAGCAACTCTGAAACAACATTTCCCTCTGAGGTTGCAAAACTTAACCTGGTAATCTGTGGTCATAACTCCATTTTTATCTATAGGATATATCTTATTATAGAAACCAGAAGTTTAGATTTTGTTTAACTGAAAAATGTTTCAACTTCAAGGCTTCAGGGTAAGGCTTCTTAAATCTTTGATTAGTCTACAGATCTGTTCTGTTTAGGTGCAATAAAAAGAGAGTTCACTGCACTATTTCAAGCATCAAAATTTGCATGGATTTTTAAGGAAATCAGATTCGTGCCACCTAACTCCCAGTTGAGGCACCAAGCTAGAAGTCAGCTGGTGAAGAGATCTGGCCTCTGTAACAACAAACTGGGATTTGGTCACCAAGTTTCCCCGTGGAAGAGTATTTGTGCTGAGTGACTTCCTGAAATGGACTGTTTGTTTCTGTGGAAAAGTAAGAAAGGAGTCAAGTTGTATTGTAGTTCCCTAAAATGGAACTTCACACAAAATCTACCCAGTGTTGAGATTCTCCCAGTCTTTTTGTGCTGCCTCTCAGAGGAAGGGAAATCTTCCTTGTGTTCAATCTGCTGTGGGCTTGGAAGAATTGAGGAAATGAGATATGGGAAATAGAAATTAATAAAGTCATTTAGAAACCCAACCCTCTTTATGGACTGAGGAAAATCGAGTTGACAGATGAGTCCAAAAATGCCTATGCAGTAATGAGTAGGAAAGGGACTGTAAGTCAAGTGCTGTAATTCAGGTAGTATTGAGAGAAACTGAAATGTATTTCAAACTAATAAAATGAATATTTTTCTAGCAACACATAATAAAGATTTGGAATTCACTGCCACTAGAGAGAACAGAGGCTAAAGCCTGCATTTTGTATGACTCAGATTATTTTGCAAAAACGAAACCATCCACAACTACTGAGTATTTTTTTCTTTGGCTGGATAAAGATGTATATTTCACACAGGGAAAAAAAAAAATCTGTAGAGATGGGACTGAACTCCTTGTACTAGCAGGTTATTCCGTAACTTCTATGAACAATGGAGAGTACTCCTGTATTTATAAGGATCAGTAATGCCCACTTCCAGAAATATGTCATTGTATACTGTATAACCCAAAGATCTCATCTGGTAATCTAATTTGTAATAGAGTCTGAAGGCAGAGATAACATGGTTGATGTCTTCCAAACTGAGATACCAGCCAGCTCTGGAGTGCAGCACTCATTGGGAAAAATGATTCCCTCTTCTGCTGCCAATTTGTCTTAGCTCTGCTCTCAAGTACATAATGTGAGAAGGGCTTACTTTTAGCTCCTTTTCTTTCTATCCTGCCCTTCTGAGTAGGCATTCATTTCATATTTTTAACTACTTGCTTGAAGCTTGCTTTTATTCCTCAATGCTTTTAATGTCATGCTTGGATGCTCACATCATGGACAGAAAGCAAAACTACTGTTATATTTAGTAACAGGGTACTATTTGATTGGGTTCTGCCTCTGTCCAAATGTGACTCTTTTGGAACAAATTGGAAAACTTTGCACACATGGCTTTGGCAGCCAATTATGTCATGCACTCTGAGTATGTGACAGAAGTTTTCTTGTATGGTAGTAACAGTGTTTTACTTTGGTTTGCTGTCTTAGTTACTAGGCTACATGTTTCCCCTCTCTGCTGTACAGCACAAGATATTTCAAAGATTTCTTAGTATTTTCTATTAGTCCCTTGAATTTTAGCTAAAATTGATGACGTTCAAAGTAGATTCATTTTGACTGAATGTGTGTGTGAGTTGTTTCAAATCTGTGGAGCAATATATTTATGCACCATTTATATATTTTATTTACAAATATCTCAATGTATTTGTAGCTCTCTAGAAGTATAGGTACTGAGTAGATCTCAATTCTAGTTGCATTACAATATGACATTTTTCATTTTTAGATTAGTGAAGGATTACAAATATAGGAAACAGAATAGACCTGAAATATCATGCAGAAATGAAACAGCCATGTTCCAGTGCATGTTGAGCAGTAATTTACATACATGCCCAACTGTATGGTGGATAATCTTATTGAAGCCAACAAAATAATTAACATGTGAAGAAGTTTAAGCATGTACACTGGCCTTTTTGCAGTTTGTGTCTTGCTGGCATAGAATAGAATACTCTCACTGGCATAGAAATCCACAATGTACAAGAAATACCTTGCTTAAATATGGATCTTCAAAACACTCTGTGTTCTAAAAATAGCCAAAAGAAGTTGTGTCTGTCTGAGAGAGAGATGAAAAGACTTTATCTGTACTTTGCCAGCGACCAGAATCACTACACCACCTTCAAAGTTAAGATGAATTGCTTTGGCATACTGCAAGGACATACCATTATTACTTTTTGCCTGTATTTCATTAAGGCTTAGTGCTTGGTTTCCAGTTTAGACAGAAGTTTTGTTCACCTGCACAAGTAACTAAGATTGCCTCAAATTCTTTCATTTTGTGCGTATTTCAGTTCTCCACAGGAAAAGTCAGTTGAACTTCTTCATTTTATTTTCAATTTTGTCAATGCATTATTTGATTACTGAAAATAATTAAAAGAGAAAACTTAATTAAAAGAGAAAGCTGCTGGAGAAGCAGTATGCAAGTTCCTTGTTTAGTCAGCAAAATATGTTATTAAAGGTGTGTTTTAGGGAAGTACTAAGTTAATAGCTTCAAATTAAAACAGTATAAAATTAAAGTTACTGCTGTTTCTTATTTTTTTTGTTAACCATTTTGAAGCACTTTATAACTAGTATCTCATGATGGTGACAGAAAGATGATTTCACTAAAGCTTCTGAGTTGAAATGAGATGCTATGAATTGTGATATTTTATTCTTCACTTACGTACACAAACCCAAATAGTGTGCAGAAGCAACTTACTGCATTCTTGTACTCAGGAAAAGGAGGTTGTGATTTTAAACCAAGTAATTCTTCCTAATGCTTGTGCTGATGCTGAAAAATTGGTTATGATGATGGAAGATGTATGCTGTCCAGCACTAGTTGCTTGTAAGTTGATCCACCTTTGAAGTTGCAGTAAAACCTCTGAAACACTATATTTTTGAGTAGAGTGGTGTTGAAATCTGTATCCTGGTCCAAATTTTGCTCTGACAACAGTGAAATATCATTAGCTGTATTGGAATTGCAAGTCTGATGTGAAGAAAACTGGATTTGGTGACTTAAAACTTTATACATAAAAATAACTGGTGAAATAATATAAAGACAGGCCAAGTTTTGATAAAGTCATGAATAGTTTTAGATTTACACTGCAGTAGAGTGTTGTTGTAAGTGGATATAAATAGAATCATGTTTTTATTTTTAATCTGCATGTTTCAATAAAATTAAAACACTACAGGATTCTTTCTTATGATACAGTAAATAATTTTAAGCCCTTCTATAAACTTAAAAATTTTGTCAAGTTTAGCTGGTGAATGATTTAACACAAGGATCTTTGATAAAGCTGTCTGTGGAATCCAAAGGACTCTTGGCTACTGTAGTGCATCCCATGCCAAACCGATGAGCTCTTCTAGAGAACAAAATATGTCCCCACATCTTTTCTGAGTGGTAGAGGACTTAAACTTGAGTACAATAGCTTATGGCAAAGGGTGTATTTAATAAAATTACAAAGAGCGAAGTCTGTTTTGGTTAAGCAGTAGGCTGTCACTGAAGAAAAAAGGAATAAAAGCATGTAGGGTAGCATAGCAGAAAAAGGGGCAAGCTGCTGAAAGCTGGATAATTTGGGGATACGGAGATGTTGCTTCCTCCCTTTACCAGGCTGTGAAATTCTTTGAAATTCCCCCTGGTAAAGCTGCCAATGCAAGGGAGAAAAAAAAAAAAAAAAAAAAACAGGAAACTTCCATGTAACTTCTCCTTTGATGCAAAGAACAACATAGACATTCAGAGAAATGAATTAATCAGCACCATATTTGATACAAACCTTTTGGAAGCATTATGGGAAAAGCACAAAGGTCTTACCCTAAAGAAAAAAAAATGTGTAACAGATTAATTTATTATGTAAAAATATTGTTAGAGCTGTGTTTCTAAAGAATGCTTTTAGCAGAAGTAGCACACTTAAAATGTGTAATGCTATTCTGCCCAGAAGTTATTGTGTCATAATGAATGAAAGTTACCATGACTCAATTGTATTTTCAGAGTACAGGTTCTTTAGCACATTGGTGACTCAAGCATAAATGTAACTGTAGAGAGAAAGATATAAAATCTTTGTAAAAAAAAAATCAGTAATCATTAACTTTGCTTTTACCCAAACTTTTAAGGGACATTTGTGTGAGAGTATCTCCAAAAGGACAGGTTAAATGACCCAGCTACGCTCAGTGTCTGTCTAAAATGTCTGTAACTATAATCTTATACAATTCATGCAGTTTTACTACATTAAGATGTAAAGTTTTTACTTAAGGCTCTTTTTTAAAGTTATCATACAATTAAAATCATTTATATCTAATGTAGTTGTCTTCTCCAAACATATGAAAGACGAACTTCATTTGGTCCTAAAGGTACCTTTTCTTTAGCTTTGTTTAGTGGAATTGCTGCACGAGATTTTTTTTTTTCTGTTGTAATTCCTTATTTGTACTAGTTCATTTTTAATGCACATACAAATTTATCAAGTGGCATTGAAAGTTTATTTGAAAAAAAGACAACTGAATTTTATGCAATAGCCCCATATTAATCTTAATAATGGGGGTGACCTCAGCTAAGATGCTGATTTTTGCTGATCTACTAAAGAAACTACTGCTGAAAGAGATTGCTTGCTATCCTAGGGTGTGTCAGTCATTCCTTAATTGCTGTGAATCCCAGGTCAGAAGCAAAACACCATCTTTTCTCTCATGTAAAAAGCACTTCCCCTACCATGTTAGGCCTTGCTCCAGGCACAAATAAACAGCAGGAGTCCTAGCTCTTTGCCCAGAAAGGTCAGGCTCTGTTGCTGCTGCTCCTCCTTTTGCCTGCCCTAGCATGAGAGCACTGCCTCTAGATGCTTTCTATACAGCAGCTTAGGAATCTCTGCTCTAGTTCTTAGGTTTGACTTTGTTCTAGTCTTCTGGTGGTGGGGAGGCCTATGACAATTGTGGAGATATCAGTCAGCTTTCAAACCAGTAAATTAAAGACAGGATACAGCCTATGGTTTATTTAAAAAATGTCACACCTTACCCCCTCATTTTTGAACATGTGTGATAATATAGCATATGCAGAGAGGGGAGAGAGAAGAGAGTTGGTCATCTTGCAGAAACAGGGCAAAAGCTGAAAAAAGTGCACTGTAAAAGAAATGCAAGCTGCCTGAGCAAATGAAAGAGAAAAATGGATAGAGTTTTGTTTGTTCAAACTGGATATTACCTAGACTGAACCCTTACAAAGAGTTGTAAAATGCTAACACACTTTATAAGTGTCTTTGAACCCATAAGGATGAAAATGATAGAAAGTGTCATCTGCTGTTTGGAAATTCAAGTCAAAAGTTCTTAACATTTCAGCTTCTCATTTTCCTCCTTGCTTTCAAGATCTTCAAAAATCGAACTCTCCAGCTTTCATATAACTGTAGTTCTATCCTGTACTTATTTATTTTATGACCAAATGAACAGTTTATTTAAATGTTGAAGATTATACAACAGTTGATTTTTGTAGAGCCATAAGGAGAAAATAGATTTTAAAATTTTAATGTTGGGGTCCTATTTGTATCCATCATTGAGCACCGATCCTGGCTGGAGACCTAGAAAATGTGGTCAAAAAAGCATTGTTTAAAATTATTTTTATCTCTATTGCCTCACAGAAGGTGTTATGTGACAGCTTTGCTTTAGAAAGTATATCAAAACTCTTTTCACATAATTTGCCCCTTGAACTTGATGCACATTTTGATATATTCAGGACTTTACGTCTTTGTTTTAGATCAAAGTATTATATTCTTTTAAAATACCCCCTGGCAATGAAATGAAAAATTTCATTGAACCCAGTGGAAGAAACTGAGATAAAAATGCTGAGGCAAAAAAAACTGTTTCCAGTTTTGATAACTTTCTTATGTCGATGGTATTAATGTTTAAGGTTTAATACCAAAGACTTAAGTTTTCAAGACAAAGGCAAGGTGTATGTTTGCATTTTACTGAGTTATATGCAAAAATAAACTAGAAAATGTAATTCTGGAAAAAAATATCAGGCAAATTAAGGCCTAAATTTATTTTTTATGTGACTTAAAATGTTTGCAGTTTGTTTACAATATAGAATTAATACATTCATATTTTTTTTTCCATTACTGCTGCTTGAAAATCTGAGGTATTGAAACATCTTTATTTGCTTTGAGTTCAGCAGGTTAGATGGCTTCCAGTTTTTTCTCAATATTTTTTTTTTAATTATGGGTTTTTTTTGAAATTTCACCAGTGTTTCATTTTGGTAACGGTGTTAATCACAAAGAAATTGCACTTCATGACATCTGGCTGGAATCTGCCCTTTTATTGTTTTTCTTCTCTGTACCTGAGAAGCTGTATTCTGCCAGAGTGAGGGGAATAAAGAGAGAGAAGATAGTTGGGATGAAAACTGAACTTTTCTCCATGCTTTGCAAGATTGTAAGTGCCCAGACAGGACATAACAGAGCTTCAGTTTTGAGCAGAATCTAATGAATGCAATGTCACCTATTAAGAGAATTAGTGAAATAATGATGTTTTGATATATCTCCCTTTCTTTTACAAGCAAGCCCTCCAAACATGTAGGAGACAACGTGAAGTGTAAGTCAGAGGACAGTTTATTTTCCCTTATGAGTTATGGGGTTTTGTGGAATTTCCTCAGGTGCATCCTGGAGAAAATAAATAAACAGAAAAATATGAGATGATGAAGGCTTCTGAGAGGAGTTTATAAATTTAAATTTAATTTAAATTTCTTGAACATGCGTGGCAGTTCTGATCTGAGAATTTATTTTTTTTTAACAGTTTGTAGCTTAAAAGAAGAACTAACAAAGGAGCTAAAAGCAGTTGAGCTAGTTTTTTTGACACAGTTGTGCTGGGCTGGGCTGAACTGAGGCACCATTAGAGCAGCCTGGTGAAAGGTTCATACCTTTAGGGCCTGTCGTGACCTGTGAGACCCAGACCCAAAGCCAGGGAAATGTGAAGAGGCCCTGAGGTGGGGCAAAGTCACTGCCTTGCACAATTCTAGGGATCAAAGCTCCTTCAAACCCTCTTTGAATGCAAGATTGCAATCCAATAAAATATTTATTTGGCATTGAATTTGATCTCTAACTAGGAAACTGTGACCGATCCAAATCTTATAAGCAACTCTTTTTTTTTTTTTTTTTTTTTTTCTCCAAAAAGTACCCTCTCCTTCTTGTATTTATTTGTCATTAGTCGTATCTCTGTATTACTTGTAAACCACATTGGTTGAAAATGTGAAATGGTTGTGATTGCTCTAGGAATGCATTAGACAGGCTTGTTCTACAGCAACAAAATGTGCTGCTGTTGTTTTTCCATCTAATCGGTTTTGAAGTACTTCACATACTGTTTGATGAAATCCAAATGGTTAAAAAAAGCATAGCAACTGCAAAACTGTGTTCAAGGGAAGGTTATGTTCGCATCGATATCTGAATAAGAGATCACTGCTTTCATAAATAAAACATTGTCCTTTTCTCCAGTTTCTTCACTTGGAGGAAAAGGAGAAAAAGTAGAGAAAATACTCTTACCTCACCTGCCATTTTTATTATGTGCAAAGCTGTGGAGGTAACAGCAACTGTAACTTCTGTTCTGTCCTGAACATTTTGTGACATTACTTAAAAGGTAAAAGAGTACTTGTTAGCTTTTCTTTTGCACTGGCATTCTGCCAAAGCAGGCAAATACTGAACAGCACTGTATAAAGTAAACTGCAGAATAAGAAAAATCATTCCAAAGAGAATTCCAAATTATATCCAAAACAGTGTTCATTACCGTGACCCTAAGCCAAATGCTTTCATTTGCAGAACTAGTTCAGAAATTCCAAATATTTCACATTTCACACTTTCATATTTTCTCAAATGAATACAATTTTTATTCACTAATATCTGCTATATACTTACATGCTTCTCTTTTCACTTGTATGTATGTCTTTAGAGCAGTGATACAAAGGAAGGGTACAAAGTAACTTCCCATTTCAGTGTCTGTGGAAAGCTGCTCTGCTTTGCTGATTTCAATTTGCAGATTGATCAATTCTTTAGTTACATTAGTCGTTTCCCTGTCTGTCTGAGAAAGAAGGTCTTCTATGGATGTAATTGTATTATCTGAACATTATTTGACAGTATGATGGTCATTTCTTTGGTCCTTGCAGTCTGTGAGGAGAGTAGTGTTGATCTGTGACAGCAGTTGGGGAAGCTCATAAGGATGAAAGTGGGGCAGTGAGAAGACACTGGCTTTGAAAGCTTACATGTACAGAGCTGTACGAAGAGGTAAGAGTGTGCCCCCGAACTACCTGGGGGAGCCCAAAGCAAGGCCACTATTCCTCTGCCTGATGTCTGGTAGAAAAAAGACAAATTTTGTTCCTCATCTACTCCTGTGACAATTCTCTGCACTTCGTAGAACAGTGCCCAGGGTTTTCATCAGTAGGGCTCTTTGTTTGTACCTGTTGTTAGAGTTAGGGGAGTATGGTTAGGTTGCGGTTGGACTTGATCTTTAAGGTCTTTTCCAATCTAAGCAATTCTGTGATTCTGGTTTTTCTTTGGCAGCCTTTTCTATGCTAGCTTTTTCCTTTGTTTCACTTTTTTGATGGTGAAATAAGCTCGTCATCTAGCATTACAAACTTTCACGTCTGATGTATTAGTTGTTTCAGCAGTTAAAAATGAGGTTATGCCCAGTGCTAATGTCAAAAACAACATCTGAAAGCTGATTATGCCCTCTGCAGTACTTTGCATATGCTCCAGTAGGTTTTCATTGTCAAAGAGGTGAGCTTTCATTGTGCTACATAATGCAGTGAAATGAGGATTATTTGGACTTTCAGTGCATGAGATAATAGCAGCTGACAGACACCTGTTTAAGGGCGTACACTGTATTCCTAAGCACAAGTATTTTAGAGAAAATAAGTAAAATTTCCAAAGTAAAAGCTTTTGCACTTAAGTTTCCTAAATAGGCTTAGGTTCAAAAAAGGGCACTGGAGAGTCTGAATGGAAGTGGCCCTTACAGTCCATGCAGTTGATTCTAATAATAAAGCGTGGGACCTGTCAAATGATGGCACAAATATCCTAATCTGAACTGACATGGCTTTCTAGCCCAGTTCATCAATCATGTTTTATTAGCTTTAACAGAGCCAAGCTATCTGTCATTTGGATGTTGTAGTGGTGACAAAAACTGGTGCCGAAAATGTGCTGCAGGTGTAACTTTCACTCAAAGAGAATTTCTGAGCAGCAATCGGGTCCATTTTGCATGGGGAGAGAGTGCCATCTTCAGTTTCACATCTTCATGTGAAGCAGAGCGGAATTTAACAAGTGTTGCCCAATGTCTAACAAGTGAAGAAAAAAGCATCGGTAGAAATTTGGAAATGGTTCTCAATTCTTATTTTTATTGACATCAGTCTGATGAAGGAAAATGATAAACACTGTGCTCTTGTTCCCATTTTAAGATACAGTTTATTTAGATACAGCTGTTGTGGTAATTTCTAGTGCAATAAAGAAATGCAAGGTTGAGCTTTGCCTTCTTGGTTTGCAGTGTTGTATGAAGAGATAACAGTTGCCAGCTGGATCGCTGAACACTACTAGCCAGTAGCATATTGTGTGCACAAAAATGAGAGCCAGCAGTCTGTACTTTTGTAAGAGCAATCAATTCCCTGTATTCTTTTGGCATAGAATTGACTTGGTGTTTGCACTGGGGTCCTGGCACTTGACCCGTGTTTTCCTTGGCTCTGTGTCATTTTGCAGCAGAGCTCGAGGACACTCCTCATCTCTTGTTTCCAGCATGTTAACATATTCAAGTAAATATCATCTGGAACAGGCATAAGCATTATCCTTTGGGGGAGTATTTGTAAAATTTTCAAGTCCAGATCAAACAATGGCATCCATCTTCCTTCCTCCTGATTATTTTTTTTTTTTAATTTTATTTGCAAGATGAATGTTTCTGGCAAAATTCTCTCTTTGATCTTTAGAAAGACTTTATTTTGTGTGTATTCACAGACAAGGCTAACACCCATAAATATCTGTGTTACTTGCAGAATGTATGCCCAGGTAGGGTATTTTAACACTTAATAGGACCTGGTGCAATAGGGAGCAGATGTGTCACAGCAACAGCAGGCAAGCAGGGACGGGAAGGTGGTTTCATTAAAAGAGCCTTGGGATAAATGCAGCACATTAGATACCCACTGAAAGACAGGAGCTGTTGATGGGGTGACCTCTGAATGCAAGTCATCCTACTATAAACAGAAGGGTGTGGAAAGCCATTGGACAGAGCCAAGCGTGTTTACTATCCAGATCTCCTCTTAGTTAACTTAAGTAACCTGACTGCACTAGGCTCAGTCTGACAGTTCAGGGAAGAACAAAGTGTCTTCAGTATTTCCAGTTTAAAAAGTTGTAGCCTGCTGACGAATAAAGCGTAGAAAATATGTCTGGGCACCTCAGATGCTGAACAGTGGAAGCTAATTAGTGCCAAACATCACAGACAGTCTTTTTTTCTTTTGTCCTGGAAGGTGACTTCATACATTTGGGGAACTCGACTCTATTCTTCAGAGATAAATGAGGTAAGGTTACGATGGATTTCAGTTTGTGATACTGATGCAGTCGTCACTTAGTGATGTGATGGGAAATGCAAGTAGGTATAAATTGTGTGGTCAGATTGTATTCTGAAAAGCAGATTTTGTTTTCATTTCTGTAGCAGCAGTTTCAAACTTGTTTTGGGAACATCATAAGTGTTAATTTAATTTGCTCCGGAGAACAGAAGTTTAGGTAGGGCATTTGTCTGAATCCCTCAAGTACTTTGTTCTTTTGGGAGTAGCTTGTTATTAGCGTGGGAGTTGACGTGTTAAGTGCTGTAAGAATGAAAAGGTGTTATTCTGTAGTGTGCTGTGAGTGTTGCATTTTGTCAAATCTTTAAGCGGTTTATTGGTTGTACTATTTGATTACACTATTCTAAGGGACACTAAAAGGCCGGTATGTTGAGACAGGTGTCTAGGTATAAGCGGAGTTGAAATTTAATTATCCTTAAACTACGAAAACTGTAGAGGGAAATAAAATGGTTTGAATTTTCTATTCCATTTGAGTCAATTAAATCAGTTTCTAAATTGATTAGGCATTCATTTGGAACCAATAATGCTGTAGTGTAATTATACTAAAGCATCCTTCCTACTTCCTCAAAGCTGGCTGTACAAAGCTTTTCCTCTGTTGTTATGTGTCATACATGTGACTGTGTATTTGAGTCTCACTGCACTGTGAATGTTTCAAACTTTCAATAGGTTTTGTAATTACATACTCACTTTCCTAGAAAATAAACTCTGATTAATAGCTTCCTTGCCCAGGGAGTGTGGGAGCACGCATTGCTGTTGCATTCACATGCTTTCCTCTTCTGCCGTGCTGCTGCCCGGCTGCACTCGGGGGCTGTGACATGAGCTGGCACCTCCTGCCTGGCTGCCTGGGCCCGCTCCATTCGAGGGAGACCTGGAAGGGGCTGCACTTAGCAGCACTCCATGGTGCTGGAAGAGCCAGCAGCGCACTAGAAAGAAAGGGCAATCCAGCCTGGTCTGTCTGTAAAAACAAGCAAACCAAAAAAAACCAAAAAACAAAGAACATTACTGCTATAGGGAGCTGTAATGTTTAGAGGATATGTTTTGAAGAAAGGTATGATAACTTATTACAGCCAGTAAGTTCTTCGGTTTTGTTTCTGGGTCTGGAGAGCAGCGAGCAGCAGTATCCAGTTACGAGTTTCTTTTCTTGGACTGCTCACTGTTTTCTGAAATAAGCTTCAGCTAAGCAGCTTTTAACTGTCTCACCACCTTTCTTGCCATTTTAATTTCTTCATCTTCTGAGGGAAAGGTAAATCCTAAGTAGTTACATAAAGTGAGTAACACCTTAAGTTCCTGAATTAAAAACACATTTCTCACCAATGTGTGTTTTTTCCAAAACAGTTTTGGATTTATTGAACTGCTTAGTGTAACTTGTTCAATGCCGTAGTGAATCAAGTGGCATCAATCTGGTACAAATGTGTGATAATCTCAAGAAAAAGGGCTTGAATTTGACTTTGGGGAAATAGCTGTGTTTTTGCATGTTCCTGCAAACCTTCATACATGTGAGACTGCATACAGGGAACTCATTCGTCTGCTGCAGAAATTAGAAGTCCAGGTTAATTTATAAACTTACATGAGGATTTAATAAAATATCTGAGCATACTGTAAAGTTGAGGAAACACATGAAAAACACAGTGTGTGCTATCTGTCTCCGATTTGCATTATTGCCTGTCTTATTATAATTTTCTGCCATTTCTATTGCAAGTAGCTATACTACAATTTTATTAAAGTTGCATATACATGGGGAGAATGTAAAAGCAAAAACAACACAGTTTTAATTTTTGAATTTTATAATTTATTTGGTAAATGTTAAAGGTGTTCAAAATTTAATGTATCATTTCCATATTTTTAAATTAGAGAGAGCATGGCTATATTACACTCATGTATAAAAGGTATGTGAACTGTTTGTAAATATAATGTTCTAGTTAATTGTTACTTCTTTTTGTATTTTAGTTTGAGCTATAATTTTAATTACATTTAACATTGCAAAAATCCAAAAATACACATTTCCAAAAGTACGCATTTCTGTGGTAGTCTAACATGAAATATACCATATGCAGTTTATTCCTTCAATATTTAATTTAATGAAATATTTAATAATTGCCCCGACTTAATACACAATTTAACAGTATTCAATTGCTTGTAAAGATCTGAAGAAAACGTGGATTTAAAAAAAAAACAAAGCAACCTAATTTTAAAATAAATTCTGTTTTATCTCCAAAAAAAGGTTCAATTAAAATGTATATTGAAAAACCCAAGTTGATTGCAAATATAATTATTCTGTTTTGTTTGGTTGGGTTTTTTTGTCTTTTTTTTTATGGGATTGAGTGGTAGGCTATCCTAGAGTATTAGAATTTGCATTTTATTTTATCTAGACTTAACAGAATATTTGGTTACTAAACATGAAACAAATGTTTATTGGGTGTTCTTGTATGTAATCTGTAATTGTTCTTCAGAACTAATTTCGGCAATATTTAAAAGTCATTAATAGAACTTTACAATTATACACCTTTACAGTTATAAAACTGATCATATGGCATAACTGAAAATAAAAAGATTGGAAGGGGAAATAATTTGAAGCACTTGCACATGAACAGGGATTCTGTGTGTATTATACATAGTTATTCACACACGTGCACAGCTCTGTTTTCTTGTATGCTTGCACGTTCTTTCTGCCAGGGCTTGCTTTCTGGACAGAAGGAATTATCTCACAGTTAGATTTGCGGGGCACTTGAAGTATTTGTGCTGCTGGTCCAGGTGAGCTCTGCATTCAATTAGAGCCAGAACTGAGCTCCAAACGTAGGCACTCCTCTGAGTGCTCAGAATGTTCGCTCCACTGAAGCACAGTTTAACTTGATTGATACTCGGATTTTAAAGCAAATAAGGACTAATTTTTGCCTGTGGCAAAAGATCTTTGAAGTTTCATGCCTGCGTTGAGGCCGGATTAGCAAAGCGGCAGGACTGTGACTGGGACTGTGACCCTGTTGTGCTTGGCAGGTTGTGATGAATGGGGGAATCTTTCTTAACCTTGTGGCCAAAACATTCCAGTACTGCAGGTTGGGAGGCAGAAGAGAAGGGAGGGGGGATCGAAAGATGCAGGAGGCTTGGCACGTTTGGGCAGGAGACAAAGGACACTTGCTCGATTGTTTGAAAGAGGGGCCAACGTGCATGCTCCTTCCATCGACTATGCCTGGAAAGGCTGTGGGAGAGAGTGTGGCAGATGACCCACAATATACTTTCTGACAGTTGACCTTGCTGTATGAAATTAATCCTTCACTGTTAAGCTGTCTCCTGCTTTTGCTTTGAATGCTTTCAGAGTTTAGGGAGTCTCGCTTGTTACGTTCTGCTAAACAAAAGAGCTTTTTAGTTGCAATGTGTATATAGCCATCCAAAATAAATTGGAGGATCGCCTAATTTCAAGTAACTGCCTGTTGGTCAAAGAATTTACTGTAGGATTGCAAATATAAACAAAATGGTATGAATACAAAAAAATATTAATATAAAAGAAGATAATTGCTTCTGGAAAGCTGGTTTTACTATTTTGCTCCAAGAACATTCTGAAAAGTAAAATATGCATTTTAGAATAGGAGTTTTAATGAAAAATCTGAAAATTTTGGGGGTATAGTAGTCTATAGTAATATAGTAGTATAAACCAGCTAAACTTTCAAACCTGAAAAAAGAGGTGAAAGTGACTTATATATGAGATGAAATGTGATCTATCGAGGCATTTTGTGGTTCTTTTTGTGGCATTTTAATAGCTATATTATCTCTGATGTTGTCCCCATTGACTAATAATGAAAAATACGCATTAGATATTGGCTTAAGATTTATTTATAATTCTTATACTATAAATACTGCTACACTAGTTATTGTTAAGAACTATAGCATAAAACAAAAGGACAAAATAATAGTATTTTAATGTGCTTTCTAATTGTGGCTGTTATTATTTCTAGTATACAAGCAAATGTTGCATTCCTCTATGTAGATAAAATTAATCATTTATCCTTCTGTGATTTTTTTCCCTGTTTGCCATTTTAACACTGCAATAATTATAGGCTTTTTAATGAGCATTCTTTTGCAAGTGTACCTGGAGTTTACCTGTTCATTAAGTAATATCATATATGTATGTTTGCATCTGTATAGTCTCTCTAGCTTACGTTTTGTTTCTATGCTCTTACTAACATACAGTTACTAGGTGTGCACTGTGTGTATTTGCTTGTATACTTGTTGGAAGTTATTTTATCTGTAGTTTACCTCATGTGAATTATCATTCTTTTTTCTCCACGCTTGTTTCTCAGCAGCACTTTCTTCACGTTTATTAAAGTGTTCTAGTGGCACTGGAAATTAAACTAGCAAGAAGCTAACAACATTCTGTTGCATGGCAATACACATTCACACAAATGTCTTCAAATCATGTCTACTTGCTTGTGAGATTTTATACTGCAATGTTTCATGTCACTTTATCTTTCTTCTAACAAATTATTTTGCTATGAGTAAGACAATAGGTGGGCCATAAAGAACTGATAATCTTATTTTGATCAACAAGTAATTTGAGCTGGAGAGAATTTTTTTTTTTTTGCATCCATACTCTAACAGAAGTAAGTTGCCAGGCTTTTAGGTTATTTAATATAGTTTATTAATGTTACAGCAGCTGCTAAAAATTATTGTTACAATCTTCAGGGAAGTAACACTATTAATTAAGAGAACTGAAATGTATGCTACTGAAGGACAGTTATTTACTGTACAGGAGACTTAGTAATTTTCAAGGTGGAATATAATGCCTAAACGTTTATTACCTTCAGTCTGTACTTCCACTTTCTTTCAGTTATGAACCTACATTTCTTTTTTATTTTAAATGTTGTCATTTATATGTATTTTAAGTACATCTTTTTTATTGGAATAACTTTGTGTATTGTTCAAAAAATACTGTCATTGTACAATTAGCAGATGACTTAATCTTGGACTAGTTTCATAGAATAAATTATATATTTATATTATAATTCATAGATATTACCAGTTGAAAAGCCAGATAATTATTGCTGAACGTATTTGGTCTAGCACCGGGCAGTTTTTTGGCTTTTAAATTTTATTTGAATACTGTTTTATCTTGATCTCCATCTAATTCCCATCTTCCAGAATGCCTACAGGACTCTGCCAGCTGATAATGGGTAGGCAGATGCTGAGCTAAGATTATGTTCATGTTACCTGCTCACATTACTATGATTGTCCTCCCTCCAACCTGTCTACTTGCTCCATCCACCTGTTGCTGTTTGGCATTAATTGAGCACCTCCCCTTCATCCTCCCCCCGTCAGCCTACAAAGGAGTATTCACATGCTTACCTTTATTCTGAAATGTGGGCCTAACCACTGTGTTCTGATTTAGTCTGCTGGTTAAATCTTTGTAGCTTTACCTCAAGCTTGATGACTCATTAGCTCAGGGAATTCCTTTTGCTATTAGAAGTTAATGTGACACAGCCTCAGGTAGCCATCGCTGTTACCCTCACTGTTGTTGAAATGAGAGAAACTAATGCAAGCTCGTATGAATCTAGGCAGGACTGGACTGTTGCCTGCAGAAGGCACAGTTAGTCAATGCCTTTCTCATTTCCATATCTTAGTACGTGTATACAAATGAAAACATTTCTGCTATTCTGGGTTGTGAAGGAAAGCAGTTAAATACTGTCTAGCCTTCTAAAAGAATAATCAATATTCAGAATAGGAATTTTCCTTTTTTTCTGTCAAACATGTTGTAGTTCAACTGGAGCTGGAGAAGCCGGGAGTCTGGCCTCCTATTTCTTGAACTTGACCATAGCAAAGCTATCCAGTGACAAGTTACAAGATTGTTTAATTGAAGTTGATATTTCTGTATCATTTGTGTTCAGCTCAGGATGTGGAAAGAAGTTGCTTTATTAGGTAAGTTAGATAATCTTTTTTGTCTGTGAATAGTTATCAGTTACATTTTTCTGTATTCCTAGTACTCTTTCACGTACAACACTATCTACTGAACACGATTGTCTGTCCTGAGACATGAAAAGAGCTCCAAAAGATACAGAATTGACTTGAGTCCTCCTTAACAGATGCACTAAAAATTGTAATGAAAATCTGAACTGGTCACACAACGTGATTTGTGCTGCCAGACACTAGGGAATACGCTGATGTCCTGCCTTTGCATCTGGCTGCATTTGCTATAGCTATAGGAGTCTAGAGTTTGAGATAAGACCGACAGTGAAGCAAAGCCAGAAATGTATCTGAGAGAAAGTGATACATGTGAATGAGTGACTACACATGGAAGAGGTTGTCTCTGCCATGTAGAATTGAGCAATTCAAGTCTCAGCCTAGGAACTTTGGAACATCAATGAAACAGTCACGTGGCTGAACCCACATATTATGCTTTCAGTGCACCAGAACTATTCAATCCTACATTATCAGACAATGATTTGAACCAAGTATTCGTACTTTCTTAAATTTTCCAGACATTCATGAAGGCCCTGGTGCTTGAAATCTAATTAATATAATGCTCTCATCTTGTCAGAGAATTGCGAACACTTTAGATCTTCCCTAAACTACATTCCCCAAACCCATCTTGAATATGGTTCAGAACCAAAATCTTTGTCTTTAGGGCTCTTTTTTCTCTGGGATGAGGAATGTAGCTGATGTCTGTGTACCACTAAGAGAGATTACAGGATGATTTTGTGACTTTTTTTACAGCTGATGATTTTGTGGATGGATCATCCCCAGGCCTGAGTGGGAATCAAGGAATGATCTCTATGAAGCTAAGAAACTTAAGTTTCTTTTAACTTAAGAAAGTTAAGAAACTTAAGTAACTTAAGTTTCTTAACTTTCTCTTAAGACCAAGACTAAAGCATATTTCTGTGAGCTAACTGCCTTTAACCTTAGTATATAACAGTATGTATTTCAAAAATACAGAAGACGAAAGAGCAGAGGGTTAGAAGAACTTATCTACTAAGAGAAGGTTATTTTATATATGTGTTTCATCATCTGTGGAATTTGATGGCTGTGATCATGTTTACTGCACTCATGAAAAGCACTTGGATATTGGTGTCCTCCTAGGTAAAAGCCAAAATAGTGAAGAGTAGAAAGGAGGAGACAATGAACAAGGCCATTTGTTTAAATTTCTTCTAAATGAGATATGGAAAAGCTGTGGCAAGTGTTCTTTAAGAGAGGTTATTTTATGGAGAGGAAAAAAACTTGGGAGAAGTCAGCATGTAAACTCTTGCCTGGCCTGAGAGAATGCTGGATCCCAGTGAAGCATCAGCATCCTCAGAAAGTGAAGCTGCTGTGGTAGAGATACTTCTTTTGTTCTAGAGAAATCATCATTAGCATTGTATGATGTACTGTTGTTGGTGCAAGATGGTTTCCGTATGAAAACAGGATATTTTATTATGCTTTATGGCACAGTACAATATACCTCTAACAAAATAGCTTGAAGTATTTGTATGATACATTTGCAACATGGCCAAGTTAACACAGCCATAGGAACATTAACTTTTGAACTTCCTTTCATTGCTTTAAATTTCAGCTTCAAAGTTTACTTTTTTTTTTTCCTCTTTGCATTTGTTGGCCCTGGTTAGTTTAGAAAAGCAGGAGGAATGAAAATAACTTCGGGTTTTCTGAGGGGGTGCTGAATTTTATGCATATAACAGGAGATGACTTGTAATTCCTTTGAAAATTAAATGATAACTCCAAAGCATTTTTGATACACCAATTTTGCTTATGACATGTCTATGGCACTGGGAAATCAGATTAAACCTAGACAGCATTGCATAGTGTGGCTCTTTTCCTGTATCTCACTGTGGTGTTTTTTGTTTTTTTTTCTGCTGAAAGAGATCAGTGATAACTGGAAATGCTGAAATTTTAGAAAGCATACACTTAAAACTAATTCAAAATGATAACAAGTCTGGAGGAGGTCATGGGATCATAAACAGAGTAAAAGCAGGAAACATTTTTCAGTATCTTCTAGCTAATTTCTAGTTTGTGGATACTGGGGAAGCATCAAAGATGCATTTGCAGATTCACCTGCGCTGACACACACAGCTGATTTGGCAAGAAAACAAAAGACCATAGACTTATCTTCATGTGGTTTTTTGGTTTTTTTTTTTTTTTAATTATTATTTTAAACAAACAAAACAATGAGAAAGAAGGAGTGAGAAAAGGAGGGAAAAAAATGGGGTAGATGGGTGTCAGAGAGACTTCCAGTGTTAGTGCTTAAGTATTATTTTCTCCTGCATCAGACTTGGACAATAAGTGAGCTGCTCCCCTTTCCAGGCTGGTGGAGCTTCCTTGCCTTTGCAACTGCTGATTGGGGTTTGCTCCTTTTCCTTCTTTCTTTCTAGGAAAGGAGCTAGCCTGATAGCCCATCCTCCCAACAGGGCAGGGGAAAGTGTTCTGTGAGCTCTGAGCTATTAAGTAACTGATGCTGAAACAAAAAGTGTGATTGTGGTATGGCATTTGCCCTGCCTGCCCCAACAGTTAAGGGAAGGCATATTTCCTTCTTTCATCTAATGCAAACAAACAAAAAGGAAAAAAGTGATTTTTATTTTTTTTTTCCCCGCAGTGCATATATAAATGCATTTCAGAATGTAGAAGATTGTATTTTACAGAGTCCAACGACTTAAATTATGATTTGACCATCAGACCCTTTGATATTTTTGAAAGTGCACTTGTGCCAAAGGCAATTTAAAATGTGTTTTAAAAATGTTTTCAGGTATTTAAAAAAAAAAAAAAAGAACTTGAAAGAAGCTTAGAACTCTGAACTAAGTGAACCCATTAATCAGGTTGCAAAAACAAACATGCAGGAAACCCTTCCATGGGTAAGAATGTGCCAGGGAAGGAAATTTTTGACCCCAAAGATAGCCTATGAATGCGAAAATGGAGATTGCCTCAGATTTTATCAGTTTATGCCATGAATACATCTTAATGCGACCTCTTTCTGTAAAACTTTGCAAATACAAAAGCAGTTTTATGTTAGGTAAATCCTCCTGATTTAAATAGTACAAGGGCTTATGTCAGCCATGAGACTGTGCGTTGTTTGTGAAAGAAGCAATCATTATGGTCATGAGTAATATAAATAAGTTACTTGCCTGGATTTATTAAACTCTTTGTTACTTCACTTCCTACGTATGGTGCACACCAGCAAAGGACTCCAGTGTGTCAATATTCATCATCCCAGCCTGATGCAATGAGATTTATGGGAAATACAGCATTTTGCATCCTGTTGCCTTGTCTGTAGGCTCATTTCTGTTGATGTTTCATCCACGCTATTTTCTACAGGTGACTGTACAGGAGATCTGAAATATTGTGGCAGCAATAGTGTCATCTCAAATAGTGGAAGCATTTAACAGATTAATGTATGTTTTGTCAACCATAGCTCCTTCTTCAAATGAGTAGTCAGTGACTGGTTCAGCGAAGCTGAGGCTCTGAAGTATGAAAATATAACAGGAGACACTTCTTTTCAATATTGTAGTCAGTGTAGCAAGTAGAAAACGATTTCAAGGGAAACTTTGAGTCAAACAAGATATGTGGGGACAGTTCACTCTGCCTGACAGCACTGTTCATCAATATTTTCTCCACTGCATGTTCAAAAAGAGCAGGAATTAAAACATCAGGATTTTCTGTCCCTTCTCCAAAGATCTTATCTGAATTTGATAACTCTCTTTGGAGGACTGGAGAAGATTGCAGAGGTACATGCAGAATAAACTGTGTACGTAAAACATAATATTTACTCTCTTATGTAGTCTACATAATGCAAACGTCTGGTTAATCATTTAGATCCTCTAGAGATTGCAGTGGAGACTAGAAACTATTACTCATAAATCATCTTTATTTGACATGGAAGACTGCACTAGGTCAGGTGAAATCTGTTTCTTCCTGTTACGTGTAAAGAAAGCTTGAGGTGACTAGCCTAGTTGTAGATGTCCAAACTGCAGGTAAATTATGTCAGATATCTCCTTTGTGGAATTTTCTTTATTGTTTGAATGGTCACTAGCTGGTGTGCACAGCAGTGTTACCAATGCATCGCTCTGAGGAAAGGAATGACACTCTTTGGAAAGGAATATGTATGGAAAATAGAAGGAAGCAATGGTGCTACAGAAATGGTTTACCATGTTCCCATTACTGCCTCGCCCTGCTGCTCAGTGTCATATGTGAATGCTCCCACACAGCACCTAGTGTGCTCTTATTTCTCACTTGCCTAAAGGCAGGGAAAGATATCTGTTGTCTTTAAATAAGAAATCTCATTACATAAAGTACAAAGAGCAACTTCAATACTCTCCTGTATTTGTAACTTCTGAATGATTTCCATTTTACTGTCATTTTTCATAAGCAGGAAAACAAAGTTCACCATGTTGTAAACTAGATGTATTTGAAGTAGAATTGATTTTAGTTGTCAGCATAATAATTTCTTTACTAAGAAAATGGAAGAGTTTACTGAATAGTTAAAATCCTATAATAGTTAATTCACTCCAGTGAATTTAATTTATTTTTGAATTTAAATTGATCCCTATAAAAAGTTTGAGATTAGAACTGTTACATTTTTAGATCTGTTGATACGCAATAAATCTGCTTCACAATGTGATACCAAGTAAAATGTAACTCTGTACAGATCAGCACTGTGAAAAGTTGTAAGAAAAGTCTATTTTCTATTGCTTCAAGTTCTGTCACTCAACACTAGCATCAGTGTTTCTGCTTTTAGCTAAGTCAGAAACAAAGTTAAAACCTGAGAGTAACTAAAGTACTGCATTATTTATTTACAGTTTCATATAAATTGCTTATATATATTTGGATAATAAAATTTTATTGTTATTAGGCTTAGGTAACTGAAATCCTTACGAGACCTATGGAAGTGAAACAGAACAGAGATTTACTGTGAAGAAATTAGTTGAGAATTTGGGACTATTTAGAATTTTTCTCAGATCTTTCTTCTGGGGGACTTTAGCATTCACGTTTTTCTTTGCTGAATCTTCACTGAGATTTACTTTACATATATACACGGGATTTGTATTATTTGAATTTAGCCACCATAGAGTGCGTAATTCTCTACATCTTTCATAGATTTTATTAAAATCAATTTGAAAGCATACACAATGCCTACAGTTTGTTACTAAATCTTAGCACTGTATATTTGTGCCACCCTTTATCCTATTTTTGCAGTTCAAGAGATTATCATTAATTTTTTGTAGTAGTAGTAGTAGTAATGAAGGGAGTAGTGTCATGGTAGCAAGAAAAATCCTTGGTGTACTAGACACTATATATAGACAGTCTTCGTACTATGTTTTTTGTCATCCAGATGGTTATAATGGTATATGTAAAGATTGTTGAAGTCAGCATCTAAAAAATATCTGAACTGTGAGCTACCGTTCTTTACACTCGTATAGATATCCTGAACTAAATTCTCTTTTAATTCCATCAAAATATTCCCCCGCATTGTCCATCCTCCCCTGCTCATTCCACAGACTTGGACCTCTCCCTGGCTGGTGAGCTTTCACATGGGGGCAGCCTACTGTAGGGAAGCATTCTGACAGTACACCGTGTACTTGGTTTGTCCATTCTCCAGGACAGAGGTGGCATGTAGACATGCTTTGAGATGTCTTTGTGTCTGCAAAGATTACTTTTTCCCCTTCACTCTTGCTTCCTTGATGTTACATCTTCAGTGGCTCCTGCATGCAGAGTTACTTCATTCTGAACCAAAACGTTGCAGGCACTACTCTCTACGTGCTCACCAATTTGGGAGGACAGGGTGATCATGGCCATATTTGATGCAGTAGGTGATGGAGCTCAGCAGATTCATTGACAGAATAATTTACTTCTGATATTGCAGGATTTTTCAGATGTGCTCACTGTAAGTGCTAGAAGGGATTTCTCACCTGTGTTGCATTGGGTTTAATGCTATGAGTGTGTACATGTGAGATCACCTCACAGAGCTGGACCAGTTCGTGTTTTAACATCTAGTGTAATAAGGTCCAAAAAATCATGTTAAAAGGATGTTAATGTTGCAAAGGAAAACATCAGAAGTGAGGAAATACCAGAACTAATATGGTCTGTGAAAATCCAGGCTCTTATCCATTATGGTGCAGCTCTTATTACATGACATACATGGCTTTCCAGTTTCCTCAGAGTGTATAATTAGATTTTTCTTATGTTCCTCAGTTTATATTTATTGAATGTGAAGTATCAAAACTCCACAGTGAATATAGAATCATTCTTTGTCATACAGATATTGCATAGATATCCTAGGCCTTCAGTGTTTAATAAATTCATCTCTTTTTCATGCTGCCCTCACAGCATGAAGTGTGAGTCACTTAAAACTGTGTTTGTGTTTTAAATTTGGAGAATGAAGGCAGAGATTAAGACAGAAATTGTATAAAATGTTGACTAATGTCGTCTTCAATTTCAGATAAATTAGATCTTCATTTTTCTGCATAAACATAACATTTGTGCACCATTTTGTAAGTTCAAAGTATAATTCCCCAGCTTGGATCATTAAGTAGATCTGCAGAGCAGATGGTGTACCAGAAACAGCCTGTTATTCTGTGCAGACTGGTCACTAATAAAGCCTTTACTAGTGACTTTCATAAATTTGTGATGAGTGCTTGAGTTTGTCATTCTGATTTTTACTCCCAGATCATAGATGAGAGGAGAGCAAACTGTGCTGCTCTGTCCCATCCAGGCAAGCTCCAGTACTCATCCACTACCTATAACATCCCTAGATTAGCTTCTGCCCTCCTCTGATTTTTACCCTTTTCTTTTGCTCCCTGTTTTGTCTCTCCTCCCTGTGTGGATTTTTCCTCTATTCCTCATCCTATCTGAGGTCAGAGGATGTTTCTCCTACTCTGTGATGTTGCCTGGTTACTGTCATAGGAAGACATTGGACTCACCACTTAAAGAAGGACAGACACTTTCCTGATGCCTCAGGTGCTTATGGAAATCAGGACAAGTGATTTTTAATTCTTACTTGGCTTTCCTATCTTTGACATGGAGAGTATTCAGTGCGGATTTGATCTTCAGAAATTCAGAAGCTGGAATATAACAGGGCTTCACTGGTGTGAAAGCACGGCTTTTAGAAGCATATGAAGCTAAACAGATTTGGACACCATTTCACAGAGATGACTGCTGGGCATCACTACACCTTGTACTTGTACACTTTCAGTTTTGGGGTTCAGCCTCAAAATTTACAGGTGCTAAAACCTCTGAGCGGCATAGTTATGTGACTTAAAATATGAACAAAAGATCTTGTTTCCTTAAGAAACAAAACAACAACAACAACAACAAAAAAACAAAAAAAACCCAACTGGAGTTAAGCATTTTTAGCTGAAATATTTCCTACATTTTGAAGTAGGCAAACGGGTAAGGAGATTTCAACACCTTTTGGTAAAATTCAAAAACAGCTGAAATTGATACTTCACCGCCGTAGTGAATAGTTCTCAACATGCATATAACTGAAATGGTGAGAAAACCTGTATAAACAGAGGAAAAAAAAAAGAAAAAAGGAAAACTGAGTAGGATTAAAGAAAAAAAAGTTCTTACGTTTAACACGTAAGAATGTAAATAAATGTGGTGTTAGTGAAGGTTAATTATTTTGAAAACAGTCACCAAAGCAGATTAAGAGGGAAAATAGTGCAGCTGAAGACAAAGATAATGATATTTAGCCTTTGATCATAAGTTTTCACTGTGATTTTCTGTTCACCTTCAGGGGTGGCATAATTTTATGAATAACAAAATGTGTTTTGCTACTTGAATAGTCCTAAAGAGAAGTTGGGTGTTCAGTCCACCCAGCCACTTGAAAGAAAATCACATGCCTGTTCCTCCTTCAAGAAATAACATTTTTATTTATTAAATCTTTTCTCTGAAAGAGGGATCCAAAGATGCGTAATGAAGTTTGCATTCAGTCTCAAAGGAACAGATATGTATTTATGGCATGCTTATACTGTGCAATTTCTCAGAAAATGAGCACAAACTACATCATCTGTACATCAAGTTGAAAACCTGAAATATTCTTATTTTATTAAGTACTTTGTTTTCATTGCAGTATTATTGAGTATGAAGTACTTGTATTTTTTTTTTTCCCTGGAGTTTGTTTCACCTCTCAGGAAGTGAGTCTTTTTGATACAGTTGGCTCATTGCTTTTCTGTTACTCACTTTTAAGATACAAGAATTTCTTTCTTTTTTTTTTAATTTTCTTGTTTTCATTATACAAGTAGAGCATAATCTTTCTCATTTACTTTATTTAACGTTGATCAAAACAAGATGCAGTACAAGCACTAGCAGGGGTAGGACAAGTCATCTGTGAGTCTGTCCTATGAAAAGTTTAACTGCCAGTGCTTTATCAGCAAGGAGGTAGCACAAGTATTTTGAAAGTAAGTATGTGTTAATGAGACAAGGGAAAAGTTTTACTGTGTTTCTTACTGCCTATGATAATTAGAGCATTTATATATTAATTTTATATGCAAAATTGAAAGATTGTTTTTCTAGCCAAGTCCCTCTGTAATTTGGTTGATGTTGATGCAATCTGATTTTGCAACTATAAAGGTGCCTCTCAAAGAAGGGCTGCTTAAATTTCAATTTCTTTGAATGATTTTGATTTTAGGCTTTGAATAATTGCTTGTAATTTTGATACTCAGTATGCTAATTCTGATGGATATTATTCTTATTGGCACCTTAACATAAACTTGAAGCATTTATTTGGTAATCAGTCATGGGTTTATATCTCAAGTTTTATACTACGTTTCAAATCTAATACTACTATAATAATAATGTAGTGAACAGTATCTGTAGCACTGATGTTAGCGTCTGACTGTTCATGAAGGCTTTACATGGGCTTTCATTGTCCGGTTGTAATGGAAATATTCTTCATATTGTGTCAGTCATATGAAATTAGTTTGAATTATTATGAGTATTTCTAGGTGGCTTTAAAATGGAATTTTGAAACCTCCCACACAGCTCTGGATTCTGCATTATCACACAAGTGAGCAAAATATTTGTTTCTCTGCGGAAAGTACAGAAAGTTTAGATTACCAGAAGGCACAGTAAAATTTTTGCAGGAAATCCCAAAGATCCCAAAGAGATAGCTGGTTTGCCAGAGAACAGTTTTCTATTTTTACTGGAAAGTGGTATATTTTTTTCACCCTTAAATGGCCAATGGCAATGTATTGCAAAATTAGTATGAAAGTCAAACTACAATTAATTATATATCATTAATTAAATAGTAAGTATTAAGTATAATTATATTAATCAAGCTATCTGTACTATATTAATTATATATTGCAAAATTATGTACAAATGCTGTATATGATATTCATTGGATGCATTAGAAAATACAGTGGTTGCTCCAAAAGTAATATTTCCTATTTATTTCCATGGAAATTACAACATGTACAAAGAGCTCAATAACACTTTTTTATAGAGCAAATTCTTAGCTACAGAACACTGTACTTCAACACAATCACCACCATTAGCTCTGCATTTTTGCCAGCGATGAACAAAAGCCTGCATACTGTGCTTGTAAAAATGCGCATCAGGGAGATGCCCCACTGTCACCAGTGCTGAATCAAACCACCCACCACCTCACTGTGCTGACGCCCACTGTTTGGTCTCTACAAGCATTCAGTAAGTGTAGGTGAACATCCATGAGTGCTATTTTTCCATATGGAGGATTTTGATGACACAGCTTTTCTTCCTACGCGCTTCCATGTCAGACACTGTTTTGTCAGATGTCTCTCTGCTGCCATCTGTCACACAGCAACAAAAAATAATGGAACATTGATGGGAAGCTTCAGCCTCTGCTGTCATACTAGCAGCATTTGCTTCTAACGTCTTAGGCTGACATCATAAAAGAGTTGGCATTATTTTTGGAGCAGCTCTCGTTCGTTTAACAAGCAGCAGATTCACAAAATGAAAATTAATGTATGAGTTATTTAGCTAGCACTGCACTTTGCCCCAGAATCTGGTGTTTATTATTGTGAGATTGAGCAGGAAACAGAAGCTGTATCAATTGGGGAAACATTTCTTTACTCTGCTGAGAACAGTATGGCTTTCTGGTTTCCAAGTGGGGAACCTGGTTCTTTGGTTTCTTTGTTCCCAGTTGGGCTACTCCCAAGCTATTTTAGCTGAACATTTTACATACTCATGGAACCTAGGGAAGTGCAGTTGGCAGCTGTTCACGGGATAATAATGAAACACACTGTTTAGTACAGCATACTGCTGCTGTAAAAAGCGGGAAGTATTTTATAGAGATCACGGTGAGCAGAGCTGCATCCACTTTAAGCAATGTAAGTGTGTGAATGGTGAGCAAGGAAGTTGTGTTTCATGTGAAAGTAACTATGAAAATCCTTTGCTTTTGCAGGTAAAGAAAACGTGTACAGAATCAGATGTGTCAGAGCCTCCGAACGCCAGGTACAGTAACAAAAGGCAAATGCCGACTACCTGCAGCATGGTGATGTGATACCGAGCTGAAATGCAGACAGAAAGCACTCAGTGAGAAGGACCTGCTTTGAAAAGGAAGAATGACTAGGTTAATTTTAACTGCTTTTCAGTCTGGAAGGTTTTCATCCCTCAGTTAGAGATGTGGGCTAGAATCAGGGTTTACAGATTTAGATGGTGCCATAATGCTGAATTAACACACTCAATTTTAATGAAAATCCTATGGAATAGCATAGGGAAATCTTTAATCAAATTTCACTTTTTTTCTTTTATCCCTTTCCTTGGGAAAACTTGAGTATTGACTTTTAAGTGTTTATTTTTTTGTGTGTAGGCAGTTCTGATTTTATTTGGAAAAATTTACTTTCATTGAATCTTTTTTCACTTCTGAAAAACAAGCCATTGGATTTGTAAGTAGGGAAGAGACCATGCATTCTTTAAAAATGAACTTACCAAACACTGTTTTTGCTAAATTCATGTACATGGAGAAAAAGGAAGATATTTGAATTCTGTATTTTGCATGTGTGGGTATGTTTATCCATATTTCTTAGCAGGTGAAATAGTAATTGTTTTAGATGGGCATCTTCCCATTGGTTAGTAAACTGTTGAGCCACAGTTTTTCTTCAAGTTTAGCGTTTTTTTTCTGTGTTTTTTGTCTGTCTTCATTTTGCTTCTATTTCAAAGAATTTTTGAAGTTTCACAAAAATTCAAAGGCTTTAATTTAAAGAGATAAGCATAAAAGAAAATTGAAGTCACACAATTGTGATTAAAACTCAGAAAAGCTAAGTAACTCGAGATTTGCCCTCAGATCCCGTCCTTTGCTATGTCTTCATGTCCTCTTGGAGCTAGGGCCACCTGGGATAATGAAGGCAATCTGGCTGTTGCTTGAGGTCTGTGGTGCACCATCTGAGTATGTTTTTCTGCCTTTGTGAACACATTCTTGACTTTCAGCTCTTAGCAAACTAAATGAAACTATGTAAATGAATACAAAATTCAGTGTCTAAATACGTTTTCAAGGGAAGTCAGTAGCAGTTTTGCTCTGGGATTCAGTGGGGGCATATTTTGTACTTTGTTTCTCATTTAATAATTTCTAAGTGAGAAATTTATCTGCTACCCTACTGCTTTGGTTTAAATATTATTATAAAGGTTGAGGTCTTTCTTCTTTCATAGAATCATATAATCGTGGGGCTTGGAAAAGACTGCTAAGATCATAAAATCCAACCATCAGCCCACCACCATCATGTCCACTAACCATGTATCTCAGCATGACATCTTCATGTTTCTTAAAGGGTAGATGTACTTTGATGTCATAGAGAATCTCCACTTGTGCACATGTGTAGTTTAAAGTGTGTTGCTTGTCCAAAGAAGACTGTTATAACTCAAGTGTTTAAAAATTACAAAGTAGTCCATGTCTGTTATTTCATCACACCATGATATTGCAACATACCTGAGGACATAAGATATGATCTACTGTCCTTATCTCACAGTAGGAAATTTCTTGTGAATTGTAATTAAATTCTTTATACTAGGTATGAGGAACAAAAACCTTTCGCCTCCCAGGTACAAGAGGGGAACCCAAATTGCAAATAGTCAATACTGAGGAGAAATCTGGTAGTTTTTTTTTTTCATTGAGGAAAAAAAAAAAGCTTTTCATTTGAAGCTTCACAGCAGATAACGATACAGCAGATGGATACAGCATATAAAGTTGAAATTAATGTTCCTGCACTATATATGAGGAATGCTGTATGTAAAGCTTGCAACAGGCTATTTCTATCCCATCTTTATCCAGAATGCAACCTGGGTCTTGTAGGGAATCTCTGCCAGCCTCTGGCAGCAGCAGCACTAGGGGCACCATACAGCACATGACACTTGAAAGCCTGGAGCAAGGTAATTCTTCTCTAAACAAATCTTAAGTGAAAACATTGCACATAAAATGAAACATCAGCATAAAAATGAATGCTGGAGACACACAGCCTTACAGAACAGCTCCTGGCTCAGGACCTAAGGCCAATATCATTCATTTATTTAGCTAGCTTTATAGTGTGTTGGTTTTGGATTTGAAACTATTACAATAAATGCAGATGGAAAGTGTTTTTACAGTAGGGAAGTAATTAAATTGGGTGTGGGAACTTTGTCAGGAGAATTCTTGGAGTGACATGTGTGTATCAGCAGATTCTTTGTCTTGCTTGGCCTCAGTTCATCTTTTAGAAAGAAACATTCAAACTGCAGATGTGACTAGTAAATTTTTTTTCTGAAAGGAATTTTCTAACCTTGCAGCATATCAAAAAATGCTTTCCAGAAGTATCCAGTTAGATGCACAGTAAACATCAACTGTCACCAGCAGTTATTTATACAATATGGTTGTTATCTCAACGGGTAAATTGCATACACACACAGGGAACTGTAGTTAAGAATTGAGTCTTGCTAGGTTGGCAAGCTATAAATGCAAACAAAAACATACATGGATCTCTGTCACAAACTGCAACTAGCACATTCTGTTAAAGACTCCTGGGAGTTGTTTTGCAAAACTCCAGTGAGCTGGTTGTGAAAACTTACTTTTATCTCAGGTTGTTTAGGTATTAAGCATATTATGATGCCATTGTGACTGTTGCAGTATTATGGCATTCTTTCCACATAATTTTGAAATAAAAGTCAAATTCGGCCTGCAGTTCTGGATAACTGGCCAAGCGTGCAAATTGTTTATAGTCTTTTGGAGCCAGAAAGTTTGCAATGAATGAGACTTGCCTACTCTCATACTACAGATCTGATGAGACAAGAGTAATGTGCATGGATGACAACTCTTATCATTTTGGTCATGTGTGAAATGCACTAGCAAGATCAGGAAGAACATTTATTGTGTACAGATACTATAAACATACACTGCTATTAATTTTCTTATATAGTGGGTATGCTTTAAAACGGGACTGATCCCAAGTATCAGCACAATGCAGTAAATTTAACTTGTTTACAGTTATTATAGTTCCATTTTTGCGCAGATAATCAGAGAAGCATGTTTAGTTCTAATAACGGAGATTTTTGTCTATGCTTACAGCCTCATACCCCAAGACACTGCTGTGGAAATTAATTAAACTCTAGAATAGATGTGATTTGAAGTCTGATAAAATGATTTATACTGGTTCCCGGCCTCCGGTTCACAGTCAGCTACAGCATGTTGGTTTTGGCTGCATTAGCCAGGATGTCATCTTTCTTGTGACAACAGATTGCTTGATGAACAGGTCACTGCTACCAAAGCAGTAGACCAAAGTCTTCCTTTTCACCATGTCTGTCAGAGATCACTTGTCACCAGGCCTCCATAAGATCTAAGTGGCATCACAAATCAAGATCTGGCAAATAAATAGATTGCTGGGTTATAAAATGAATTAGGGAGAGAGGAGGAAGTCCCTGCAAAGGGAAAGTTTAGCAGTCTTCTGCTTCTTGCTAATGTTAATGTATTAGCAAGTAAGTAGATGGTATTGAATAACAGCGACATCTACAACAGTCTTTGTATTGCATTTATAAGACTAAGGTTTGGTTCTGCTGCATCTTATGGTATGGGTGTGAATACAATGCTTATGATACTTGCTGCACCAGAGCCATGTTAGAACTGAGTGCTTTACCCAAATGGGTTTCTATGGGCATCACAAAATTTAACAAAAGTGAGAAGGAAAATAGTATGTATCTACTGCAACTTATTCTAGGCAACTAGATTAACAACATTGTTTAACTCAACAATTTAGGCTTTGTAAAACGCACTTGAATTTTCACTTATACTAATTTGCTCAATAGGACCTTCATAGCCTTAGCTCAAGACTGATGGCTGTTTAGTTCAGGCAGGTACTGACATTAATAGCTAGCAGTTATCCATATTTACCAGGTCAAATATTGTAAGTCCTCAATTCAAATCCAAGAGAAACAACTCATCTGACAGGTTTAATGATGAAGCTGTCGTGCTTCTTCCAGGATCCTTTGAACACGCTCAGCCCTTTGCATACAAGTTTGTAGGAGAGTGAGACCAGCAGTACTTTCCCATTCATGTGCAGTTCATCAGATGAAAAACAAATGTCTGTTATTACATGGTGAAGAGAAGCTTTACAATTGAGCTGCTAAGCAAGAAAAGCCAGCAATAGCTATGGAAATTGTCATTCACGTTTCAGTAGTTGTAGCAGAAAAAAATATATTGGTTGTTCAGGAGAAATGAGCAAGCTCAGTCTCCCAAGTTTTCAGACGTGTTGTTTAGTCAAATGCCCTCCCTCAATTTATTCTCATTTGTGTCTTAAAAGTCTTCATTAGAAGGTAGAGATTTGTTATTTATGAGCCACAGGCTCATAAACTTATTTATACTAGAGAGAGGATAATGCTATGAAGAAAGGCTGAAAGAGCTAGGGCTGTTCAGCCTGGAGAAGAGAAGGCTCTGGAGAGACCTGAGAGCGGTCTTTCGTTATCTAAAGGGAGCTGTAAGAAAGAAGGAGGTGGACTATAAGAAAGAAAGATCTGTTGTGATAGGACAAGAGGAAATAGTTTCAAACTAAAGGAGGAGAGATTTAGACTGGATATAAGAAAGATGGTTTTTATGATAAGGGTGGTGAGACACTGGAACAGTTTGCCCAGAGAGGTAGTGTCCCTGTCCCAGGAGACATTCAAGATCAGGCTTGACAGGGCTCTGAGCAACATGATGGAGCTGTAGGTGTCCCTGTTCATTGCAGGGGAGTTGGACTAGATGGTCTTTAAGGATCTCTTCCATCTCAAACAATTCTATGATGATTTAAACAGTCATTTTTCAGAGTCGGGAGTTGCACAGTGCTCCTGGATGTCACGATGAATAGTCTGCAGATTATGGTGATGTGGGCTTCATTTTGAGGAAATAAGATATTGAGATGACTATTTAATTTAGACTCTTAAGGTAACATTCACCTCATGGTGAATTAAGGTAGATGTTTTTGAAATACTGTTTATCTGACCTTTTTTTTTTTGATTGGCAGTGTATTTCTTTTTCTGAGTATACATGCTGGCTCCACCAGCAGTTACCTGCTGTACTGCTGATTTGCTGGTTTAGTGTAAGAAGACTAGCTAGGAAGACCACATAAGCAAAGATAGAGTGCATTTATTTTGATTTTTCAGATTCTGCTTTTTTTTTTTTTTCTTTTTGTAAAGCCATTCAGCTCCAGAAGGGAATAAACAAGCAAACAAATAAATAAATAAATAATTCAGGCAGAAAAAAATGCTTTTTGACTGGCTACTAGTATTTTGTAGGTTTGGGGCAAACTATAAAAATGAACAGATACTCTGACACAAGTATTCTATGAAAAGACAAAACAAAGTCGAAATTGAAAGGCTGCCGTAAGTAATGTTAGGAATTGGAGAAAGAAATTCAGTCAACAGGAGGGACAGTAGATGACTGTCATAGAATTGCATTCAAGACAGGGAGTCCAGTATAATTACAAACATCTTACCTAAGAGAAATGTTTGGCAGGATCAAGCCCAGACTTCTCAGTTAAGACAGTGGCTGGCAAAAAATGTTTCACAATTTTCTAGTTTTAAAATAACTGCACCGTGTAATAAGATTTCTCACAAAGGCTGTATTCTCAAACACATATGCTTTATATAGATCTGTTACTTATTAGGTGTTTGGTGCATGTATTTAGTCTGTGTGCCACTTCAGAAGTTTGAGTCAATCAAAGTAATACAGTTATGGAGATGACTGTGCAGATACATGTAATTGAATGACAAACAACATCCCTAACAATCACGCAAGAGATGCAACAAGAAGTATTTTGTCCTGCTACGTGTGCTGTATTTTCAGGAGTGTAGTTTTAGGCGGCACAAGGCTTTCCTATTTTTGGAGCAGTCTCTGTGGTGTCTCTCTGCCTGCCGTACCATGATCTTCTTATGCATTAACTTTAGAAATTTGGTCTTCTGATTACTCAGAGCCTATTGAAGCTGGTCACTGTCTGCCCATTGGTTTTTGTTGGCTCTGGACCAAGCCCCCAAAGAGTTCTAAAAATATATATGATATGTTTACAGAAATTGCAATAATCTATTTAGAGTGCAAACACATGGTAACTGATGACATCACAGAGAAGTATTGGAATGGTTTATATTAACAGATCCCTGTGGCTCTAACAATAAAATTAATGCATTTTTTTATATATTTTTTGAGTCTGTTACAAATTCCTGTTTATTTTTTTCTCTCAAAATAAGGCATAACATATTTCCTGTTATACTACAAATAACGTTCTCTCTGTGATGCCAAGCCAGGTCATAGCAGTGTTAATACAAATCAATTGTTGGTTGGATTTTGAAATAAGTGAAAGCAATGAGAGGAAAATATGTTTTGAACATTTATTGGAAACTTACTTCTTTAAAAAAAAAAAAATAGGATGAGTTTTTAACAGAGGCATCAGTAGAAGCAAATTGGAGATTTTTGTGTTTGTCTCAAGACTTTTGGTGAAATATCACATGCTACAAAGGTAAGAGTTTTCTAATACTTAGTTTAGTGCTACTAGAATGGAAGAACAAATCATTGCTAAAAGGTTTAAGCTTTTATTAAAAATAAAATTAAAAAAAAAACAAGTAAATGTGGAAATAAGATGAAGTACTCTAAGAAATAGCCATGTTATTTTAACAAGGCTCAGTTTATTGATATCATTTTGTAGGACCTTGTCTTATTGAAGAGATAGGGTAGAAAACACAAAATGCTGAATGTACTGATTTAAAGTGTTTCTTTTATTTACTGTTCCCTTAGAAAGGTGCTTTCTTTCCTGCTCTCTAGGGTATATTTTGAAAATTGGAAAAATCCTATTGAATACTGGCTTGAATCACCTATATTTGAATTGTTTAATAACTGCTTTCTTTTTTCCCCTTGTTTTCCTAAGCAAATACACAAATATGTGCATTAAAAGTAGTTTTGTGGTTAATTTTGAAGAGGACTAGAATCACCCCATGTAATGGTGTAATTAATGTTTCTGACATAATTTCAACTCCAAAGCACCTTGTGATTTCTGAGTCTGCTCAAAAGAGCAAGATATTTAGATGGCTCCAGTTGTGAAACCCCTTCACACATGCTGACATACTGCTAGGTGCTTTCTGTCATCCCACACAGTGAGACAGTGAGGTCCTTTCCACATGAATGCATATAGGTGCACTTTCTGGGGGCTGGGAAAGACTTGCTGAAATGAAGATCTGAAGCTGTGTCAATGACTTTGTATTAATGGCAATTAAGTACCAAGAAAAACCCCAGCAACTGAACACAAAAAGGCTGACTGAAGAACTGAAAAGAATGCAACAGAAATTTCAAAATTTTTTTATGTAAGAAACACACTAAAAATAACTTTCTCATAATGATAAGTAGGAATGGCACTATTTATAAACAAAAATGTATAAGGCCCATTTAACATAAATTTTATGAGCAGAGCATTGAAATATTCAGTAAAACATCTTCATCATCCTTGCAGAATGTATTAGCAACACAGGTATGCTAGCATGAGGTGTAGTTCTCTTACTGGTATCTCATGTCCCTTGTATATGCGGGTGCTGTTACACAACGTAATATGTGGGAAACCACAGCAGCTATTTACAACTTTCTCTAGATGGAGCTGCAGGTACATGAAGGAGTAGGACCAGAAGTGGTGGTGGTGATGTGGCATACACCTGGTAATTTGTTACTTATCTGTTTTGACCTGATTGGGTACTAGTGCAAATGGTGGGCTAGCATCCTCCCCAGCTGCAAACAACATGACTCATTTCATGATGTGGATGGTGACGGCTCAACATACGACCTGAGCAGTAACCAGTTGCAAAGACTGGTAGCATTTAAGCTTGCTTTGATGTCTATACCTTGTGTTGCGTTGTAGCTCAGGCAGTATGCACTAGCTTGCTGACAGGCTTTTGTGGATTGCCAGCCACAGTCTGACTAGTAGTTGCTGGCAGGCTGAAATTAATTTCTGTGCAAAGCAAGTCTATTGCTGTTCTGCAGAGTGTGGTGCTTTGCACCCAGAGGTGGCCTTTAAATTATAAGCATTTAATACCAGAGCAAGCATTTGTTACACTTCCCATTCCCTCTCTGTTGTCCTCCTGCCCCTACCTATTATGAGCAGTTTTTACTGAATCTGTTGATCTGCTAAGTCACGATACTCTTCCTACACAATCTGCTTGAATTAGAGAGTTGAAAAGAAGTGCATATATTTCTAAAAAATGTATTAATCTCAACTAAATACTTTTCAGCCCTCAGGCATGTCTTTGGTAGGGGAAATGCTTCACACTATTTTCAATAAAAATAAGATAGATTATACCTTCAAGGGCTTTTACTTAAGCCAGCAGTTTCACAGAACTCTATTGTAAAACGGAACTGGTCTTTGAGTTGCAAAATGACAACATTAGTTCTTCAAGTGCAGCACATGTAATCACAATGAGAACGAGCTTCCTTCCTTCCTTCCTTCCTTCCTTCCTTCCTTCCTTCCTTCCTTCCT
>JAPSGF010000004.1:10753353-10777939 GCA_035772895.1 Perdix hodgsoniae | reverse complement strand
CCTCCCTCCCTCCCTCCCTCCCTCCCTCCCTCCCTCCCTCCGTAGTCTATTTTTTACTCTGCCGTTATCATATTACAGCAATACACAGGAGAACTAATTCAGACATTGTTACACCTTCTTGGATGTCTTTTACCATCGGTCAACCTGAATCATAGAAGTATTTGGTTCAACCTGCTTTACACTTCAAATCCAGTTGAAGAGATTCATACAGAAATATAGATATTAAAAAGTTGGCCAGCTAGATACAAATTCATACTCATACACACATTGCTATGTAAACAAGTCACTTTTTTTCTCAATTGTTTTTCTGTGTAATTTTTTGGCTTAATATTTCATAGCCTCTTCAGACACATTTTAAATACCATCAGTCAGCTTCTGTATTCTGTAAGTACTTAACTAACTCTGTGCAGTTAGCATGCTGTGCTAGCATTTAATGTACCCAAATCACCTCTTTGCCATCCTACTAGATCCTAATCAGTCCTTCGGAAAAAATGGTAGGGCACCAGAAGAATGAACAAAAGAAAATCCATATAAAAAGTCCACATGGAAATGTGTGAGTTTGCTTTCTGTTTTCTAGCATCTGCATGTTGCACAAATGGCTTATATAGGTGTTCTTTTTTTTTTTTTCTTCTTCTTTTTCTTTTACTATTTCAGGCTTGGTCTTGTCTTTTTATTTTAAGATAGCCTAAGTCCTGTACTTCAGTTATCTTTGCGCACAGTTTAAGCTGACCACCATTCATCACTGTCTCCCACTGGGAACAGAAGTCAGAGCATCCGGATGACAAGGAGGGAAAGAGTCTCTTCTATAAGCAGCATCTGGCTCTTTGGCAGATTTGTCAAGCACTTCTGCTAATGGGTTAGATTTGCCCAGGGGTCTTTTATGTGGTTACACTGCAGATGGTCTGTCTGTTCTATCTTCTCCTATTGAATGCTTTTATTTAAAAACACACACACATACAAAAAAAAACCCTTACATCTGATCCTTAGAATTTACGCACTCCATTCAAACTGATAAGGTTCTTTATGAGTCTCAAATGGTGCCTGTGTATGCTCCTTTCTGTTAAAAATCTCAAAGCTTTCCATATATCCAAATGTGTGTCTTGAATTTTGTTGGCAATTCTGGACTTAGTTCTCCAGTTCGGCTGCCAAGTGATATAATTTACTGTGATCTGAGTCTGTATTTTTGTCAAATTTCTGTGGGAATTGCTTTAGGTCATTTTTAGAGCAGAGGTAACTTTGCCTCCCCTTGAAGCATGAAATATACTTGTCTTCCACTAGCCTTCCACCTTTGAAAAAAAAACTCAGTTCAAATCTGGAATTGGTTATATGTGAAAATGAGTATGATGGCCTCCATCTAATTCACAGGGGATTCTTCTCTGCCATTTAAGAGAGGCCCACGAGTGCAGCAGGTCTTTAGGAAGGTATGTTCCTACATGTTGGCAGTTCTATAGAAAAAAGCATATGCAGTCTCCAAATAAATAAAGTAATTCAGTGGATTGACTTTTTAGCAGAATTATTTTTTGTCTGGCTCCAGCACAGAAATGGGCAGAAAGGGAAAGTATCTTCTTCCCTAAATTTCATTTTAGTTATATTTCAATTTACAGCAGAATATCTGGTCCCTGAATGTTTATGGTTTTTAGAATTTTTATTTATTTTACTTTACAGTGCAGAAGTAATTGTCACGTGACTGGCCATGAGATCACTTTTCATTCCAATGTTATTTCAGGCTTTTATCTTATTTTCCTGCTAATTATATATGTTAAATTAAGCTCTATGGTATACAAGGGCTCTATACTCAAATAATACAGTTCTTTTGACAACTGTCTCAAAATAGTTGTAGAGAAGCATGCTCACCTCCGTTAGGGTTTCATTTTACCACTACATTTCAAAACAGTAACATTTTAAAACTTACTGAAAAACAAAAGCTTTGGATTATGAACAGCAATCGTGTTAATATTAACATCTTCTGCTTGCATGCTCTGTAATGTTAATCAGGCCCATGACCACTGGGCAATCTATGCTACATGTGGTAATGTCAGAGTTTTAGTCCCAGGAAGTCTGCAGTGTAGATGCACGTGAGCTTAAAAAACAGCACTACCATAAAGTTTGTTACATCCTACTTCTTTTTTTTTTTTCCTTCAGGACTTTGACAGAAGTGTGTAGGTGCTAATTTTTAAAGGTAGAACTTACATATCACAAGTCCTGCTGATGTCAAGCTATTTTTTATTTAGGAAACAGAGGTATAAAGGAGAGGCAAATCTTTTACATTTTTTCATCAGACGTGTGGGTTTTTGGTTCTGCAAGGTGTATGTGGGGAGGGAAAGGAAAATATGGAGTGTCTGGAGCCACTGCTCTGTCCTTGCCTATGTCCCGTGCTTGCATGGATAGCTGGGTATCCCCCAGTACAGCTTGCTTGTCAGTGTCCAGTTTGAGCTGAGCTGAGCTGAGCTGAGGGTTCCCATTTTATAGCTGTACCTGCCTCTTCTTACAGCTCCGAGGAATAAAACGGGAGGAATTGTGCCCTAGAATCCCCAGCTAAACATATTTATTAATTCTCAGAATAATCGCCTATTTCATCCCAGATTAAAAACTGCATGCTCTGGGACTCTGGGACAGAGTTGTAAGGTGGCTTGGAGAAATCAAACAGTGAAGTGAAATTAAATCCAGTCATTAAATATTATTTGTAAAGGTCAGCCAGCATGAGTGCATTTATCAGGACATCATCTTCTGATTGTTGTGACTGCAATTAGAGAAGAGAAATAATTTTTTTTTATACAAAATGTTTTGGAGCCAAACGTACTGTGCTCCACTTGAGGTAAACTACAGAAATTTCATAGTGGGAGCCAAGGTTTAGATCAGTTTCTGAAGGGATTTATCACTGTTAGAAGTCAGATGTGTTAATATTTCCAATATTCAGAATGTTTGCATTGAAATGTAAAGTTTGAATTGAGCGCATTTTTGACAATGTTTTTGACACCTCTTAGTCAACAATTATCCTTTCTGGGGATGGATGGAGATCTTGCAGGCCTCTATACTGGTGGCTAAAGAAATTACAGTGAAATTAGGTATGATCACTCCAGTACTGCACACCTGAAAGCATTTCTTTCCCTTGGGCATACCCTGACAAAGAACTAAGTGTTTCAATCACTAGTTTGAAACATAACAGATATTTCAACAGGGAGTCAGAAACACAACCCACCCTCTGCTCTTTTGTTATGAAAATGTGAGTTAATGTTTATATCATGCTGTTCAGGCTTCACTGGAGCCAGTTGCAAAATTTGCAGCAATTTCAACAGGACCAGCCTCTCATGTCTCATTTCCCAGTTTTAGATTTACTTAAGTATTTTTGTACGTTAATAAATCTGGCATTATTTTTGTGTTGCAATTAATGTTTTAGATACAGACCAGGCACCAATATCTGCACGCTGGCAGTCCTCTCACAGTTTCAGATAAAGCCATACTGTCACTCAATGAGTGATATTTTCCCAGAGATGCTTAGAAATCGTGTGCAGCAAGCTGTGAAGGCTGCTTCTTATAAACAATAGACTGGCAACTGGCTAGTAGCTGGCAGACCTGATTGTCAGTTATATACATGCACATTCCTCTGTAAGTAAATAAATGGTCTTAGATACACAGAAGACTCAGCGAGATCCTTCCACTATCCATGTTGTTGCCTGCTCCTCAGGATCCAGTCACTGGCTGGAGATGTAGGAAAGGCCAAAGTCACGCCAACCAGTTGTGCTACTGAACTTGTGGTGAGGAAAGCATGGCCACAGTCTTGCTGGTTATCTGTTAGCCATCTCCTCAGAAGTGTTTGTTATTTGTTTATGGCACAGATCATCATGTTGTTAGAACCAAAGGGTTCGTAAGCACTGATCACATCTGGAAGTGATCAGAAGTGGGAAAAGGAGCTGCTGGGTGAACTACTCTTTGAAAATGTGGCCCTGTGATCCAAAGACCAGTATATAGATCTTAAGTATCTGTAAGCTGGTAGTCTGTATTTCATGTAAGCTGGATACTTGACAGCTCCCTGTGGAACTGCAGTGTCATTATCGCTTTTGATTTATTTAAATATTCACATAACAACTTCAAAATCTATTTTTGTCACCTTTTTTTAAGCAGTAGGTTAAACATGAGTTTAACCTCCTGCATACCTTTTTGTATTTTCTGTTCACACTGGGACTAGAACTGCATAACCCAGCCTGTAAGCTGTATGGCCAAGCTAGTGGTAGGATGTTAAATATGTCCTGCAAGAGTCAGGACTGTGGTATAGGAACACTGGTAGCATGAAATTGCTAAAGCTGTGTGAGGTGTAGGCTTGGTATATGCCAGCTGGTCAAGATGGGCCAGGCTGTATGTAGATGAAGAAAGTGTGGCTCCCTACCCTCCTCTCAGCTTTTCCCTTCATGTCCTTAAGCTGGAGAACAACCTCTGGTCCACGCTGCCTACTAATTGGCATGTTTTCTGCCCGTCACCTGGAGTGTTGTTTTTTTTTCAACTAGTTGCCTTTTTCTATGAGAAAACAGGAAATCTTTGTTCATGTGCCACATTGCTTCTTGTCAGATACATTCTCCAATGCCTGAAATATAGACCCTAAAAATGCACGCCATCAAACCTGTGGCAGTCACATTAATATAGTCCAGGAAAGAAATCTTGAAAGCTGAGATCCAGCTGGACAGAAAGTTATCACTCTGTGTACCTTTAAATTCTTACGTTTATTCTGAAGTAAATGAATTAGTCATTTTTTTGTTGTTGTTGCCAAAGTTCACTTCATTTTTATTTGAATATTTTGGCATTGGACAATGGACACCATGCCTAGTGGAAGAAACCAGAAGCTTTCCCTAGAAATTATTCTATGATATATCCAGAAGTATGGAAATCAAAATTAATTTTACATTTTTTGTTCATTGCATCACAGAAATGACACTGATCTTCAGCAGAAGTCAGAAGGGAGTGAGAAAATACTTTGATGTGGATTTGTGGTCAGCTTAATTGCACCAGAATAGAAAGTTTTGTGTGGTTTGCTGGAAACCGTTAAAAGACATCTCTGTTGATCAGGCACCAGGGAGACTATGCTGTTTCTAACTCTCAAGCAATTAATAGTTTTCAGTAATTATGCAGGACAAAAATCTGAGTCTTCTAAATTTATTAGTATGCTTAGGCATTACCAGATAAATCCTAGTCTTTTCATTTTCAGTTTCTTGCTCAGACAGAAGAAGAAAATGACAGTTTTTCTTTTCCTCCAAAAGTGAACTTGAATTTGGAAGCAGTTGTTAATAGGGTTTTGCCATATTTTCTCACTAGACCCATTCAGAACATATCTATATACCCTTTTTATAGAACAGTATCTGCATATTTCTATAGCAAAAGCCATATCTTAGACTAACAAAAGCTATGACCTTTGGCATTTGAAATGAAGACAAAAAATACCCGACACCTGGCTGTCAGGAAGCACAGAGTCCCAGGGGGCCTTGCCAAAAAATGGAGGGCAAGAGCAGAAGTGTAACTGGGGAATTGGGCAGGGGGAGCTGGGGAAGATGTGGCTATGCTACTCAAAGAAACATTCTTTTTCTCTTGCTGTAAATGATGTCCTGAGACACACTACAATACTTGCCTTTGTCACTGAACCTGTTTGCTTCCAGTCTTGTCTGAGTCCTCTGCACCAAGTACAGCCTGAGTACTGACACTGGCTGCCTGGCAGACATCTCCTGTAAAGTAATACTGTCTGCATAAGGTTTTTTTCTCCTTGAATTAGAGCTTAAATAGCCAAGAGAAAGACAATAGGCCTGAAAAGAAAACTGAGATACAATCACAGCTAGTGCCACTTTATGCCCCGAAGGATTACTGGAGGAGTCCCATGCCCTGCAAGATAAGCAGTATTGTTGAGATTTAAAAAGCTGTAATACAAAATTCAGCAATTCTAATATTTTTTTCAAATTATAGTCTACTTGTATAAGAAGGATCATCTTCACACTGCTATTACTACAGTGCCTAAGTAGTTCCTTGAGAGCTTGAACTCAAGCACTGGGAAGCTGCATGGTGATATTCAAGTTTGTAATGAGTCATCCATATTTATAAGAACATAGTGCAATCCTTACTGTGCAGTTAAACTTCTATGAAGCTGAAGGTCATGGCATTTTTATTATTTATTAATGACATGCTATTTATTAATATGTAGAAATGCTAATGTTGTTCTTTTTTTCACTTAAGTTACCTCCCTGTACTACCCTTTGTCTGACATTGGTTACAGATTGACAGAGGAGTATTTTTTGGAATATCAGTGTGGTGTTAGTTCTGCTTCTTCCTCCTACTTTTTTTAACGTGGAAATTGTTACACCAATTGCCAAACAGTAACAGATAGAAATTATGTAGTGAGAACTCACCTTCCATCCCCAAATAATTGCAAAAAGTTTAGCATTTGTTTTCTCAACTGTTAAAATAGAAGTAATAAAACAAAAGTATTAGGAACATTTGCTAGTTATATTAGTATAGTGTGATAGCTTCTACTGCTTCTTAGACCTATATCAGATCATTTTACAGCTTAAGAAATAAGGCCTCAAGAAGAGTGGAAAGGAACTCTTTCTAGTGTCTGGCAGTGTTATTTGTTTTTAACTCTTGAGCACCCTCTCAGAACTTGTATGCTTTTGTGAGACTGCCTAGGATAGCAGAAGATGTGATATTTTGGCCATCTCCTGAGCTTGAGAAGGTACAAAGCAGGCATTGATGAGCCTGTGAAGATAAGAGAGGCATTTGTCCCAGTGGAGCAAGTTTATCTCATCAGTTTTGCTGCTTCTTCCTTTTGAATTTGCTAAATGTTCATCCAGGGTGTAATGCACTTTATTTCCATTTCTAAATACATATTCTTCTATAGATCTCTGATAAACTATTTCATACTTTCAAAGCTGTTAGCAGAAAACACTTTGAAATATAGAACAGAAATAAATTATATAGCAAAGAGTTTACATTTTAAAATGGTATCTCTTTAAAGAACAAAGTTATCTAGCTGTGATCTACTTGTAGGATTCATCAGTAAGCAATTGAGTTTTGAGTTGTGAAAGAAGTCGGAAAAAGAAAAAAACAACAAACCACCAGAACCCTAGAATCAAGGCTTGAACCTGTCATAAAACTATATAGAAACTATTCAGAAATGTAGTTGTTAAACTGGGCAAGCATAATTAGCCATGCTGAAAACTTCCTATGCTAGGTTAGTTTATGATGTTTGGCTGTACTATTCAGTGGTTTAGGATCTACTGCAGGTTCTGTTCAGCTGCCATTGTAGGGACAGATGGGAAAATTTATTTGGAAACAAAATGTGCTCTAACCTGGAGGCCAGGATTCATGTATAACCATCTTAGTGCAAACCCACTTCCATTGGTTGGGTATGTCCATGTTCAGGCTGGAGTTGAAATATGTTGAGATCTGTGAGGCTGTTCTGTGCAAATGGGATGTTTTAGAGATTTTTCCGGTAAGCCTCAGAAACGATCCACTAAGCTTGTGCAAATACCAGTTTTCAAAGACTTAAAGCATAGCCAAAGAAGAGTAAAAGACAAATTCATCCTGCCAGATTTCAGTTTTTTGCTCAGAAGCTTGCTGTCATATTAGCAGCCTTCCAACAACCGGGAATTTAAAATATGTAGCAAAGCAATGCTTCCAAAATTTATCTTTCTATACAGTTTAACATTTTACTTAATTTCTTTGAGATACAGTCTGAGACAATTAAAAATTGGGTAGCCAGAACTCAAGCTTTAGTTAAATGCCTAGCAGAGAAAAAGGGGGAAAAGAAGTGTTTTACAATGTATTTTTTAAAGCAGACTTAACAATGGACTTGACTTTGCCTAAATTTAAACACACTGTCCCTCCTAGAAAATAAGTCTTTAATAAATAAATGCATAAATTTAGAAGTATTAATTGGTCCTTCTGAGATCACTCTTTTTAACTTTTACTGCAAGAAAACATACTGAACCCAAACCTGCTTCTCATTAAGTCAGTGAAAGCAGCACTCTGATAAACATTTAGTTTGACAAAATGAATTCAAGATGTTGGAATTATTTCATCCATTTTATTAAACATTTTTCCTGAATCCTTTATTCACTGAAGCTGTAAGATTTGAGTAGGTCTGTTACATCTTTCTGAGAAGTTTTTAGGCTGAAGGTAAACTACACGCATCCAGAAAGGTGATTTGAATGACATCTGTTACACAGAAGGGAACGTGTACTTGAATAAATATATCACATAGGAATATGTTGAAGTAATCCCTTTACTTGTTCACACAAGCTAGAGCACCTAGGATAAGCATAAATGTATACAGGTGGTTTTGTGAAGCTTTTCATCATTTTGGATATCCTTTTCTTAGACTTTCTTAACTGCAACGTGTCTTTTACTCACCCTGGGAAAATTTTTATGTGTAAATTTGCTACTTTAAAAATAGTATTAGTAATGAGCTTGCCCTGCATATGCCTTTTTCTAGATGCTGAATGAAGAGGACAAGTATAAGACAGTGTACTTTTCTGCACAAAAGATTTCATACTGGTGTGGAACAAAAACTATTCCTCTTTGTAATCAGTTTATGTTCTTGGCAAACAAATGAAAATCAGTAGACTTACTTTTCTGATTAAATCTGATTTGAGTGTGAAGTGTGCTTAAATGGATAACCCTTACATACAGTAGCTGGATGAATCAATGATTTTGCTTATGAAACATAGCCAAATCGTTTGTGTCTGTGACCGTGATAAATTGCTGTCTAGAAAGAAATCATTGTAGTTTTCATACTAAACAAGAAAATAAGCAAATGTGAACATCTCTGGACCGATCATACTGAAAGAGGAAATCATGACACTTTAACTGTTAGTGAACACGTGGGTAGTATTAAACTCTATATGCAATGAAACACACATTGTTTATGTTGTGTAGCATTCTCCCTTAAATGCATACAAGGAAACTCATGGACTTTTTTTAACATTTAACTGTTATCCTTGTGCAGAAACTGACAAACAGAAACTGACGGAATAGTAAACCACTTGAGTCCATTTTATTTCATCTAAGACTGATCACATTTCCAGTAGAAAATAACTATAATGTGCTGCTGACAGATGTGTGGAAATGTATATACAATTAGATGATGAAATTTAGGTCAAGGCAGTACAAATCTCAGTGCATACCTTTGCATTTCTGTGAATATTGCAATAAAATTCTTACCTGCTGATGCACAACATGCAGTATCAATTTACCCTGGCTCATCTAGTCTGCTATTGGGAAAACTGCCTTGCCACTGGCACAGTGGTGAATCTCAGGCTGGATTCAAGCATTTATTGAAGTAAATGAAATTCTTTGCCTGGGCTTCATGTGGCTTTGGATAAGGCTTTGGTGTGTTTTCCCAGTTGAAATGTAGTATTTCCTAAACTGGAAGATTTTCAAGACATGAAAGCTTTAAATCTGTGCCTTGGGGTAAATGAATGTAATGAGAGAGAATCCAGGAGATCAACTGAATTGGGAGCATAAAATGGGAGACATTTCATTCTGGATTTTTTCCTTGTTCTTATCTTGGAGAAACCCAAATCAGATTCAGACAGCATACCCATATTAGATGGAAAGATAGTATGGTTTGGTTTTTTTTTCTCCCCAAGAGGAGAGTGTGGGGAGCATGGAAGACAGTTTAAAAGTGAAACTTGCAATAAATGTTTAGGACGCTGGGTCTTGCCTTAACACTTGCCACTGCGCTTTTTGACCAGAATATGAAGATACAGGAGTTGTTACACTTAGTGAAGTCCCAACTGTCCCTCTCTTATTAGCCATCTCAATCTTTTACAATGCAAGTGGGCTTTTATAACTTTGTAAGATAATCTTTCTGTTGGCCTTTATAATATAACATGTGGTAAATGGTTCTCCTATTGCAGATGGGCTGGCAACTTTGCTTATACATAGAAAAAAGGTTTCTTTGGGGAATAAAAATCTGTGTAATTAATTTATAATTGAAGCAAGGAAAAGGCAAGCACGCACTGCAAATTAGATTTCTATTACCAGTCTAACAAGAACCACTCCTTTTCTGCTTTGTCTATGAAAGGCAGATCTGTTGTCACTCAATGAAAGCCATCCACAGTCTCTCAGTATAATTGAGATGCTGAAGGCCATTGTGGTCTATTCTTACAAAATTGCTCTTTTAAAAAATTTTGCAAGATTCCTGGAAATTACTCAGAAGAAAAAAGATCAAGTAAACTAGTTAGAATATATGCATTTTCCAGAGTGAAAAATCTTTTGGATTTATGTAAAAGCTCTGTTCATTTATCTGTGTGTTCCTTTGCTGCGATTCAGTATGAATTCAGTGACTATAGATGGTTGGAATACGGATAATGGGAGGCAGAAGTCCTTCTTCTGATTTGCTCTGCAGTGACTGAAATTACACTTAATTTATCTGTTTTCTTCTAAGAAATACATACATACATAGGTTTATCCATCCATCCATCCATCCATCCATCCATCCATCCATCCATCCATCCATTCACATCCATCCATATGTACAAGCGTGTATGTATATATGTGTGTGTGTGTGTGTATACGTGCACTGCCTCATGCATATCTTTCAGAAGCAATTTGAACAGTTTTGGGAGCTAGTGACATTTACTTCATAATACCTGGAAGAAAAGTGGAAAATACTGGGGTTGTTGCTGTTCACGACAAATTATTGGCCATTTCCTTACAGTTAGTAGTTAAAAAAAAAAAAAAAAAAAAAAGGTTCTCGTAGGAACCTTTATCAATTTGTTAATCTAGGTACCTAACAAATTTTCAAAGTAGATTGCTACAGACAGTACCACAAAATGACAAAATATTTATATACTGTCACTTCATTTAACAGGTCTATGGAAATGCAAGATCTAGCAAGTCCTCATAATCTTGTTGGAAGCAGTGATGCACCGGGTAGTTCTAAACTGGATAAAGCTAATCTCAGTAGTACATCAGTTACAACAAATGGAACAGGAGGTAAGTGTAAGACATTTACAGTACATAGAAGATTTTGGCTAGCTCTTAACCTCATGCATATACCCAGAAAGGAATAGAAAATACTGGTGTACCTCTACTAATCCCAGCAACACTTTTCCAATTTGCACTAATTGAAGGAAGAGGTAGAACTGCACAAAAGTGAAAGTAAGAAAGCTTTGAAATAGTTTAACAAATTCTTCAAGGCTTTGTTATGCCTGTTGGTAATTTGAAATAGATTGCTTTTTCAGCTTCATACCTCATGGCTGAATTATAATTTACAGTTATACCCCAAACTACATCCATGTAGATTTATTGAAAGGCTCTGGCAAAAGAAGTACATCAAAATTGTCATTGCTGCTGGCTTAGATAATTTTCTTAAGTGATGAACATGCTAATTTCATTTCTTGGAAGGCAGTGAAAGTTTGTCAAGAAGGAATGTTTAGGTTTAACTCTAAATTTACTGGTTATTATCACTGGATCTATTACTAAATGAACAGCGCTGTCATGCAGCTACAACACAGATGTCCAGATGTTTTCAGATAATAGGTTCTGCCATAGCTGAGATGCAAGAATGAGAGGAAGGGTGTCACATTCTGAGATCAAATCATGGCTCCATTATTGTCTGTGACAGTGTCACAATGCATATGTTTCAAGCTGTAGTTTCAGTTCTCTTTTTTGGAAGTTAGATGTTGGCACCCCAGAAAAAAGTTTTATAGTTTGTTCTTTCTGGCCACGATGCAAAGCATTTAATTAACTTGCTTAAAAAGAAAAAACTGTGAATATCAGTAAAAAGTGCATGTGCATATGAGGGGAATAGAAACCAACAGAAAAGGACTGAACCATTACTGTTCTACCTAATTATATTTTTAATAGAATCCCAATTCCAGTATAAAGGGAAGGGAAAATTTCAAGCATACCACTAAAGCACACTAATATCTATGTGCCCCTATATATTATACTTGCATAAATAAACTGGTTAAACCAATGCTCGGGAAAACAATGCAGTGCAGTTAAGAGACTTGGCTCAAAGTATAACACTTACTTGCATTGAAGAATATTCATGTACATTGAACAGACATTCAAACAATGAACCATTATACCATTCCTGTCCTCAGGAGACAACATGACTGTTTTAAATACTGCAGACTGGTTGCTGAGTTGCAGTACTCCCTCCTCTGCAACAAGTATGAGAGACCCTGGTACAGTGCATGTGTGTGGTGATGTGTCTCTGTGGCTGCTGTGTAACATCTCTTGGTTTGCTCTGTTTTTTTGTTCAGTGGTTTAAACATTTCCATCCTTTTTTTGTTCTCAACCCCATTTTTCCACCCGTTCTCAAAGGTCTTTCCCACAGCCAAAAAAACAGAAGGAAGTTGCAATAGGTACTGATCTTGCCATACTTTGAAAGACAATTGAAAAGCAAGGAGAATTTTAGCTAACTTAAAATTAGTTTAACTGCATACGTGCTTTGAGAGCCTGGAAGAGCACCATGCTGCTGAACATGCTGAGTATTGCTAGCATTCAGCACTTCTGTAATTCTAGCAGATTTTGCACAGAATGCTCATCTGTTTTTCTCTGATTTTTAGGTACAACATTACAAGACTACCTGAGCACAAATTACTATAAATTGCTATTACATCTCCTACTACTACTACTACATTCACTTTTATTAATGCTTATGCAACTTTCCTCTTCACAAATATTAGTCCAGATTTTCCAAGCTGCTATTTTCTTTTATGAGTTTCCTCTCCTGTGTATTATTGAGTTACAATAATTATTAAGAATTTTATATGTGGCATTGTTGCAGTGCATATGAGATTAACCACTGTGTAAATGACTCTCCACAAGTCTTTACACAAGTGTTACAGCTTGCAGATTTGGATTACATTCAGGAATATCTCAAAAATATCCTTTTTAAAGCAAAAATAAAATTAGGATTAATTTACCATTTCCAAGACAGATTTTATAAAAAATAAATTGCAGCCTTCCAGCACTTATAGGGAGCTTATAAACAGGAGGGGGTTGATATTGATAGGACACAGTCTGATAGTGATAGGTCACGGCCAAATGATTTTAAACCAAAAGAGGTGAGATTTGCATTAGATGTTAGGAGGAAATTCTTCACTCAGAAGGTGGTGAGGCAGTGGCATAGGCTCTCAGAGAAGCTGTGAATGCCCCATCCCTGGAGATATTCGAGGCCAGGTTGGATGGGGCCCTGAGCAGCCTGAGCTGGTGGGTGGGAGCCCTGCCCATGGCAGGGGGTTGCAGCTGGGTGAGCTTTGAGGTCCTTTTCAGCCCAACCATTCTATGATTCTATGATTTTATGATTTCATGGTTTCACGTGAATGCTTGGTTGAGTTTCAAGAATTTAAGTTTAAATAAGTCTAATTTAGTCTGTCAACTCAGTTAAATGTTTAGCATGTTCAGATAAATCATTTAACTACTAATTACTAGTAGTGAGCAAATATATTATGGAAGCCCTTGTGTTACTGTGGACACATCACCTTTTGCACAAACTGAAAGATGATTTTCCAAAGGCAGTAGCGTGTTTAGGTCTATGCTTCTAGTTGAATATGTCATAGTGAGACCAATCTGTGCTGTGTCTGTACTTTCTACTGTATCTATATTTTAGGAATATTATGTGCTTAAGCTGCACAGAGTTGTGTATGTACCATTATCTGTTTCTTCATGAAATATGTGTGCTAAAGGGCTTCTTTGGCCGCTGCTGCTTGGCTTCCTCCATGTGCCTGCCATCTCCATCCTCCATCTCCGGCATTCTGCCCAACCTGATCTGTGTCTCCTGCCTTCCCAACCTAGTACAGTGCAGCTATAAGTTGGGCCTCAGCTTGTCAGGCAGCTGCCAGCCACCTCAGGTGATGTACTACATTCAGCTGCTGTCTTCTGTGCAACTTTCATAGCTTCTTAGCTTCCTAAAAAGAGAAGAAAAAAAAATACTCAGAAGAAAAGGAGCTTTTAGTCATGGTTGTTTGCACTAATAGTTCTCATTGCCTCCTACCTATTGCACATGTTTATCTGCATTTGGGCATAGCAGTAGCATCTTGTAGCAACTCCTACCCCTAAAATCGCAGTATTCATTTTCAGAGAGGTTATTTAGGAGGACAGGTTGGAAGAGTAAGAGTCATGTTGGCCTATTGTTTCATCAGGTAAAGAACTTACAATGTAGAAACTGTTGCCTGTTGGGGATGTATTTTGAGTTAATCTTGGCATAATTAAGTTTGATAGCAATTCCTGGAGGTCAGCTGGGCCAACACAGCCTCTTTGGGCTCTTATCTTTGGCCTGACTACTCTCATGATGAAGAATTTTCCTCACGTCTAATTGGATTTTTTTCCTTGTGTATGTTGCTTCCTATCCATTCACACAGAGTACCTTTGAGAAGAGTACAGCTTTGTTCTTCATCTCCTCTCTATCTTCCTGTTAGATAGTTGAAGGAAGAAATTAGTGTTCCTCACACCTGTCCCTACTTGAGATTGCATAACTCCAGTTTCTTCTGTATGCCCTTGTACACTATTTGCCTCAGCCCCGACCACCAGGATAACCCTTCTCTGTTACCATCTGCAGTCTTTGCTGTCAGCAGCACTCAAGTGGGCTTCCTGATTGGGATTGCTTTTCATTATATTTTTACTTTTTCATAATTTAATAAACTTAATCCACATTTATACAACAGCATATTGCATTTATACTCGTTAAAGTATTGATTCACAATGATAGCTCAACTCTTGATCTTTGCACTATCTCCAGAGAGGCTGCCTTAGTAGTATTACAATGCTTTAGCTCAAATGTCGGGAAATCTAGGGACGATGCTCTGTTTTGACTTGTTTTCAGCTTATGTTTTGATTTCAGCTCTAAATGTTACTGGCTTTTTAATCTGATGTTAAAATTCCTTTTTTTTTTTAGTTATCTCAGTGCTTTTTTCCTTTCTTGTTTTAATGATATAATGATAAAAAAAAGGTAGAGCTTCAAACGTCTAGCTACACTGTGGATAGATCATTATGATCCTTAAGTTGATAATATCTGACTGCAGAACTGTTTAAAATCAAACACAAAAATACTTCTAACAAGTATTTTTCAGCAAAGAACAGTGCCAATACAGTGTTTTTCCTCAAGTTAAGTACATGAAAGGGTTTGCTTTAGGTCATTTTTTTTCTTGACAGGGAGAGAAAAGGATGGTGAATATTTGTGCTTATGGAAGTGCACTGCAATTGGTATTAACCAGAAATATACATAACTCACATTAAACATTTCAATTAGATACTGAAGCTTTGGTTAAAGAGGAAAGTTAGGCATAAAGTGAGGTGTCCTTCTGGATGCAATACTGAGCATAGGCTTATGATTCAGTATGGACAGCACTGAAATATTTTACTGAATAGAAAGAATTAAGGGTACTAAGAAGTAGGATTTTCTTTTCATATAGGTAAATGTCCACACTCTGCAGAGAAAAGATACATGCAGTTTATAAAGTAAAATATGACCAAAGATCTTCAAGGGGGAAGATAAGATGCTTTCTAATATATTATGCAGACATCTGTATACAGCAATATACAAATACTGAAGGGATCTGTTATTTGCTGGAAATGACCTTTAAATTTTCTTCTGCTATATATTTTATTGATTTCCTGAAGCACCTCTTTCTCACTTAAATAGAGAAATGAGAACAGTTGGTTACACTGACAAAGGACTTTGTTCATATGGCAATTTTTGTCACTTTTTTTTTTTTATAAATCAGAAAATAAAGGACTGCATAATGACAAAGACTGCACAGCAACTTGAAAAAATATGGCTGATTTTTTTCATGATGATTTCATACCAAATTAATTTACTGCTGTTGCCAGCAGAGAGAATAGACTGGGTGTGTCACTTTTATTAAAGAGAAGAAATGATGGAAAGAAGTCTATATTTAAAAGACAGACACTTTCAAGGTTTTTTTTTTAAATCTTTTCAGTAGTAAGAAATACACGAGTACAACTGTAACTTGTGTAAGAACAGGCTGCTTGGTTTCATTAACATGAGTACACTGACAATATTGCAAGGTACTCTCCATATGACAGAGATGAGTACATCCCAGTTTTTCAAATCTTCCATGCTTGACCTAAACAGACATCCCTTTGAACTCAGAGCAGGTCTCTTGTGCAATTGTAAAATCTGCAGCATCCCATATGACCTACTGGGATAAGATCTGTTAAGCAATTGTCTGCGGTTGAGATATGTCAGCAGAGACAGTCCACTCAGGGCTCACCTATTCTGGGAACCCAGTGGCTGTATTTACAGCTATGAAATTCCTGAGCTCCTTACTGTGATCACACAGGGAGAAATAGCAGTGTGGTTCTGCAGGTACTATTCTGGCCACCATTCTCATGAGAAAACCAAATCCTTTCTTTAGCTCAAACACTGTTCTCGACATATTTTAAGAGAGAGAATGAATCTTGAGGACAGTATTTGGCCTCTGAAAGTACCTCTGTTTCTTGATGGAAAATGCGTAACTGACCTTCACAAGGCAATGGTGGTAACTTGTTCAGGTTTGCCAGTGTCAGAGTTTGATTTCTCAGCTGATTTCTCAGGGCTGTTGTTTGTGTTTTACTTTTTTTGTTGTTGGTATTGTATTATTTATTTATTTATTTGTTTTAAACTTTACCCTTCTATTATGGAAAATTGCTTGCGTTGACCAAATTCCAAAAAAGGGGAAAGGCAAAGGCAGAATGCTAACAAGTAACATGTTTCTATATGAGCATGAAAACATATTATTATTGTTTCACTCATCAGGCAAAACTATTTTTCTGTTGTGCTACATGCTTTGACAGCTAATGTTTCTCTCCTTTCTGATACTCTTAGGGAATTGTTGGAGTCAGTCAGATTTAGGCTGAAATCTCCCCAGAAGATAGTTCAGTTCCTGAAGCCAATAGATAGCCAAATGCACAGATGAAAAGCTCTATAGATGCATGGCCGTTCCTAATGGAATGATGGTAGAGTGCCTCAGTGCTGTGGTAGTGCAAAGGTTGAAGCTGTTTCATTGCATGCTTAATATATCTGGACTACCACTAGTGAGACTGGCATGAGGACTCTAGTATAAATCTAAAAGTAAAATCTCATGTCTACTTATTCTTCTATGTAGTGTCTCTTCTTGCAGTCAAAACAGAGCCCATGAACAGCAATGAAACAACAACAACAACTGGAGATGGATCGCTTGACACTTTTACTGGGTCAGGTAAAGCCATAATAAGATCACATATTGCTAGATACACATTAATATATGTTATTAAATATAACCTTCGCTAATGAGCATTGTGCTGCATGGAAGTGATCTTTTAGAAGCCACAATATAGTAACATTTTAATACCAAATAATAATTGTAACTTTTTTTCATTTCTATTAAAATATGTACTTTTCATGAGCTACAATCATAGAAAAGCTTTAATGATGACTAAGACCTTTCCTGTATGTTGAAATCTTATAATAATAATGTTATTATTGTTCTGTAGCTTTTTCTTAGTGCTGGTCTTATATGATTTAGGAAGAAAAAATGGATTGTATTTCTAAAGGCTGTATTAATTTGTAGAATTTAGAATCTTAAGGGTTGTATTTCAGAGCTAATCTTCTTATTTGTATGAACAGTGTGTTAGTTTAAATACTGACCAGATTGTTCTAAGCTACTCCATGTAGTCTCCATGTAAATATTTCAGTTTAAATAATTGTAAATTTAATCCACTTCTTTAAAAAATGAAACAAACAGCAACTTTTAAGTAGATTCCTATAAATTACTAAAAGATGACAAAAAATTAAAGAAGCTCTGCCGTCTAACTAAAAGGCTGAATCAGTCTAATAACAGAGAAGGGAAAATTAATTTCATATCTGAAAATATCAATGCAGTAACAGCCTGACTGAAATTTTACTAAAGCCAAGAATGGCCATGCTGTGGGTTTTGGTAGACATAGGTAGTCACAACCCATTTAAAATATTCTGGAAATCAAAATGTTTCTGCATAATCAAAATGTTTTAAAAGCAGAGAAACTGAATGTATGATTCCGGAATTGCTTTTAGGCATCAGTAAATCCAGACATACTCTGAAGTTCATTATCCAGGAAAGTACTGAAATTTCAGTGCGTGAAGTAAAGGTCTATTGTGAAATGTAAAACAAGCGTATACTTTTTCTGATTAGTAGAAATGAAAACATTGTTCTCATTATGAAAGGAATACCATCAACTTAAAATCTAATAAGCTGTGAAAAAAAAAATACTTTTTGCTAAAAATCAGCTGCTTTTTTCCTTTTTTTTTCTTTTTCTCCCTTCTCCCCCCTCCCATGGTTATTGTTACTCTGCCTTAAAATATTATAAATAATGTTATAAGTGCAGGTCATAAAATGTCTGTCTGTATACGAGTTTAGCATTGTTAGTGAAATTTTATCAGCTTGTGTTGAGTATTTAAGACACCTGAGCTGGATCCCATGTGTTAAAAAATGGCTAAGGCAACATTTTCAGAAAGGAGGTGCCAAAAATTGCAGTGCTGTGTTTATGCTTAGTTACCTAAACAGCAGTTTGATTTCACAGGATGCCTTTCACCCTTAGCTTCCACTGACTGCACAAGAAGTGTTGAGATCTCTGCACTTTAGAGATTTGGAAAGGGTGCCACCAAAAATAAAAGAATTTGAGCTTTACTGACGTTTTTGTCCATTAGCTACCTACATATTTGAATGAAAAATGACCCCAATTCTCATTGTAGGCCACAAACTCAAGTATTAAATGGGTATGATCACTCACAGTGAGAAATCAGTTGTCTGCCTGTCAGAGTGATTAGCAGTCTGCATCACCACATGTGAGGCAGAACTGCTTTTGTAACCTGCTGAGCCTTTCATGAAGTGTAAATCCATTACTTTACTTTTACTTGCAGTTTGGACAATTTTATCAGTTTTGTGGCAGAAATTATAAAAAAAAACAGTATAAACTCACACAAAGTATTCCTCTGACTTTTTAACCTAAGTGATGATTTGGGATGCTTAATGTGTTGCCAAACACAACAAACACTAACTAGTAGAAAGATGCCTTTTTAGACAAATCAGCTGCAACTGAAAACAATGCATAAAAAAGCCCAGCAGCAAAAGTTGTGTTTTCCTAAAAATCACTCACAGTTTTGTGTTACTTCCATGACAAAGTGATAATGCTAGTACTTTCCTGCAGCTTTCAAACATATAGCCTGGACATATAGGCCACTAGCAGGGATAACACCTACACTCCGTCCTATATAAACATAGATCGGAAGAACTAAAGCAACCTTTGTAAAGTAGAGAAGGACTTAGATATGTTATTAAATATTTTATGAAATAAACTCACATAGTGATGAGGCTCATTTAAAAGTGCCATGTGGAATTTCTCTCCATCAAATATTCTCCCCATGAAAAGTGATTCCCATGCTCCAAGGGCAGTAAAAACTTGTGACGTGTTCTGGGGCTGAGCATAAGGCTGAACAAGTTCTTTACGTGTACAGTAGCCAGCTCTGTTCCTAATGACCAGCTTTAAGACAGAGTGATGACAGGCTGCATGAGTCATACGATAGCAGAGATGGATTAGGCCTCACAGGTAACTGTGATGAACCCTGATTTTTGACAGAAGAGCACTGCAGCTTTTTAAAACTACTGTCTAACACTTAGGTTTGTTCCCTCCTTGGCATCCTGCAATCAGAAGTGCCTTCAAGAAAGCCTTTGTGGTCTTATGATAAATCTGCAAATTTATGCTGAATGTGCCAGCCTCAAGTCAAATTTAAAAAACAAAAACTGAATATACTAAAGAAGAAACTTCACATATCTAGTGTTAAGTTGAAAAATAAAGCACAGAATTTAGAATGAGAGTTGCCACTGTGTAGCTGTCCATGTTCAGGGCTTTGGTCTCATCCTTCTACAGAGTGGCACCCTGGGAAAAAAGATGTGTCTTTTAGCTCAGGGTGACAAGGTAGTCATACTGTATACCTGCTTCCTCCATCTTTTTCCTCAAAGGCTGGCAGTTGGTAATTATTAGTAGTATACTCAATTTGAATCTTTGCAATCCTGTAGCAGGCTCTTGTAGGGGTAGATACTTACAGGCTGTGGAGAATTGCAGAACAGTCTTAAACTGAGCAATTTCATGCTGTAAGAATTTGCTACAGCTGCCGTATTGTGAATGCGTGCATTTTTGTATTTAAATTGCTTAGGATACTGGATTAATCTGGGAACTGTTTATAATTTTAATGGAGTGGAGAGAAACATCTGAAGTTCTTGTCATCTTTGTTACTTACAACTTATTACATGCAAAAAGGATTTAAAAAAATTCTGAAGGCTATAAAGGGAAGGTTAGGAAATGCCATCACTACATATCTTTGTCTGGTCCCCTTTTGTGCAGAAATTGAAATTTGTGGTTCAAATGAAATCCTTTTAACCTAACTCTTCACACAGAATTTTCCAGATGATTAATGGAAAAATACAAAATTCTGGCCTGTGATGATTTGATGAACCCAGCACATGCTATAAGCATGATTTCTGGTTATTTCAGCTCTCTACAGCCATCTTTGCCAGTTGAGCTAACAGAGTAAATAGTGAGCTGTCACCTTCTTTTCTCTTCTGTGGATCAACATTTGTTAGGTTGGGGACTATTAAATTCCCCAGTGATATATCTGTGACTTTATTGCTGAGACTGTTCCTCAGAGGGCATAGTTACGTCTGCTTTTCTTCTTATCTCTCTCATTTCCTCTTTCTATTCTGTCACATTCATATCTACTGCAATCTTTGTCTCTCAATTTTAGCCAACCCTGGCCAGCGTTCTCTTTTCCCAGCCAGCACCTTCATTCCTCAACTCATTTCCTACCCCGTCCTCAACCTTTGAGTCCAGGAGACTCTTCTCTTATGCATCTGTTCTCAGGCCTTACTGCCTTTTCTGAAACTCCACCTTCCATGTTTTCCTCCCTGTGGGATAGAGGCTGGAGATGCTAGGACCCTGCATGGCATAGATCAGCCAGAGCTTCCACTTCTGGAGAAAGTGGGACCGTTGAACAGAGAATTTACCTGCCAAGTTCTGCATTTTGCTTCTTCAGGGCACTTGCAAAATGTGACTATTGTTTTTCAGAAGTGTGCAGCTTGATGGCTTTTCACTTGAGAAATCAAGGGTATTATACCTGCCCAGAAGAGCAGTCCATTGGTAAAGTTAAGTAATGAAATCTCAGAAATATTTGAATTTTTCAGAGAAGAGACAATTTTGATTTTCTCATAAACAACATAATATAATGGTGACTAGCCCATTCTTATAAATGGCTATAGAAAGCTATGCTTAGAAATTTCTTAAAAAGTTATAAAGTATGTAACATCCTGCCTCTACCACTTCCCCTACTGCTAATCCTCCCCACCAAAAGAGAAGTAGGGTTAGGAGGGTAATTGTGAAAACAGTGACAACTGTTGAATCCTGATAAACCACAGAATTACCATTCTGAGCTGAGACATACGGCATAGTTCATTTGTGATACATAGTCATAATATTCTCATATGCCAGCTCTTGTACCCCGCGTTTCTCAAATATTCCACGTCCTAAAATACAGTGCAAAAACTGATATAAAAAGGCTGCCAGAGAAAGAGGTTTTTTTGGTAGTTTAGTCCCACTGTAGTAGAGTGGTAAATGTGCTTTAACCAAATTGATTAATCAAGTGATGTGTCATTCAGCAAATAATAGACAAAAAGTGGAGCAGTATGGTCAAGAAAGATCCAATAAGCTGATAATGGATCATGAAAATTCCTTGCTCTGGGAATTACCAAGGTCATTCTGTTAGCTATTGTTTTCTTCAGAAAGGTCACAGTGATAGAACAGGCAAGACTAATTACTCTTCAAGAGTTAAATAAATAACAACATCCTTTAGGGTTTTAAGAGTTGTTTATGTTTTTATATACAGCTATACGTTCATCTAACTCTGAGAATATCTTTATGCACACTTAGAAAATAAGCTTAAACCATTGGAAGGCATTCTCAGAAAAGAATATCCAATAATATAATATTAAAGTCAGCAGATTTCCCTTGCAGATTATCCCTTAATATCTTTTCAATCAGCAACTCTTTTAGGAGATCTGGTAGCACGTGTTCAAAAAATCATCCAACTTCTCATATTCAAGCCCTTCTCAACTGCACATTTAAAGAAGAAGCTAATGTGTTTGTTGTTGTTGTTGTTGCTTTTCCTACTGTATTTTCCTTTTAAAATCCTACAGGTTCTAAATGTGTTTAAAGTAGCTTCAGAAATATGAAGTTCTCCATATGTTCAAAGGAATAGATCTCAAAGATGTTAATTACACTTGGATGTAGACATATATCATGTTTCATAAAATAGTTAGGAACCTAAACCTATTTGTCACTTATATAATTCTGAAAGTTCATTTCTACTACCATTATGAACAACTCAGGAAGAGGGTACACTTTGAAGTACAACTATGATTGATTAGAGTAAAGAAATTCCAGTGCTTCACTGTGTACTACTTTAATCTTTTGAAAAGTGAATGAGCAGCAGATGGCCTAATAAAGACACTCTGTATGTTTGCCCAGTATGGATTTGCTCTGAAGGGATTGGTTCAACACTTTAGAGTACATATATTTGGAATACATCTGTCTTAGTCAAGACAGATGGCTAAAGGAAAGAGAAACTTCCAAACACTTGGAATTAATCCAGTGTGAGCACTGCTTTTGAATGAAATTTTAATGGGATATGACTGTTGTTCTGTTAGTTTTCTTGGAAGAATGCAGCTGTTCATAGTGTCGACATATATAATTTTGATGGCTACTGAACATAACTCTTTATGCTTACTTTTGAAATACAGCTATTTTTGGTAGTGTCTGTGTTCTAATCAGCCTGTTGATAAGGAGAAGTATTCATTTCCTAGTGGTCAGTTGGGTATCTCTCATTGTGTAAGCTAACTGAAACACCTATATAGAACACTATTAATACTATCCAGTATTAAAATTAAACTTGTTAATATGAGACTTTAAAAGTATAGGCATGTTCTTTCAATCCCATGCAATGTGATACGTTAAATCACAAGATTCCTTTTAACTACTAATTTTATTACAACATGTGAATTTAAAAATTCTATTGTGTGTGGCTCACGGATCATGTGTGAATTATATGTCTGTGCAATAAATTCAGAAGCAAGCCTGTTAAGCTTAAAACGTTCACAACTTAAAAATTCAGTAAACAATGAATGATCTGGAAATTTGCCAAACGTTTTAGTTTGTGTATTGAGGTACTACGGTTGTGGTGACGTCTGTGTTATATAAAAGCTGTCCATTTCAATTAGTTTTTCCGCTAATGTGACTGCATTAGTATTTAGACTGACTATATTAATCTCATACTGCTTTTAACTGTTGTACTCTTGTTTTCTGTTTTGCAGTAATAACAAGTAGTGGCTATAGCCCAAGATCAGCGCACCAGTACTCTCCGCAGATATACCCCTCCAAGTTAGTGTTTGTACCTATTGTAATCTTGTATAGTGAACTGACCTTGGTTGTAGGCAGTTCTGTGGTTTGCTGCAAACATATATTGATCAGCAGAAGAAAGAGAGAGAAAGGGAAATACTTAAGCCTCCGTAATGAATCCACTACGTTTCTGTGTCCCATTTTTTTCTCTCTCATGGTTGCAGAGTAACATCTACTTTGTGCATTACTGTATTGCTGCACAAGAAATATCTTTTGTGTTTCTACACACAGTGGAGGGAAAAAAAAATAGACTGGCATTCTCATGCATCAGTGTTTTAATAGTGCGGGCATTAGATACAGACATATTTTGAGGAAGAGAGTTTATATTTAGAAATCACAATTGCGTGTGCAAGATGCATACTTAACAGTAAACATGTCGTAGACTGTTCCAGTACCAGTGTTGCCAAATAGTTCCAAACATTCCAGAATTATGAACCACCCTTTCCTCCTCCAATATTGTAAGATTTGTAAGATATAAATATCAAACAAAGAAAATTAAATTGGATTAGATTCTTTCTCTCTTAAAAAAAAAAAAAAAAAAGTATTTATTTATTTATTTATTCATTCATTCATTCAGAAGCCAGCAAGGGTTATTAGGACTAGGAATTTTCTTCCTTTTTTTTAACTTTATGGAAAGCACTAAAGATTTTTTTTTATGAAACTACTGTAATTGGCAGTCTTTTGACTTGTTTGGCCTGTGATATTGTGCACAAGTATCCTTGATTTCAGTATATCATGTATTTGTTTCAGTGCTTTTGACATTCTACCTATGTGACTTTGAAATTTGATACAGAGAAAACATTGAAACTATACCTGATTAGGCTTTTGAAAATTTCTTCACCAAATATGCATTTGTGTCATGTTAGCCAGCATTTATTGACAGAGAAAGTAGGCGTCTAAACTAAAAACATTCTTCCTCATTCCACTTAAAACACGTTTTAGCAGACTTTATTAGATACTTTTGGCCAAATGCATTGCAAGGTTTAATAGAATTTTTAATCTACTGTAATAATTTATTGGCATCTAAATTAATGAGTAATCCTTTTCTGATAGCAACCGCTACCAAATGTACTGAGCTAATTAGAAAAGAAAGAAAGAAAGAAAGAAAGAAAGAAAGAAAGAAAGAAAGAAA
>JAPSGF010000004.1:10735692-10753343 GCA_035772895.1 Perdix hodgsoniae | reverse complement strand
AGAAAGAAAGAAAGAAAGAAAGAAAGAAAGAAAGAAAGAAAGAAAGATAAATAAATTAGAATCTGAAATTTAGCCATGGCTTTTAATAGCCAGGTTTCAGTAATCGTAATTCTGCAGAGTATATTTATTCAACTCTTGATCCATAAAATCTTATTTGACTTACAAAACAATCCAAGAGAAATGTTTCTCTGTATGTTTTTGCAACTCTGGAGGGCAAAAATTTAAAACTTGATTTTATTCAATTTTCCTATAAAACCCCAGTATTTATAAATTAAAGACCATTTTTATTTCCATTCTATTTCCCAAACATTTAAAGCCCTTCTGGTCAACAAAGTGTTGCTGTTAATATTTTTCATGCTTCTCTCTATGAGCATGATCCATCTCCCATTGAAGCCAGAGGCTAGATTTCTGATGAAGCAGACCCGTTCATAGAGGGCATAAGGTAGTAGCTTTAATGTTTTCCTCTGTATTTCATTTATTCTTGCAGTCCAAGTTTCCCTGCACTGGATAAATAAGCTTGAGGATTTTTCTGATTTAATTGTACTGTTCCTATCTCAAAGGGGTTAAATCCATATAAAACTATTACAGCAGTGGCACAGCTCACTTACAGCTGGACACAGAATATTAAGAATTAAATTGTGGTGATGGGACAGCACAGAATTTTCACAGTGCCTTGGGGTTTTTTAGCTTATTTCCGTGGGAGATGGAATAACTCCCATAAGAGGAAGAGTTGGCAGAATAATGAACTGCTTTTGGATACCTTTTTCTTTACTTTATTGCTTGAATTAACCTACAAAGTATTTGTTGCCACAGTAATGCTATTTTTCCTGATATTTAGGCCCTATCCACACATTCTTTCTACACCAGCAGCTCAAACAATGTCTGCCTATGCCGGACAAACCCAGTATTCAGGAATGCAGCAACCAGCAGTCTATACAGCCTACTCACAGACAGGACAGCCGTACAGCCTACCTACTTACGGTATTTCACCTCTTATTACTTGGTCTTATGTTGATGTAAGATAAATGCTGATGTGAAAATTTTTGCTTTTTATTATTATTATTATTATTATTTATTTTCCCCACTGTGAGAAAGTATTTTAAAGAATCAGTTGAAAATTAATTTCTTATACAGATTTGGGTGTAATGTTGCCAGGCATCAAGACGGAAAGTGGGCTTTCGCAGACACAGTCACCACTGCAGAGTGGGTGCCTCAGTTACAGTCCAGGGTTTTCCACCCCACAGCCAGGCCAAACACCGTATTCTTATCAGATGCCAGGTGAGTAGCCTTTGCTGTCATGTCATCCCTCCTTGCTGCTCTCTGTGGCCCCTGTTTCCTCATTACGTTTTCAGTTCATGTTTCAGAACTCTAGCAAATGTGGTTGTCATTGGCAGCTGATTTTATCACTAAAATATGGCTACTTTATTATTATTATTATTATTTTCATATATGTTCATTTTTTATCATCTGCTGATCTATATCTGGTCATGCAATGCAGTCCCCATTTACACATTTATTTTTTTTCGGAGCAGGACTGGAAGCATTTGTTGTATTTATTGGGGAACACAAGTCACTTCCCTTTGTTTACATGTTTCTGAGTATGACATCCTCTGATGCTTTTCCCGTTAAAAAAAAATAATTTATTACAATTTTTCTGTAATTCATACTTAGTATTTCATTTATTATGCAATTATGATTTATTTCTTTTTGCTCATTGATACTTTATCTAGATACTTTTTTTATCTTTTATTGCAGTATTAAATTTTATAAATACAATATTAATCATCTGAAGTTGAAAACATGGAAAAGCCTCATAACAGATTGATTAAAAACACATAGATCATTTAAACATTCTTAAAAAATAGATTTTTGCTTCATAAGGGAACACTGAAATGTTAGGACTTAGGCGATTAAGGAAAAAGAGAATAACAATATTTGAATGAAAGTGAGACTCTGTAATAAATTGAAAAATGATTTTGTGGTCACTGCAACAACTTATTGCCAATAGCTTTCTTCTATTGTGGGAAAAAAAGAAGGTATGCTTACATGCATGGAAACAGCATTTCATGTATGCTCATTACATGTTTTCTTGTTCAAATGAAAAACTAAAAAATGTTTGCTGCTCCAATTCATCAATGTCTTAACATGAAATCCTGTATTTAAAATTATATTTTTATTCAGAAACATGTTCTTGCAATGAATCATATTTTTTAATTTTAGGTTCTAGTTTTACACCATCATCCACTATTTATGCAAACAATTCTGTTTCAAATTCTACGAACTTCAGTAGTTCACAACAGGTACGAATATCAACACTTTTGTTTGTGCATTAAAAAAATATTTATGTAAATCCAGTGATGGAATGTTATTTCAATTTAGATTTGTTATGCTGAATTGAACTTGCTGTGGTTAAGTACTATTTTCGATGGAAAGCATTGAAAATCCCTGTGGATGCCCAGTTGCATCTTTTGGCACCTAAATACTTCAGTCTCCCTTTAATTGTTCAGTAAATTTTCTCAAGTTAAAATATCTAAACTAAAAGCTATCAGCTCTTTGAATAAATCACATAACTGCACGCAGAAATATTTAGTGAAAACAATAGTTCTTCATTTACATAGTTAACTGCTTTTGCTGTTTTAGGATTATCCATCATACACAGCTTTTGGCCAAAACCAGTATGCACAGTATTACTCAGCATCAACATATGGTGCATATATGACCTCAAACAACACGGCCGATGGCACTTCATCATCATCATCAACCTACCAGTTACAGGAATCTCTCCCTGGCCTGACTAGTCAACCAGGTACAGATCTGCATTCAGGTGAAAACAATTTTTATCTTTTTTCCCTGTAGTTGTATGAAGCCAAGATCTGCATTTCTGCCTTGATTTTATACTGTTTGAAGTTTTAAATTCAAGGACAAAAAATGCCCTTTTTGTATGCTTATTCAAGAAATCTGTGTAATTTGTTTGTTAGCTAAAACTCTTTGCAGTTTGAGGTTGTTTTCTTTGGAAGGAGTAGGTTGAAAAAAGCTGCAATGGTCTTATAGTGGTAAATTTTTAACTAAGAGTGCAGTCAGTTCTCCTGTTACTGACATTGGGACACTCCACTGTCTACCTCCATATTCAGAAGTGTTACTGTAAATTAAACAAGATGTTATTTGTCATTTAATTATGCTCCAATCATTCCAGCAAGCCACAGTTGCTAATACACAAACTTAGGTTAGTAAGGATAGTAAGGGCAACCAGTTAATAGCATGTTTCTTTACAAAATAAATAAATAAATAACGGAGTAATTGAAGCTACAAAGAGGAAGCTCCAAGGAGAAATCAGGAGACTAATTTTGCCTGCCCAACTCTGCCCCCTCGTGCATATGCATTACAACACAGTTATAGGGTTGTGTTCTTAGGGCATCACTGCTGGATATCTTCATTTTTTCTCCTTATAATTGTATCTCAGTTCACAGTCCTCTGCCTGCTCCATTCTCCATTCATGTCAAGCAAATGCAGATGTTAACAGGAAATATTTTTTTTGCATGCTAGACTTGGGAATTTCTAAGTTCCTGAAACTCTCACCAATTTATTTTCTCACTACAGTAAATAAACTTATGTTTTAGAAATTATGTATAGTTCAGCATAGACACATGAAAATCTCTGTGGGCTGGCTTAGGTGTGTGATATCCTTAATGTGTGAAAAAAAATCTGCTTTTCATGCTCAATTTTATGTATAACTTATATTATTCCAGGAATTTCTTAAAGATCTAGCCCAGTTTTATGATATATTCATGTCATAAGCAGCTCACTAAGGCTGGTTATAGCGTTTATGAGAGAGGAGATAATTGCCAGCTACCTAGCATAACACTGTTAGAGCAATCTTGTGGGGACATTGCCTTCACATGTACAACCTGGTAAAATGTCTGTCTTACCCACAGGCTATGATCATTTATCAATAGACTAACAAACTGGATTTTGAACTAGGGTCTGAAAAGGGAAAGTGTGCTTTGATCGTAAAATCAACTCATTGTGTAAATATTCCTAATTCTTATCCCAACAACTGAAAAATCTAACTGAAAAATAAAGCTGTTGTGTTATAATAACAAATTTGTACAAAGAAGGAAATACTGTGTAGAAGAGTATAGACAAGGCTTCATACTTCATATAAACTGCTTAAATTCACTAAAATCTTTGGCAAGTTTAATGTCTTGAGTTGATTTATTTTTTCTTCCAGCTGTTTTTCTCTGCTAAATTTAGTTTTAAAATGATGTGTATCTATGAATACACATGTGTCTTGGTGGTATGACGTGCTATGGGTATGTAGATATCATATAATCATAGAACAGTTTGTTTTGATAAGGACCTTAAAACCAGATAGTTCTAACCTTCCTGTCATGGGCATAGGTACCTCCTAGTATATCGGGTCACACAAAGCCCCATCCAGCGTGGCTTTAAACACTTCCAGGAATGGAGCAACAAATTCTCTGGCTAATACACGTGCCATTGTTTTTGATGGAAATGCAAATTGTCTTAGAGTGGAATTTCAGGAAGAGAATCTAACAGATATCTTAAGTGAAATTCCAACAGTTGCAAAACACTCATGATAGAGCCAACTCATAAATAATCTACATTTAAAAGTATATTCATATCTCATCTTTATTTCTGTCTTATTTTTCTATATTTTTGAGAAAATCAGACAGAATTTTCCCTTTGTCTCTCCCTTCTTCCTCTCTCCCTTCCATCTTCTTAGAAATGCTGTGTAAATGTCTTATGTGTTACAGACTCCCTTGGTATCAAATAGCACTGAAAAAGGAAAGGAATCTTACATAGCTTAAATAGGTTCAAAAATATTGAAGGCTGTACATCTATGAAACAATAAATACTTTTCTTATTTGCAGACTGCTTAATCCACGAACCTTTTTTCCTGTTAAGTAGGCTGTGCATCTGAATTTACAAACCAGCCCACTCATTCCTTATTTCTGTCAAGTGTTGAACTGGTCATGAGACCCTTTGTTGAGAGTGCAACACCCACTTTGAGAATACATGGCATGCCTATGCCCCTGTGTGTCATTGTAAAAATAAATTTACATCAGTGGGATGCACTGACTTGAATCAGAGATTCAGTATACACTATGTTTACTTGCTGTCTAGCACTTTCACTGCTTGATCCTAAGAGTTACTTGTAAAACAGAAGAATGTAAAACAGAATGTAAAACAGAAGATTTAACGCAGTTAGGCACTTCACTCTTCTACCATCTTTGCTTGCTGTTAACTCAGATTAACCTCTAATACTCTCCACATATACAGGATTTCTTGTAATAAGAAAGCTCCATCAGATCAAGATTTCTTTATTTGTTGACCAAGTAAAGAAAATGAGATAAAAATTGATTCTGTCTGAGTCTGCATTACACGCTCTGCTACTCATAACAAGTGACAATGCATTATGTCTCTGGGCTTTGCCTCTATTAAAAAAGAGGATTCTTGACAAATGTTTGGCTTGTTTGAGGAGCTTGTGGAGAGTCACTAGGCTTCTGGGATCCAGAGACAGCTACTCAAATGGAAGTCTCACTGACAAGGAGAAGTTTTAGAGCTCCCTGTCCTGGTGTGTAACATTTTCACCTTGAGAAGGATACAAATGCACACAAGCCAGTTGTAGTAGCTTTCCATTCCCATTACACATGTCACAAGTTGTCATAGAACACTTGTTTTGACCTGTGCCCACACCTCTTTTCTCTTGCTTAAGTGGCACAGCTGTGTTTTAACAAGGAGGAGGGAATGCTTTTTCCAACTACAGGTGGGAAAAAATGGTCTGGATAGGAAAGACCACCTCCATTTGTAACCGTGGTGTTGTAACTCGCTAACATTTAATTAATGTTTCTAGAAGGCATGTAAGTCTTCTTGCTGGACCTGAATCAGGATATGAGTATGTGTGTGAACATCTGTGATGAAGTGGTCATTCTATGTTCCAGTTTTGACATTTTCCTCTTGTTTTATGGAATCTCAGATGCTGCTCCTACTTCCAGTGAGAGAAAGTTAAGGAGCAAATTTATAAGGCATGTGCTGAATATTGGAAAAGCTAAAAAATTTCAAACATGGCAATAAAATTTCTGTCTAATATGAGCTGCAGTAGGAGCTCTTTATGAAGGAAAGGTTTGCAGTGCTCTTTGGTACTAGAATTTCTCACATTTTTTTACATGGCTGAATTTTGAATAAGTTTTTCTTCTATCAACATTGACCTGATTTCTAAAGTAAACTGAGAACAAAAAAAATACAGTTACTCCTTTAGTCTGCTGTTGATACAAAGCAAATCAAGCAATTAAGCCTACAGTTGTTCAGAAAAACGCACTACAGACTTCTGCATTCTAAAATAGATGCATACCTTGCATTCAAGTAAGAGACAGCTGCTCATTCTGGTTTAGAGATTAGTTAATGAAATAAAGTTGGCTCTAAATATCTAGAACTTAGAAGGTACGGTGATTAGATACAGTACTGATTAATGGACAATTATGCAATCACAATGAGTGCTTACCCAAGCAGAAGCTTGGGGCAACAGGTAATGGCTAATGCTAAATGAAATTTGAAGTTATTTACTTCAGTGGTTAGATTATTTCACAGAAAATTTAGAACAGAGTTTTTTTATATTTTATTTTTGGTAGATTAAACGTGGTCATTGAGAACAGATGTTCTAGTACATTACTGTGGATTCTTTTAGAAATGAATCTTTGTTGTAAAATGTTGAAATTTTCTAAATCTGAAAAAATTGTAATAAAAGAATATCAACATTTATGTTCAGTTATGTAGTTTTTGTCTTTTCATAGCTCGGGTTTGTTTTGGGATTTTTTTTTTCACTGTCAGGAAATCTGAGAAATTATATTTTTGTATATACCTCTTGCATACTCAGAACTTCTTTTGAAAAGCAGTCTTTTGATGCTTAAGTAATGTGATTCTGAAACATCATTTTTCTACATTTTTACATTTAGAAAATTAAATTATAATGTTCTATTTATAGGGAACGAACTAAAGTAATGTGACCTTATTGATCTCTCCAGTGCCTGCAGTGTCCTTACTGACATCAACACCATGCTTGGAATAGAAATGATTAGTCAACAAGAACTCTTGCTCTCAGTTGTAAAGGGACAAAATAAAAACACCAAGGGAACATTCTTCAGTAGACATTATTATTGCTGCTTACTTTCTCTGACATTTTTTTTTTTCTGATAAGAGTTTCAGCTGAAAGAGAAAATACTACAGAATATATATAATGCTTTTTCCAAATCAGGACAGAAGTGTCTTGAAGATTGCATCTGGAATAAATTCTCAAACTACTTTTCTGAAGATTTCTTCTTTGCTGTTGCCTGAAAGATTGGCTGTATTCTGTACAAGCAGAGACACAGATTGATATTGCAACACTGAAGTCATCATGATCTAGTTTGAGAACAGATATCTACTTCCACGTGACAGCAAAATAACTTGAGTTATAACTCTGGAGATAACTTTCCAGGAAGGGAGAGAGAAAGAAATTTTATTTCCTCCTGTTTCATGAAGAATTCAATGTCTTCCACTTGGGTGTGCAGGGATTAGGATTCTGAGTCATGAAAGCACGTTTGTCTTTATGTATATCGGTCATTCATCCAAATGAAAAATGTGCCTTGGAAAGGGCGGTGGATTTCAGATATATTCTTCTTCTAGGTATGAGGACTAATCCAAAAGAAATCTATTTTATTATGTCGGCCCACAAATTAGGGGATGTTACCACAAATTAGGTGGTACGACAGTAGAGATTGAATCTTCCTACCAATATTCGTTTACATTTTGCTGCAGTGTGAGCAATGGCAGCCGAGGGGCAGTATGACAGAATGACGTCCAACATGGAAGTGCGTATGAAGCAAAAGCGTAGAATTGAATTCCTCAAGAAATGTAATCAATCCGCATTCATTGATGCTTGCTGAACATTTATGGATACCAAAGAGTGGATGTGAGCACAGTGAGGTAGCAGGTGGCGTGTTTCAGCCGTGGCAACAGTGACATGAAAGATAAGCCATTTTCTGGACAGCCATGTGCAGATGCGACACCATGAAATTAATAGCATTTTGACCAGCTCATCTGTGCACATTAGTGGATTATGACCAGAGAACTGTGTACAGAGCTGAATATCAGCTTCAATGCATTTGAAACAATGGTGGCAGCACTGAAATATTGCTATGTTTACACCATGTGGGATCCAGGAATGCTCACACAGGAACAGAAAGAACACTGTATGCAAGTTTATCAGGACCTACTTAACCAGTACAGCACTGAAGGTGACAGTTTCCTGATCACATCATTACTGGTGACAAGTCATGGTGTCATCACTATAGCATCACAAAATAGCAGTCCATGGAATAGAGAGTGATAAGTGAATTTAAGACACAGCCCTCAGTGGGTAGTGATGTGCACTGTCTTTTGGGCTGAGAAAGGGATAATTAGTCTGGATTTCTTGTAATCTATACAAATGATCAACTTTGATAGCTACATTTGGATAAAGAGCCTGGAGCATCTCTCTTATGAGGAAAGGCTGAGAAACTCGGATCTGTTCAGCCTGGAAAAAAAGAAGTCTGATGGGGAATTTGATTAAAGTCTGTAAATATCTAAAGGAAGGTGGAAGCAAATGAATGAGGCCAGGCTCTTCTCAGTGGTGCTTAGTGATAGGACAAGGAGCAGTGGCCTAAAATTTGAACATAGGAAGTTCTATATAGACATGCGGAGGACCTTCTTTATGATAAGGGTGACAGAGCACTGGAACAGGTTGCCCAGAGAGGTTGTTGAGCCCCTTTCTTTAGAGATATTCAAGACTTACCTGGACACCAATCTGTTCAACCTATTGCAGGGAATCAGCTTTATGTGGGGAGTTGGTCTCAATGATCTCTTGATGTCCATTCCAATCTCTGCAGTTCTGTGATTCTGTGATACTGATTAAGCTGAAGGATCAAACTCCCAGAGTCAGGCCAGAGAAGAAAACAACTTTTCTCTTGCAAGACAATAATGCCAGGCCCCAAACCAGTTTGAAGATGGTGGAGCATGTTGCCAGTCTTGGCTGGACTGTCCTACCACACCCACCATGTAGTCCGGATTTGGGGCTTTTCCACCTGTTTGGGATTTTTCCACCTGTTTGGGCCAATGAAAGATGGATTTCAGGGGCAGTTTTCTTGATAACACTGTATAGAATCTTTGAAGCAGAGGATCACCTTCACTGGTGGAGGTTTTTATGAGCTCAGAGTGCAAACTGTTCTACATCACTGGAGAAATGTCAAGGCTAATGGTAGTCACTATGCTGAAAAACAGTGTTTTGTAGCTAATGATTTGTTCCATCAAATATTGTTATTGTGCTCTTCATATCAGTTGTTTTTCCATAAAAATAAGTAGGAGGTATTACTTCTGGAGCAACCTATGTATATATCATAACCTTGGGCTTGGGAACTAATTTTCTTCATGTTCTGTACTGTCCTTCAATCTTGAATTCCTTACTCATAAAAGCTAGTGCTCTTGCTCAGGAATGTGACATTATGGTCTTAAATCTTATTCTTCCAAGAAATACAACAGTACTTTATTCCAATCGAGATATATAAGTATATCTTCCTAGTATATTTGTTTTAATAATCTTCTGTATGTGGTTCACTGTGAGGTATAAATAAATGATGGAAGAGGTGAAGAATTTAACTATTGAATTATATTGCACACAGATTCTCAGTTGAGATTGCAGTCTATTTTTTTCTTCTTACATCCTTCTAGACTAGAATTGTTTTCTTCTTTGTTCAGGAGGGAAAATAAAGTGAATGACTCTGAAAAGAATGTAGAAACATTTAATCATTTAAGTTGGAAGGGACTTCTGCATACCTTTTGGTTGAGCCAACTTAGATCACACTGCTTGGGGCTGTATCCAGTTGAGTATCTCCAAGGATGCAGAATAATCTGTGGGTCTGTCCCAGAGTCTGACAACTCTCACTGAGAATAACTTTTCCTTGTACTTAAGAGGAATATTCATTAATGTGTTCAATCTATATTTTCTTTCTTGTCCTTTCTCTGTATAGCTCTCTAAAAGGTCCCTCTGCCTTTCCCCCGTGCTCCAGTTCTTCAGCTGTCTTGGTTGTCCTCACCTGGGCTACCTACAGTTTGTTAATCTCTCTCTTATACTTGGGATCCTAAAACTAGTCATTTTTCTAGACGTAATTTTGCACATTCTTAATGGAGCAGAAAAATCACTCTTCTTGATCTACTGGCCACTTCCTCTGTTGCCTGGTGGACCTTGGTGATTTTAATAACGTTCTTTAGTAAAAATGTGTGCTGTTCAGATCGGATGTCTGACAGATGATTCTTGGGAAATTTATTTTGAAGAGAAGTGAATATCAGACATTAGCTGATAATTAGAGAAGGATGATCAGACTACAGTAAATATGGCTTTATACTTTTTCTGATAGTAATGGGAATATTGCATTTAATAGTGTGACTTTTCTCTGCTGATTTATGGGCAGTGGCAAAGTAGGGGAAAAAAACTACTAAATAGAGGGTGACATGGGAGGAGGAGATAAAGCAGTCCTAATAACTAGAGGGTGTTCTGGTAAAAGCAACACAGGACTTGGAAATAAGTCCAGCTGAACTCTGAACATGGGAAATGAATTACTTTAACTAAAAGGAAATTTATGTTTTGGTAACTCTTTAGTATGACTTCTGAAATACATCTTTCTTGGATCTGTGAATATTTTGCATGTGCTTATGTGTATTTATGTGTATGTCTGCACATATCTATGCAACATCTCTCCTTAGGTTTATAACATTTTCTTTGCAATGTCAAAAGTGTCCACTGCATCTGTAGATTCCTTTTACACAGGAAAAACTGCACATCACTCATTTCATGCAACCAATTTAGGTGCATCTTGAAACTGAGTTTGCGTACAGATATGTGTAGCTGTGGAAAAACAGAGTTTATTATTGAAAAATCTAGCACTAATTTTGCCATGAATGGTTGACTTTACAGGGGAGTTTGACACAGTACAGAGCCCCTCCACGCCAATCAAAGATCTTGATGAGAGAACATGTAGGAGTTCTGGGTCAAAGTCTCGGGGTAGAGGGCGGAAGAATAATCCATCACCCCCTCCGGACAGTGACTTGGAGGTATGCCTGCAGTAACTGATGAATGGTAATGTGGAGGTTTCTTCTGATGAAAAGTAAATTCTGAAAAGTACAGCTGTGGAAATAGCTTAGGGCATTTTAGAAAACATCATGCACTCCTTGTCAGTAACTGAATATAACAGACATTAGTGGCTGCTTTAACATACACGCGCAATGAGACATTGCTGTTCTCTACGACAAAGTTAGAAAAGTAAATGTGATTAAGCTTTTCACATTTTAGCTCTGATTGTGGATCTTTCAGTTTTTCATGCAATAGAAGCACAGAACTGTGTATTCAAAAAGCTGTTTCTTTTAGTTTTGTTTTTCTTTGTAATAGGAGATATCAAATATGTTGCTCAGTGTTACTCTGTTTGTTTAAGACTACAGTATAAATATGCAGGATCATATGGCCATAGTGTTTCAATACTTATCCACGGGTCTCTATGTTGTAGCAAATGTCAGTGGATTTCAGTGAGGCAGCTGACACCAGTGAAGTTATGGTATACTTAAGTATGTGCAATTTTGATGCCTCAGTGAATAAATACATCTGCCTAATATATGGGGTGATGATGTAAAACATAGGTGACCTGTTAGCAATGGGTAATTATAGTATTATTGCTCTTGCATTAGCAGCATGCAGCCTTAACGTGACAGGGGGAGAAGGAATCTTGGTGCCCATGTGTGAAGCACTGGCATCAGAGGAAAGTGCTGCCCACCTACGTGCTGTGCTTCCTGCTGCTCACAGCAGGTTGCCCTGGGCAGCCCTGCTGCTGTGTCTTCACGGAACACTCTTGGCTCAGCAGAAGACTGACCTTTGCTAGGAGTTTGCTGAGCACGCTGCTGCTGCTGGGCTGACAAATGGGCTGCAGTGCTGAGTACTGAATGTACACGCCATTGCTTTTATACAAAACTCTTATCAATTTATTTTAATAGCTTATGATATTACTTAAATCCCACATGGCATTCTATGTGGCACATAGTACTTTTACACAAGACTTGGTTTTAGCTATGCAGCAGAAATGAACAAATTTGAATCACTAAGACTTTCAGAGAAGTATCTTAAAGTACAATTTACTATGTTTGACCCCCCATCTTATTTCTGAAATCTGTGTTAAGCAACTTTTTTGAAAAACTTTTTAAGAGAAGGGTAAGAAATGTTTGAGCAGCTTAAGGTTTACAGTCCTTCTGACTTCTTACCAATAGATGCACATATTCTGTTCCTGCCAGTTTTCAGAGCAAACCTAATTAGTTAAGGTACAACTGAAGTAAGGTTACTTTTAGCTGCTGTGGGTGGGAGGTTGGGGACATTTTGATGGTATTTGTTTACTAATATTGTCTCTACTTCTGTTTTCAGCGTGTATTTGTATGGGATTTGGATGAAACAATCATAGTTTTTCATTCACTGCTTACAGGATCCTATGCACAAAAGTATGGCAAGGTATGTGATCCATGAATTACTTACTGATTCACCGTAACAAGATGTCTAGGCTGTACACATACATGTTTTTACACATACATGGTTTAAAAATAGCTTGAGCGAAGGGAGAGGAAAAGCACACAGTAAACCCCATTTTCAGAAGGTTGGTGTGAAAAAGTTAAGGGAAAAAATGAGACACAGAATATAAGCATAATATATAAAACTAGGCTGAAGCAGATGTTACAAATGAGGGAAGAGTTTATAGAGGAACAAGGATGAGCTTACTGAAGTACATAGGAAGAGACGTTCCACAGAGATAATATATTCAATGGGCAACTGAAAACAACTGACCATATTTGGGTATGTAGAGGAAGAAATAAGAAATGGGAGCAGTGGGTGAATATACAGGGAAACTAATAAATTAGAAAGAGTAAGACAGTTTAAATGCCAGCTGTAGATGTTATTCTTTGATGCTTCAGCTTTTCCATTGCATCTTCAGGCCCATGGCTGGCTGTAAGATGAGTAATGCTAGGGAGTGTATCCCTCTCCCTATCAGATAGTTGTATTCATCCTCTCTTCTGCAAGGAGATCCAAAAGGCATTCAGGTCACAGAGCAGCGAGCAGAAAAGCAGCAGGAAGAGTGAGAGAGGAGAAGAAGGAGGCAGAGAGAGGCTGGCTGCTACAGTCTGCTGGAGCAGATTTACCCTGCTGAGAGAGCAGTGAGCCCCGCTGGCTGCAGGAGGGGCATGGGGGGAAAGCTAGCCTGCAGTCGTGGGAGTGGGCTGCTTAGAGAGGCAGAATTAAATTAGAACGTTAGGGTAAATGTATGGCAGGGAGGAAAATGGTCTGGGATACCAAAGGTTTTCTAGGTGCTGTGACATTCAACTGTAATTAATATAAAGGCATTTCTTAAGGACATATTTATGTCCATGCTATGCAAGAACTGCTTGTTTAAAGAGCCAAAACGATCTGCTTGACAGAACTCTATGAGAAAGAGTATATTAGAGAAACGCTTTTCACATCCAACCTCCTCAGCCAATGGGTTAGAAATTTCCGAATTTCCGAATTTCCGAATTTCAGTATATTGTCAAAAACTTCTGCTGTTTTTTGAACACTGTAACAACTGTAACTTTTTCAGTACCATTTCTAATTTTTTACTAGTAAATCATGAGAGAAACTTAGCTTTACAGGAACGTTTGTATCACTTGTGAGTGTAACTGGTAGACTATCTCAGCACTTGCAGCAATGCAGTCATTTCTTTCATCCCCTCCCCGTGTGAATGTGCCCATAGGATGTTTCTGTCTTGTACACCTCACATGCTATGTGAGCGAAGCCTGATTAAACTATTACATAGTTTTAAGAGTAAGAGTAGATATTTTTTTTTAATTCACAGATGCAGGTAACTTTGTAAACTGTTTTAGAGATAGCTACAGAAGTGTAATTCCTCTTGGTCGCTCCCTTTGCAATTAGTGTATTTGGGAATATCCCAATATCACTGTTTTTTTCTGAACTCATCTGTTACAAGAGGAGATAGTTTCAAACTTAATGAGGGTGAATTTAGGTGGGATGTAAGGTAGAAGTATTTTGCAGTGAGGGTGGTGAGGCACTGAGCAGGTTGCCCAGAGACGTGGTAAATGCCCCATCTTTGGAGACATTCAAGGCCAGACTGAAGGGGGCTCTGAGCAACCTGATTTAGCTATGCGTATCCCTGTTCATTGCAGGAGAGATGGACTAGATGAGCTTTAAATGTCCCTTCCAACTCTAAGGATTCTATGATTCTATAATTGACGCTCCATAAATAGTCCTTAGAAACAGTAATGGCATATTAACAGCCAGTAGTATTGACAGCTGATAAAATTGGCTTGTATAACCCATGAAAAACTCAAGGGCGAGTGAAATTAATATAGTTTTACTGCTGAGATCAGCATTACTAAAGAACTGTCACAAACAACCATGTACTGATAAGCAACATCCATACAAGCTGGAAAATGTAGTCATTTCCAAAGACTGTAAAAGAAAAATAGTAGACTTTATGTTTGCTTTTTTTCCCCTACAGTAACTACCTTCAACATATTTATAAAGAGCTTATTAGGAAAATACATTGCAATATATATGTTGCTGACTGCCATAATAGATGAGGGCAGTAAGAAAGGGAATACAGAGAGAGCTTACCCTGAGTAGGCTTTAGCTTTGATAAGTCATTGCAGTGTTGCCTAAAGCTGAGATGTGTCTGAGCCTAAGTGCCTGTGAGTTAGCTGTGGGAGAAGGGAAAGACAGCACAGCTAGACCTCAGTCAGCTCTTGGTGCATGACCCTAGCAGATACGGCCCTTATCTATTCTGTGTGTGATGTTCATCTGTAAACAACATCTTAGTCCACACTGTTGTCTGGAGTGTTATGAGAATGAGAATGCAATGAAGATAAATTGTCCGTGAATTGTGAGGTTCTCAGTGGAAGTCTTGTGATCACATTGGTCTTTCAGTAAGTGCTGGAGGGGCAGTTATTCCTACAGGGTACTATAAGATGCTGATTATTTGTTCTACGTTTTATTTAAAAAAAAAAAAAAAAAAAAAAAAGGATAATGTCATACAGATACACAGCTCTACATGTGTTTTTTTTTTTCTTCTATGTATTTTGTGTAACTTGATCAATTTACTCCTAAAAGAGAAACCACAAAAACAAACAAAAACAACACTGATTTTCACCTAACTTTATATTTAAAACTTCTAAGTGAAATTAGTTAAGCTTTAATGGAAACATTGCTTTAAAGGGGAGGAATCTGATTATACCAAGTGTGCTCACTTTTACTTTCAGACATTGTATTTAGAACCATTGCAAATACATAGACAGGCAAATATATTTACCTTCAGTTCTCTCTTATCTATTTCTTGACATGTAAGCTTTCATTGTCATTTTTCAGTAGCTCTTCACTTTTACCCTTGCAGTGAGTGGGCAAAATGAAAATATTAAAAAAAGAGTATTTTAGTCTCTGCTCCATGCATTTCTGACTGTGCATGGAGTGCAATATGTGGTGAGGGCTGTCATGCTGTTATAGCCAGAGGAAGAGACCAGCTAGCTGCTGTCTTTTACCTATGCACCAGTGGAGTATAATGTTGAACTCCACTGAAAGGGGATAGATTTGGCCAGAGGCTGTTCTGTGCACCACTTATATAAAACCTATTCAGAGAACAATTCTCTGACTTGCTGTTTTCTCCCTCTGGGTATTTTCACCTGACTTTTGGTTAATTTATCAGACTGGACCTAGGTAATGAAAGCAGAGAATACTTGCATACTATACCTCTGTTAGTTTTCAGGACAGCTGTACTACTTTCCAGCAGTAAAAAGTAGCTTTCATCGTTCATCTCATTTGCTCATCTGCTTTGTACTTCATAAAACTGGTACATTTCTATTTTTAATTACTTACTGCAGTAGTAAATCACGAACATTGGCATTTGAGCTGTTATATGTGTGGCTGATGATGGTTTTTGCAGCTGAGCACCAGTTGGCAGATACACTCTTCTACAATGCTGAACTCTTAAGCAAGGATTTGTTGATGTGACAGGACATGTGTTAGATGTTGTCATCTGTTAAAGTTTATGAGGTACATTCTTATTCCCTGTGAACACCGTGTATTCTTTGTTCTATTATATTCCAGTTATTCTTGCTGACTTAAGGCTGATTAAGCAGGAGTTTTTCTTCCTTGGAGCATGTATATTTCATTCATTTCCCCCAGGTTAAACCAGAGGGCAAGGATGCCCAGATAAATGCCATGACTTAAAGTGCAACTGGTTTAAAAAGTGTGAAAGGTCCCCATTGCCCTTGGGAGGGTGAGAATATGACCACCAAGTGCGAATATCACAACAAAACCACATTTGCTGATCGCATTGTGACATTTTGATAGAATTGCTAATGAAATGAAGTTGTCAGGGAGGCCACATTAACCTTATAGACTTCTCTGGAATGAGCTAAGAGGTTTTTTACGGCTCATTCTCTGCTTGTCCAGGCATTAAACAGAAAAAGGTTGTCACCATTAGTACACACTATGACACTCTCAAGTACACTCATAAACATGCTTTCGTCTGTCTATATTAATCATGTATCTCTCATGACTTCCAGTTGTGCTCTCCATTCACTCCCTCATTGTCTGAGACCTCTGAGTCCATTTTCCTACTGCCTTCTGGAGAGCACGGAACAGAAACTCCTTGTGGAGTACGTGAGTCTTCCTTCATCAGCGACCAGATATGATTACTGAGAGATGTATTCTCTTCCTCTATTACCACCTACATGAAACTCCCCTGGGGATGAGTGTCCCCTCTAGGAATTTGAGACCTGAACTTAAATCTGAGATTACTATGTAATGTAAGGAAGAGTCTTTTAGCTAAAAATATCAGTATTTAACTTCTGCATTTCCACTTTTTCCAGAGGTCGCTTCTTTTGTAAGTCTGTTCAGGACAGCCAACCATTGAAAATCTATTCTTGTAATATTATTCACATGTTTTGCTTGTTTGTTTGCTTGCTTATTTTTAAGGCTTCTTGCATACAAATTCCTGCTAAAATGAATCTACCTGACCATTTACCGATTTCTTATCCAAGGGTTTGTGTAAAAGCTTAGTGTTTTTGCAATTTTTTCAACAAGAAACAAAATTATTTTGAACATTTTTTGCTAAAAGCAAACCTTCCAACATAATATTAAACAGTTTTCTTTTACTAATGGCCACTGAGCATTTGGGACTTTATTCAAGCTACTTTTCTCTTGAACAAAACATATAAATATTGGGTCTCCCAGGATATTTTTACCTACTCTCCCAAGAGACATTCCAGTGGATGGACCTGTCTAGTAGAGAAGTCCACAGACAGACAGGCTGGCTCCAGTTTAGAGCCTTCATACTAACGTAACTGAAGTAATTTGCATTTTGGTATACAGAGGTGCTATAACTGGTCATTTCCTTTGCATGCTAGTGATATCTGACTGAAATCATGCCTCTGACAGCCAAAAAATTGTGTTTCTTTATTCTCTAAATTATCTGGGGAAAACTTCCGGGCTTGTTTTTATTATTATTATTATTATTATTATTATTATTATTATTATTATTATT
>JAPSGF010000004.1:10707875-10735682 GCA_035772895.1 Perdix hodgsoniae | reverse complement strand
TTATTATTATTATTATTATTATTATTATTATTATTATTATTATTATTTCCGCTTTTGTGTGTGCTTGTGCAGAAGCAACATTTTGGCAAAAGTTCAGTCTGCCTTTTATTCAATTTCTCAATTTGTGCTCAAATCTCTATCAGCTGCACATTTCTCTCTTTCTTTTCAACTCTTATTTCTTGGTGCTACTTTGAGTTGAAAGACAGTAAAACAAAGATTGGGATACTCTTCAAAAATCGCAAGATCCTGACGAATTTGCTTCTTCTGTCTATTTTTATATTTGAAGGGGTGGACTTACATGGCAAGAGATGGAAATTGATTTATAATTCTTGTTAAATGGTTGCAGTGAATGTTTGGGTAAATTTATCAATTGATACTTCAATTCCAATTACTCTTCTCAGCAGTTCTTGCAGGGAGATCCCAGACTGATCTCACGCTAAGCCGTAATGGAATCTCTTTGCTTTATTTTATTTTACATACACCTAGCAATATCCTTCACATGCTTTTTTCAAAACAGAAATGTAGGAAATCTCATTTTAGCAGTAATAAAGTTAGGCATAGTTGGTTACAAAAATGCTACTAATAAGAAAATCATGAACGCTGTGTTCCATTTATGTCTCTCAACTATACTGGGCAAGGCAGGAAATTGTGATACATATTTGGTAGTTTCTGTAAAAATAAATTGGATTATAATGGAGTATGTTATAGCATATTTCCGCATTTCAGTCCACTTCTACCCAGGAAAGGGAAAAAAGAGACCAAGAATCAGTGTCTAAGATTCCAGTCTTGGAAGAACTCCAGTGAATACCTTAACTCACATAAATAATAATGAATTACCACCTGTGCATAAAGTTATGCACATGCCTTAGTGTTCGTAAGATTGAGGTTAAAAAACACTGCAAAACTTCTTTTTTATATTATATTTAATATTGTATTTAAGGACAAGAACATAATTTTCTGTCCAGAGAAAAAAAATGTAAGAGAAAGGAGAGAGAAACATATGCTTATATGTGATGACATTTTGATAAAAGCATTATGACTTGATCAGGAATCTCATGAGTCCAGACTATTTTTGTGATTTGTGTTCTAAGTATCTTACATGAGTTTTTGCAAATCTGTTAATGTGCATACTTTAATCATTCCATTGGAAAACTGACCTTTACATTTGCTGCTGCCTTCACCCACATGGCTTTCAGATCTGTGGAATATGACTGTAGTAGACGTAGGGGATTAAGTTATGTTACTAGGCACTGCATTTAGTTTTACTTCTGAAAGGTAGTCTAGACCAGTTCAAAGGTCAGAAAAGAAATATTTCCTTTCACTGCCTGAGAATTAGATCTAACTTTGGATCATTACAATTTCTTACACACTATTCTCCTCTTCAAGTCTGACTTTTTCATGACCAAGGGTCAAAATATGTCTGTGTTTCAGATTTTGCCATTAGTTTTTACGTGCTTCAGGGCAGAAGCCATCTTTTATTCTGTCTTTGTGAAGCCCTGGAGTAATGGACGTCTGATCCTGATTGGGAAGACTTTGATCCTAATACTTAGAAATGACCATTTGAGATTTTGAGTACTGAGATTTTATTGTTTTTGTCAGATAAGAGCATATGGGTAGAATTTTAAACCTGTGATCTCGAAGCATTTAACAAAATATTTCTAAAAACTCACTCGTGACAATCAATTTAAGCTATGAAATTTAGGTTTTGTTTCTTACTTAATGAGAAATCATATTCACTTTAGAAAACCGTTGTTGTATCTTAAGCATACAAAAGTTAACTGAACCTGAAAAGTGCAGGAGTTAATTAAAGCAGTGGAATAAGTAGTTACCAGCTGTTTGATGCTGCAAGGCATCCTTAAGTGTAAGACAATGCAACTTGCATTACCCTCTTTCCTAGATAGCCCAGCAAAGTCAAATTAATTACCTTACATTTGCTGCATGCTAAAGGCTCTCAGAGAAAAAACTATTTCAGATCAGGAAAATTGTGGTATCTTATAAATTGTGTGATTTGATACTGTGAAGACTGACCTTCAAGCAGATAGGAATATTTTGAATGACTCCCATCTGGGGGTAGGAATCCTGTATCTCATAACAAATGAAGGGATGATCTGTAACAATCACACTTGCATATGCTTTCCCTCTACTTTGGACCACCTAAAGAATTGTGCCATAGACTGTAGATGCGCTGAAGAACATGTAGAAGAACACTTGCAGGCACTTTGCAAAATACCTGCAATAAAATCATAAAGGAGATCCAGGAAATTCATCAGTACCTGCACAGAAGAAGAGTAAATATTGAGAATGGAAAGGTTTGTGGATGAATATTGGAGCAGCAGCAAGTATGGGAAAGAACTGGTATAGGCATAAGGATAAGTAAGGCAGTGACGATTTATGTAAAGTGAAATTTAGTTTGGAAAAATGAGCAAGGGTTCAGATGTCAGACTGCCTTCTATATTTTGCTAAAGCAAAACATAAGAAATTGAAAAGACCTTGTAAATCACAATTTCCTATCGAAGTGTAAGGATAATCACTTAAAAAAAATAAATTGATAGAGATTGCTAGTCCAGTTTAACATGACCTTGAGGATGAGGATTCCTGTGTATCCAAATATTGGAAGACAAATGAAGAGATCAGAGGAATTGTGCAGTGGGCCAGGTAGCACATGGAGTAATTTGTTCTAGCCTCTGCTGCTGATAGTATGTGGGCTCAAAAAAGTTAGTTACTGCTCCCTGGCTGTTTTGTTTTGTTTTGTTTTTTCTTCCTACAAATTGATAGTCAATAATTACATATTTTTATTGAAGATTCAGGGATGAAAAATGTGGTATATTCTTATTATAATAAATATTATTCTTCTTACAAATGTAATTTGTGAGACATCTTCCCTGTTTACAGCCTTATTTTTGCAGCTTTCCATAAGGCTACCAAATTTTCCCCTTTGACATAGTTTAGCCGGGTTACAAATGCCTCAACTTCCTAGGAAGTTGATGTTTCAACATGCCCAGCTCTCCAAATTTTTTCACACAGGTTCAGCAAATTCTTCCTGTAGTGTTATATTAAAATAGCTTAATGCTGAAATAATTTTAGAAAAAGAAAATTGTTGTCAGTGTAACGTTTTCAAAATACTTTGTATACAACAAATTTTGAAGTAACTGTGATATAACTTAAAGGTGCATAAATAGCTAATCTGACTTTCTGTTTTTTAAGGATCCACCAATGGCAGTGACCCTTGGACTGCGAATGGAAGAAATGATTTTTAATCTTGCTGATACACATTTATTTTTTAATGATTTAGAGGTAAGAATCAAAGGAACATAAACACTGTTGCACCTGGGGTGTCAACACAGTGGTTTTACTGTGCATTAATGCTTGTTATGTGTGGTGCTATATGCCGTTCCAGAGAACATCATATGCTAATCACAGAGAGATTTAGCCACATGTCTGTGAAATCCTGTGGCAACAGAGTCCTTCCATGAATTTAAGTGAAGGGGGTGATCTGGAAATGATGCCTACTTTCTAAGATAGATCATTGTCTTAGGGCACTACTTTCAGTGCCCATGGATTCGGTGTTGTCTGCCATGATTTCCAGGAGAGGGATGTATGTGTCTCCCATTCTTTCTCTTGAAATTCTCTATATTTGCTTTGAGTTGGTGGCATCATCTCAACCAAGGGACTTCATTCTTCTCTTTGTGTTCACAAGTAGCTGTTTGACTGCATGTCTGACTTTCTTACTCAAAGTAAGAATATCCTTCATTTACTTCAAAGTCTGCAGCATTATAGAGGTGTGACTATGGTGGATTTATTCATCAGTGTTGTCTCCAATACCACACAAACTGAGAACACAGTCACAGTTTTCTTCTGATCATCAGTTCCAAAATCTTGCTGTTAGAATAGAGGAGCTTATAGGTAGGCCATCTTCTTCTCTTCTCTGTTCCCCATAGAATACTTGAATTTCAAGTCAAATATTATAGACAGGAATGGCTCATTCTGAAAAGTGCTCAAGTGATTTATGAAAAAAAATGAAAAAATCCTATATGTGTCTCAATTTCCATATCAACTAACAGAGACACCTTTCTGAACTCTGTTAAAAAGTTTCTTTATTTTTAAGTTTAAAAGACTGAGAGGGTTCAGCAAATACTTGTAAGTGTTGAAGAGAACACAGGGTTATTTCTAGTTTTGTGAGTCCAAAGACTCAAGTCACCATATATTTATTTATTTATTTATTTATTACACTTCTAGTTACTTTCTCAGTGATTTCATTTATGATGCTATATTCTTTTATAGAGACTAAGAGACATTCAGTAAGCCGTGCTTAATAACACAAGTATTAGTTTGAGTTCTTCACTGACTGTCCCATGCACTTGATTCACACTTGCCACCAAGTATCTGGACGCCTCACATATGTATGAGTGTGGTCAATTCAGACATGGCTTCTGCATATCAAATCCTCTTAGCTTTTTTTTTTTTTTTTTTAAATCTTATTTCTTTTCCTTCCAGATAAAAGGGGGGAATCTACAAAAAAGTTCCCATCCAGAATTTTTGATCTGCCAGGCTTTCAAATTTTCAGAGTGTAGTGTGTCACATCCTGACAGTGTGAAGCCTCCTGGTTGCCCATGGTTTCTTCCTGAGGTAACCAGGCAACCACAAGTTCTGTCACAAGATACCCAGGGTGTACCAATTGGCATCTGCTCAGAAAAGGGGGAGACCTCTAGCTGGGGAGTGAGCACTGTGGATCACTTGCCTTTGAAAACATGCAGATGGACAGCCAAAGGGGCAACTGCCTGGGGAGCAGGCCCATTGGCATTGCTTCACAGACATTTCATTTCTGTCCAGGAGTCAGTATCTGCTAATGTAGAATGTGACAATCTTACAGCTGTGTTTATTTGTTTTTATTTTAATTCATTTTGTGGAACAGACGGCAGGTGGAAAACAACTTTCAGATTGAACTGCAGGTGTTTCAGACCTTCCCCTGATCTAAATCAGTTGTTGTCCTCCTCAGAGTGGATCTCAGAGTTTCCTCCATGGTCAGATATTTTGCCACTGATGACAACTGGAAGACTTTGAGATCTAGTGTAAAATACCAGAGAAAGGTCTCTAGTGAGTGAACACAAAAAATGAGGATAAATGAGATTTCTCCATTCACTGAGGTCTCTGTTTCTTAATGTGTACTTCATTTATTCTTTTGTCAGCTGCAGGAGTAGCAAAAGCAAAGTATACCAGGATGAGGTTCTTTGTCCTCATTTATTCTCAGCAATTTTCAAGAAACGGATCTACTTCACTTTATACCTGTGCTGTACTTCTTTTTTCCAGCAGCAGACACATAAGAAAGTAAAACCCTGGATATTCCTTCACCAGTTGGTGTTTTATTGCAGTCTAAGTGAGTCATCACTTGACAATGCAAGTGCATTCGGTGAGCGTTCTCTTTCTGGTGCCCTCTGTGGAGGTTAGATTCCAAATCAATTTTTCAAAGCATTGCTTAAATTTCTATTTAGCAGACCTTTACCCCCGTATGTTCAGATTTCATGTGGCACCCAATGAACTTTAAGCCATTCAGTAGCATGCGCCCAGATTTCTTCAAACTTGTGCTGAGTTCATGGATTAGATCAGCAAAAAAAGAGCTTTCACATCTTCATATACTTCAGTCTTGCTTGTAGCCATTGAAGCTTCATTCTAGTCTCTATTTATTTTCTTTGTAGTTCTCAGGTTCTGCTGCCACAGGTGACTTGCAAATCTGGATCATCACACTGTATATGTATATTCTTCATAGTGTGGTCCTAATGCACTGTACAAAAATACTTACTTCAGTTCTTTTCAGAGCTTGAACAGTATCCTGAGAGTATTCCGTTTTATATATATCAAAGAATACTAATTGCAGACTCTTTTTAAGAATCTCATAATTCAATCAATTTGATTGGATTAAAACAAATTTCCATAAGCAACTAATTCTTTTTGAGCTCAGAATTCAGCTTTGTTTCAAAACCAACTCTATTATAAGATTACCAAAACTCCAAGCTTTTTATTCTGATATGAACCACGCGCACAGATTCTCTTTAGCAAATAAGATAGAAAAATGACTTTGTACTTCGTGCCAATGTACACAGAGATATCCTTTAATATACAGATGAACAGATCTGTCTATTCAAATATGTTTGCAGAACACATGGTCTTTTCTAAGCACTAAATATTGCAGAGTATCTGCAAGATGACTGAGTGATGAATTCTGAGCACTCCCCAGTTCTGTCTTTCTCCCTCCCTTCCTCTTTCTGTCTTCCTCCCTCTGTCCTCCCCTAGGGAATGGGGAGGTAATTTACAGCATTGGTGCTGATCTGCTGATGGTCATGGCTACCAAGGTGTAAGACCTTTTGTTCTTACTGGGGGAAGTGAAATAGGCTTTCTTTCTTTCTTTCTTTTTTTTTTTTTTTTCAGTAGACAGACTTCTTATCCTTTTTCTATCTCCCTTTTCTAGCGCCGAGCCATCAGGTCTCACACCTTCTGTCTTACATTCATCTTCATCCCACCATAAACCACGTGTCACTGGACATGATAACTGTAATGTACTAATGAAGATAGCATTCCTTTAGCATTTACTCCAGTCATTTCTCTGAATGGTCTTAGCTCTTCTTTTTTTCCCTTTCTTTCTCTGTTACTAGCACTGCATACCATCCTCTAGTAATAACAACCACGTTATTGAAAGTTATCACATACAAAAATGAAGTTTTCCTTCCTCTATGCAAATGTGTCTCATTACAATGACTGCTGATGCAGAAATTCCAATGTGTTGAGACATTCCCCGCTGACCCAGTAACCCATGTCCTAATCAGCCAAGCTGTAGTTTTATTTCAGGCTAGGCTGTTCTCCAGCTATTTCATTCTCAGTGTATAAATTTTAGTTAGCTTGAGAAATATCACTTGGGAGGGCAATTGGTATTTTGCCATGAAAATAGAGTTTCGTTCTCTAGAAAGTTCATATGCCTAAACATTGTTTAGATCTGGGATGAAGCTCAGTAACAGTATCCAGTCTAAAACATTCAGTTCTCAATCAGGTAGGGAAGAAATTGAAGTTTCTGTCTTGATCTCAGTATTAGTTTTATGACAACTTTTAGAAATGCTGGTAGAAAGTACTACGCTCACACAAAAATCGTTTTCTTCAGTTCTCAACCACGAGTCTTAAAACTCTATAATCCCCTTCCACTGTCTAGAATAATGAAGGAAAAAGTATATTTATTTCAAATAAACTGAATTACATTTCTGTTTGTTTGGTAATCCTACCATATTCTAAATAGGATTTTGTGAGCTGCATTCAGTTATAATTTAAAATTTGTATTGCTTCTGGCAAAAGCCTGTTATATCTGGATTCCTTCCTCTACAATTAATATTAGGAAATAAATCTTTCTTAGTTTTGACCTTGCACTGACAGAAAGCAACTGTGGGTTGAGTATAGACAATACTGTAGATGCTGCAAAAACCATTTTACCTTAACATTTAAATTGACAGAGAGCCTTTCTTTCCTCTCTGGAACTGTTTGGTCTATTTTATCAGCAATTAACATATAGTATTGAACCACCAGTTTTCTGAATCACTTGGGAAGACTATAAAACTATTTCCTATTTGCTTGCCTGTTTTTGTGTTTTCTTTTTCAAATTGGAGAAAGGAATTTGCAAAATGTAATCATATTACTTAAAGTAAACATGAAGACAAAATGAAATGATACAAAGAGTGAGAGGCACAGGAGTTTGCCTTTGGTCAGGAAGCAAGTACTGCCTTGCTGCTGAGGAGATGAGCAATAGATCTGAGAGGAGAAGAGGAAAAGGAAGAAGGGGGAAGCTGAGGAATGCCGGTAAATTCAGTCCTTTTATGTGGTTGGAAACTTAGCAACCTTACTGCAGGAACAAGAGGCAAGCAACCAGATAACTGCATGCTCTCCCATTCTCCTGTTGCTGGAGTCAATAATCTAATTGTAAGATAAAGAATAACAGCAAACAGCTGAGCCTTTGCCACCCACTCATATTAAACTTCATCATTAAATTGTCTGCAGAACAGTTATCTGGAATTTTCAAGGCTGGAACAATATAGCTCAATGACTTAACAAAGCCCAGACAGCTCAGACAGCCCTTGTTATCCATGAAGACACCTGTGTGCCCTCCAGTTAATCAGTACATGTGCAAACAGGACTGATTTTTTAACTTTTCCAATTATCTTATGATTTGACCAGTTCCAGTGAAATGTGGTCAGGAAGCCAGATACTGCTCAGATATTGCAAAGATATTAAGATATTTTTTTTTCCCAGTGGGATTTTTTGTCTGATTTTTGAACTCCTTTCCTACACTGAGTGGAATCCAGTTGCATTTTTTCTTGAGTGTAAATAATAAATAGGGATAAAGAAACAAATCTTTTATTTCAGCTGCCACTTCACATTTTCTTTCTCTTTTCATCTGTTATTTACATCCAAAAGCACCTTCTTTAAAATATTCTACAGCTTAAGATAATCTCTGCAAACAGAGCCAACAAATTTTATTTCTCCAGTGGGGAGAAGAGTGATTCATCCGTTTATCTTCCCTGAATGCAGGTCTCTCATGCTTGTCTTGATGGACTAAGTCAGATGAGCAGACTTTGACCACTCATTCTTTTAGTCTTATACTAACATGACTGCTGGTTTCTATGTGTTTATTTTATATACTAATTGATGTTTTTAAAAAATAACTTCACGTGGATAAAATTCTATTGAAGTTTTCATTGAGTGCAAAGCAAACAAAACCTTAGACAGAAATGATAATTTGCCAAAATCATGCTCCCTGAATAAATTCTAGGAACTCATGGTACACACAATAGGAAATCACCTCTCTGCTCAGATTTATCCTTCATCTGGCAGCTTAGCACTAATACTCAACTGACATTTGAAAATCAGAACTGCGTACTCCTGCTTTTTGCAGGAAATTTGAATTAAAGTTGCATGTTGGCAATATTATTCGAAGTAGATAAATCTGATGAATTTATTTGAAGCATAAAACTTCATTTTGAAAGTTCAGCCATATTTTGTCTTAGTGGTGAGACTAAATTATCTGAAAACCTTAACTTAATACATCCCTGAACTTTTTCATGAATAAAATTAGGATCAAGTTAGCAGTAGCTACTTAAATTTTTTTTTTAATTTTATTTTTTAATTTTTTTAAAGTTTCTTATACAGAGAAAAGTCTACTGAATTTCTGGTGTGTCTTTTGGGGAAGGTTGTTAGTTATAGCAACTTCAGAAAACACTAATACTCATTACATAATTACTTATTTATTTATTTGAGCTTTCCCTACATTTACCTGCTATTCTGCTGTAACTGTTGTGCAGAAGAGGTACCAAATTTTAAAAACAGACTGAAAGGGAGTTCAGGTTTACAGGTACCTCAGTTTCCTGGAGTTATTTGCATCTCTTCAAAACCAGGAAATAGTGCATTTCTCCAGGTCTGCTTTGATTATATTTGATTTCTTAGCCAAAGACATTCAGATAAATCAAGACAGGAATCTCATAAGCATTCAGACTCCTGAATTCTCTCTCCTTGAGAGAAATTGGCTCATGTTGCCTCATAAGGGTCGTCATCATTAGCTTTTAGGGAACAAGGAAATACAGTATCAGTGTTTTTGGAATATTGATATGCTAGAGAGATGGAGACTTATAATTGTTCTTTTTTTTTTTTCAATTAAAATAATTGTTATTTGAAGAAAAAAAAATTACAAAGCACTTTTTTAAAGACCTATTTTAACTGATTGATCCAATGTAGGAGTTGAAATTTGTGGTTTTTTTTTTTTTAAAGAAACTGATGATGGTATGAAGCTGTCAGTGTACATATGCTGCCATCTTCTGGTAGAGTTAGTGGCCTGCAACAATAATTTCTTCAGCATTTGTACTGAGCATATATATGGTGAGCATAGGCTTCATTAAAATAATTTATCTTTTGATGTTTTTTTTCAACAGGAATGTGATCAAGTTCACATAGATGATGTTTCTTCTGATGATAATGGACAAGACCTAAGGTAAGATAGAGCATTTGCTTCAATTTTTCTCTACAAAGATTAAATAAATTGAGCATTTACAGGAATACATTGTATTTATTTTTACTGTATTTTGGGTGTTTGCAGTACCTACAGTTTTGCAACTGATGGCTTCCATGCAGCTGCAAGTAGTGCAAACCTTTGTCTGCCAACAGGTGTAAGAGGAGGGGTTGACTGGATGAGGAAGCTGGCTTTCCGTTACAGAAGAGTAAAAGAGTTGTATAATACTTACAAGAACAACATAGGAGGTGAGTTTAATTGTGAAAAAACGATTTAGAATGCTGATGAGGTTCATCCATATGGCAGTAAACTCCTGCCAAGTCGAAGTGCCTTGCAAACCACAGACTGAAATGAATGTAATCTGACTGGACCTTGGGCTATTAAAAGCTCCTGACTGTAAGGACAGATCCAATGATGTGCCACTGTGCAGGAGAACCAGAGCCAGGGAAGCAGGGCAGGCTTTTGTTTAACTTGCAGAGAGCCCTCTTGTCTCCTTCAGACCCAGCTCAATTACACCTACCTCCTCCTGACTTACTGATTGATTCCTCCTCCTTACTTACTGATTGATTAAGACACTTATTTCACTTCAAATAAGCTGTTATTCCAGAAAAGAGGTTTTATAATTTCCACAGCACAGATCAGCTCTGGGTGGCACTCTTTTCCATCCTACATTTTCAAGATCTGCTTGGCAAAAACACTTAAACACTGCTTAATTCTTTGCTCTGCACCTGCTATTCTGTTTTCACGAGTGGAAGCAAGAAACCTCTAGCAGTGCCACATGACTTGCTCTTTTTGTTATCTTTGTTGCTTGCTCAGCTAATTGTGTTAGCAAGCAATCCCTGCCTCATCTGGGACAAAAGCTTTCCTGTTCCTGCTTTCATTCATGGATTCTCTCATGTCAGTGGCATTAGGCTTTTAGGAAATCATAACAGCAGAACGACAAGAATCTGTCCTGGAGAGTCTCGTGTAACTTGCAGAGGCAGGTAACCACATTCTGAGGAATCTCCTAAGAAAAGACTGTGAGAATGGGAATACTTACAAAATGCTGAAACATTTATAAAGCCCCAACTGAGAAGGAGAGAAGACAAACCCAACCAGGACGGAGTCCCAGTGAACAATTTCCCATTCTAGTGCATGGACTCTTTCAATTCAGATGAAATTCATTTTAGAGGAATTTTCAATTTACTTTTAGTAAAACCCCATCAGTGGCCTTTTAGCATTTCTTCCAGTCTCTCACAAATAGTTAACAGTACTGCTAGAATGGACTGTGGATTAGTCATTAGATTAATCATTTCCTAAGTGGGCATAATTTAGAGTCTTAATGTGCCACAAGATCAAGCCAGAGGAGCAAAGAATAGTAGTAGATGATTGGCTTTCAATTGCTCTGTCTTGCCCTTTGTTGGTATCATGAAAGGAATTCTTACATATTAAGAATACTTAAAACATTATTATCCAAACATTTAATGTCATATTTCCATATGCAAAACCTGAGGTTTACCTGTATACTAAGTCATAAGCAAGGCAGTTATAAGGACAGGCAAACACCGTAACAACAAGTTTATAATAAAGTAATTATTTTCTCGGTGTCTCTGCAAATTCCAGTTAACACAGAATTTAATTATATTTCTTTTCTTGCTTTTTTCATCAAAGGACTCCTAGGTCCTGCAAAAAGAGATGCATGGTTGCAATTAAGAGCAGAGATTGAAGCTCTGACAGACTCCTGGCTAACAAATGCACTTAAATCCTTATCAATTATCAGCACAAGGTATGTATTTACTCTTTATTACTATTATTATTATTTTTTTTTTTTTAAAAGAGACTTTCATTCTGGATATTTGGTGGCTATTTTGTGACATTTCAAGCTACAGTATACTAGTACTTTTAAAGAACAGTACAGGTATAATAACAACTTTTGAATAGGACATAGGAAAAATTCCATGGAAAATTATTTCATTTTCTGTCATTACCACACTGAGCAGTAGGAAAGGTCTTTTAGAATGTAATGTATGGCCCTATGAACATTGAAAGTGTATTTTGTAATTGTGAGCCAGGCTTTAAGTTATTTATCCTGTGGGCAGCAGCCTCTAAACTCCAGGTCTATTCTGGATTTCAATGTTTGTGCCTATTCACTTAGTACCTAAGTACTCTATAAATCCCCAAAGAGAAAATCATTTTTATTCTGTCCTGCAAATGGATCAGGTGTGATTAAACATATATCTAAGTTTTCAGAAGAATTAATATCTGTGTTTGATATTCAGATAAAAGGGATCCCAGTCATGAGACTTAATTGTTCATGTGAAATAACAGAGCTGTGAAAACTGCTGCTGCTTAGTCATCTATTTAATATGTATTTTATTGTGAGTCCTAAAGGCGTGTCTTTAAACTATAAGGAAGCCATCTTACCTTTTAAACATATCTGAAGGTAAAAAAAACTGTTAAGCAAGAAGAAACAAACTTGGAAAGATGTGAAAAATAATTTTAAAAGTAGTTGCTTTTGCAATATGCCTCTCTCTTAGTTATTGTTTAAATTTTTTCACAGTGGCAAAAGCACCTCATGAGAAAAAAAAAGTTAAAAAAATTGTGTTAGTCATTGTGTTTAGTTCTGCATTTCTTTCCAAATTGTTAGTCTTCAAAAAGACACTGTATAATGTCCATCAGTTGGGCATTGCAAAATGAATGTGATAAACTGTTGTCGCTGGCTCAGGACTGCTAACTAACAGTCATTTATCTCGTCATCGAATAACTGCACAGCTATAAATTTTTAGAAGATATGCCCGTGAGGCAGCTTAACTTCACCTACATGTTAATGACAAGAAACTGAGATACATTAAGACAGAAATAATAGCCTGTGGTCTGCCTTGGGGCTTACAGAAGGACCAAAAGTCACAACTAGTTGCTCTCAGTTCCATGACCAAACACACGTTCCAGACTGTCAGTGCCTGAAACGTCCTGGCTTTCAGTTTTCTGTTGTGTAACAGCTAAGCTCAGCTTCTTCATTCAAGCTTTCAACCTTTCCATTCAGTGCTATTTTATTAATGTGATTATGATCATCTCTCCCTCTTCTCAGAAAGAAAGAAAGAAGAAAAAAAAAAATTACTCTTGAAACATGAAGAAAGTGATGTCAGTGTGCAGAAATGTACATTGGCCACTTATTTCCTCTCAAGACAGGAGTAACAAATGATGTTTTTGCTTTCTCCTAACACTTTAATTTGGCTGGTAGCTACTGCCAAGTAATCCTGAACAGGAAAATGATGCTTTGAAAGCACTGGGATGTCTATCTTCAGAGGCAGTGATCTTATATGTATGTTTCAGTGGACTCATCTTCAAGGGCTTGGTTGTCATAAATCAGCCTGGAATACTTCCTATAAATCATACCCATATATGTTTCAAAGGATTTTGCCAAAAAGTTTATGTACATTTTTCTGGAAGTGATGGTGCTGAGTAGCACTGCTGTGTGAGTGAAAGTAAATGTTGAGAAACCTTGAATATGCTCTCCACAGCTGGTTCACCTCATCAGCATTTGGGTAAAGTTTTTAGACTATTCAAACTTAAACTATTTCTCTCATTTTAGGAGTAACTGTGTAAATGTGTTGGTAACAACAACCCAGCTTATCCCAGCACTTGCAAAGGTCTTGCTATACAGTTTAGGAGGAGCTTTTCCCATTGAAAATATTTACAGTGCAACTAAAATAGGTAAGAAAATTATTCCTTCATTCATTCTAACTACGCTGCATTATTCATAATTGCTTGCCTGTAATGGATTGATTCAAAACCATGTTCCTAACACATTTTTAGTTAAAAGTCAGGCATTGCACATGTTCAGTTGTTTATGTCAACAATAATATTCCTAATTCAGCTTCTTTTCATATATACCTAATATGATAAAGGTTCCAGTACTGACTAAAAATCTCAGAAACTCCTAGTTAAGATACAGAGACCATAAAATGTGCAGAGAATAATGAAGAAAAGTGTTTCATCCAAACAGAAATTTTGTTAAAATAATCTCTATTCTGATCTTCAGCTCTATGTAAGGTAGACCACAGCTTCCTAAGCTTTTTTGGAATCACAGCGTATTACTGAGCATAGTGATGACTGGTACCCACAGAAGCTGTGCTGATGGATGTCTCAAGGACACTTCCCTATTCTGTTGCTGACTGGGTACTTTGAAGGGGCTTGTGTACAGTTTGGAGAGTTGTATATCTGGGAATCACATCCAAATGTGAAAATAAGAAAAGTTACCAGCCCCGTGAGATCATAGAATCATAGAATCACAGAATGGCCTGGGTTGAAAAAGATCACAATGATCATCGAGTTTCAACCCCCCTGTTGTGTGCAGGGTCACCAACCACCAGACCAGGCTGCCCAGAGCCACATCCAGCCTGGCCTTGAATGCCTCCAGGGACGGGGCATCCACAGCCTCCTTGGGCAACCTGTTCCAGTGCGTCACCACCGTCTGTGTGAAAAACTTCCTCTTAATTTCTAACCTAAATCTCCTTTCTTAGTTTAAAACCATTCCCCCTTGTCCTATCACTATCCACCTTCATAAATAGTCGTCCCTCCTCCTGTGTATGTGCTCCCTTCAAATATTGGCAGGAAATTGGACATATGACACAGTCTACTACTAGCAGTAACTTTGGCAGATTTCATGATTTGCTATTTAGTAATCTAAGACTGTTTACTATAACATCTTGAATTACAAGGACAGCACCACTTTATTTAAAAAATACTTCATTTTCTAACTGTTTTTTGCAAGTGAAAAAAAAGTGAGAAAGTCACAAAATTTATATTATAGCAGTGTTAGGAAAATTTATTATCTCAGTTATCTGCTAATTAGCTGTAGCACATCCCTTGAGACAGAAACGCCTCAAATCCTTTGGAATAGTCAGGGAACAATGTATCCCAAATACAGTAAGCTTTTGAGAAGTTTCTGGAATTAATGTCATCTGTCATACAGCCTGTATGTTGTCTTCAGTTAATGAGATTACACTCAGAACAAAGAAAATCATGCTGACAGCACCTAAGGAGTTGAGGAGTGAAGCCGCATCTCTGGAGGCTCTGTGGAAGGAGTCCTGCATCAGGAATTCCTTGTAGGAACAGTGGCTGCTGTTTCATCCCTCTTGGGAACACAGCAAACTCTCTTTGTTATAGGACCTAATATTCATTTCAGTGACCTCTGCTTTGTGTTGAGCACAGGACTAAAATTGTAGCTGTTGCTTGCACACACTGAAATCAGATCCGGATTGGACAATTAATACACAGAATGCTTTTCATAAGCCTTTTTCTGTTGGATCATCTGAAGAAAAGCAAGAGAAGAGCACTAAGATATCTAGAAATCAGGGGCTTAAGAGAGGAGACTGAAAATCCTGGGGAGGAGGTGGGGGGAGAGACATCAGGTAAAAAGCTATTACGAGAAGAAAGTAATCTTCTTCTCCATTAATGGGAGGTATGACAATAAATTATGGTTAAATTGCAATGGGGCATGCATAGGTTGCATATCAGAGAGATGCTTCCTAAGGGAAAAGTTAATTAAATATCGGGATGCCTGTGGAAACAGCAAAATCATTTTATCTGGACAGTTCATGGATCAATAATGCAAGCATTTGCTGGTAAATTGAAGCTGTAGTACAGTGGGAAGATGGGTAGGTGACTTTGCTTGGCTCTTTTAAATCCTGTTTATTGTTACTGGCTTAGCTTGCTTGTTTCCACATTCCTCCAGAAGAGTCAAATACTTCATGGAAGTTCTTCCAGGAACCCGTTGTCTAGTTTTATTTTTGGTGCCCATTGTTTTCCAAACACATTTTCCATTGCTACATGGCTTACTTTTGCTGATTATACTAGGCCTGAAATTGCTGCAGTCCTTGAAAAATTATTACTACAGTAATAGGGAAACATTTATTTCAATTTTCCTTTTACTAACCTATTTGTTTTTGCAGTGCTGCTAATTCCTTTACTTTAGTGGCTTTCCTGTGACTGTTAAGAAAGGGATTTAATTTGACCCAAATCAGCTTAGTGTCACTAAGAGTGTTAATTGTTTCTCAGCAGTTTTAGCTCTAAATCTCAAGGCTGGGAACTATAAAAAATAAGTAGTAGTAGCGATGTCTTAGCACTGCAGTAAACCTTTGTAGAGCATCATGGTAACTTGCTTGATAGCTTGAACAAGTAGTGCATTGTTTTTCAGGCAAAGAGAGCTGTTTTGAGCGTATAGTGTCCAGATTTGGCACTAACATAACTTATGTTGTGATTGGAGATGGCCGAGATGAGGAGCATGCAGCTAATCAGGTAACTTCACTCTGAACTCTTATCTCATTTATCTTCCAGGAAAAGAAAGTTGCTTTGAACGAATAATGCAAAGGTTTGGCAGAAAAGTAGTATATGTTGTAATTGGGGATGGTGTAGAAGAAGAACAGGCAGCAAAAAAGGTAACCTGTCTCCTGAAATGTTGGTGTGATACATAGCTACTAATGCAAGCCTTTCTGTTTGCATTTCTGTCAGTTTTGTACAATGGCAGAATGACAAATCATTTCAGTCTACAGACACAAGGCCATAAGAGCATGATGACATCAGCACTTAAAGTAAAATGAACCATTTGGATTCTAGCATTTGCTTTATTTCAGCTTGGAAAGAAAAAAGAAAACAAAAGCAAAATCATTTAAAAATTGACAAAAAAAAAAAAACATTGGGGCAAAAATGTCTGACTAACATCAAGCAAATTACAGACATATCATGGGTTTGACATGAAGGTTGAATGGTCATTCTCCTTAAACAGTGAAACCAGGTAGGTTTGAAAAGAGGTGTTATGGAGAATGTGAAAAACCATTAAAAGGATTGTGCAGATTTTTTACTTAAATAAAGACAGATCTGTAGTTGGCTGGAGCTCGCAGTTTGATTCAGGAAATAAACATCTGCAAACAGAAAAAGAAAACAACATACAGACTGTGCACTAAATCAGTTTCTGAAAAAATAAATGGTTTATTTAGAAGTATTGTTTCCTTATCTGATGAATTCAAATCTAAACTTCACCAGATAGATTTTCTGTGTTCTGAAGGAGATCAAATTAGTAGAAATTTGAACCATGGTTCACAGTATAGACCCTCAAATGTGCAGAAACAGATTTATTTATTTTTTCCTCTGCACACCTGCATAAATTATATAAATGTCTTTGTGCTAGAAGCAGTAAAATTAAGTGTCCTTAAAGTATTAAGTTTGTAGAGTGTAGGTGGAATGGAAACAAAATGAAAATAACTGAAATGCTTATTCCAAATGGTTCTTTGATGTAGGTACTGGTGATGGGTCTCTTGTAGATTGTGCTAAACAACGGTGGTTGGATTGTGTACTTTCCAGTTTGGCATGCTTTTTTTCTAAATGTTGGCTACACTGCATGAATAGATAACAGAATTCAGAGAAATGGTTGAATAGAGCATATTACAAATAGATCTGAACAGAACATGAAAGTATGACTTCAATTCTACTCTGATCAATTGCTGAAGGAGGAAAGTGCATATACCTGCAACACTCAGAGACACTGATGCTTTCTGCAACACATTATCTTCTTTTAAGTACAGAAATGTGTTATTTTCTCCTCAAAAGATATTTATTTTTCTTTTCCTCCCAGAAGGACAAAAATGTAATTCAGCTCTGTTTCAAAGCGTGTGTGAAGCCACATTTTATGAAAGTCTTACAACCTTTCAAATGAGCTTTCAGTCTCTTGCAAAGTATAACAAATGGAACAGAAGCAGATTTCCTGTTAATGCTCCTTTGTATGGGTTTCCATGATAACAAGAAAGCAAATAGCCCTCACTAAATAATGGGCTCTTTACAAAGGCACTATTAAGAAAGGCTGTCTAATTTTTTTACCTTCAGGTGAACTGTTGAGCTCAGATCTATTTTGGCTTGATTTTTGTCAGTACCTTACTAGCAAAAATCATTCCAGAAACACAATGGTGTAAACTCCATGGTGGTAACCTGACTAGTCTCATGCATCAGATACCACCCTCTGTCATAGCATTCAATGTTCCTGACCTTTTTCCCCCCTCTGACAAACACAGCACAACATGCCTTTCTGGAGGATATCCAGTCATTCGGACCTCTTGGCTCTCCATCAAGCACTGGAACTAGAATATTTGTAACTGTGTTCTAAAGTTGGCGATCCTTTTTTTTATATATATATTTCAAGTACACTGAATTTTTATGTGTGATTCAATGCCTCTGGCTTTACACATATGAATTGTCTTAAGAAGGGAAGAAATATTTGGAATTAAAAATTCCAAATTGAAGAATTCAGATTGCTGAATGGAGTTAAAACATTAGTGCTACGTAAGGAAGCTCTATGGTCTTATATATGCAACGTTTTTAAATGGATTAAAACTGTGGAGGTTGCTGGTACACACCGAATGAGCCCTGACAGGAGTGAACAAAGGACTCGAACTGGCAAAGCACCAACACGCGTTTTCCAACCGACAAGGTGGTGTTCAACAACATTCCTCAAAATGGGATATATTCTCAGCACTGAGGTTTGAACCAGACTTTAGCCTACCTAACCCAGAAAATCTGAATTGGAATGCACTCAGACTGTATAATGACAATCCTGTCTAGACCTGTAATTTGTGTAAATTATTGATGAAAATAACTTACTGTGACTTTATTAGCAGCTGATTTTGGAAGTGGATGCAATTTTTCTTTCTTTTGGGGGGTTGGGGAGGGAGAGGGTTATATAATATTGTCTCTTTTATAAGTTTGGCAAACAGAATGTGCATAATGATGTGTTGTGCCTTAAGGAGAAGACTGTGTTTGTGTGTTATAATGTAACTTTGGTTAAAAACTATGTAGATAAACAAACAAAAAAAAGCCTTTGTGATAATTTTTGACATGACCAAATTTGAAATTCAGAGAAATCAAAGAGAGTGGCTGCACCAAAGCATTTAAGTTTTTGTTGCAGTAAGAAAAAAGAATAATAAAGGAAAGTTTGTGTTTTTATTTGGATTCTCAATAATTCCACTGACTGAGGAAAGTTGAGAGTATGTTGGGAGGTTGATAGTGGGGACCGCTACCATGAAAGCTGAAAAAGAAGAGTTTAACACCTTCAACATCATTTCTTGATTCTCTGATGAGATAACTAGGAGCCATTTTCATGAATTACTTTGTCCACTGAAAGCCATGCAATGAGTGTATTTGCTGTGTTTGAAGGAACAAACTCCCAGCTAACTGATGATGTATCTGGAGTGCACTAATGGCATTACTGGAAGGTGAAAATATTCTATTAAGCACAGATGGAGGATAAAACATAGGTTCTTTAGAAAGAAAAGAATTCTAAAGAATGTCTTACTGGTCAGATGCACAAATTAGGCTACATTCTTCATATTTAGGATGAACACTGGCAGCTGGAATTGCTGGCAAGGTGACATTGGCCCACTCAGTAGTACAGTCCATTTTGGTAAATATTTTGGCATATTTTGGTAGCTTTTCCATTCAGTTCCACATACAGATGTCTTCTGTTTTGGGTCAACATGTCTTTCTTCACCTAAATTTGATTACGAAAGATTAATATACAGGAGAAACCCTTAGGGGTCTTTGCATTCAGATATTTCAACAGCATGTCAGGCATCTGAAGAGAGGATAAGGAGGGGATTTTGATGAAGAAATACTGAGAAATGTTCACTGTTAACTTTAGTCATGTATGTTAATAATTTTGGTCCACATGGTGGTAATTACCTTGCAAGTACTGAACAAGCTGTCTTTCAGCTCTGGAAAATAAGCAAGGTCTGTTTTCAACACAAGAGCCCCAGCACCCTACATGAGCACTCTAAAGCAACTGCAGTGGCTCATCTTTCATTGCAGAAGATGGAAACTGCTTTTTTGATTTTTATTACTCTATGTGGAGATGCCTGAGGTTGCCTGTGCTCTGACTCTGTGAAGAAGTGTGAACAAGAGATGTTAAATGTAAACTCTTACAGAAGTATAGCTGTCAGCACTGAGCTGAATTTCTTCCACCCCTGTTTTGAAGCCAGTGTATGCTTAGTTACCAGGTAGTAAGCAAATTTCATCTTTGTTGATGTATTACATGAAAGTTATTTGGTAGGTGAAAGCTTGGAGCCACTAAAAAATCAAGGCAAAGCTCCTTTGTAACTTCATGAAAATTGAATTTGTTTGCTGCTTTGGAATTGGGTATACAAGTCATCATAAAAGAAAAATAATTTTTTGTTATCATTGGAAAGTGTGAAGCCACGAGAATAACCACACATGAAATCACTATGCACCAGCTACTTGGGTGATAGATATGTGTATTCAACAAATAAAAATGATGCATACCTTATTTATATTTACAGAACTTGCCTAGTCACATTTGCTTAGAAGTACATTTTCTTAAGACCTGTGGTGCCAGTTTTTCATAGTCTTCAAGTGGGAAAAAAATGTTTCTACTGGAACAGGAAAAAAGGTTGAAGAAAGCCCTTCTTAAGTTCCAGCACCATAACATTGCATGAGAATGTCAGTATAAAAGTTTTTATTAAAAAAAAAAAAATGGTATGGTGAAATAGCTTATTTTTCATTTCTTTTTTCTTTCTTTTTCTTTCTTTCTTTCTTTTTTTTTTTTTTTAACAAGTGATAGCATTATTTAAATGCATGAAGCAATTTTATTTCTCTTTTTTTCTTTAGCTTTTCAGTGTTCTTTACCAAATCAGTTGTTAGAACAAACAGTAGCCCAGCAACAACCATCAGTTCTTAAAAAGGTTTGCAGTGGAGTTTTCTTACCTCTCTGGCAAGACTGACTCAATTAATATACTAGACAGAGAGTAGGTGGAGGAGGACCTCAGAGAGGAGGTGGAGGCAAAAGGAGGGAAGTTTTGCAGAACACAATAAAGGTCTGATTTTAACTTGAATCCTGTGTCCTAAGTCAGTGAAAGTTAATTATAAAAATAATTCACAAAAAATGCACCAAAAAAAAAAAAAAATCTCAAAAACCTTCACAAATCCTAAAACTCTGTGGTAAAATTGCAGAGCACAAATACTGTCTTGCTAAGCAAAAACTGTTATATATCCTTGAACAAGATTGTGTTGTACATGCCTGTTTTGTAGAAAGAAAGGACATTGATAAATTTTGCTGCATGAGCAACAGAGAGGAGAAAATAACCAAGGCAGAGATGTAGTCAAGACAGACTGTTCCAGATGGGATTAAGCTGAAGGCTGGTCATTTTGGCATTGAGTGCATTTTAATTCAACAGCGTATTAATCAGATGCTGCCTTCCCTTCAGCCTCACCTGAACGATCAAGATTGAGCACAGTGTCACGTCTGCAAGTATTCTGTGCAAATGACATGTAGAATACAATGCCTTTTGCTGATACTCTAAGCAGTTTTCAGTCAGTAGAGAATTTGAAAGTTCATCAGGCATTTGAATACGCACCTTGCAGAATACAAAATAGTGTGATTGCAGTCACAAATTAGTAACTTAAATAGATATAACTCCATGTAGCTCAGCCTATCAGTGAAAAAGGAAGCAAAAACTAAAAATGATAATTGTTTTTAGATGCCTACGGATATAGCACACAAAGACATAGGTGGCAGCTTGCTCCCAATTAATGATTTCATTTAAAGCCAGCGTGAGCAGCAGCGTTTGCATCCACAGTAGATGCAGACTATGTTCCAGTGTAAGCACTGACAAGAGAGATGAAGCCAAATCAAAATCCTGTATACAGGCACACTTCATCTCAGAGCAGATGAAATCCTGCAGCCAACTGAACTGCAGAGTTTGTGGTGAATGTGGACTTGGCCCACAATAGGAAACCTGAATTTTAGCTGTGAGTTTGTGTCCAGATCCGGGGTTTTGGTTCAAAAGTCATCTCTACTTTACAGGAGTGATACCAAGCACATGCTTGAAATGAATATGGTATTTAGTATCTTTGAAGAGGAGCTGAAGTGACATGAGCCAAATCCCAGCAATAGCATTTTTGAGATAAAATTGAAGCCAAGGGTGTCTGTTATGTATTAGCAGATTATAGTTTATTGGGGCCTACATAATTTAAGAAAATGTAAATTAAAATTAAAAGCTTGTAAAATTATGTACATCTTTACTATTTCTCAATAAATACACTTGGAAATGTCATTTTCTGCACTATAACATTTTGTAAGATATTTGGTTTGTGGTTGAAACCCTCAGTAAAGAATATCTCTTATGGGAACTGAACATGACCTTGGATTCCTCCTATATCCGTGCTGTCCCAGTGATCCACATGAAGCAACTCTGTGCCCTAGCAGTATGGTAATGACTAGCTCATCTCTGTGCTGTTTGCAAGGTGCAGCCCTACAGGAAACCTCCCTTGTCCTGAACTCAGGTTTCCTTACAAAGGACAGCAGATGTCTTGCTCCCGATTGCAGTTTGAGAGACAACTTTTTTATTACAATGGCCTGGGGACACTTTGTGGATCTAGACATATAATGCATGAATTTAAATTCTCTTACCAATTCACTAACTAATATTATGCTAATATTTTTCTTATGGACGATAAGCTCCAAATCAGAAAAGTTGTTCAGGAGACAAACTGGAACGTTCCAGTGAAGCTGAGCCTTGAGAAACTTTGCATGCTGTCTTTGGGAGTGGTGCTTCATGTTGGAGCAGTTCTTGTTTTGAAGGTAGCAGTCCCCTTGCTGTCTGCTTGCAGGGGCTTTAAAAAAGTCATTTCAAAAAGCAGGGCTACAAGTTGATCAGCACACATGATGTGACATTACAGTCTTGAAAGCAACCTTGCAACTGGCAGAGCCTTGGGCCGTGGTACCCCAGCACTTCAACCAAAAAAAAAAAAGCAGATTTTTTTTTTCTGATTGAGAAGAAAAAAAGAGAGAAAGCACAAGAAAATTTCGCATTTAAATTTATTTATTTGTGTTGGACACGCGAAAAAAAAAACAACCAACCAAACAAAAACCTTTGTCACACAAAGTACCATTTTTCAGCATTGGCAGATGAACGAGTCCTCAAGTATCTGTCTGAATGCTGATTGTTAGAAATTCAAATATGCTTTCCAATAAAGATGAAGTATGAGAGCACAGGAAAACAAAGGATGTGGATTTAGACAAGCCAGATCATATCAAGAAATCAGGTTGAGAACAGATTACTAGATTTGATTAATTAATTTGACTTGATTTTTCTGCTGTGTTCTCAGTTGCTAGGAAAATGAAGAGCAGCAGAGAAGCAGCAAATGGAAAGTGATTCATGTTTCCTGGGCTACTATATTATCTTCTGTGCTCTTCTCCAGGAAGCACATACTTTTCCAACTAATAAATAAACAAATAAATAAACTGGGGAGGAAAAACAAACAAACAAACAAACAACGACAAAAAAAAAAAAAAACAACCAGCCCTACCAACCAGAACTGTTTGGAAAATATTAGAAATTTTTGACTCATTGAAACCAAAATATGTGTACACACATGTACCAATGAATGAAACATTTATAATTCTGTTTAGAGAAAAAGTGATTCAGGAGCCCACTGTATCAGCCAGAAAAAAAAGTCTGAGCCATTGTAGGAATCTGTTGAGTATGGCTCTTATTTGGGTTATCAATTCTCTGATGCTTTTTCATCTAGTATGTTTTCATCTTGTTTGGGGTAGGATCTTCCTGCCTTTCAGTTTTCTAATTCACAGCGGTTTGGACCCAGTGCTGAACACACATTTCTGAAAAAGAAAATAAATAAAATAAAATAAAATAAATAAATAAAAAAGAAGGGTGAAAGATAAGGAAGCAAAAGAAGAACTGGAACAAAGAAAAAAAACAGCACTAAACCCACTGTGCCCACTATGAATGGAAATAGAAAATGCCCTGGACAGCATTTAGAAATTGAGAAGCTATGGTGAGCTGACTGGTTGCCTCAGAGCAGCCCTGCAGCCCCTGCCAGTGCCTGGGCACCGAAAACAGTGGGGCAGGGCAGATATCTCAAAAAGATGTTACAACCTCAGTCCTTGGCTGAGGTTCAGATCAGGTGGATCCCATCCACCTGACTACTGAGCTGCTCACTTTCAGCAGCCTGAGAGAACACTGCAATTCATAAGCATACAATGTCTCCTGCACATGGACATTTAAGTATATTAATTCTCCAGAAAATAGTTATCTGTTGTGATGAAACCTTAGTAACAATTCAAATGCAATTGATTTTATCTCCTGCTATTACAACACACTAATAGTTTTCACACTAAGAAAAACTGTTTTCATTTATGTATACATATTAATTTTCTCATGGAATAAATAACTCATATGGTAGGAATAGGAAGTACTGAACAGGGACTGAAACTGATATCTTCTAAGTGAATTTTCTAGCAACAAATGTATATTTTCTTTCACTCATGCAGCTTGCTGTCCTGCTGATGACAGACGCATTCATATTATCCTGTAAAACTTGCTTCTTCATAAAAGCTGTTGCGTCTGGTGGCAGACTTGCTCTTGGCCTTGTGTGGCCATCTCTGTGATGGTCCGTGTGGGTTGGAGATTCATGATCCTTGAGGTCCCTTCCAACCCAGGCCATTCTGTGATTCTGTGATCCCTTCCCTACTTTGTGTAGGGAAGGTTTTGATCAGGACTGGGTGTGCTGATCCAGCTGCAGGCTTAGTCCCTCCACACATGACATAGCAACAGTGAAATGCCTTTTCCTCCTCTTCTTACTACACAGTTTAGCAGGTTTAGCTAAACCATGTGTATACCAGCAGTACCTGATCCCATCCCCATTATTCATGAGCCCTGTTCAGGGCAGGCACGATACTCACAGGCTGCCCCTGCTACCATACCATATGACAGTATGTCCATGAGCAAGGTCCCACGTCTCCATGCTGGAGCAGTTTGATATGTGTCTGTCCCACCAGACACCCCTTGCTGTTTAATCTCTACCAAATAGACTGGCAACAGGTACAAAAGCCGCATGTTTGTGAGATCTCCACATCTCCCCAGCGTGTTCTGTGAACAGCCCATTATGCTATCTTCACAGGAGTGCATCAGCTTCAAATTCATCTTTCTCACATGTAAAGTTTTCAGTATGCTTTGGCTTTATGGCACAAGCTATAACTGGAGCATGGCATACACTTCTTCAGCCTATGCAAAGGGTTATTTACCAGAAGCCCTTAATGACAATCTGTGCTTTGCAGTCACTCATGCTCAAGCAAAACAGATTTTTTTATTTCTTTTTTTTAAGTGGGGGTGGGGGGGGGGGGGGGGAGGGAAAGTTGAAAAAGTGGGAAAAGAATGGAGCCAAATGCAGAGGGAAGCTGCTCAGCTCAAACAGCTTATGCATGCTGATTTATGAAATGCAATCTTGTTCTCAGCAGTCACTGCAAGCCACTGACACATGGCAGCTGAGAGAGGTAAAGTAATTAGCAAGGTCTGTCTTCTATTACTCACTGGGAGCTGAAATCATGAGCCTTCAACAGTCTTGATGAGCAATAAGTTTGTGCTCAACGTTCATCTGGCTGGTGGGCAATGTAGACACAGTGTAACTACCCAGCCCCTGAGGCTGGCTGAGAGTGGGGGCGGACAACCTTGCTCAAGTCCTTTCTTGAGATGGGAACCTACCCTGCACACCCAGTCCTTCAAGTTGCCTGCCAAAGCCTGACTTGCTACCACCCTCAATGGCAATGACCCACATAAGCATCTGAGCACCTGAGGAGTAAGGAGTGCAATTCCCATTTGCTCCACTGAGCTGTTTTTACATTCTCCTTAAACAAAGTTCATTCTAGTGGTGCTCTAGCAGGAAGAACTGATATAATGGGGAGTGGGGGGGTGAGGGGGAGAAGGGAAGGAAATAGCAATTTAAGTCCTCAAGAAGTCAAGAACTTCTCAGCCCAAGGGGTAGCCCTAAAACACCAAGCAGTTGCTAGTATTTTAATTTTTTCACTTCGCCTAAATGCTCAGAGTGAGTTTTCTTCTCTGGTCAAACAGCAGTACCCTAAAAGTAGTCTATTTGTAATGGAAAGGCTGACTCGAACCTTTAGTCTAATAACCAGAAAAACACAACCGTAAATGAAACAACAGATCAGTGTTCTGACAGTAATAAGGCACTTGCTTAGACATTTACCTGTCATATTGCAGGGCAATAATTTTATGATTGAAAAGTTTTGTTTTTAGACTTCATGTCCAGGAAGAAATAAAATCCTGACTACATCACCTTGTTTAGCAGATGGTAATACTGTGCATAATTAATGCATTAATTTTCATTCTTAATAACTAGCAAATGCAGCTTATTTGGATTTCTCCTGAAAGCTGAATTTATTAGCTACAAAACAAAAAGCCTGTGCCAGCTCTTCTAAGGACATTATGTCTTCTATTTCCCCAACTTTCTGTTTTCCACCAATGTTATCTGGGTGGCTCTTCCCCTCTCTGCAGAAAACTTCAGGGCACATGGCAGCTTTGTCCTGTCCCTTTTACTCTTCCATATGTTTTCATAATAAAGGTTTCTTTCCTTCACCTCCGTGTAAGACATGGAAAGGCTGTCACTTGTTTGCTGAAAATGCCTTTAAATTCATCAGCTCTCCTAGACCTAATAGGGTGACATGTTTACAGTGTTAAAGGAAATCAGGTGTTTTAATGTTATATGAAAAAAAAACCAACCATATTTATGTAGTGTTATAGTAATACCAGTTGCCTGGTGTTTCTCAGTCTATTCATCATGCAGCAATCTCCCCACGAGATGCTGTGGAGTGTGCATGTTGGAATGCTGTGCAATAATAAACTTGACTTCACCATAAATAACGCAGCATAGTGACCACAGCAGTGGGATGTGTGTAAGGAAACAGACATCCTCCAGACATGTGGCAGCGTGGAGCTCAGGAAACCTTGGGATCCTTCCTTTGAAGGGCAGAAGCTTGTCCTGTTCTACACAGGAACCTCCTGTTTAATAACATTGTTTTTTTTTTTCCTGACACAGCAGTATCTCAACAGAGGCAAAATGACACAAATTAATTCTGCATACAGTTTTCAAATCTACTGTGATAAAGTTCTCTGTGAGCCATTTCTCCCATAAGAAAAAATTCAAAACATGCCTCCAATTCAATGCCCTGAAGCAGAGTCTAAGGTAGGATTCACTTGGGTATCAGCCTGGAAAAGTGAAGCTGGAGTGTGTGTGCATGTGTGTCCATGTGCACAGTGGCATCCACAACACACGCAGAGGGCAGTGATACCCATGCACCTAGATGAGTTTTACAGTCACCTAACCTAGCCTCTGAATTTAGTAATTAAATTCACAACCCCTGGTGAAAAGTCAGGGGGATTCAGTGATTTCCATTATAGTGGGTAAAAAGCAGGGTCCCTTTTGCAAGCCACACCTGAGAAAGTGGAAACCACACGGGAAGTAGTTCTGTGTAATTCATTGCAGGTTTGGACACTGACTTCTCTAGAGTTTGAGTGTCTAAATACTCTGGATGATGATGCACATCCCAGGCTATCATTTACACATGGTTTTCCAAGCCAGCTCCTACCTCATTGCAGCTGGGCTGAACATTCTTCAATCTGAATGTAGCTTAGCAAGAGAAATATTTCATTTACCTCCTATGTGTCACTTGTTTCCACACCGCTACCCATCACTCATACCATGTTCACAGAGGTCTGCACAGATGTGCTAATGGCATGGGACTTCCCCTGGGTCCCAGCATAATTATTCCAAAAATCCTGAGGAAAAGAGCAGTCAGAGTAGCAGGTTAGAGTCTCAATTATTGCTTTTTAATTACCAGAAGTTCCCTTCCCTTCCCTTCCCTTCCCTTCCCTTCCCTTCCCTTCCCTTCCCTTCCCTTCCCTTCCCTTCCCTTCCCT
>JAPSGF010000004.1:10674449-10707775 GCA_035772895.1 Perdix hodgsoniae | reverse complement strand
TGGATAATGTTGTTTCACACGTTTCTGAATTAAAAGATGGTGAACCTCTTTCTCTGGTAACCACTGATTTCAACAGGGAAATGTATAACAAGAAAAAAAATTGTCATGATAAATCATTCCATAATACTCCTGTCCTTATAACTGGAAGCCATTTTTGTGTTTAAATTTTATTTCTTCACTCTCACAATAGTAAATTGATGATCGGTTTCCATGACACTTTTATGTGAGGATGCAACACTTTCAGAACTTTTATAGTTGTGGATTTCAGGATAGAAATCTGGGGGATAGGATCTGTGGCTGATGAGGCTCCAGCAGGTAGCTGGAGAACCATAAGCAGCCCCAAGCTCGTAGCTGTGGGAATGTCCACTATAAGCTGTGCCCCATCTTGAAAAGTTTTCTTCCAGTATTTCAGCAGCTACTGGTTTAAGAGAGTAGGCTGTCAAACTGTATGAATAACCACCCGCATTTATGGGATTGATGATATTTTTGCCATTTAAAAATCCAGTCTTTTCTGAAGCCAGTCATACGCTTTCCTTCAAAACTTCACTTGGCAGTCAGATTTACTGGTCAGCTATAACTGAAAATGTCTTTTTCTATTACAAATTTATTCTCTCCGTTTTATTTGGTATTGCTTGTACAATAGGCATAAAAGAAATGTGGAATACAGGGAAAATGAAATAATATTCTTTTCAATTTCTGTCAAATGGGCATGGCATGTAAGAAAAAGTTATTAGTATTTGATGTTGCCACTGCATTTTTTTCTGGTATCTTCTCCTACTTGCACCTTTCAAGAGGTTAATTACTTTTTATACTCTGTAGTGCCCAGCTTTACATTCAGCGAAGATGTCGAGGATAGCTGAAACAATGTTTAGATAGATCTCTTTTTCATCATTTTCTGATGGAGTATCTTTGTTCTTACTGTATGTTTTGTTTCCAGTCTCTGACATATCCTCTAGTTTATTTTTTACTTTTTTTGAAAAAAATTATCTTCTTTTACTTAACTTTATTTAAGCACTTGGGCTATTTCATGTATATTCTTTTCCTTTTAAAAACAACTATAATAACTCATTTTTGTTCATGCTTGTGCTAGGTGCTTTCTGTCAATAGAGAACGCTGGATTGAAAGATTTAGACAGAAATTCAGCTGCACGACTCTGGCTCTTACATCTATTTTTGAGTCATGCCTAGGGAATAAACTTTTCACAATGTCTGAGCAAGTTTGGAGGTTAAGGAATTTAAAATACATTGTGACACAGAGTTAGCCCAATTTGGAATGAGTTGAATCCCTAGGATGTGGCAATAATGTCATGGAGATCATTTGAAGAGAAGATTATGCTTCATGGCTCATTTACTCAGGTGTAGTGAGGGTCTGAGAGATTTACTCAAGAAAACTTTCTGGAATTGTATCTCTGAAGCTGATGATCATCCAATAAACTGAGATCACATGTGTAACATTACAGAAGCATCAGTTCCATAGCATCAAGGCAGTTGGACTAGATGATCTTGCAGGTCATTTCCAACCTTGTGATTCTATGAGTCTATACTATCTGTAGGTTAGTTTTTTCGGAATTGTGTAAGCAGTCTTGTGATTTGTTTCAGAGATGAGAGCATACATGTGCACTGTAACGTTTGGCCTTGGCTGGAAGATGATGGCTTTGGTGATGGTACACAATCCAAGAAGTACATTTGTTGTTACAGTATGCCTCTCGGTCAGGCAACACTTCTCCTGCAAGCCAAATTTATGTCTCAGACAAAAAGCATAATTTATCAGCAAAAAAGGACCAGACTTATTGTTGCCTGTAGAAGTAAAAGAGTCTTCAGATATGACAGGAGTGTTTTCCAAAGAGTGTGCTCTGCAGTGTGGGGCTTTTCCAGTTCTCAATGTGTTAGAACAGAGATAAATGGGTAGATTGGGATCTCTGTAACTTAATCACTCTATGCTTAACAAGACAACAGCTTGGCCATAGAGACATTCCCAAGAGACATTCCATAAGACCTCTGGAGCCATGACTAGATTTTCAAAGAAGACAGGAAAAAATACAGCATTTTCATTGAATGAATTTCCTTTTTACTGAGGTCATAGCATATTGAGAGGGGTTAATTTGGATATCTGCAAAATGTTCCTGGACTCTCCCTCACTTAAAAAAGAAACAGCATTCCCATACTCTTCTTTGTAGAGAGGCTCAATAGCAAAACAAGTTGCCAGAAATCATTAGCAGAAGAAGGCCCTGTCTTCTTTTATATGCCTGTTCAGGCAGCACAAGTGTTTTCTATTGGCTCATTCTAGGAGAAACAAGTGGAACAAAGTTGGTGGGCCAATCTCTTAGGTATCTGATACCCTTAAATTCCTTGGACCTCAGCCATTTAAATAGTACACTTAGTCATAGCGTTATTCACAATAGTTGTTGGTTTCCAAAAGAGTTTGCCAGTGCTATTACATCTTTCAACATACTTCAGCTCAATTGATGGAGAGCATCTGTTGCCCTGAGATGTGAGGCTGGATATATTCATTTCTTTCCCAAAAAAGTGGGATACTACAGAATGCCTCTCCTCTGAAGAGTGGAGACTAGATATAGTCTATGTTCTTTGTTCTAACTGTAGTGACTTCTTGAAGTCTTTCCTTGTACACAGTATCTTGGTACAAAGTGATGTGGGCTGCAGTGTTGTAGCAGCAAATCTATTTTAATCTGGGAACTAACTGAAACTTGCAGGCAATAGTAGAAATATTATTGTTCTGAAACAAAGTAATTTTTTGTTCTTAGCGCCTAACAAACTTTTCAGCAATTCTCAGTTGAAGTTTAAGATTAATGTTACATGGTCCACCACTCAGCCCCCTGACACAAATGGAATGCAGGTTATGGCTTTTCATTTTGAAAGAAGTACTAATTTCAATGATACTCTAAGCAAAGGGCTTTGTAAAACACACTTCACATTTCAATTCCACCTCCAAGACAAAAACAAATAAGTAAAAAAGTTACCATAAAAGCCTGGAAATGGTGACTAATGTACCTATTTGTTTTCTAGGAGGACTAGTACAGTCTCAGATAGAAACATATTAGTAATTTTGGTTAGAAAATGCCAGTACTCTTTTTCAAATGGGATTTGAACGACTATGGAAACATCCTGAAAAGTCTGGGAAGAGAAAAGGGACTGAAAAGAAAGATAAATCCAGAGGTAAATTTTCTGCAGTTGGAAGAAATTTTCAGGTAGAAAGAAAGCCACTTATAAAAACATTTCATTTGTTAAACAAAGAAACAAAATCCCCAACATTTTAGGTTAAGACTGTTTTTTATTTCTAGTTCATTTACTAAAAACTGAGACACTGCCCAAAATAGCCTTCAGACTTGGAGGAGTGACAAGGCTGAAGTGAGTAACTACATGATGAAAGTCTGTGTGCAAGAACAAGACAGAGCTTCCTCCATCTTCTCCTCCTCCTTGTTCTCCACTGCTTTCTGGGCTAAGGATCCTCCCGCTGCCATCCTGGGAGTCCACAGGCATTATGGGTTGCAAGGAAGGAGACATGATGTGAGACAACTGAGAGATGTGAGAAGCTGAAAAAGAAGAGGCTGTAAAGCACGGCTCCTTCTCCATGTCAGATTGGGCCAACTGCACAAAAACCTCTGTAGGTGAAACTGGGCTGGGAGAAGCACAGTGCTGATCTGGGATGGATCCAGGGCTATTTCTCCTGCCAGCCTCTGAAAGCAGAGACAAATAGGTGTCACATTGCTGTGGTTTAACCGGGCAGGCAGCTCAGCATCACCCAGATTCTCACTGACTCTCCCTACGTGTGATTGGAAAAACTTCTTTACTGAAGGGTTGTTAGTCACTGGAATAGGCTCTCCAGGGAGGTGGTTGAGTCACCATCCCTGGATGTGTTTAAAAACTGTTTAGACATGGTGCTCAGGGACATGACTTAGTGAAGGGTTGTTAGTTAGGGTAGAATGGTTAGGTTGTGGTTGGATTTGATGATCTTTAAGGTCTTTTCCAACCTGAGCAGTTCTATGATTCTAGGGGGGAGAAAAGAAGGAAAGTGAAAACATGAAAAATCATGGGTTGAGAAAAAGACAGGTTAACAGGTAAAGCAAAGCTGCACATGCAAACAAAACACAAGAAGGAGTTAATTCACTGCTTCCCATCAGCAGACCGATGTTCAGCCATATCCAGGAAAGCAATTTCTTGGGAAGACAAATGTCACCATTCTGAACATCCCTGCTCCCTCCTTCTTTAATCTAGCTTTTATTGCTGAGCACGATTTCATATGAGAAAATCCTTTTGTTGGGTTGGGGTCGGATGTCCTGGCTTTATCTCCTCCCAACTTCTTTTACAGTCCCAGCTCTTTGCTGGCATGGCAGCACAAGGAGCAGAGATGTCCTTGGCTCTATGTAAGCACTACTCTGCAACAACTAAGACATTGTTGTGCTAGCACCACTATTTTAATAAAGAATCCATAACACAGCATCATGCAAGCTTCTACAAAGAAAATTAACTCTATCCCAGCCAAAGCCATGACAGAGATGAGCATTTATTGGATTGTTCTTGTCCTGAGTGTTGAAACCCATGAGTACTTGCAGTATATTCTGTCCAGATTTCCCCTTTTCTCATTCAGGCAGATCTCAGCAGGTAGTGCTGCAATTGCTGAAACTGTGATTCTAAACACCTGAACTCCAGAAATGTTTGGATGGAAATTTGTAACTTTCACATCTTTGACTTGTATCTGCTTGTGGGCACTATTCACAAACTTCTGAATTTTGTCTGCCCAAGCAGTATTGCTTGTGGTCTGACTCTTTTTTGAATCCAGCAACTGTCGATACACAAGGAGACTGATTTCAGTGTTGGTTTGGATGTGTGCAGATCCTGATCCAGGTGTCTGGTGAGTGTAAGAAGCAGGGAGCTGAGGATCCCTGTGATGAGTGCATTTCACAGCAGAAAAAGCTGGGGGAAAAAAAAAAAAAAACAAAAAAACCCACAAAGCAACAACTTGTGGCTGTATCTTTTGCAGCCACTGAGGAGTTTGCTCTGGCTGCTGGCCTCGGAGTGTGGCACCCCACCACCTCCTGATTCCAACCACACACTTGGACTACTTCCCTCATGGAGGATGGCATTTAAAGGAGACAATAGCACCATTTTCTCCTCCAGAGCTACCCTAATATGTGCTGGAAACCAGAAAAAAAAAAATCATGCACCTTTTAGCTGTAAAGGTTACCGCTCTCAAGCAACAAACGAGAGCTTGTAAATATTTCCACTTTTTGAGAAGCAGATGAGAAAGTCTGTGCGTTCCCAGGTGCTCAGCGCTGCGCCGTGCAGCCCGGTGCCGGCCCTCAGACCGGTAATTCCCAGCCTCAGCAGCAGGGGTCAGCCCGCTCTAAAACTCCACCTGAGACCGAATTCTCTGCGCAGTCACAGCAACACCTCTCCTTTCCTCTCTCCCTTCCGACTGCCCACGATAAACGTGAGCTGCAAATAAGGTTGTGTTTAGACAGAAAAGTGGTGGGAATTTTCTCTGAGTAAAGACAGGAGGATCTCTCCCGGTGGAAAGGCTTTCGAGCGGTTTACAGTATTTGCCTGTAATTGTACACATTCTGTGAACAAATCACATCCACTCATTTATTATCCACACTAAACAAGGCAGTAGGTCTGGTACGCAGGTGTGTCACTCACCCTGCTGCAGACTGGAGACATCCGCAGTGGAATGTAATTTTTTCCACCCAGAGATTAGTTATGTTAATGCAATGTCAGGGGTGACCGGTTTGGGGAGATGGGGGAAAAAGGGGAGATGGGAGAAAAAATAAAGTGAACTAAATGTTCACAGAAACTTGGAATAAAATTACCCAGAACAGGTGCTTGCTTTCTCCTATGGCATGTACAAAAGAGTGATGGATTTTGGTTTTCAATAATAATTCTTACTTAAAATTTAAGAATTTCTCTAGAATCTGATGGTTTCATCAAAAAGACACAGAATTAAATGGGAGCTTTCAGTGGGCTTTGGATCATGGCAAATATATGAGTTGGACTTACTTATAATAGGAGTTGTAATGAGGAATAAATTGCTTGAGGCTAGAATATCTAGGACTTACCCTGATAAAAGCAGATTATCTGTCTATAACATGTACCTATGGATGTTTTACATGATAAATGCAGGGTATTTGGAACTCAGATTCCTTCAGGAGCAGAGATGCATGATTAGGAGAATGTAAAGGCTACACATACAAATATGTATGCACACGTATTTTATGTGCCACTTTTCTACAACTGCACATTTCACCTTGCACATAAGCAATGCAGTAGGATTGATGTGGCTTGGCCAACTGGCTGAACTCTAAAGCCAAATCATATCTGACAAAAATTAACCCATTCCTTCCTGACATTCCACTATGCTGTAACATGATGCCTTTACCTCTTCAGACAGTAGCTAGGAAGTGTGATCCTCAGTTCCCAGTGTGCATTGACACATGAGTTTTGCCATTCTCACAGCTTTAACACATATTTGCTTCAACAGGCTCTGGTGTCTCAGTTCATGTCTTTCCTGCACTTGTACAGCTAATGTAGCCTGAAAGTTTTAACGTATACCTAAGATTATACCACGCTGGTACTTACTCCCTGGCTTGCCTGAAATTTTTTCATCATCTTGGCCAAGAACTTCCATTTTCTTTGGCCCCTAAAAACATCAGGCAACCCCTGTACAATTTATTGCAGTTTATAATTTCTGCACATAGATGTCATTTCCAAAATATTCATTAAAAGAATTAGTCATTTACAATAAATGTTACATTTTACAAGGAACTGCAGTGATTATTTATTAAACATCTGGATTTTTTCATCATCACTTCATAATGGGGATGAGTCTGAACTGGAACACCTGATCTGACTTTTCTTCTGACTCTTGGAGAATTTCAGATCCAAATTCTTGAGGGCTGTGACTGTCTTCATTTTGAGTCTTCTACAGAACTGAGCATATTGTTGGCACTTAACAAATAAACAAAAGTAATCCAAATCTGGACCAAAGATTAATTTTGGGGGTGTATCTGTACTTTATTTAAAAAAAGCATACATCTTCCGCATTTCCCACATTGCATCAAATGCAATTCCTTCTTTCTCCTGGAACCATGAGAAATTGGAATCAGAATGTAGAACCTCCAGCCCAACACTCAGAGGGCAGCGAGGAAAAAATGCCATCCTGTATGGTAGCTCTGGTCATAAAACAGAAGTGTTAATTAGTGTGACAGAGAGGCTTTTACACAAGAGCTGTAAGGGGAACAACAACTCAAACCATGGCAGCACCTGCCACAAGGCCCACATAGACTGTCGTGTACATAGGGTGGAGAATTGAGCTGCACATCAGTGCTGCTTTACATGGACAGTGGATCTGGCGTTTAGGCCACTGCTTAGAAGCGTTCAGATTAGTAAACTAAAAAAAAAAAAAAGAGGAATAACTAAGGAGCATCTCACATTGTCCTCTCTCAGTAAAAGAAAATGGCCATTGTTAACAGTAACAGGCCCAAATGCAGCAGTGTAGTAGCATTTATTGTAATCTGTGCTGCTCTGGTCCAAAAGCCATAGTATATTTTCCTTAGCATGTGTTTTTGGATATTTGTGCTTCACAGTGGAAATGAAGAAATGGTGAAAACTTCTGGCAGTTTGCAGAGAACAGAAGGAGAGAACATAGATGGAAAAGCACTCCAGCAGAGGTGGAGTAATGGCAACTGATATGCAAGGGAAAGTCATAGGAAACAATGCAATCTAACTTGTTCCAGCTGCCTGAGCAATCACAGGGACAGTGCCAGATGTAATATAGCTCTGGTTAGCATGAGCTGAAATGTGGGATAGCCTCCAAAAACAAGGAAGGGGAGAAGAGAAGAAGCAGCTTGTTTGTGAACAAAAGACTAAACTATTTGGTTGCTAAAATACACGCAAAGAAGGTATCTCCTCCCTTTGTCCCATGTGGGAATCACATCTAATCTGGGGAAAAGGCGAAAAGAAAAAAAGAATTGGATTGTGGTTGTGCTGCATTCTTACGATAAACAATGGAGGCTATGCTGAATTGTGGGGAGATCTTGGGGACTGTTATTTTGGTTGTGCAGCAATTCAGTCCAACATTTTAACAAACTACTGCTGGTCTGCATTTTTTAAATGTGAATCAACAGGGACAAGTCACAACAGAACACCAGCTCCAAGAGCCCCTTAGTTAAGTCTAGGGTGTGTTGATGGTCCATTCCTCTTGTAATTACACTGTGGGATGGAGGGCCTAAGCTTCCTTGTGACTAGTTTCCTAAGGTACAAACAGCCAAGGACTATGCTAGCTCTGAGCCCAGCCTATGTGGCAAAAAAAAGAGAGCAAATAAGCTTATTCTGCTGATATTCTGAGCTCTTCCATCTACTGATCTTTTACCTAATGCTGTCTTTGGTAACTCTATGATATATTCAGTCATTTCCATGACTGTTGAGTTTACCATTCGTCCCAGGCTATTTAGATGATGAAGAAAACCCAGAAGGATAACATAGACCAGATTGCTTTGTCCATCCCATTGCTTGCCTCCAACTGATCCCCATTCCATAAAAATGGGGCTGAGCATGAAGTGGTCAGGAGAAGTGGTAGGGCTTTTCCAAGGTTGCTTTGCAAAAGAGCCCTCCAATATGGAAAGATCATTCTGCCTTGGATTCTAGAGCACTTTAAAAAATACCTTCAAGTTGTCTTTCCATTTTTAACTTGCTTGTGCTGTCCCCATGGGGGAGAATCCAGCTGTTCAATTTGCTTGAAGAAGCAAGCTGATCTGTAGAATGCACTTTGAAGGGAAGGATGATGTGCTGGCTCCACAAAATTTTAAAATGACTTGACAATGACTAATCGTTAGTCATTACTAAACTGAAAAAAGTAGCAGGAGATGGGAAGCATTATTATTCCCATTTTACAGAAATAATTGAAGACGTGGAGAAAACTCAGTCTGGGATTTTTGTCCAGCTCTGTTCTCCCTCTGCCACAGAAATCACAGCTCTGAGGAGGGCAGAAGGCACTGCATGAATGTGGCCAAGGCACTTGTCACAGTTCTCAGTTAGGAAAATAAGGCACCGGCTCAGTCAGCTTTGCAAGAGAGTGGGAAAAAAAAAAGAAAACAAAACAACCAAAACCAAATCTTGAATCTAATAAAGGAATGGGCTTCACCAGCAAAATCTCTATTCCATTCACAGTTTCTGAGCACTGATGTAGTTGTCTTTCCTGCACATATTGTCAATTATCATATAGTTAACGTTTATAGAAGTTGCTTCATAATGTAGATAGGACTGCTTCTTCCCCCACAACTGCAGTCTATTTGAGGGATAAAAGCTGCTTCTTTCTTACAATCAAAATTCCATCTGTCTTTTAAATATCAGATTCGCATTGAGCTCTTGTCACAGAAACACTTTACATTTATCACCTGGCATGTGCCACCTTTGTGCCCTTTTTCCCAGGGTCACCACTTTTGTGGAAATATTAATAAATGACAAATTGCATTTGTGTAATCTTGTGAAATGTTTTGACTACTAAAGTTGTTTCATAGCAGTTCATTAAAGGACACATAAAGTATTTAAGTTTACATTTTATAAAAAAATCAGGAATGCTGTGGCTGATAGCTTTCTTTCTGTTGAGCATCTGTTTCCTATTTTTTTAACGGTTTACAGCAGTGGTTGGCCGGTTCTGTACTAATAGTTGATCTTAACTGGATCAAAACATTGTAATTTCTTAACAAAGGTTAGAGAGTGTCCTTCTAACACAGCTTCCTATGACTGCAACCAGCAATGTCTGTGCATCAACATCTGGTTTCAAAATATTAAAAATGATAAACACTTCCAGATACAATCCATCTGGCCTCCCAAAATTCTACATCTGCATAATTTTACTTTCCTTTTAAAAACCAAACACAGGCTAAGTTTGGCCCTGCTACATTACTGAAGAATCCTCCTCCCCAAGTGTGGGGCAAAGCCCATGGTCAGATTTTGTTGGAAGTGGCCATCTGTATCTGACCAAATGTTGTGTCTAATGTTGGCTTTATTAGGAACTGATAAGTGGAAATTCTTTGCTCAGTTAGCATATGGTATCTGATTGAATCAGGAGGGAGGCAGCAATGAAGAAATTATGGTGCACTGAAGGAGCAGTGGAGTTTGCCGAGCTGGCTGCTAGTGGGGTTTTGGAAGCTGTTTGCTTGCCGCCCACCTGCACCATGTCAGTTCACTCAAAGACAGCACCAAGCCTGCAGGATTCTGGCCCAGAGCAGATGCAATCACTGTGAGTGATTCACTGCTTTGCTCCAATGTCTCAGGCTTTCTTGAGACACACATCTCTTGGCTGTAACACCCTGCAGACAGGTCTGCAACACTGCAAGGGTCAGAGCCCTGGAAGGGGACCATCCCTCTCCCTTTTGGCTAGAGAAACTTCCTGTGGGATGCTGCTGCTGCTGTGACTAAACAACACCGGACCACTTCCTCTGGCCTCTTTCCCCTTCCTTTTCATTTTCCAAGCCAATCTGAGGAGCTTTGTACTGTGGAGTCCCTGACTACTTCACCCAGATGGAAAGATGATTTGTATTTCAGATGCACAAAGCAAAATGAAACATTCTTACTGCGTACAGAGAATGAAATGTTCTGATTTAATCAGATTTTAATTGATGTTGCTACTTAGCGTGTAACGTTATGAATACACAGAAATAGTGAAATTAATAATATCTTATAAATGAATCAATAATAATTCAGGGATGTTAATGGAGGTGTGGGAGTTCAGTCAATGTCAGAAGTTTACCTTATTGTTTCTATGTCTACCAGTGGTCTAATGTGCCACAGAAGAGCATCTTCTCTGAGCTTTTTAAAAACTGAAAAGGTTCCGGTAAGCTCTGAAGACAGAACATTGAACAGGCCTTTCAGCCCCAGCTGGAGTGTTCCAGTATAAAACTGAAGAGGTAATCAGGATGGGAATTAATGCTTCTTTCATTCTTCCAAGATTTTACTAGCTCCAGTGAGAGCTTATTTTTATTAAAAATAGGAACAGATGGCATCTTTCAGACCCAGAGAATGTCTCAGAGAAGCCACAAGGATCAATACTTTATGCAGATCTTGGTTCGGAGGGAGATGCCTGATACCTCGTGATCTGCTGTCAAAATACTCCAAAAATCAACCAAAAATATACCAAAGATCATGCTGCATTCTGCATGGGACAATTGATAACGGTAGCAATAAACATTTGAATCACACGGGTAATAATAAGAATTACAAATATTCATTTCATCACCCAGTCAGCCCAGTCAGTCAAAACTTCATTCCATACTGTTCATTAATTGCATGTACTGCTAAATTCATCTTTAGACCAACTTCCCTGCTTAGTCCAGAAACACCACTCTCTGGATACCATACCTGATCTCTCACAGCTGATGCGACTGTTATAAATGCAGTAATGTACGTGGTGATGATGATGTGCCAGGTACTAAGAAAGGAATTCACAGTTAGACTTCATAGTAACCTGCGTAAAGATCTGATTATATATGCTGACGTTACTACCACTTAAATATGGCTGATCTGTCAGCATATGCCAAGTGCAGCAGCCAGAAGGTGCCTTTATAGAATTGGGAATGACAAATCAATGCCCAAAAAACACAGCAGGCATAAAATAATATTCCATTCACCTACAGCAGCCACTAGAAAGCCAGGACAGTGAGGGCAACTCTTGCCTTTTTTGTCTGAGATGTGAGGCAGCTTCTTTTACACTGTTCATGATTAAAACTTCCTTTTTTCCTTCCTATTCCTTCCATACTTTGAGTGAAATCTGAGCAAATCTCACTTCCATTCTGAGAGATTACATAGTTTAGTCTTGATTATGATTCTTTTATTTCCAATTTAGGAATACAAAATTGAGGTTTTTCAGGAAAACACAACAGTTATCTTGCATTTCTTAATAATCCTGAATGGGCAAAATTACACAAGACAACCAGCTAAGTGGTATTCCTTTCCCAAATGGATCTTTGACCAGTTGATGACCATATAATTTGATAATTTAATAACCATATATCATTCTCAGAGTGGTGAGATAACATCATCATATGCATCAATCGTGTTTTTCACAATTAACATATTTTAAATTCTAGACTTCTAAGTCTTTCTGAAGATGTCTTTCTTCCTTCTTTCCTCTTCATTTCTACTTTCATCTTCCCTAGCTTCCTTTATCTTCTTTTTCCTCAGAAAGAACATTTTCCCCAATAAAACCCAAAATTTTACTGTGATAAGTGCAAATGGCTAGACAAATGTGATCATGACCCTTTTTTCCCCTTTTTTTTCAATCATCATTCTTCCAACTGAAAAAGAGTTCTGAAGTATCTACTTTAAATTTTCTGTAAAGAAAATCAGAACCAAATTATGTTCTCTGTTCTCTTAGTAGAAGCGAGTAGATATTCAGTAGGCTCTTAAATTGCTCGTGCTGATTCTGAACACCTGCTATCCTGTGCCATTCCAAGGGCTTGGAGGTGCATAGTGCTTAATTTTCTCTGGAGCAATTGGGCACTCATAACAATGTAAGGGGAATTTCTTGTGCTGAGCAAAATGCCTGTGGGCACAAGGAGTTAGCATTGGAGTATGCTGGCTGCTCTCAGACCTGTCAGGAAAGGGATACTACGAGTCCCGCAAAAGTAGGTATCACAGGCTGAAACTGGGGATAAGGCTGTGGGGTAAGTCAAGGTGCAGGATTCTGAAGTAACCAGAATGTTAAGCAAGTATTTTGTCATGGGCATAAAGGTGAAGAGTCTGCACTCATCAGAGAGCAAAGCCTTCGCCCTGAGAAATAACACCGCAGTAGTGAAGTAATTCTTGGTATTACATTGAGTCACTGGAAAGATCAGGAGAAGGAGTTTTAAAATAGATTCTGTTTTAAAGTACAGCTGTTTGTTATTGTTATTTTTTTTAAAGGGAAAAAAAAAAAGATAAAATTCAATAGTGTAGTCTTACCCCTAAAGTCTGCGTTATAAGCAGATCATTCGAAAAATAATGCCTATTTATTTCCCAGGAAACTACAATAGATGATACAAAAAGTGCAATAACATGATTTGATAAAGCAAATTCTCAGCTACAAAACTCTATTTTTCAACATAGTCACCACTATTAGCTATGCATATGCATATGAACAGAAGCCTGCATGCTGCTCTTGTAAAAACCTGCACCAGTAGAGATTGACCCACTGTCGCTGTCACCACTGCAGAAATACACCGCCCACACACTGCCTCACTGTGCTCACACTGTTTGGTCTCCATAAACATTCATTAAGCGTGTTTTTTTTTTTTCCACATGGACGTGTCAGACACCGTTCTGTCAGACTTGCCCCTCTGCTGCCGTTCTGTAGCACTGCAACAACATGTAACGGAATATTGTTGGGAAGGTTCAGCATCTACCACTACACCACCACCATCTGCTTCTGATATCATGGGCCAACATGATAAAATAGGAAGCATTACTTTCAGAGCAGCCCTTATAGATATCCTTAAATACTTAGCACGACTTCAACCAAACATGATTGAACTCCATAGAAGCACATGCACTGTGTTGAGACAGAATTAGTATTGCTAATAGAGCTGTAGACTTACTGTGAATTAGTTTGCCTATGTAGATGTTCAGATAAAACCAAATTCATTAAGTGTGTTGGGCTTTATGGTGATTAATTTTTTCTTGTGAATAAATTTGCAAACAAGTCTCACAGTTATTCACTGAATGAAGACAGTGAAATTTCTGTGTGTAAAAAGAAGTGTTTTTATTCTGTAAAAATAAATGCTATCAACACCACTCAAATACTTCAGAGAAACTCTATATGTGATATAAATAGTTGCAAAATTCAATGTAGCAAGCAAACTAAGAAAATAAAATAGTCTCAACAATTTTATTTTTTTTTTTGACATAGTTCACAGAGGAAAAGAAACAAAACAGTTGATATGCTATTACTTATTCTGTAGTTGTAAACAGTTTTTTTCTTTATTAAATAGAAATAATTGAGTCAGATCTGATTTTGTTTCTGTTAATAGTAGCAATAGCATGATTTCCAAAGTAAGGAAGCAAATCTATTTTGATAGAGAACTTCTGTGAGAACTTACATATTAGCTGACCTCCTATTTACAAGAAAGGGAGCAAGGAGGACCCGGGGAACTATAGGCCAGCGAGTCTCAACTCTGTACTTGGGAAGGTTATGGAACAGATCATTCTGGATGACATGCTTGATCACATGAGTGTGTGATCTGAGACAGCCAGCACAGCTGCACCAGGGGAAGGTCATGCTTAACCAATCTGGTGGCCTTCCATGATGGTGTGACAGCATTGGTTGACAAAGGGAAGGTAACCGATGTCATTTACTTGGACTTGAGCAAGGCCTTTTACATGTTCCCCCACCACATACTTATCTCCAGCTTGGAGGGATGTGGATTTGATGGGTGGACCATTCAATGAATAAGAAATTGGTTGAAAGGCTGCAGATAGAGGGTGGTGATTAAAGGTGTCTAGGTGGAGTCCGGTAATGAGCAGCATCCCCCAGGGGTCTGTCTTTGGATCAGTGCTCTTTAACATCTTTATCAATGACATCAACGATGGAATTGAGTGCACCCTCAGCAAGTTTGCTGATGACACCAAGCTGAGTGATGCAGTTGACATGCCATTCAGAGGGACCTCAACAGACTTGAAAGGTGGGCCTGGGTGGACCTGATGAGGTTCAACATGGCAAAGTGCAGAGTTTTGCACTTGGGCCAAAGGAATCCCAGGCATCCATACAGACTGAAATTAGAGCGGTCTTTGAAAGCAGCCCTGCAGAGAAGGATCTGGGGTCCTGATGGATGAAAAACTTGATATGAGCCAGCAGTGTGCTCTTGCAGCTTGGAAAGCAAATTGTATCCTGGGCTCCATCAGAAGAGGGGTGGCCAGCAGGCAGAGGGGTGGCCAGGTGGCAGAGGATTGTCCCTCTCTACCCTGCTCTTGTGAGGCCCCATTTGGAGTACTGTGTCCAGGTATGGAGTCCCTGGTACAAGAAAGACAACTGTTAGAGAGGGTCCAGAGGAGAGCCACAAAGATCATCAGGGAACTGGGGCACCTCCCCTACGAAGACAGGCTGAGGGAGCTGGGCTTGTTCAGCCTGGAGAAAAGAAAGCTGCAGGGTGACATAACTGCAGCCTTTCAGTACCTACAGGAAGCCTATAAAAGGGGGGAATTCAACTCTTTGAAAGGGTAGATAACAGCAGGACAAGGGTAAATGGTTTTAAGTTGAGGGAGGGAAGATTTAGTTGGGTGTCAGGGGGAAATTCTTTACTGTGAGAGAGGTGAGGTGCTGGAACAGCTGCCCAGAGGGGTTGTGGATCCCTGGACGTCTTCAAGGCCAGATTGGATGGGGCCCTGGGCAGCCTGGTCTAGTATAAAATGGGGAGGCTGGTGGCCCTGCCTCTGGCAGAGGGGTTGGAGTTCATGATCCTTGAGGTCCCTTCCAACCCTGGCCATTCTGTGATTCTGTGACCTGTAGATAACAGTAGCATTAACTTTTCCTATCCGATAACATTGTTTTAGCATGAAATTCTTATTACTTTGGAAGGTTTCTTGGTCAGATTTCAAGATCCTGGAAGAGTGATGAACTAAAACTTTTCCAGTAAGTCTATCCAAAAATATAGGCAAGCCTGAGAAAGTTATGCCTCCTTCAAATTCATCTCCCCAAGTGTCTCAGTAACTACAAATCAAATTTAAATTGTGCAGAAGCATTTAAAAATTAAATAAGTTGCCTCTCTAGCTGTAATTTCCACAGTCTTCTTTCACTCATAATTTATTCAGTAACTTAAGTTTGAGAGGCAGAATAACAATAATATATATCAGAAAAAAATAATCCCAAACTATAACTCTCAGAGGAAGAGTCTATATGTGCAAAAGTACAATCCAGTTCCTGGGAGATCTCATGGATGCTCACAGGTATGAACACTCCAGCCAGTATTAAGGTCTAAATGCCTTAGTCATTTGGTGATACACATAATAATATTCTTTAATTCACATTTAGTAACAGATTTCTGTCAATTCCATTTATATGACATTCCGTAAATTGTACAAATTCAGCCTTGTAATAGAGGAATGTATTTCCTCCTCTGGGTACATATGTAATCTCTTAGAGATCATTTACACTTTAAAATTAGTTTGGCATAAATGCAGGTAGGAAACTGAGCACAGTAACTATTTCTGTTTGACTCCACTTGTAGATATTAATATTGTACAGAAAAACTGTCCACTCATGGGATTACCAACAGGAATGTTGATCCAAAACTGCTGCTCCAGAAAAGCTGTTTGGGCATAATACCAGATATTGGAAAGTACTTCTGATCTATATTCAAGTCATATGAGCCAGAAGAGGTGTCAAGACCGTCAGAAGAAATTGTGATGATCACAATGGCTAAACTGGCAGAAGATCACTTAACATGGATGTCCAAAGCCCAGTCAAACCTTGGTGCACTTATTCTTAGGGGTTCTCAGTCATCTTTGCAGATGTACTGCAGCAAGCCTGTGCCAGTGATGAAATCAGAGCTATGATTCCCTGAAAAACAGCTGTGCTTTTACCTACTCATTTCTTACTTCTTTTCAAGGCAGGCAACAAGACAAAATGCTTGTACCCGAAAAAAAAAATAAAAATTATATTGACCACTACATTAAAGTGATCAAGACTGTAGTTTATAATCTCACACTTAGATTCATTTGCTTAAAGAGGAATGAACTCTTTCACAATGCTCAGCCAGGGCTAGTTGAACATCATCTTGTCCAGAGGAAGGGCTTCTTCTTTCACCCAATACACGGAGATCTGGCCTTGTCCTAAAATGGATGCAAAAATGATAGTTGAAATTTTATGCTGGTGAATCTCAGTTATACACATGAAGTGAGCCCCTGAGCAAAACATAATAATGATCCTTAGCCTGGCCTTAACCAATGTAAAAATGTTCCTTTCCTACATTGAATCCAGAAGACAACGTGTTGCATAAGACCTTTTTACACTCAGCCATTCAAAGGTGCCAACCAGTGAGAAGCCCTGTGGAGCTGCAGGACTGTGACAGTTATGGAGGAACAAGCATCAAGCAAAATGTGTTACAAGACCATAAAGTAACTACTAGCAGTTAAGGCTTTGCAGCTTATTGCTGATCACCTTTCTTCTGCACATTTCAGACAGGAGAAGTAACAGGAACATTTGTATATTTGCTTTCTTGAAGACAAAAAACTCTTTGTAAAAATATAAAATCTGGAAACAAGCTGACTGATGAAGTTTTAAAATACTGGCTGCAAATCAAACACAAGAAAGGTATTGGTGAAGGCCGTGTCACACACAAAGAAGTACACAGTGATATTCAGTTTTGGAACCTTCTTTGGACTGTTGAAACAAATCAAACTTAATTTAGTCAAAATATCTTCACAACTAGACAGAGTTTGGCTTTGTTTTTGCTTTTTTAAATGCAAGCAGAGGACAAAAATGTCCAAATGAAACTCTTCTTGTTTTCTTTTTTTTCCTGAGGCATGCTCCAATCACGTCACTGAGTTGCACTCTTTATGAGTAGTATCCCCTCTTAAAAATGAAAAAAAAAAGATCCAGTCATATCCATATGGTCACTCTTGTTTGAGATGCTGTTTGCTCCTACAAAGAACAGAGATATAGACCTGTAAAACTAAGAGTTGAACAATAAATTGACCTTAATCTGTGAAGGCTGTTTTATCATTACCTTAACTTCTGCGGAGCACACGCACACACCAGCTCTTTTTTCTAACTGAGTTCTTGCCTAGGCTGAAATTGTGGCACATTTTTAAATCTCAGTGAGATGACTTTAAGATTATAAAATAGGTAAATATGTGACTTGAAATGTCATCTTTACTCTCCATTAAGTAAGAGTTAAACAAAAAGTTTGAATGGAAAGTTTAATAACAAAAGACATTTATGATGTTTACTTTAATTTTCTGGACCATTAAGTCTAAATGACATGAGTTATTGGATGCTATATCTGGCCAAAAAATCTTTTTGACCAGTCTAAGCTTTACTACATGCTGAGCTGCCAGCATCCCTATTGGGAACAAAAAAAAAAAAAAAAAAAAAATCTGTGACAAATCCTGGTTTTCTCAGTAAAGTCTGGATTCAGAACAGCCATTCATGCCAGAAAGTACCTTTTGAAGTTTACATTAACATGGATATTTATTTATTTTCCCTCTGTAACAATGACAGTGGTTGAGATAAACTGTTTAATTCTAAATAGAAAACACATCTGCTGTTTCTGCATTGTTTGTGGTTGCTGGAGGGGTGACAATTTAAACCAAGTAGCACACATGACATTTTAAGTGAGATGTTGTATGAGGACTTGCAGCTGCTGTACTTTCCTATTTTCCCCTTCCTGAAGGCTCTGCTCCACTAAAAGGCCTGTAAGTCTTCCCATCCCCAGCATGTCTTTGAAAGGGAAAGTTCATAAATATACATACACACATGCATACATATGTGTATACATGTGATATTTTTGATGCACTTGTTCTCATTTCTTTTGAGCAGAAAGGTATTTCCTACACAGGGATTTCCATGGCCAGCCCTTCTTGAGACTTTGCTGATGACTACAGAATGAGCAGTGTGCCTGGATGCCTAGCAAGTATCTTGGAGCTCCTGCAGTAACCTGCAGTTGAGCTCTGACCTCCTTATGTTGGACTTATGGCCTACTTGGGGATCTAAAGTGTCTGAAACAGCCTGGGTCTGCAGATCATTTGGTGCTGGGGAACCGTGAGGCCAGCCCTGAGCTGGCCTTGCTCCAGCCAGCAACATCCCCGTTATCTCAAGGCTGCCAGACAGTGTTAAACAAATAGAAAGTGCTGTGGACTTGGGCTGAGCAAGGTAGCAGGAGGTTGGAAACACTGGCCCTCCTTCAGCAGTAGGAGATGGAAAGCAAAGGCAAATATCACTCTGCCAATGGAGCCTGCCGTACTGTCCATCCCCTGCTCTGCACATGTGCTGGTTGAGGAGCAGAACTCATTCCTGCCTAGTGGACTCAGGATCATAAGCTCTATTTGCCAATGTACTGCAGTGCTGAGATCTCTACTACGAATAATAGTATTTTGGTTTTTTTTGGTCCATCCGTTCTTTAAATCTTCTGTGTCTACAAGGCTTTAAGGTATATAAACCATAGGTTTTGTCAGTGCAGAGGTGCAATCCACTAAGCATAAAAAACAGTGTGAGCTAATATCTGACTCCTGTATTATAGCTGAGGAGACTAAAAAGTTCCCAAGAAGTGCTGAAAGCTCTTGAGCTGTCATCTCAGCCACAGCTAGGGACCATGAGCTCCCAGTGTGCAGCCCCACAGCATTTCTGATGATGTTGTTCTTTTCAGTTCAAAGTACCAGTATTTTACTTTATTGTTGCTTGCTAGAGAACAGAGCTCTTCTTTTGCTTCTTGAAAAAATCCCTAAAATTCTTCCTTGGATCTGAAAGGAAAGTGATGACACTTATTTGCTGTGGTGGAACTGCAATTCCTTCTCAGGAAAGTGAGTGCTTCTCCTTGGAGCTTATGAGATGACCTGAGGAGAGCAAATTATTTCCACTGGAAGAGACCAGATTATAACCAACTGCAAATATTAAAAAATTAAATAAAATTCCCAGGGAGGAGCCTCAGTATTGATCTTGAGGTCATCTTCCCCCACAACCCTCTTTGCATCACACAAAATGAGCTTTGTCCTGCACTACTAGTGTGCCTAGTACAGTGTTCAGAAGCCTAACACAAGCAACATCCAGCCAAGTGCAAGCGTAATACAAATATGCTGTCTTTTCCTCTGGCTACAGTGGTGAGAAATTGTTTGTGTTTTAAGGGGGAGGCCAGGGAAACTGATTCCCAGGTTGGACCTGGTTACAGCTGCACAGCCATGCAGAGCTGGCTCCTAGGCCAGGGCCACGTGAATGCTCAGCCTCAAGTGCCAGGGAGACACAGGCTGACGGGGCCCTTGCGGGGTCATGGTGTGTTTGGGTTTGATTGTAAGGCCAGCCCCCAGGCAGCAGCCACCACTGAGAGAGGAACCACACTTTTCTGTTAGTTGAGGGAATCACTGAGCTGCCAAAGAAACCACATAGCAGCTATTCAGCAGATGAACTCAAATAATGCCACGGTACTTGGGTGGCCATATTTATACTGGGCTAGCCAGGAATGTCAGGATTTCATCTTTCACAAAAGAAAAATGCACTTCTGGCACAAGCTATCAGACACAAATGATCCATATTGTTAGGAGAGCCTCAGTCTTTGGACTGAAGTGTATTTCCCTGTTCCATAGGTTTGAGGACAAAATATTGCACCCTGTACAGCCATCATCCTCCGGAGATTTGTAGCTGCTTTCCTCTAAATTAGCAAATGCAAACATGCAATGGCAGAGAGATACATATGAGCTCATGCAATCTGTCACAACACAGCATTTTCCAAGCATAGGCTTTTTATCCTTGGATCTGTCCCATCTATGTCTGCACAGCCATACTTCAAGGATTTGTCACAGGTCAAATCTGTCAGCAATAATGTAGAAGAAGCATAGAAAAAGGGCAGTGTGCATTATTTCCTCTCTTCCTCTGCAATCTTCCTGTGCTCCTGACTAATGGACAAACTCCTATGCTAAGGGTGATCAGCCTAATTCCCATTATAAATGAACAAATAGAAAGCTACTGCGAGCTTCAATGGACTTTATCCACTGGAAGTAGGCAAAGGGGAGGTGAAGAGTCAAGGCACAGCACCACAGTTCCCTGAAATCTTCAGCCCAATAAAGGGTCTCTAGGTCTTGCAGTGGGCAAATCTTCTTGTGTCTGGAGTTCCCCTGAAAACTATTTTGCCACTCAGAAATGTTGTCTGGGAAAAATGCATATGTATGAGGGAATTTTTACACTTGAGGATCCTAGGCATCTAGTAAGCCAATGGAAGCATATCTGTGTTCCATCATACCTAATTGTTTTACACACTACAGCCTGGGGCCTCTCAGTGCACAAGCTGATCAGCTGCACCAGTCCTATGAGTAACTCCAGCAGTTCATGACAGTATCATTTGATGGCACTCAAGTTATACATCTCATGTACCTTTAAGCTGAAAATCCAGTATATTTTGAAAGGACAAGATTTAATGCATATATGCAATGTGTGTGTAGATCAGATTTCTTCTGGGAGAGTCAGGTTCTTCTGCACATGGTTTCTCAGCCAGGAAATCGCATGTGAGAATGTATGAACTATTATTATGGTTGAAATGGACAAGTAAAGATACTTCAGTAAATTTAAAGATGAGTATCACTAGACTTTCAGAAACAAATGTAGATGAGAAAATTCTTGTGCATCTTGTAGTCTCAGTGTCTTGTCCAGTTGGACTGAACAGCTTTTCCAGAGCTAGTCCATTTATCTGTGCACTGCACTACAGTGTGCATACACTAACACTATGGGAAAAAAATAGCCAAGGAAGATTTGTAGAAGAATATATATATATGTGTATAAAACATATGTCTAAAATAAAAAAAAAACATGTCTAAAATAAAAAACACGTATAAAACTCTGCCTTAAAGGAAAGAAAATAAAAAATCCAGAGTAATATTAGAGTACCAAAAGCAAATCCAAGTTACGATTAAATCATGTAGCAGTCTTTGTAAGAGAAGCTCTATTATCTGGTAGTATCAGCTTCGAAAAATGATACTGATGTCCCCTTTGGCCCTTTAGGAGCATTATCCAAATCTGAAGAAATCTCTCACTGCAAGGTTTTCAAAGTATTAGAAGACTTGGTAGGATCTTTTCCTATGCATGACCAACAAGCCACCGAAAACATCTGGTGCTAACACAAACATTTTTAAAATTGGACATCTGACACACAGAAACATCTCTCTTCAGGAAAGGCAGTGGGCCAGGTGTTTAAGATTAAGGATGTGCCAAAGTGCTTGGAGCAGAACATGGAAGCATGACCAGTGAAACATTCAATCTGTATGCAGTACTTCAGTGTCTCTTTCACAGGTTTTCCGCTCTTGCTTTTTTTGTTTTTTTTTTTGGCAAATTCAGTACAGAAGAGAGGCTTGCACAATTTTGAATATCTTCCTCTAAAGAAGGAACAGTATCATGAAGAGAGCTCCAAAGTTTATTGAAAGATTTTTACCAAGACATTTTTTTCTATTAGGATGTGCCGTAATATGAACAGGAAGTACAGTACAAAAATACTATAAGAAAATATATACCTATTTATCTTAATCCCTTAAAGAGAACCTGATCCCAGCCCTATACACATTAGCAGGAAGTTTGCCAGGAAAGTCTAGATCTTACCTGTATCATGAGGCATCAGTTCTGAAATACAATAGCTAATTCATTAATTACTGTAGAAATGAGAAATGACTAATGAAAATCAAGAAGAATTATGTCCTATTTGCTGTAATGATTACAGGTCTTTATTCCTGAAGTAGGGCACAGGGATGGAAGATGGACTGATTTCAATCCAAATGTGGTAACTAATAGCTGGTGTAGGGGAGCTCAACAGTAAAAGTGACAAATCAGCCACCCAACTGATAATTAACAACTAAGCTTGCCCTTCAGAGGGGACTTCTTCCTAAACTCAATTCCAGTACTACAGTCAAAGAGCTGGTGGGAAGATGTTATAAATAGGATAAAAGCAGACCACACACATCAGGAAGTCCCTAAAAAATCAATCCCCAAGAACACTCAGTGGCTGTAAATGCTACCCAGACCTGCAGGCCTGTTCACCTGCACAATTCAAGTGGCTTTAAACAGAGCTGTACCAGTAGTAATGCCTGTGGTATGCAAAGCTGGAAAACCTTGAAACGTTTGAACTGCTATTAAATTTCTGGTAATATTTAGATTAAAACCCTTTTGAGGTATGGACAATCTCCTGCTGTATTTATGCAGTGCCTAGAAAAACTTGGGATGGAGTGAAGACTGGGGCTATGACGTCTTCTCTAGGTCTATTTCAGTGAGAATTTCTATTTCTGTTGCTCCTCCGTCTAATGAGGGTGACTCAGACTATGCTGAATGAAAAAAGCCTACAAATTAAATTGGTTATCCATGGTCCTTTTCCATATATAGGTAAGATACAGACACGGCCTAAGTTTTAGAACCTCCTCTGAGTAAAAAGACACTGTACAACTCGAGGATTAACCACAGGATTTGCCCCCAGATGTAACTTTTCTGTTCCCAGGGCCCTGCAAATTTGGAGCTAAGTCAGAAATAGCTGTTGCCTCTTTGCACGGAACCATAGTTCTGGTTAGGGCAAACCTTGGGCATCCTTTATGCCTCTGCTCTGATCTAAGCAGATTTCATGCTGGACTGCAGCCGATGTCTTAGGTAGCCTGTACAGGATCCAGAAAAGTCCTTCATACTTGCCTCCTCTGTTTGGTACCATAAAAGGGGGTCACTGTTCTGTATTACAGAGAGTATAAAAAGTGGGTGAAAACCAGCTTCACAGAGTTCTCTGTGCCTGCTGCTTGCATCTAATGAAGGGGTTGCTAAGAGGATGCAGCAAACATTTCCAGCCTCAAATAAATGGAAGCTCTCGGAATGCAACAGAGCAGGCAGTGCTCATTAATCTTTGGCCTTTCAGCTTAATAGAAGGGTCTCCAAGAATTTCCCCAAGCCTTGTCTAGTAAATCCAGATGCTTGTAACTTCTCACTCCAGCAACTCCTCCTTTAGAGTGTCTCTTTTTCTGTGCCAGCAGTGTGGAAATGCACTCTTCATAGTGATATAACAATTGTTAAAGAGGCAGAAATCTCTTCTCTCAAGGCGATGAAACATCTGAGTGGTACTGTATGAAGGAGATGACTATGTCATTCAAGAAGTTTGTGAGCATCAGGTTCTCTAAAGCCTCTCAGTTTTGTCTTTGCCTGCCTCCAACTAATTTGGATTGCATGTTTTGGCCTTGGCCTCTGGAATGTCTGGGTAAGTTACTAAAGTGGGATTCATGGATGTTTCCATTGTCCTTTCATAAGATTATCACCAACCCTGTCACTTTGTTTTTGAATTTTTATAGTGTATTACATTATTTAGACTGTAGAGCCAGTGTAAGTCAAAAGGTGTATGCAGTTGTTTGGATGTTAATTACACAGAGGTGTATACAATCGATTATGCTCCCAGATCCTGATGATTTAAGAGAATACAAGACACCAGAGTGAAGAGTTAGCTGCTTATCTTTTCTGCATGAACTGATGTCATGGCAATAATATGAGAATTCCTTTCCACCGAGGAATTTTTTGCTGGAGAAAACAGTAATTTTATTCTACAATATAAATGTAAAGTCAATGGAAGACATTTGCTCCTGTATGCTGCCAGAAACAATGACTGAAGGTCCAGGAGATTTTAAAACTCTAACAGAACATGCCCAGGAAATACCAATCAATTCATGTAGTGACTGATCATCTTCATCCTTTAAAATACACGCTAACAGCTGTGCATTGTCTCTTCTTCCAGAAATAAGTCCAGATCCCTTTTGACCTGGTGTTACACTATTCATTTCCACTGTAGACTTTGGCAGTTTGTTCCATACTTTTAATTATACCCTTTGAGCAATGAAAGTCATCCTGAATAGTTTACAGCCTGTGCCTCATCTTTAATCTCTGTCCTCTTTCTTTGGAATTAGCAGCAAGTCACACAAATTTTTTATTTGAAAAAACTAATTCCTTTTCTAGTATAGATATTTTACCATGATTCCTGCAAATTCTTATTCAGGTGCAGTAGGACTTCATTCTCAATTGACTCAAACCCAATACAGTCATTTGCTCCATGTCTCCTTGATTTTTAAGGCCTGAAGAAGCAATCGCAGAGTCCAGTCTGACTTCCTGTAAAATAAAAGTAATAAAATATAATCTCTAGCTACTGCAATGTGGAGACTTAATACACTGCATTACCTAGAATGCTTGTTCTTCTGTTGCTACTCAAAGTTAATATGAAATGCATTACTTGCATTCCATAGTTTCATATTCCCTATACATGCTTTCAAATGACTCTATAAGGCATTAGGTAGTGAAGAATCAGACTTGGCCAAATGGATGCCATTTTTCATGATCTGTATATATCTCTATGTATAAATATTTAATTACTTATTATTTCAAGTTTCAGTAGTGTTTTATCACATTCTGTATGCACTTTCTGGAATAGAAAATGAAATAAGTACATGATAAATATGAGGGTCGCTCTGAAATTAGTCTTCTTTTTTACAGTGTTGATCCATGACATTAGAGGTGAATATTGGTGGGATGGTAGTAGAGGCTGAACTTTCCCATCAGTATTTTGTTCAATTTTGTTGCTGTGTAACAGATGACAGAGGGACATCTGACAAAATGGCATCTCACATAGAACTGTGTATGAGGCAAAGGTGAGGAATTTAGTTCCTCCATGCATAAACAATGGCACCACTGACATTCATTGACACTTGCTGAACATTGATGGGGACCAAATAGTGGATGTGAGTACAGTGACAAAATGGGTGATGCATTTCAGCAGCAGCAACAGTGACATCAAAAACAAGCCACATTCCAGGCAACCATGCACAGCTGTCACACTGCGAAATGAAGAGTGTCTCAATTAGAGAAAACATATGAAAAAAGCATAGGCTGGAGGTAGAAAGAAAAAGAAAAGGTTCCAGGGAAGAGAGTCATGTCTCTAGTCTGAAACCTTGCCCTGTGAACAGTATTAACACTGGCTGCAGCTTCAGATTCTTGGGCTGAATTTACAAACTTCATGAGAAATTTCAGAATGGCATTTTTGAAATGCTATTTTAGTGTGAGATATCTTTTCTAAAAACAGAGACAATTTATGTTGAAGGTAGAATTAAAATAGAAGAATGGTTATTTCCCTGTCTTGTATTTAGATTTCTGTTCTCAAGTATCCTGTTTGAGTGACAGGAACAAATCAAAGGAAAACACTCAAAAGTAGGTTTTAATAGAACTTGGCATTTTTGCAACATTAACTGTAGAATAAGAACGTAAAATATTCTTAATCTTCATCTCTTAATCTTAATCTCTCACTCTCAGGTTCTGTGCCCCACTTTGGCCTAAGAAATAAATGCTTGGTTATCTGTTGAAATTTAAGGATTATTTTAAGAGCTGCTTCGATTTTAAATCATTTTCAGCATTTCAGAAGTAGTTGTCCCAAACAGCTAGAACTTTGGAGATTATATCCAGCACAATTTGACAAACAGAATCACAGAAAGAAAACCTGCCTAAATCTATAAGAGAAGTAAATACACCATTCCCATTGAGAGACCCACGGGGCTTAATTGGGCATGATCAAGTGAGCATATTGCACAATCTATTTTCTGTATCTTGAAGACATGTTTGTCCTAATATATTATGAAACTTGGAGTGAGTTGACAGCATTTTGGTATTGACTGTGGCATAAAAATCCTTACAACTCTCTCTCCAAATCCTGAGAAATCGGATGCAGGAGTGGCTTAGTCATACAGTATTAGAACATTTTCTTCCCCAGAGGAAGCATCAAACACAACATAAGCCCATAAAAAGATTATGTAGAATGATCATTTGTGATCCTATTATCTTTCTTCTTTTCTAGTATTGATATGAACTAGTCACAAAAGCTTATCGTGTGATTTAAAGAGAAATGTAAAGAATTGTACAGTATTAAATGATTATAGACTGACTCTTGCCCTCTATCCTACTTGTTGTAGGCTCTGTTATGCAATGGAGTGTAGTGACATAAATAGGATATAGGCCCTCTTTATCTTTTTGGAAGAAGTTATAGCATATTCAAAAGATTTTTGGTATGTGTGTTACTTTATCTTCATTATAAAAACAACTCGGATATGGGCTCCAGGGGAAATTTATAGTCTCTTCATGACACAATTAAATTACAAATGTCTCATTAGAGACTGCCAGTTTACCTCAGATAATGACTCTAAAGCATTCATCTTAAAGCTCATTTCCAGACTGTTTTTCTTTTGAACTTGTACTTGTGGATTGCACTTTTATGAATATGTTTTTAAGGGGCACTGTCCTTCAGGGCACACCATAAATACTAGTGTGCTTGGACTAAAAGTTGTTAAAAGTTCAGAGAACAGAATAGGGAGAGAGGCTGCTGAAGGGAAAGATAAAACCAAGCAAGATAGCTAAGGCTCAGTTATGAATATGTTCATTGAACACAGGAAAGAAGTTTTAACTATACAGATTCTTTATCCACTGCAAGCTGCAATTGTAACAAAATCTCCGATGATGATGAAAGTACAGCAGAATAATGTATTTACTGTGATTCAGTATGATTAAGTTTGACACCAGCTATTTTTGACGCTGATCAAATTTTACCAAGTAGTCTCTTTGGTGAACATCTTATATTTTGGCTTTTTGCCTTTGGCACCTCTAACACACTTGAGAACTGAAGCAATAAATACTAGTGAATTGGAAATTAACTCTTTTCCACCAACATTGACATTATGTGTTGAGTTTAAACATCTAACTGGGTAGACTTAGAGTGCTCATTAGCCTTTTATTTTAATTCTCATAAAATACCATAAAGGTGTTAGGAACAAGTTGCTGAGAGAAGTTGTGGATGCCCCATCACTAGTAGAGCTCAAAGTCAGATTAGATGGGCCTTTGGGCAACCTGATCTAGTGAAAGATGTCCCTGTCCATGAAAGTAGTTTGCGCAGATAATTTTTAAAGGTTACTTCTGTCTCCAACCATTCTATGTTATTCTGTCTTTCATGAATTCCAGGAAATGGATAAATTAGATTAATGAATACATTTCATGGAAAATTAAGAAAGAATTTACAATCCTCTTCATACAAAACATTATTTTTACAAAAACATCAGTTTTGTTTTTCTTTGTAAAGAATGACCTACTGTTCAACGTTATGAAAAAGCAACTTACCTGATTCTAGATTCTCTTTAATGACTGCAGTGGTGAGGGAAGTCGTTGGCCATCCTGATCTGCTTTCCCTTCATAAATTTATCAGAAGGGAACACAACATATCATTTCTATAGAAAGGAAGAAAGTGGTTTTAACTTTGTTGGTTCATCTGGCAAGTGGAAGAGATTATATTACATCTAAAACTTCTGCTTCCTTCTTCCTTACATCAAAAGCCTGAGCCTAATAACAGTAAACTAATGCTGCAAACACAGACCTGAAAATGTTCTTCTCTCTATTAACAGAGAGAAAACAAAACAGCGAACAAGGTTATAAAACTGTCTTCTCCTTCAGTTTTCTGAACAAATTCTCTCTGTTTTTGTAATGGTCTCATGAGTTAAAAACAAAAGTGTTTGTTTCCACTCTTGCTTCTGATTATCTCTTAAGCTGGATCATACCATGCACACTTCTCCCTTTGGAAGGATTAGTTGTGTCAAAATCTGTTTCATGATGAATTTCCTTTAACAATGATAAATGAATGTGAGAAATAATTTGTGTTAATATCTTCCAGGTCACATATCGCCACTAAGGTTATAAAGTCTCAATTTTGTTTTAAATTTTCCCTGAGTCCATATAATATTCAGAATTCATGGGCAGGAAATTTTAGTAAAATTTCCTATTGCTATGTCCAGGATTAACTGCAAAAAGAACAGATACTGAATCTGTAGTATTTTTTGACCACTGTTTTTCATCCATCCTTTCCATTTCCAACAGTAAACGCAACAGGACACTGACATTCAGTGTTCACAGAGAGAATATCAGCATTGCTTAAACTCATCCACAGTGCATAGATATGAATAAAGGAATTCAGAATACTGATAGGCATCAGAGTGGGAAAAAGGCTCATGAATAGTTAATATGCAATATTCTACTATAAGGCAATATCCAGTAACTGTTCATTTGTGGTGTATTTGAGATCACCTGGCTATGGGAAATAAACTGAAACATACAAGCCTTACAAATCCCAAGAGTAAGCAAACTGAAATGAATTGAAATGAATTGAAATAAAATGTACATTCCAGTTCCAGAGCTTTCTATGAGTATGACTCATGAGTTGAGTGCTGGAAGTCAGCAATACTGTTACCATCTCTTAAAAAAAAAAAAAAAAAAAGAAGCTTATTCTCCCCTCCCCTGCATTTGATAGTTCCCCAGATAGTTGCATGTGTTGTATCAGATTGTGGCCAGTAGTGACAAGTATGATATAGCAGTAGGTTTTATTACAGAAGTTAGGAATGTTTAAAAGCAGTGAGAAAGCCAAAAAGGCATTTAAAATATCCCAAAGGCAAGCTAAGAGAAATGGTCCTTTGGTTGTTTCAGAGGAGTCACTCCAAAAATCTCCATATCTATCAGGTCTTTCTTAGACATTTAAAATTAGCACTGGAATTTCAGAAGTACAAAGCATGACCTGAACACTCTGATTAGAAGCCCAACCCTGATGGAAGTAGAGCTTTGGTTTTTCAGCCCTAGATTTCTTTGCAAGTCCAATCTTGAGATCTCAAGTAAATGTTTTCCTCATTTGTTTCATTAAGAAAAAAACGGCATTTCTTGGAAGTCTGGCAAGCATCATGCTGTAAAAGCAGAGAGCCAACATCCTTGCAGTTCATGCAGTTCAGTTCTTTCACTGTTAAGTAAAACTGGTTGAGGTGAAGTTTACCTGTACTACTTGCTGCAGTCTTATTACCTGAATATCATCTTCAAGAATTCACATACGTACAAAAAAATTGTCATTTATTTAGGGGAAAGATTTATATGGCTACAAGTGAAACCATTCTTCTGGAATGAATATGATTCTAAAGTTTAGAAATCCTCAAGCTATTCTCTAAACAAAGATGTGGGAAACTATTACTGTTTATATTAAATATTCCCACGTGGATCTTTTGGTCCTTGTAGAATATGAATGGCAATCTCTTGTAAAACCCCTACTGGAGCTGTCAGCACTTTTTATATGAGGCATCACAGATACAGAGAGGAGTGCAGCATGTATGTGGGTGGGACATACCTATTTCCTTCGGAACTGCTCACTGTTCTGGTGGCAGATAGGTTTTCTGAGGCTTCCCAGATATCAGAGCAAAGTCAGTAAAGGCAGCAGGATTAGTCACAAGGGAGGAAGTGATACACTCTTCTTTACTGCTAGTTTTGTGAAACTGTCTTCCTCAGAATTATCCGATTTAGAGAGGAGGAATTTGACAATAGAAGAATGGTCCAGTGCCACAGAGTCAGTCCCCATTCCCCCAAATCCACATCAGGTTTCACCTTGAGCCTTTCCATTTTTACATGTTACCTTTATGAACACTTGATCTATCTTCTGCATTGAAGCCTCAATTAATTCCTGGACTGTTCATACCTATTTCTTCCTGGGCCAGTATTCCATTTGTTTAAACTTATCTTCCTGGTATTTCTTCAATTCTTTTTCCTTAGTGTACTGGTGGAAAGTATCTGTGCCCTCTATCAGAATTTGTTGCATTGCCTAACAATGCCAAGCTCTTTTTGTTCCTTGTAAGACAGGAGTCTAGTGAGCCCTTTGGTGGCTTGCTCACCAGGACTTTAATTACTCCATGATCTCTTCCTTGCTCTTACTACCCTTGTATGAGTTTGATCACACATAATCAAAAAGAGATGGATTCAAAATATACCATAGAATTACCTGCCAGTACATTGGAGAAGTTCAGTCCCTACCAGAAACACTTCACCAATAAACAGCAAGCTTGTGTTCTCATGGTCAAGACCTCTTTACAATTTCCACAGTATTTTTTGCCTGCTTCTATTACTTCCAGATGATGAGATCTGACTTTATCGCTTACAACACTTATACAATTAAGTGAGAGGTGAATCAGGGCCAGGTCGTTTGCCAAAAAACAACTAAAACCCAAACACTTCACGTCACTGTTTATTTTCACACTCCTCTTGAAGAAATCTCTAGGTCAGCTACACCAAACTTTGACTTCAGCACGCCATGGATAAGGCTCTTGCTCAAGCTACCTTGTTTCTGAATGATTTCTCCCAAGAGTATTTGGAGCGCAAACCAAAATCAAGACTAGAAAGTCCTCTGCTGTTTCTCTATTTGCAGAAATGAAGCAGCTACTATACAACACGTATCTGGTCAGTACAAATGAGATATTAATTTTATGTTATACCTGCAAAAAGAAAAATATTATTTAACATAGCTACAGAGCAAATGTTTTTCTCTTAAGGTCAACGGCAAAATTCCTGCTGAATTTAATGGGCTATGATTTCTTCTACAGAGAAGAAGATACAAAGATGCTTCTTTATATCAGTTGTACGCTGAAGTAACTGCTGAAATTGTTGGAATTCCCTTGGCGTTTAAGCAGGGAAATCAGAAAAATAAATAGATAGATAGATAGATAGATAGATAGATAGATAGATAGATAGATAGATAAGAAAACAGAAAATGATTATAATTTTTGGAAAAAAATGAATTACAATTGAGAGATAGCTGCTTGTTAAGCATCAATTAACTGAGATGTTCAAGGCTGGTTTGTTAGACAGTTGCATGCTGCCATAAAACCCAAATATAAATACATATCATTAGTTCATACCATTTTATAAAACTGCAATCCTGTATAGACAAAACTGCAAGGTTGCAAAGGCTTACATCACTGCTAAATGAGTTTCTCTTTTAAAACTACAAAATGTTTTTTTTAGAACAAGAGCCAAATTCTGCCCCTTGATATACACATGCAAATTCCATTAAAGTAGCTGGAACTGTGCATTCATACTTGTGGGAATGATTTGTCTGCTTAAATCAGTTCTGGGAGTGTTGACTGCTAGGGTTCCTAAAGAATTTTCCATTGAAATTTTTTTTTTTCTTTTTTGGTCAAAAAAACTGTTGATTTGTTAGAAGTAAATATTTCTGCACAAACATATTCAGCATGTTTGGCAATTATCACATTTCTGGTCAAAGAAAAAGAGAAAGCAAATGTTGAAAATATAGCCAACAAATACTTACAAGCTAGCCAAACTGAGAGCTAACATTCATATTCCCGTTTCTCCAGAACTACTACTCCTTTCTCTCCTAATACACAATAAATCCCTTGAACAGATTGATACATAATCAGTGTCCCTCACTGGAACTATTTATTGCAGTTCTATAAATTCTATATTACTTGTGCAAAAGGCTGCCTAATCATCATTCCGTATCTAGTAGCTTCATGTTCCCATCAGGAACAGGACTTGAACCTCTACTCCCTTCCAGGGGGACTGTCCTCTTAACAGACACTGTAGTTTCTGAATGAATAGAGCGCTGGCTCAAACAGCACTTGCTGCAAAAGGATTATGTCTTAGAGTACTGGGAAAACTTTTTACTGGTCAGAAATGGTCATGGGATAGAACATTTGTTTTCCTGTAAATTCTACCTACCTCTCTGAAAATACTTGAGCTTCGATTTTACTTTGAAGATCCATATTTTTGACTATATCAATAACTTTTGATAGATTTACTTCCCACTTGCAGTATGTGAGAAATGAAACTAATATTTAATTAAGCCCTCATTTTTCAGGATACTTGGAAATTCAGAGTCAAACTTGTTACATACCAACATGCAAGACCAACAGTCCCAGAGAAACCATACCCCTGATGCAGTGTTTGCCAAAGCAGTTGATAACAAGCAGAGGGATGAGGAGGAAAGAGGGGAATTTAATGTTAATAGTAAATATTATGGATGTATTATCTGGCTGGCTTCTGGAATATAGCATGATAGAGTAAAGCACAACTTGTCAGAAGTATGGTTGTGAGGTTGAGATATAAGTCCATCCCCGTTTCATGGAGAAAAGCTAACACAGTGCTGACATGTCAGTCCCACTTCACTCTTTCTGTGAAACTTCTCTGTTGTGCAAGCCCCATAGTGGGGATTTCTTGCTCCCCTCACCTCTCAGCCCCCCCACCCCCCTACTGGAAGCTTCCTCAAGAGAAATGCAGCAGACACGGCATGAATATCATTATGTATTGCAATACTTCTTCAGAATGAGAAATAGAGGTGCAATCAAGCCTGTCACCCATTTCCCAGTTTTTTTAATCTGAGAAAGGAAGATTCAGATCCCATGAGCAGCTTGACCGGCAAACAGAAGACAGGAATTACTAGATGATCAAGCTTACCATTAGGTTGTTGCCACTGACTGAATTTCACTCCATGCATTAACTGTAGCACTGGTGACTTTTGCCCAACATTAACATCTTTAGGACTTATTCCTTAGGTATTTTTTTACAAATACTTACTGATCATGAATTAAGTTGAAATGAAATATCTTTCCCCCTCTACTTTTTCTTTCAGAATAGCTTACTTGCTCTGGGATGATAGAGCTGCTTTTCTATACTTTGAAATTTCCTTCCTTCCTTCCTTCCTTCCTTCCTTCCTTCCTTCCTTCCTTCCTTCCTTCCTTCCTTCCTTCCTTCCTTCCTTCCTTCCTTCCTTCCTTCCTTCCTTCCTTCCA
>JAPSGF010000004.1:10509321-10674049 GCA_035772895.1 Perdix hodgsoniae | reverse complement strand
TCCCTCCCTCCTTCCCTCCCTCCCTCCTTCCCTCCTTCCCTCCCTCCTTCCCTCCTTCCCTCCTTCCTTCCCTCCTTTCTTCCCTCCTTGCCTCCCTGCCTCCCTCCCTTGTATGCTTCCTTTCTTCCTATCTCCCTCCTTCCCTCCCTCTTTATTTCTTTCCTTATTTCTTTTTCAGTTTCAACAGTTTCACTTCTACCAAAAGACTAGAGCCTGTATGAAAATGCTTTCAGTTCAGCTGGGCCTCTTCCTATCTAATCAAATAATATTAGTTTACACTCCATTTATACCACATATAGCCTTTGAAACTCTCTTAGCTTTTAACCTGACATGTAGATTAAGACCTCATTACATTTCATACTGTGTTCAGCACGATCGTGTTACCTAATGTTAAAGATTTTGAAGCAACATAATCAGCACTGATACAGAATGAAAGCAGAGGGATCATATGGTTGCTTGTGGCTTCATTTGCTAGAAATTGATGTCAGTTCAGTCTGCTCTGCATCACTGCATGTGCTCCATCTGGACAAAGCTAACTGACTGTTCCTGAATTTAAATGAACACATCCATGCTCATAAATCAAACATGGGTACCTGATAATCCATAAAATTTGTGCATATATGTACAGACATGTATGCACATATGCATATTTATTTCATATTTTATAATCTTGATAAGCACGGGAATAAAGTTCCTCTACGTTTTTCTGGCACTTCTCACCAATCTGTAGAAAAATGTTTTTGGAAAGAAATAACTGAAATCAAATTAGGGAATATGCTCTTCTCCTGCTTCAGTGCTTGCACTATGATAACAGCTACAGGCAACTGTTTCTGAGACTGACATTTTTTAGCTTGAGCAGAGTAAACAAGGGAAAGTGACATTAATCCAGTTTCATTGATAAGGAACAAAAATACCAAAGGACTTGTTCTCAGATTTGTAGGAGATCACTTCTCCTATTGCAGTGAACACTTCTGCTACCAATCCAGTCTTTTGAAATCTAGTGTCCTGACAACATTTCTGATCCTCTGTCACGGACAGAAAATCCTGAGAAAGAGTGAAAACATTATGCCTCCAAGTCAAACCTCTGGAAAACTTGAATTCAACTTATCTTCTCTGCTGCTGTGGGCAGCTCTTAGCTGTGCATATCAGCAACGGACTGTAGCCTCTCAGTTAAATGATTTGTCTTTAAGACAAACACAGAACTGTTGTGAGATGCTCATATCCTCAAAGGACTGTATAAGACCAAGAGCTGAATTGAAGACCAAGTTGAATTCAAATGTAACGTTTGTTTCCCCATTTCTTCTCTTTGTGCTCAGCTAATCATCCATAAGTCTTTGCCAGAGCATGATGGGGCCTCCGTACAGTAGAGAACTGATCAACAATCCTTCAATGTGTTTCTTCACTTACTTTTTACTCTTAAAATGATTCTTTCTGCTCCAAAGGATTAGGAAGCATAATGACATCATATCATTTTCCTCTTGGAAGCACCCTGGGTTGACTATTTTTTGTGGGGAATAAAAGTAAGGATGAAAGAGGAACAGAAGGATCAGCTCTCCACAGATGCTTGGTATAATCTTCTCTGACAAACTGCCCCTCTTAGCCTACCCCTCCAAACCAATCACATCCCCTGTGCCAGGAAAGAACTGCGAACCTGACAGGATGAGGCCCTCCCCTGCCTGAGCCCCAATAGCCACTCAGAGGACTTCCCCGTGTCACATCCGCTGTAAACTCCGCCATGCTTTTCCTGTGTCTGCACAAAATCTCAGCTCATTAGGGAGACATGCGATAGCAGAAGGCCCGATACGGCTCGCTGTGGATCTCCTGAGCCTGCGAGATCCTACTTCCCCTACCACGCACGCATGGGACCCTTCACTTTAACTCAGCCGTGTCTTTTGTCTGAAGGGGAGAGACTATTTATGAGGAGTCATACAAAATAAACATGAAGAGTTCACCATAAAATATGACAACCACTTTAAATAATGTTGACTTAATTAAACTTTAAACTTTATTTATATATTTTATGGCTGTAGTGTGAGCTCTTCTCGGATGTTTACTTCAGTGAAAAATCCATCATGTGAGGGCCTTGAAAGGAATTAATCCCCTTACCCCTGGCACAGAACTCAGCTCCAACAATTCAGATCTAAATATTTAGTGATGGATGATACATGTTTATAGAACAGAGGGCAGCATGACATTTAAATGGGATCCGGGGTTGCTATAGTGAGCGTACGTTGTTGAAAAGAAACGGGAAGCTGAAGCCATGCCAATTATCGGAAGCTGATAAGTCAGCCCCTTTTTGCCTGATTTTTTTCCCCTCCATCTATCCCTTCTGGGTTTTCAAAGGCTTCTTCACAGAGGGTTATGAGCAAATTTCAAAAGGAAAAGTTCTGCTGACTCTTGTACATTTGGTAGTGCATCCCATGGTTAAACTAATAGCCTTGTTGGGTGTCAGCCAAAGGTTACAGGCCTCTCAAAATATTCTTGGAAAAAAAAAAAAAAAGGGTTTATCACTGAACTGAAGTTTCTCATTAGTAACCCTCTGTTGTCTAATCTGTGAAATTACATGATTAACTCTTTTGCAGAGACAGTTTCAGCCAGAGTTTGCAATCCCACAGGAAGTTATTAAAAGTATCACCAAGATAATTTCCCTGCTTTGTACTTGGCCCTCAGGGTAAAGGAAATACATCATTAGATGAGTACTTTATAATAAAGCTATAGATCACTAACAATTATTAAATGGCTGTCAAGACTGATTATTATTTTAAAAGTTGAGGACTCTGTAATTTGAAAAACAAATAAAAAACCTTGAAAGAAATTACTTCCTTTGTTTTTGTATAGAAATTAGAAACATGCCTTCTCCCCCATTCTCTTTGAAGTGATTGGAATATAATCTTCCTCTGTACACAGCCATCTTACCTTCAACATTTCTTTTTGCATCCCTAAAAATACTCTTAAGGAAAGCATCAGCTCACTACTGAGAGGAAATTCCTGAGGGAACTAGAGGATAGCAGGACCTTATTGCACGTGTTGAGATGTGCATGAGCCATGAACTCCTGATGCTTCAAGTCACTGAAGCAGAGGTGGTGGTCTTTGGATTTTGGTGAAAGTTGAACTCAGAGATATCTTGGACACAGAATACTTTCCAGTCATGTGTTCTAGCTGAAGTCACTTGCAGATGTTTTCAGTGATTTGTTGTGCCTGTTTCTGACTTAATTATGAGTTCCTCCCAGATCAATGGGGGTTTTGGTTTGCATGTTTTGGGAGGAGGGGTGACAGTTAGGATCTGTATTATCCTCCCCAGCTAGTTACCAAGGCTTTTTTTTCTTTCTTTCTTTTTTTTAAATTGTTGTTGGGAAAGTAGTGAGAAGGAGATGCCAGCCATGCCTCCACAGTCATCTGGGCTCTGAGTGTGATCCTGTGACACAGTTGTCCTGCAGGGATGGTGGTGGGACATCCAGCTGGATCACGTGAAAGTTGTTAGAGGTTTGAAAGATGTGAAGCATGTGGAACCATGAACCAAAAAGGGCTCTTCTTGTACTCAGATTACATTGAGCCAAACAATTCTGCACTACAGACACCAGCTTTATAGCCAGCAGAAAACAGATGGAATTCAAAATATAGTAAATCTGTTCCTCCGAGCAACTATAAAATGAAGACTTGTACCATACACCTGTAAGAAAAAAAGCATTCATATTCCTGTGAGAAATCAGCTCTTTCATCCAAGTTGATTTTAGGAATTAACCACTCATCCCCACAGCTCGGCATTTGCGGTTTCATCTCATTATGGTGCCTCAGAATGACTAATGCTCGCATGCAGTGTCACCTAGGAGAGCTGAAATCTAGTCTCAGCTGCATAAATGTTCTATCAGGTCAAGTGATTTGATCTTTCCAGGCCACATTATTTCTTTCTCTAATAACGTCTTCCTGACCTTACATAAGCCATGATCTCCTAGGAGAGAAGTCAGTAAACTGTATAAACACAATATGCAATTATACATTTTCCATATAAACATAATTCCTGAAGAATTTAGAATTTAGAATGATGCTGTTTCTCACAACATTTCATATCACTTTCATTGATTAAAACTGCATCATTTTAGAATAAAATTCACTCATATCTGCTCATTCTAATTTTTAAAAAGTGATCTGAGAATGGCCTGGATTAATCTTTAATCCTTTCACTGCTTAACCTAAGATCTACATGTCCATCACTTTTCATGAAGTTCAAATAGGGGAGGAAACTTTGTCTAAATTGGTGTATTCTTTTAGTTCTAGTTTCTAAAAATAAAATGATTGGAAGCCATCTGTGCAATATACAGTAACTCGGGCGCTGTAACCTTACATGATCTGCAAATGACAGAGAATTAATTTTTGTGGCATTTTGTAATAAAGAAAAGAGAGAGAAAATTTTCTCTACTGTTCATTTACTAATTATAAAAGAGTTGACTTTATTCTTTCTGCAGAAATACTTCATACAAAAAAAAAAACAACAAAAAAAAAAACATCTGGAATATATTCAAAGCTGTCTGCCCAAATAAATGCAACCTACATCTTTTGAAGTTTCTTTATTACAAGAGTCAGGTCTGAATTTCAACAGGGTCAGAAAACCCTTGAAGATCAGGAAAGAAGAGTACTACAGGATTTGTAAAAGATAGCTCAGAGAAACACACCCACTCCCAAATAGCAAGTTTTAGCTGTCTGTGCAGTTATCCATATTTCCATGGATAAACTTACAGGAGCCTGCAAACTGTAAAACACTGAAAATACAGAAATACATGCTGCTTGTATATCTTCAGCATAGAAAAGCATTACTAAAAAACCTACAAATGTAAATTCAAAATCTTTCAGTCACAGCTCTGTCTTTAAACTGGGATTTTATAGCATAGGTCTCTGAATTTGTACAAGATAACCAAATGTGCACTTCAGAGCTGATAAGAAAAACTATCAACACGATTCTGATTTGAGGGATGTATGCAGCATGAAATTTTCTTCCTGCATTTTTTCATTCTTAGGAGTTGTACTCTCACTGAGTCTCACTGAAACAATGGTGAAACATTAATTCATATAATTAGAGAGATCTGCAACTTTATCTATGTGAGAGAATCAATGTAATTAGAGACCAGGAAGACATGGCTCTTGCAGATAAATGTTTCCATCAACACACACAGCAGGTAATACCTCATTTTGCCATTAATTTCTACTGCACAGGTAATACTTCCAAGAGATATATATGAATGTACATTTGTTTTTACTGATGTTTACACCTTTAGATCTCTGGGAGTAGCTGTTGTTTTGTTTTCATCTCAAAACCAGTTTACTGCAACTGACAATTGTACTTCTTTCTGCACTTGTGATTCATTTACCTTCTTCCTCCACTGATTTCCCTTATTTCTGTCATGTAAGAGAAAGGTTACACAGGTAGAAAACATAGCTCCAGCATCTGAACAAAGTTGTATTTTACATCACAACATTACTTTTACAGGAGAAATCTTGTGTAACTCTCTTTTCGTTAAAATAAATATGGCCTCATTATGTTTAAATTACTTTTACTGGTCCTCATTCTATCTACTTTGAGAGATCTTGGCCCTGGTTGTTTGTGTCCAAAATGCAATTTAATCATCAGTCAGTGAAAGAGTGGAAGTTGATGATTTGTATGCATTAGTGGCATTTGCAAAACATGATGATAACTCTATATTTCCTCTTCTGGGAAGAAGAAAGCAAGCTCTCCTCTGGACATGGATGTTTCCAACAGCATCTCCCCTCCCTGCCTCCAAGTGGCTGTTTTGCATTGTTGGAGGCGGTGGAAATACAGCATATCACAATATCTCAGGGAGAACCTCTCATCTTCTCATCACTCCGCTTCAGGTAAAGGCCAAAATGCAATCACACCAAAGGTTCATTCTCTTAAGTGGTAACATCCTTGATCCTGCAGAGGGGGTAGAGGGCCTTTCACATTTGATAGCAGGAGCTCTGCAATTTCTAATGCCAATATCTGAGATGAAGAGTAGTGGAGGAAGAAAATTAAAAGAAATAATAGCTAGAACAGATGTGCAAAAAGACCCTTCAATGAGTGTTTTACACTTTTTTTGCTTTACAGGTTAAGCAATTTTTAAAGTGAAAGTATTAGTTTGCTTCTGCATTTCGTTGCCAAATCAGAAAACAGCCTCATGCAAAGCATTATTATTGCTTGCATTCATATTTGCAATTATTCTTACACTTCAAATGTAGGGAAAATCCATTATTCATATTACCGTGTTTTAGTTGGTAAAGAACCAGAATCACAGATGATTAGTGATAGTTGATGAAATGAACTTTTGTTAAAGTTCAGGGGTCTTGTGTTATATAAAATTGAATTTCTAAATCAGTGCCTTTGATGTCTTCCCAGTAAAAATATTGCACTCACAATTAAGTACTTGGGACAAAATTCTGGGAGAAGGGGAATAGAGAAAGGGGAGGGGAGATGTGGTTTAAAGGCAATCCTCAGTAGGACAATTTTAAAATATGACTATGATTTCTCAATAGCTGCTACTGACTTTCCGGTTTACATGAATTTGCCAAATGTATTTTCTTTCGGTCAGATCATACTTGTCTTGCCCACACAGGCATTCTTACTGATTACTCCTGAGAGGAAAGCAACCCAAATTCTGCTTACTTTTTCTGTTTCACTCACTCCCTGAGGACCAGTTCTAAATAAACTAGGGTCCTGTGTTGCTGTATCAGTTAACAAAGTGCGATGCTATACTAATGTTCATGTTATCTAAACTTTTTCAAGGAAAATACTTGCTTTATTTTCCTTGGTTCTCTCAGAATGAAAAGAAAAAAAAAAAAGAAAAGAAAAGGAGAAATGTTTACCTGCCTCTAGAGTGGAAGCTCGTCTGTTCACAGACCAGGCTAATCCACGTGCTTTGATTAGCCTCAGCTATAAAAGGTGTGCCACTCCCTACCACCACTACACCACTACACCTGTCTGGCTGAGAAGTGCAGGAATTATTAATATTTCTGAAGAATGGTTTGAAAGCTGGGGGAGAAACACACTTGTTGCTGGGGGTGGCTCTTAGATGAACTGATGCTCTTTCTGCAGTTCCTGTTGTTGCCATGATTTTGTTTGGAGTTTAATATATTTTTATGCTTTCTTTTCCTTTTGTTTAATCTTTGGCCAAATATTTAATTTTCAGTAAAAAAGTTAACAGAGGTCTATCTGAAGGCTAAATTTTTGCAGTGACAGCCACAAGGTTGCCATCAACTGTTGCAATGTTACAGACTCACGGCCTGTAGAAGAGTTATCATTCTGTGCTTATTCCCCAGTCAGTATATATAACTGTATGTATACCTGTACTGTCAAAGCTCTTTTCCTAGCATTGTGTGAGATATTTTGAACTTAGTGCTAGTTTCAGATATTTCAGGCTATGCTGTTGAATCTATTTTGGGTAAAGGCAGAATATGGAAGGACATGATGCATAGCCTTCGTCTCAAACTGAACTAACAGTAAGCATGACGGATGAGTTAGAGTGGACGTCTGCAGAGAGCTGTGAGTTCAGGAGGGATCCGGGCTGAGATTCCTGGCATGTAGGTGCTGTTTCTACTGCTTCTGGCAGTCTCCCTGGAGAGGTGGTTGAGTGGCTTCCCACACTGATGTAAATCTTACTTTGCATGGAGTTTAGACTATCTCTCACTATATGATTCTAAGTAGTGACATGAACAACCAACTTTCAGGGCAGATCTTAAGTGATGTTAAGACATATTCCTATCTTTTTTTTTTTTTCTTTTTTTTTTTTTTTTCCAGTGTTTTCAGTGTTTAATTCTTTAAGGAAAAACTGTTTCATTCTCTTTCTTACAACTTAGTTGTTTTCCATTAAAAACTCTCTAACAGAAACTTTTCCTTCTTAGATTGGTATAACAGTGTACTGGTTAAGACATTCATTTATGTTCAGTGATATTCATCACTACCTGCAATTAGATCATACAAGTTCTCTGACCTTGACTTGAACATGTTGCTTTGCCTTTTTCTCCCTTGGCTAACTAGTAGGAAGATGAGTGTGTATTTGGAAGAAGGCATTTTTTCCTTGGGTGGCAGAAAGTTTCTCCCTGGCATCATGTGAACAGCCACATGGACATTTTCAAAAACTCATCAAAGTCATCCGTTCAGCTTCCAATCTTTTGCTTGGGGAGCTCAAGACAAAATACTTCTCAGTCTATAAACAGAGAGCTTGACCTACTCATCTTAGCCAGTCTGTGTAAACAGATCAGATCATCAGAGAGGTGATGCAGGTTTCAGAAGCAAAAGGGGCACCCTCTGCATGCGTGGAACAGATACTGCCTTGCTGCCCTATTCTCTTCTGAGCTTGCGACAAACCCTTTGGAATGCTTCCTCTGTCAGGTCCCCCCATGCATGGTAAGAGGGAAATAAAAAGGAATTGCTTCTCTGTGTCTATGCATCAGTAGGCACCAAATGAGTAATGGCAGAGCAGGGAGTAACCTCAGGGTACATGGCTTTCAGCATATTCAAAGGGAAATGGTCACAGAAGATGGAAGAGGGGGAGTACCTGTTGCCAAATGACTGTGATTACAGTGGTGGCAAACATCCAGGGAAACAGAGCCTCAGTTCTGTTTTATCAGGGTCCTTTGTAAATTGCTATTAAGAAGTATTTTTCAACAATCTCATTTTTATTAGCCGTTTGTGCCCATTATAGTTTTCTAGTTGCTAGTTTGTTATGGCTGTAACATAAATAAAGTTCTAAAAATGTCTCATTTGAGAAATTGCAGAGCTGGGCATACCATTTAGACACAGATAAAAGCAGATGTAAAGGGCTTTCTTTGTAATGGGTCTATTTTATATTTAATACAACTGTCATATAAACCTACACTAGCATTTAAAATGCAGTTTCTAGGCCATAAAACAAACACCATTTCTAATATTGCTGTTGGCTTTCACCTATGGGACACGATTCATTAAAAGCTCTCAAAGGAATTTATGTGGGACTGCCATATGATTTACAATCTAAGACCCACCCCAGGCAACAAATGTGTTTCTCTCCCACCTTCTGAACCATTCTTCAGAAATATTAATGATTCCTGCAGCACTGTTCAGCCAGACAGCACTGGTACCATCAATGGTGTAGTGCTGGTGCAGACTGGCACACCTTTCATAGCAGAGCTCCTTCCTCCTTCAGGAACATTACACCTGAGAATCACTTTTGCATTTGATTTTCTTCACTGAAGTTTGTAAAACAAGTGTTGCCGCAAAAAGAAATGGAGCTGTCGCAGGTCTCTGTGGGAAAACTGCCTATGCTGGGCTTATGAATTGTCTTGTTTGCTTGTCTGAGTTGGGCTGAATCACCTGCTGGAGATGCCCACTTCTCTCCATTGGCTATAGAAATAGGCATCCATATTAGGTGGTGACAATAAGGTGGAAACACCTGAAAGCAAGTTCTGCATTACTGAGGCAGTGCAAAGATGTAAGACAGCTCAGGGTCTTGCATCCCAAGCACATCCCAAATGAGATACACTTTTCCTACTAAACCTGTTGTTCAGGAACCTTTGGGCTTCTTTCCTAAAGCAGTGAGGATGCTCAGATGTCCTTCCCAGTCAGTCCAGGAACATGCAGTTCCTTCTCTCTGAATTTCTGCTATTAATAGTATCTCCTAAAGTCTAGAGGAAGAAGCCCAAGGAAGGGGAGAAGTTACCAGTGCTCCACTCTGCAGAGCGCCTGGATCGGTCTCCCATGGCTGTGAACTAGCACACACTGATGCTATGATGCTCATCCCTGCATGTCAGCAGTTAGGCACCTACACCAAGACACTCCCAGAAGCTGCCATGCCTGTAGGAACAGCCTGTCTACTTGCTGGGCCTAAGGCCAACCTACTACAGGTGAAACCTCTCCAAAAAATTCATGGGATCTCTGGCTCCTCATAGCTTCGTCAGACTTTAACTGGATGTACTGTTATTTTCCAAGCCTCAAACTAATTATTATTTGTTTAATAGAAGAAAATACTTCAGCCATTTCTGAGCCAGGCTTTGTGGGGGAAATGTATTGTTGCACTAATTTGTTATTTTTTTTTAATGTTGGCAACTTCTCCAAATGACCCCGTGTTTTGCAGAAGTCACTTCAAACTTAGCAAGGACAAGGTTTTTCGGCTGATCAAGTGTCTACTATTTTCTGTTTTGATTCAAATCTAATCAAAATGTATGGTTTTGAAAAATCAGACTGTATGTGATAAACTAAGGTATTGAGTTTAGTTACATGTTTTAAAATTAAACTTTAATTTTTAGATAAATTTTTCTAAGAAACCTATTATCACTAGGTATTTTCAATATCTTCACAACCCATGAATGCACCAAAATGGCCCACAGTCCAGCTGAAATGTAGTCGTTGAAAATCTACTGGATTTATGTGAACAGAGAAGAATTTTGGTTCAGACAAAACTAGGCTGTAGGTATGACATCTGCCCTAACTTTGATGTCTGAGTCTTTGAAGAGTAACCCACAGGTTTACCTACAGTTTACAGTTGGGTTGAGCGATTCCAGTTAAAGGACAAGAAGAAAAACAGAATGGAAAAAAAATAGGACTCAAACATTTCACATTGTGCTGTGAAGATGAGTGACAACTGGGAACTCCCAGTTTTCATCTCCTGGCCTTAAGCTCCATTAGGTCCCATCACAAAATAGGAGCATGGCAAAAAGAACTCAGTATTTTTGGAATAATAACTAATCAAAATAAAAACATCTTGGTTAGCCAATTTGCAAAGGAATCCTTAGTGGAAATACATCCTTATCTTTCCTTAACAGTCTTTAGTTTATTCAGAGATGGATATAAATTGTTAAAAAAACAACTCACTTAACAACACTTCACAGCAGTCCATGAGTTAGGATCCAAGATGTTCACAGCTTCTTTAAATGTAGATGGCAAACTCAGATGGCCAGAATCACCCTTGGGAGATATGTTCCTCTGTTGGCTGCAGAAGGGGATCCATGCTGACCAGCCTCACCAAGCACCTCTCTGAAGTGGGTGGGATGAGTCCAGATTGAGGGGCCAATCTCCAGGATCTTCAAACACAGTGCACAGTGCTATGTTAGGGGGAAAAGCTTGGGCAGTGTTGCTCCCAAGGCTAATGAGCATAAAGGGAGGACAAAAGCTTTTCCAGCCATGGTCTCCGTGCTGCCATTTAACCTTCTATCTTGAAAAGGATCTTCCAGTTCCATTTCTTTACACATGGTATTTATATTCCAGAAGTTCCTGAAAGCCTCTATTCTGTTGCGCCAGGAATTGAACAGTTGTGAATTATTTTCCATCACAGATAGATTCATATAACTCTGAAGCTGTATTCGGATAAGTATCTTCATCATAAATGTCTCAAGTTCTACTATTTCATGCACTAATGCAGACTCAAGAAAGTTAACTGTCAGTATCTTTCCAAAATCAGACTATCCTTAGGGACTGTAAATGCCCGGAAGAGAAGCATGTGCCAAAGTCTAGGCGTATCCTGAAGTCACACTGAATTTAATGCACTATTAAGAACCTTGCACAAGAGGTCTAACACAGAGCTGCCTGGCAACTAGGAGAAATCACGTGGAGGACAGGGAGCGGTAATGACTTCCTTATGACCCGTCCCCAAACAGAGTGGAGCTCTGGCACAGGAGAGAGTCTGGCCAATAGTGTGTAAATAAATAATAAGCAAAGCAAATCAAAGCAAAGGCTGAGCTGAATGAAGTGTTTCACAAAGCATGGCTATAGTTTTACACTGTCTCAAGGCTACGAAAGGCAAGCCGTCATACTTTTGATTCAGGTTCTCAAAATAATTCTAAGTGCCATAAATGATGATTTTTTTAAATTTATTTTTAAATGAAAGCTCCTATCCTGGAGCTGGCTTTGGAAGATAAGTAGAGCCAACAAAGATAGTGCTTTTCAACAAAAACATTTGTAAGTGATCCTTGCTACATGAATAAATGTAGTTTGAGACAGAAGTATAACTCATTTTACATTGGCAGGTTAATCTTTAAATTCATTAATAAATTTCAAAAGAGCCTACATCTTGGATTTTTCTAAAATCTACAAGGAAGACCATTTTTTATCTAAAGCAATCAGAAAAACAATTACCAGCAGGATTAAATTAACATTTATAAATGAGGCTGTTTTAAAGCTGGCGTTTGTTCTATGGATTACATGAATTGCATGCTATATTAAGAATTTAGATTCTCAGAATACTGGAGCTAGGCTATTTAACTTTCATGGGCCAGCAATGGACAAACCAGGTTCAGAAAACTGACATAATCTGATAAAAGATGGCTGGGGAAAAATTGTAGACCTCAGCTGGCAAATGCCTACTACCCCAACAGGAGTATATGTAAGAACCTAAGAGGTTTGCGTGGAATATTCCTCTAGATCAGAATAAAAAGTGAGTTTAAATATGTGCTACTTTAGTAAAAGTTACTGAGAGAAGTTGTCATGTTGTTTAAATCTGATGCTCCATTGTGCATATGAATATTTCTAATATCCCGTGGAAAAACAAAAAAACAAAAACAAAAACAAACAAACAAACAAAAACAGGATTGACTGAGTCTGGCTGGGAGCTTGCAAGAACAATATGTTTCAAGCCTCTATCAGTAGTTAAGACAGTGGTGAGTACTGAAACCTATGTGAGTCAAATGACTGAAACTGATGAGTGGAACATCCCATCAAAGAGGTCTGCTCAGAGCATTGCCAATCAGTCTGGTGGGGAAGATGGCTTCAGGATACACAGCTCATGATGTTCAAAAGAGACCTCTCAGTCATATGGGGAAACCATAGGATCACTCTGGAAGGAAGGAACCTCAGGAGGCCTCTGGTCCCACCCTGATGCTCAGAGATGACTCGACACAAACTGGAATGATCAGGTCTGCTCAGGCACCAAAAGGACTATCTCCTAGAAAAAGGAAGTGCAAATCTCTCTCACCAGTTAAGACTGTGGATGATTAGCTGATTGTTTAGATGGTTTTGCTGTGTGTATTGTAGCTTTTTTAGTTTGCTTTGGTTTGTGTTTTTTCTTCTTTTCTGAGGAAAGACAAACAGTAACTAAGAAGAAAACTAAAAAGACTCTCCTCTGTGAGCTGAGGAGTGAGAATAACAAAAAGGCTGGGATGGGAGAGGATATCTGCTTGCCAGAAGTAATGAGAATAATCAAACACTAATCTGACTTTCCATACAGATGGATATCCAACATAATGGAGCAATGAAATAGCACATCCCTCTGAGGGGAGCTCCTGAGCAGCAAAGCATAATTCTTGGCTGAGAGTTAAATCACAGTATGCCTCTTTGCTGTGAAGCTACTGCAGTGCCAAAAATACACACACAGACACATATGTACATTGACATCAGAAAGAAAGCTGTGTGGGCATTTATAAGATTGTAAGGTCAAAGTTAATTTTGTCAGATTTCCTAATTGTTTTCAAACGGTGTCTTTTGTTTAAGCTGATTTAAAAGTAAGCTCTGACTTACTGTGATTTGGTTTTAAATATCTTTTGGTAACAGTCATTCTGAATTATAAATAGCTTCATCCTTCTTCCTTCTTATCAAACTTTGACGCATGCAAGATAATAAGAGGGATTTTAGAAATATTGATGCAAACCAGCCATCCCTGGATCATGTTGAGTCAATAGTCCCTAAGAGTAAATGTTCAGATCACAGAGGGAGTATGCAGTAAGGGGCTGGGTAAGGGAGAGGGACTTCTATGGCTTTTGAGCCAGAACTGATTCATTATTCATTCCATTTAAAATTGTCAAAGGCAATTTTTGTAAGCATGCATCCATTTCCCTTCTGTTTAGAGAGGTATATGGCAGTATGATTACAAGTGAGCATGCTTAAAAGAAGATAGCCATGTTTTAGTGCATACTGTAAGTGGATTGCTGTCATCACTAAATCTAAACGAGGGGGACTAGGGGGAAAACGAGATGTCATACTAGAATTTGTCCACACTTGTGTTCCCGTGGATATTTCTGTGTATTGCTTTTGCTCATTGAGATAATACTGTTTTCATTCTATAAATAAAGATTTGTCAAATTTGTTTTTCTAGAAGAAATGGTCCAGGGATTGAATCAAGACCTCTGTGTTCGTTCCTGTCCCTGTCTTCAGAAATACTAGACCATATCAGCAGGAAAGGGGCAGCACAAGAGGCACAAGCATTCCAAAATCCAACTTTAATTTTGTCATTGTGTTTTCTCTAAATAGCCAATGAATTTGTGACCAAATTTTGTACATGTGAGCATGACTGCTGACTTCATTGCAAAGGCTCCCAAGGGTAAAAATAGATCCAGTTTCTTAAATATTGGAAGGGCTGAATTCAGTGCAAAATGATTCATTTTTTTGCACCCCTCTGTGTGTTTTAACATCATGGTCCATCATTTCATTGGCATATAAAGCCTTTGAGTACCAATGGAGCTACAATACAGCAAGTTGGTTCATTTGTATTAAAAAAAAAAAGAAGAAGTCATGTATCTGCAAAAATGTGCTATGCATGTCACGTAAAATAATTCTTCCATTCCACTTGGAATTAATGCAACCTCAGCCACAGTACTATATCCAGTTCTGATTGTCACAGTTCAGGCTGGCTACAGTAAAGTGAAGAGTCCAAGGGTGAGCAAGTAAAATAATCAGAAGTCTAAAAAATATCACTTTGGATGCAGAGGATGCAGAGATGTAAGTAAATTACTTTGTCTAATCTAGAGAAAATAGAGGGAGAACTGACAATAGCATGCAAGTATGCAGTGGGATATCACAAAGAAGAAGGGAATAATCTGTTTTTCATAGGCACATGGCAAAAATAAATGAGCTTTACTTCCAAAATGAGAGATTGATATCCCTTCGTATTGGAAAAAGTTTCTAACTTTAGGAATAGGAGAGCAATCAGCTTATTTACCTGTGGAAGGGGGATGAAGCTGGCGGGATGCCCTTTCTCTGAAGGCCTCAGATAGACATCTGCAGCTATGAATCCTATGTACTGGCAAGGGGGACATTATAGAATACCTCATGAGGTCTTCTCCAGCTCTATCTTCTGTTAAAGTAATCAACAAAATTTAAAGCTGTTTTCTAAAAGGAAGTAGTCTTATTACTGTGAGTAGAGAAGAGGCAGAGAGGACAAAAACAGGTTTTTCTTAGACCTCAAATGGAGCTTACAAAATGACAATAATGTTCTCTTTTGATTAGTAAAAAATGAAGAAATGGCTTCTAATGGATATGTGCAGAACTGTACTACAACACTTTTGTGGATGGATTTCTTCCCTGTTCCTTTTGTCTCCATACATTCTTTTTTTAATTTTTTTAAATTTTATCAGGAGATGAAAAAATAGAGATGGCATCATGAAGATTAAATTAAAGCAACTTTTTACTTCAAACTCTTGCTGCCTTAATAATTTTAAAAACCATTATTAGTAACAGTGACATATATAATAATGAAATGTTTGTTCTTTGCCATTTCCACTATTTGAGTAGCAGAGCTAAGACACAGCAGTACCCACTTTCATACTATATGAACTTGACAGGGATAAAATGTTGCAAATTCTGATGAAGCTCTTTCTTCAAGGTAATGGAAATAGGATGCAATTTTCTTCAGGTAATCTACTTGCATTGCCAAGGCTGAGTGGGAGATAGTTGTGATGGAATTCTGAGACTGAGTGTACAAATACAGAAATGAAAATGTAATTTTCCATAGTTATCGAACAAAACAGTACAATATTACTTAGAGAGGGAGTATGCTGCAAAAAAAACTCAGGAGAGAAATTAACACAAAAGGCTATAAAGAAATGGAGCTGTCTTGCTCCTTAAAAAAAAAAAAAAAAAAAAAAAAAAAAAAAAAAAGAGTTCAGCATGGATCCATATGGTGTGAGATTTCTCTTCTGTGACATTTTTATTAAGGTTATGTATATGACCGTTCATCTTCATTCTGCTGGTGCTAATTGCTGTCTATTGGACCCTTTGCTACTGTGTACAGAGAACACATGCTTCCCCTCGACTGCCATCACTGCGGGTGCACTGAATTGTTCTACTGTCCTCAGATAGGAACCTGCTGCTGCTGCCTGACCACAACAGCTGGGAATATTCTGCTTTTAAAAGCTTATCTTGTTGATACTTGAGTTGAGCTATTACACAGTGGAACAAGCAAACAGAATGAATGGACCCTCTGCGGGCAACTTATGGTAACAAAAAAGCTTCCATGTGCTTTTGAATGTGTCTCTTGTCTTGGAATTGACAGTGATGTTTAGCATAGATGTTTCCTGTGAAGAAAGCATGATGGTATAGAGCCAGGAACAGGCTAAAAAGAAACATGTACAGAAGACGTGTTCAGCACTTAAACTTCTTTCCAACTCCAAGCAACATTTAGAGCCCAATTTTGCGAACAGCCTCTCTCAAAGGCAAGTGACTTTTTTGTCTATATTGGCTACTGTGATTTAGAGTTAACTTCACGCACAAAATGAGTATGCAAAGTGAGTCTTCAAGGTGTTCTATTGAGCTTTTAAGAAATCAGCATGAGAATACAGTTACATTTATCTATCAGCACTTGTGCACACATATATAGTGCAAGTACACACAGATCAGAGCACAGAAGCAGCATTCTCATGTTATGAATGGACCACCCAGAGAAATACAGAAATCTATTAATTTTGCTTATCACTTAATCTCCAATTTAGCAAAATATCTAATAGTGTCATGAATTTTTCTATTATGAAGGAAGTGTTACAGTCATCTAATCTGACTTCCCATATTGCTAAGTCTAGAATTTCGCCAAGCAAATCTGACTTACACATCCATGCATTTTATGGAACATCTGGGGAATTCATTCCTATTGTAAAAGTTAATAGCAACAATAATTATCAGACTTAGGTTCATGCAATTATTGAATCTTAAGCAGTTACCTTCTTAACACAGTGCCTTTTGTGAATGGTCCTGTGCTTTGCCATGCCCCACACTACACACCACTCTCACTGCAGACTCCACATGACCTCTAGGCAGGAAAATCTCTCTTCTGAAGCCTTAATGGAAGTGTTTCTGAGCAAGCACAGACCCTGAGTGACACGTGCATCATTCTGTGCATGGACGAACATCTGAAAAGTTGGCTCAGACCACACTGGGCAATCTGTGAGAGTTGAACTTGACACCTAACAGCCAGACTCGCTTGTAATTTTGGTCTCACAGTGATGGAGATTCCTGCTATACAACCACAGTTTTAACCCATTAGCCCTACTTAAGCAGCCAGTTCTCATTGGCACAGGAGACACTTGGACTTGTGTTTCCTTTCCCTGCATTTTTGGTGGTTCCTTTGCCTTAAGGAAAACAAAATTCCTGCCTTGTGCCACTTCATCGTTTGTGCTTATGCAACTGTTTGCAGGGTTGTTAAATGGATGAGGATTAAAACTAACTCCACATATTTCCCTATTCCATTAAAAACATTTCCTATTCTATTAAACATAATTAGTATTTTTCAAAATGTATCAATGCCCCTGCTTGGAAGCTGTAGATACATTTGAAAAAGAACAATAAGTTGGAGTCAGTAGGGTAAGATTTCCTGTTTTCTACTTTAATTACTATCAAAAAACTGAAGAATTGACTCTGAAAAAAATAATTTTTAATGATTTTTTTAATGATTAAATAGTGCCAGGCTATTTTAACTCCCCAGCACTATTTAATCACTTTATAATTACTATATTTTGTTCACATTTGGAATGAAAGTTCGCTTTCCAAGAAAGGGCTGAGAACAAAGGATCTGGAAAACACATCGTCCTACTTATCCTCTAATTTCTTTTCTAGCAAAAACAATTACTTAATTAGTTAAAAAAAAAAGTTGTTTGTTTTGAACGCCACTTCTGAAAATAACCCATTCCCATGATTTTTATTTATTGATTGATTTTGCTTGGAGCTCATTAAAGCAAGTAGCACCTCAGTAGGCCAGCCAGCAGTAACAAATACATTACACATATTTGTGCACATGCATATACGTTTAGGTTGGAGATAGCTTAGCAAATAATGCCGCATAGGAGCTCACTGCTCACTGAGAGAACTCCATGGAAGACCTCAGGTTATTAATAAATCCTGAAATATTTAACAAAGCAAATAAGTAAATAAGTAAACAAAAATAACATAATATCCATGTATCCATTGCAACTAAGATATAAACCTATCTCTGGTCAAAAGGCTTATGTCTTCTGAGATGTGCTGTAGAATCTGTTGTATGTTGTTGAATGCTGTAACACTTCTCAATTTTGGGGCTATGATGCTACCTGGATAGGTCTAGATGAACTACTTCATAATTTCATTTTGCCACAACCAGTTGTTTTGTGTGCTGCTTAATTTTGAGTTCATCCCAGAATTAGTTGCGTTTTATATATCCAGGGAAAGTGCTCATTTTTTATTTTATAGGACAAATGTAATTTTTTTTTTTTTTTTGGGGGGAGGCATAAAAATACACCTAAAAATTAACCCCAAACAATATTTTGCTGTTCTTTCCTTCGTCTTTTCCTTTACTATGTCTTTTTATTACTGAATACTTCTTGCCTCACAAGCTTCTGACATGGTAAGTCATATTCTTATGGCTTTTTGTTCCCATGTACAAGAAAATAGAGATGCTGTCCTTACATGAAGGGAGGACCAGACAACACATTTGGATAAATGCCTTGTCAGCTTCCAAACATCTTGTTAAGTTCTGTTAATGTCTCTCTGCCATGCATGAGGCTTGCATCAAGTGCCTTTTTCAACAGCATCACTGTAGACAACCATTTATCAGGTGTATATTGTATGGCAGCACAGTGTTTGGAAATTCCTTTTGCCATATGTTATTCATGATCCTTGCTCACAGCCTTCATTTGTCAGGGGATTTAGATCTCAGCTGTGTTTAGTTTTTGGGGCTTGAGAACAAGTTGACCCACAGGCAGACACCTAATGATATAATTTGTTCAGTGCAAAAGGTTTGACTGCCCTCTATCAACCCCTGTGCAGACAACTCCTTTGAATACAGTAATGGATGACAATATCAAAAGCATAAATCTCGGCAAACTTCAAGGTTTCCTGGAAAACGTGACTCTTAAACTTTAGGCACATAGACATTTGGCACAATGTCAGAAACTTTCTGGACTATTCATTTATCCAACTCCGGCCAAAAATAACCAAAGACTCTATGTGTCTGTTGATTTGTTTTGAAATCCATTCAAAACGGCAAAGTTAAAAAGTAAGAGACGGCAATTGAGAAACAAGACTTCTGAAGTATGAAAGATCCTTTTCTGTATCTTACAACATATGGCGCTAACAAGCCAGGTCATGTCCCTCGTACAAAATGCTTTCTGTGAACCTAGTGTGGTTAAATTAGCAAGTAGAAATTGCATAGTTCAGGTTCCTTATGGTTTTAGAAAGTAGTAAACAGAGGCCTAGCTGAAGGAGCTGTGTTAGGAGAGAACATGCTGATGACTGTGGTCTCACCCCTAGGGTCAAGGCGGCTCAGCCAGGATAATTGTCTCCTCCTTAAAGCCTGTCAGCTTCAAGAATCCCCATTTCCCTTTTTTAAGCCCTGACCCATTCTTAACTTTATACCTCTTGCGTGACACCCCCTAGGTTTTTAATGTTCATCTTCCATGGATGCCCTTTCTGCTTTCCTCTGCACTTCATCTTCTACTAAGAGGAAGAGAAGAATCCCATCCTCTTGCTCTTCAGAAGACTGCTCAACTTTCCTCTGTTTGTTCCCTTGGCATACAGATTCCTCACCCTTCATTCCATGCACAGAGGGTGGTCAGCGAACACTGCAATGCTGTACTTTCTCCTCTCATTTTCTTGTTCAGGTCTTCTGTTGCCCTGTCTGCACAGACTTGTAGCACCAATGAATATCCCCTGCTCCACTCCACAGCTGTGTCCTTGATAGCACGAGTCAGCAGTGCTGTCATTCTGTCACTGTTTCACTGAACACCAAGCTTCCCACCACTATTGTGTTTTATTTAAAATTATGAGGAAAGGGGAGGCTTGCTTTTCTTCGTTTCTTTCTTTGTGGCTGTTGTAGTTGAGTAGTCATTTTGGGCAACTTAATGACAGCACAGACACTAGGGATCTTTTTAAGAGCCTGAGTTTTTCTTCTCTAAGTTCTTCACTTCTTTTCATGCCATAATGCTAACACACCTTAGCAAGAATGATCAAGAAAGAAGAGCAATAATTATATTTTATGAAAAATTGATTTTCTTTGTCACAGTTTCATTCTGTTCCTCTTGTTGAATAAGTGAAGGAGTAAGTAGTATTTTGCATCTACAAAAGCCTTTTTTATATTTATCTGCAATGAAAACAAAACAAAACAAAACAAAAAAAACTCTTATTTCTGTATGGAGCCCTTGGATGCACAACACAGTCCATGTATCCATGTAATAACAATACAAATTCCAAAGCAGTTTTTTTAGAAAACACGATACATAGACTGTGGCAAACTATCTAGAAAACAAAATGGCATGTTCTCAGTTCCACGAGCTTCTGCAGATGCAGATATGGAGATGCAAAAAATTCTCTGAAAGCAAGATGCCTATGGAGACAGGAGGACAAATCTACTCTTGGACAGAAACTTCTCTGTAGACTGTAAATACTGGAGTTTAACTCTAAGATACTTCACTTACTCCTTGAGGGAAAACACATTTTTCAGTGTGACTGCTCTACATGCATGAAACAGAGGCAGAGAAGGAAGGCCAGCTGGCCATAAAGGAGTAAAGACGGGAGCTGAACAGATTACAAGGAGATATGGAATGAAGAGGGAAAGCAAGCAGCAGGTTTTAACTTTCAGAAGACAGAGCAATAGCTCCCCATCTGTACTTAGCTGGAAGACTGCTGTTTCTCAGAAATGTGTCTTCAGCGCTGACAGAGATTCTGTGTTCTAGGTTCTATCTGTTTACTCCAGTTATAGGTACACTTTTTCTACCAGTGCAATGAAAAAGTGCTGTTTAATTCTCCCAACAAAAGGTGCCTATTTATTTTAATACATAAACAGAATATTTCAATAAACATGAGATGGCAATAAGCATGCAAGAAACACTATGTTACTCTTATTTTTTCACACCAGGTGCTTACTGAATCTTCTACAGCTGTGCAAACAAACAAAGCTGGCCTTACCCATGAGTGTGATACTTTCAAAAAAGGAATGGTTTGGGGCATTAGACCTAGAAGAAGAAACATCTCATTGCTAAACAAGAACATCCTTACTGCTGTGTGGTCCTCTCAGGCAATTCATTTAATAAAGCTCCAGATTTTGAGATGGCAAGATAATGTGAGGATAAATCAGTTGTCAAATGCTATCAACATGTGAGTTCTAGATTAACAAAAAGCATTATTGCTGCATTCTGATATTTGGGACTGGGAGATGCAAAGCTACAGAATTTAGTGCAACTGAAACTTCACAACATGTGTGTAGTTTGGGTCTGCTCAGGAAGTAAGCTATCCCAATCTTCTTCCATTAATTATTTGGCAGGCTTTCTCCCTCTTCCCCACAAAACTGTCAATTTTCAGTAGTAAATCTCAATTCTAGAATAGAATCCTCTATTCTAATTCTGCATGCAGGCCTGATATAAATCATTTTGTTACCTCCAGTAGACCTGTGCTGATTTCTGCCTGTTCAGCATCCCATCTCTGAGTATTTCCTCATATGTGCTGTTCATTTTGGTTTGACCAGACCTCGATCCCCTTATTAATTAAACAGAGTGATCATCTGTAGAAGGCGTGCTATGATTCCCTTATTACAAAGGAAACTCCTTTTCCTTTCAGATTCCTGATAGAGTTTGGCAAGACTGCCTTTCCCTTTTTCTCATCTCATCTTCAAAATCCTTCCAAGCTAGTCAGTCATATCATGTGTCATGGGGAAATCTTTGCCAAAAGAAAAGTTGATTTTGTGGTAGTTGGTTTTAAATGAAACAATTCTCCCTCAGCTAATCAATGTAAGGGCAAAAATGAAGTACGATGAGGGAATCAGTAGGAGAGCAGTATTCTTCTGAGGAGTCTCCACATTCATCCAGAGAAAAGGGAAAATTTCATTGGGAAAATAAACCATTCTTGTAAATGTAAGTGATAAAGCTTTAATGTGAATTGAGATGATGGCTGAAAGGCTCTAAAAGTATCTGGTTTCTGAAAGTTATTAGATCATATTCATTCAGAATTTAGTACACTGAAAACTGGTAGAGTGATGGCAGGAGGCAGAAGGGATTGTAAGGATTGTGCCTAGTGCTATTCATTCATAGGAGAGGTCAGGACAGTTCTGTCGGTGTTTTCTCGGGGGGGGGGGGGGGGGGGGGGGGGGGGGGGAGGGCGGAGAAGGAGGGGTGCGGTGAGGGAGAGGGTCAACTACCCCTGCCTTCAAAGGGAAATAATATAATTTGACACCTGTGAATAATAAGTCCAAAGAAAAAGGAATGCCTTTCTGGAATAACCTTTGGGGACCCCCAAAGTGAGGGGAGTGAGCATAGTGGAAGTAGAGATTCTGAGAAGGATGAGAAGGCATGGGTCTATTCAACATTTATGCTCTTGACATAGTCTTGCTAATAGGACTTAACTGGCCTAATAGGCCTAAAAACCTTTTGGGTTATGGTGTGTTTGTAATTCTAAACAAATATTTACTCAGTCTTGTCAAGTTCATTAACTCTTCATGTATGCATCCTCACACATTGTACAAGCGAAATCATTGGGAGCTGCCAGCAGAAGATTCATAAAACGAAGAAAGAGCTCATATATTTCTGTACACCAAGAAAGTGTTAACTTTTCATTTCCTCTATCTTCTAGTTAACAGATTTGGCATCTTCAAGACAGAGTCTATAAATTGGCACACCAGCACTGTGATTAACAGATCTGAGTTGAGGACTTCCACTCGGTAAAGTAGATTTTTGACTTTCACCTCTCAGTGTGTGGTTATCATTTTCCTACTGTAGGAACAGCACAGGAAATCCAATCCATTTTTCCTTTATTCTTGAATGAGCCAAAATTGTTACTTTAGCTAGAAATTACATGCCATGACAAACAAAAATACAATAAATGTGTCATTATAAAGCAATCTATAAAAAACTACATACATTATTTTAAAAGAGCCAGAATCATTCAATTATAACACCTGTACATTAAAAGAGAATGCCTAGGAACAGATTACAGTGGAGTCAAATGAAAAAATTCTTCAAAGGAAAGATTTGGTAAATGGCGCCCTACCTTAAAACTGAATCTTGTAAGAAAGCGAGTGTTGGGAAGTCTCGTTTCAGCTTATGGGTGTGAAAGGAAGTCAGCACTTCAACCAGTGGTAAGATTCTGTAATAGAAGAGTACTAAGAGTATTTATTTTCCTATGTATGTATCTTCATATGAATTCCATTGGATGTTAAGTATATCTGCTGTGGAAGAATGACTGTATTATTCATTTAGGACATACCTAGTGACCACTAGCACCTTTCGCCTGTACAAGAAACCTTAACTTTTCTCAGCTTTTCTTCTAATTCAGGCAAAACCAAACAATTTTGCCCTTTCCATGGGGAGGAACATAGGTAAATCCCCAAGGCAGTGACATATGGTTGTTTACAGCCACTGTTACTACAGCAATGAACTATGGGCAACTTACATTCTGTGTTCTTCCAAGGACAATTTGCATTGTCCTTGTGGATTCTGTGGGGCTAATTGATGTTTTCTCTATATCTTTTTTGACACAGAGAGCTGAGCTAGATTTTTTTTTTTAATTCCTCTTCTTATTTGAGTTGGCTAATTCTTTTGGAAACTGCATGGATTGAACATTCATTTACTAGAAAAGATGTTTTTTTTTCCTGCTGTCTGTGAGGCCAAACAAGAAATAGGATACACGCACAAATACACATGTACACATGCTTTCAGTGATGGCTGTATTCATTCTAGGAAATTTAGATTGGGTTCCCTCATGAAGAAGACTGAACAGTACGTACAGTAAATGAATATGTGAAGCTATTTATTTAGCATCTCATTAAATCTTTCACAGGTATTACGTGATCAGAAACCCACTGAAAGATTCCTACAGCATTTGTAGCTTCTCAGAAAACCCACAAGAGAAGATATGTAAGGAAATGGCAAGAGTGTGTGGTTGACAAGACAAATGGCTACAATTTTGAAATGGACCTCGGGGAGAGGACATAAAGGCAGCACAAAAGTAATCATAACCACCTCCATGTCCCTTCAATGTCTTGGGCGCTGCAGATTTTTTCCTCGTGGCCTTCCATGAGCTCCCATGCCCTCGCATGCTCACAATAATCCCACACAAAGGGTAGCCACTGAAGCGCTGCGAGCATGGAGGGCTCTGCCTCCTCCAGCCAGGCTGAAGGGAAGGGAGTGGGGAAGGATCACGTGCTGATACAGGGGAAGCAAAGAAAAACAGAGGGAAAGAGATGTGAAACCTGATCCATCTAATAACATCAAGACTGATAGTGATTTTCCACTCTATCTAGCAGGTCAGATGATCTTATAATGCAGTGTTAGAGAGAAAGATGGAAATATTTTCATTTTCTCCCAGAGTCAATATTTCCCTAGTTGAAAATTAATCACTGGAAAAGAAGTTTAAGGGGAGTCTGTCAAGGTTTATTTAGGCTTCAAAATAACTTTTTAAAACACTGGCTTTTGTTGTTGTTGCAGGTTTAGAGGTCAGAGTTTCCCTCTACAGCATTCTTCTCTTGACAAATGATCTTCGCAGCAAGTAGACAGGTATTTTTTTTATTTTAAAGTGACTTCCTGTGTGTCTTAATAAGCAAAATGTAGATATGGTGGAAGAGGTGAAGCACCCATAGCCAGTTCTGTTTATATCTCACCAATGAAACAAGACAGCTTTCATTTTTTCTGATCTTTTTTTTTCTTCTCAAAAGATCACTGCGGTGAATCTTCATCTAGCAACCTTCCACTTGGTTGTGAAGCAACTAGAAGAATTAAAATAATGCCTTCTGAAGTTATTTGCTCCTGAAAACCTACACCAGACTACTTGGCTTATTGGCAGCTTGCTGTCATCCATGGATGTACAAGACATAGAAATTTGCCAACCAGCTACAAATTGCAAAGCAAGCCTAAAAGAATATCTGAAGAAAGGGTGAGGGGAAATTTTTCATCTCTGAAATATTTTTAATCAGTATTTTCACTAGACTCTTTGTTTGTTTCAGACAGAAATTCAAGAAGAAATAGATAAACCAATAAGTCTACCCAATCAGCAATATCTAACTTGGGTTGCAATTCCATTATACAGCTACTTTTAGAAGGAGCCTGAAACTAAGTACCTGAAGGAAGCATCAAATAGCACAGTTTTTCCTCTGTCACTTCATTCTCAAAACTGAATCAGATTATGATTCCACCCACAATACCAGAAACTGGGGGGGAAAAAAAAAAAAAGGACGGAAGCAAAGAAGGAGTGAAAGAAAGAAAGAAAAAAAAGGGGGGGGGAACCCACTCAAACCAATTCAGCATGGGGAGGAAAAACTGTCTGTCCCTCCAAGTGACTTAACAAGAATGGAAGGCAGAGACTTCAATGAGGTCTGTGATTACAAAATGTGAAATGTTATTTCTTCTTATCATACATCAGAACACATCTGTAGAAATTTTCTGGCCGAGATGCCAAAGATGTTTTGGTTCCCTTTATCATCATACATTGATTATTTCTTGTTTGTTCAAGGCTTGTTTATGGTTTACATTTTGTTTCTTCAGTGACTACTTTATATATTCACTGGTAGACACTTAGTTACTTAGCAGAACATTAAAAGTGTCTAGCAATTATACTCAAAGAGACTTGTACTTTGAGAGTTATTAAGAATAAAAATATTAATGAGTAAAAAGCGTTTTAACTCCAGAGAGCATTGCTGCAATTTTTTTGGCACCCTCTACTTAAGAAAGAAACAACCCAAGAAGTTATCTAAGAATTACAAATTTTCATCTATGTGCACCACAAATTTAGTGGTGTAAATACACTGATCCTATATGCAATGGAAGACAGTAGGTCTTGCTCTAAGTGGCAACTGTAGCAAAGCACTGTGCTGCTTCTTATCTGGAGCCTCAAATCCACCTGAATGCACCATGCCTTCCAGGCTGCCAGAGAAAACCTCATACAGGTTGATATAAAATCTGCCTTCAACAACTAGCAGCCACTGTTTTACACCACAGGCTTAAAATCTAATTATGAAAATCCGGATACACGAGATGACTGCATATGCTTCCATGTGTGTCTTGTTTGTTTTTCAAGGATTCCCCTATCAGTCAATTACTGGCACCAGCCAAGGAAGGCTATCTGATAGGCTTCTGCAAAGCATTGCCCGTGTTCCCTGTATGTGCTCAGAGGGGCTACATGATGCACGGGTGGGCTGTTTGCCATAGAGCACTGTTATTCTGTTAGGAATGCGGCTCAGCCTTTCTGCAACTGGATGTGGGCAGGGAAGGGTGAAGTGGGGAACAGGGGAAGGGTTGAAATGAAGGACCAGACTGAATTCTCTGGGAACCAGGGATCACAAACCATGAATCATGCAGGAACTGCAGAGCCAAACGTTTGCATGAACGAAGCCCTTAACAATTAATTAATTGTTGACTTTTACTGCCTGTGCTGCAGATGTGCTATCATTTCTACAGAGCAGTCCCTCACCAATCTCTTTAAGTTGTTTACAAAAGTAACTGGTAAATGAAAAAAAAAAAAAAGTCCATGTATGAAAGTTGCTTCCACAATCACACAGATGTGTGGGCGTGCACACAATGAAAATGGGAAAAAGGTTGAAGTCTGAATGATGTCTGATTTTATGAGAGTTTATGAATGTCTCTTGGAAAAGATTTCATGTCTTTTTCTCTCATGCTTCCTGGATTTTGATGTTTCCCATAAAAAAAAAAAAAAGGCAGAATATCCCTTCATTTACAAAATGAGTTGGATTTAACTCTATAATTTGTAAATATTTATACATATTTCCCAAGAATACATGGGCTGAACTGCATTTTTTCCTGATTACTTATATGCCTCAATATATCATCTTAGCTCCCACATCTTGTACTTGCAAAACTGAACTTTCAGATGAAAAGTCTTTACAAGAATGACAACAAATTGGCAGGCTGTTGCAAAAGAAACAATCTAAGTGGCTTGCAATTCACAAACCTGAACAAATGTGATATGAAGATATTTTCCATTAGTTTTTCAGGTTTGTAACTGACATTAGACCCAAGTCCTACAAATTAATATACTTACCATCTTACGTTATGTTCAGCAGGTATACCACTGCATTCAGCAGTGTTACACTTATATGTACCCTTGTACTCTACGATTCTTGTGAGAAGTGTCTGCAGGAATAAAGTTCAGGTGATCTGAAGCCTGTGTGCAACTTAGAGTACAGGAGAGTCATTTCATTCATTTTTGCAAGATTTTTCTTTAATTGATATTTCCTATGCCACCACAGCACTGAGGTATAATTGCCTTTTTAAACTTGTAAAATGGTAATGTAAATTAAAAACATCACAAGCAATGGCATGAGGAAGGCAGAAACACCCAAAACCTGATCTGAGACAGGTGTTGAAAATCAAGTACATTGCGTGCGCTCGTTGCTGGATTTGCACCCAATCTCTGTTGCTCAAGACAACATCTGATTCCAGTGCTGGGTTAACCTCACTGTAAGATTTTAAGGCAGTTAATTCATTTTTCATTGACTCACTCCTCAAATCCTTTTGAACAGGTTCATTTATGTTAATCAAAGCATTTACTGAAATGCAAAATTGTTACAATTTATTTTTGCTTCATCCGCTTAAAGCTTTTTTTCGCTATGGGTTCTCACTGTTTCCTTGTGTTTTTCCTCACTGTTAGTCATTAAGGGGTATCGGTGTACATGTGTGTAAGTGCACATTTCTGTTTGATTATTAAGAAATGGGTGGAAATTTGAGCTGCGTTGGTTACTCAGCTTAAGAGATATTCTTGGAGTTGACTGAAAAGAGGTCTTACTCAAGGAAGACTCATATTTGAAATTCTGATCACATTTACTACTTTGGAGATACTTAAAAAGAGAAGCAACGTATGTTTCTAACCACTTTACAGAATAGCTATAATTATTTCTTTTTTTATTGCTCATCATACACGTGCACAGAGGAGGAGACATCTCTTGATTCACCACACTCATTCCTGCAGTTCTGAACTGCACCAGTGTTTGTAGGATGTTTGGGGTGCCCCGTGGGATACACTCTGATAATGAATTTCAGACCCTCTGCCCAAACCTTTAGACTATCTGTCCAATCTTGCTGAATTCTTAACCTCAACACTTCCTCTTACTGCACGTCCTTTTGGGAGACACTGGATACTCAGGATGAAACATTTTAAAACCAGTGTCTGCAGCCTTGTCAGTACTCTGCATGCAAGACCCTACTTTGTTGTTTGTTTTAGTGTAAATCTCTACCCTGCTCACAGGGTGTGCACAGGAAGCTGTTTTTCTTATGAATTGTAGCCCTGCACTTGAGAGAAATCTTCCTTCCTTTTTCCTTTTCTGGATCTTCTTCTGTTTGCACTGAAGAAAGAAACTACTGAACAGTTTCAGATCTTCTCTCACCATAGAACAATGAAAAATACTTTTTTTTTTACTACCATTTTCATCCTCAATTTCACTTATCATTTAAAAAAGAAATGACCTCTACATCCTTTCTTCAGAAAACCAGCCTCAGTAAGCTGACCTAATAGAAACTGGAAGCCTTAACTAACTCTTTGGCTAATTCATGATTTATCTATGCCAGGGTGAAGTGTTCTACATATTAGCTGGAGGAAATAGACTTGTAATTTGTAATTTTGATGAATAGTTACTAGATTTATTTATTTTTCAATGCTCGTTTTAGCAATTTATCATTATTTTGAAGACCTTTTATAAATATTGCCTTGAAACTTCTGATGAGTGATGAATTTGTAAAAGGAAAGCTGCAAAACTGAGCAAAGTTGGAAAGAAAATTCACTAAAACAAAACAAACAAACAACAAAAAAAACAACTGACATCATACCACTACACAAATGAACAGCAGTGCTGCACAAAAAAGGACATTGCATATAAAATATTAATGTTTTAGGTGGTTTGCTCTGGTCCTGCTTCATGTTACATGCTTATTTTACAAATGTTTTATGAAGGGTTAATGAGCTACTGCAACACCATGCCAGCGTAGCTGCTTCCCAAGCCCAAAGCCAGGGGACAGGAGAGGAGTGCATGAGAGGGAAAGCTAGGTGGCCCTGTGGCTTTATAGAGGAGCGCTCGTGTGCAAATGATTAAATGGTTCCTTTACCCAAGACTATTCTTTTTTCCCCTCATGGCTGGTTGGTAAATGCTCTTAGAGCACAGGCCACAATCACCTTACAGTAGAGTGCTCTAAGCATCAGTAATCTGCATGATAGACTAATGGTTCTGAACATTCAGTAATGTGATGTCTCACAAAATGTTGGTATTTTCGTATAGAGATCACAGATGTAAATTGACTGTACCACCATTCACAAAGCAAATGATGCAGTGTGGAAGACGATGATGCTTAATGACCCAGCATGATATTTCAGTTGCTGTTAGAAATCGAGTTTCTCCTATTCCTGAGTGTAAAAGCTAGAGTTTCTCAGAATATAAAGATGGGGGGAAGGCGGGTTCTTAAGCCTGTATTTTCAGGGTGTGCCTTGCTACCCGATATTTAACAGGTGGCCATTAATAACTCTAAATCATTCTCTTTTAATCAACTCTGAAATAATAGGAAGAGAAGCTTAGACATTAGGAGGGGCTTTTTTTCCTCCTTCTCTGAGAATAATGAATTGGTGAAATGACCTCAGGGGCAAAGTTGTTGGGACAAGGCACAAGGTCAGTCAAGGAGCAATTAAATGCTGTCCTGTGGGAAAACGGTAAGTGCAGTCCCAAAGAGTGAACTGAAGAATGACTAAGAGAACAGAGGTAGAGGAGGACAACACCCCCCTGTTAGCACTGTTATGTAGTCTAATGTTCTTTCATGGGGATGCCACAGAAAAGGTCTATTAGGATTGTAATAAACACCAAGTTATCAGAGTAAGAGGGAATTTGGATATAAACTCCAGATGGATTTAAAGTATCCATCATTACTCTCACCTCTCCAAAACTGTGTTTAGGAGAGGGCGTGTGAGTCCAGGACATTCGTCAGCTGTGACTGTCCACATCAGCATGCAGCAAGCAGGTAGCTGCCTATGGATGCACGGTTGGTATCAGAGCCCTCCATTCAAATGACATTGCCAGTGCTAGCATTCATAGACCCAGAATCAAGAAACTCAGTGTAGCAGCAGACACCACTTCTGCTGCAAGCAAAAGGCTAAAGCAAGCCAGCCTCATTTACACTGAAATTGCACATCTGAGTTACAAATCAATCTATGCCAGGGTAAGAAGCTGGTACCAGCTCCGCAGTCTGCGCTCTCAATTATGTAGCTATATCTATATTAGCAAATCAGTGCCAGCAGCTGTTCCTGCATCTGAGTCCAATCACCTAGGCTGCTGTTAGGGCTGTTCCTGGCCATTCTGGGAGGCCTGGCACAGCTAAATTACCCTCTCTTCTTCAAGGTCACTTGGAATTCAGCACATCAGAGAGCACTCCCAACTACCCTGTTTGGAGGGTAAGAGGGTTCAGCACTCAGTGCGAGGTGTTGGCCACAAAGCCAAACAATGGGGTCACACACTGTTTATCTACCTGCACAGGCATGGTCAGAAACTCTAGAAGATGAGGCGTTATGAATTCTACTCTGAAGCAGAGATTAATCTCAGCAAGAATGAAGAGAGCATTCTGTCTCTTTGTGGTATGACAGGATGGAGAAAAACTCCATCTGGTCTGGAGCTTTTTATTTAAGGATTCTAAACAGATGCATGACTTGGACCAGAAACTCTGGACTCATCTTTGAAATAACTCATAACTAGGCCAACAGCTACACAGTAATATAAAACAGTGGGTCAGCAGGATGGACAAGGATGCTGTAAGCAGGCACCACCACTGTTCCACCTCTGGACAGCAAGTCTGTACACCAAATCTAGTCAGATCCACAAACCAAGATCTAGATTAAAAGAAACATGCTGCTCATGCAAGGTGGTACACTGTCTGTAACCCTCAGCCCAGCACAGAGACTGTGGTTGTGACAATACAAAGGTTGACATGAACTCCAAACCCACTTGAGAAGTAACACATGCACAGAAGCTGCTACTTGTCCTTTTGAGAGCAGCTTGCAGAGGCCTGAGTTCACACATGTACAACCAGGTCAAGAGTATTGCCATTAAATTACAGTACAGACCTTCCTCAAAAGCTCTGGGTTTCAGCAAACCAGACAGTTCATACTTGGAAGAATGATCATAGATGAACCAGAACACAAGGGATGATGCAAAGTAAACTTTGTCATCATGTTTCTACCTTAACTACTTCCCCTGACCCCTCTCTCCTGCCAAAAAAATGTATAAAACTAATTGTTCCCAACAGGTTTCTACCTACAGAACTACTAACCCAATGGTTATTCAATTTAATTGCTCACTAAGTTTTCACCCTAAAAGCTCAGAGACAGTTAGCTTCTTAAAGAGGTAGATAGATACTTGAATGATGTTAAGACCCTGTCAAATTCTCAGTGACATAAGAAAGGACACAGAAGAGAGAGTGAGATCTAGAACCTTCTCTATGCACAGATCTGAAGACCTTCTTTAAGTTCTTTTAAGACCTGCTTTTAAGTTCTTTACAGTGAGAGTGGTGAGGCTGCCCAGGGAGGTTGTGGATGCCCTGTTCCTAGAGGTGTTCAAGGCCAGACTGGATGGGGCCCTGGGCAGCCTGGTCTAGTATTAAATGGGGAGGTTGGTAGCCCTGCATGTGGCAGGGGGTTGGAGATTCATGATCCTTGAAGTACCTTCTGTGATTCTGTGATTCCCTTGCTATATTTTCTTTTCTTTTTCCACCATAGTTCTGGTGGATATCAGTCCCACATGACTATAATCCTTCTACATCAGACTGTCCTGCTATCAGTTACTCCTGTGACCCAGGAAATCCTACTTAGATTCAGCTTCATAGTTATACAACTAAATATACACTTGCCAATTTGTCTTTGCAGTACTAACCCTTATAACTATTGGAATTTAAAACCATAAAACAAGCTAGCATTGAGAGGAACCAACAAACAAATTCCCTCAACAGTCTAAGTTTCTACAAAATCCTAAATAAGAACCCCCTAAGCAAAACTCCAGACTTGCTCTGGCAGCTCTCAATCCAGTTTCATCTATTTCCATTTTCTAATCCTCCTTTTTGCCCATCAGCTGGTCCCTTTAGCATAACATGGCCCAGCTGCATCTCTGCCACTACTGTTTAACCCCTCTTTGTCTGGTTCCACATGTTAGCATACATAGAAAAGAGAGCAGAAATCCATGATTGTAACAGGCTGTCATTTTTTTCTTTTCTAAATGCTGTGTAGATATGGGATATTTTCCTTTGTACTTCAGCATGCATAGGAAGAAAGAATTGAGTAAATCATATTAGGTTTGAACACAGGAATGAGAGCTGAGTGCTGAGCTAGCCACTGTTTGCAGACAGGTTGATTCCATATGAAAGACAGGAACTTAATTGCAGATTTATCTACTCGAGGTTATCATGAATTCAGTTTGTTATTTCCAGTGTGCCATTTGCTTACAAATTTCTGCCTTTCTTTCTCTGTATTTCTGATTTAACAAATAGAAACTAATTATAAATAGCTATTAGACAATGAAATTCAGAGCTTTTCTTCCAAGAGTTCACTAGGAAACCAGGCTCTTTCCTGGAAGGAGGCATGTAAACCACTGATTGAAGAAACCCCAGATTTTAGAAGTTTTAGTTGCATTTTGGCTAGCCAAAGTATAGGGAAGGAATTATTTCACATACTCATTTAAAACATTGACCTCTTTAATACCATTCTTGCTTTGTAAGAATTTTAATAGTAATTCAGGAGCAGATGCTTTAGCAAGTATGTTTGATACCTGTATTTTATAACAATTCACTAATTAGATAAGGTAAGATGTGAATTTCCCTGGGATGCAAGTGTTAAAACCAGTCCTAGACTATGAAGGGAAACTGCAGGATGATACAGAATCTGGAAATCTTTACTACCATCGTTGCATACTTGAAAGTAGCTTGGGATAATGATATCCCAAGTTGTTCTGGGTTTTACTGTTATTTGTTTACTTTTGGTTTTGCATTTTGACAGTGTTAGAATCCTATAACCTAAAGTAACAAGCACTGAACAAATACAGAAATATAGTCTTGGTCCTGGGGCTGTTCATTTGAGTTCCACAAAGATTCATTCATCTGCTACACTTCAGGGTTATGAAAGGTCATTTTTGCCCACCACAACACTTCCCCTTCCTTGCCAAGTAAATCCAGATTGGAAACCAGGAAATTAATGAGATAGCCAGAGCCACTGACTGGACAGATCTGTAATTAACAGTTGCTGTTTGGTAACTGACATTTATTTAATTATCACAGTAACTTAAATCAGGTATTATTTCCATCACTGTTCTAAACAAAGTAGGTGCAAAATGTTCTAAAATTATTCTGAAATCTAGTCAACGCAGGAATATGTTTATACAGTATATAGATCATGAGTTGCTGGTACCGGAGCATGTGGGTCTGTATTTTTGCATTTGTCCTTTTTTTTCTTTCTCCACTGTATAAAAACCCATGTAAACAATAAACGGATGATCTGATCATCTTAACATGTATAACATTGACTTTTTTATACACAAAATGATTTCAAATATATAATATAAAGAATTAAAGAAACAGAGAAAGACATTTCTCAACTATCTACGTTTTACTTATCAGCATTTTAGTTGTAAGATAAATGTTATGTTTGTTATGTTTATCTTGTGTCCTAGATAGCTAAGGAGTTATACTAAAACCTTCCAATAAACTAAATTTAATCCCAATCAAAAAGTCATCCTTTGAGTCAGATGTGATGTCAACTTTGAAATAACAGTGTTTCATTATGAGGTATTGTTTATATTTTATAAAGTTCATATGAACTTTGTGAAAGCAAAAATCATGAAAACTCCTTTCAGAAAGCATTTATATATATTATACTTATTTACAGCTAAGCTTTTAGTTGCTTTCCACTGCTTATTCCATCAAAAAGAACAGCACGGTCCAATTTGAACAGAAAAATTATCACTTTGCCTGAAAGGCAGGCTCTAGCTTTCCATTTGGGATGCGCAAGACAAAGAATGTTGCAAATGTACTTGTGCCGAGATTTAATCAGTGCTTTCCTAGGAAATGATGAAGAAAGTTATTTTCAACAGAGCTGAGATGCAATATTAGAGTGTGATCCACCCACTCACAGCTGTCTTTTAAGCTATGTTTCCAGTCAAGAAGCTACTACTCCACTGAACTAGCATGACTTGATGCAAACTACTTTTTATTTGCTATTATTATTTGCTGTGAATTAGAAAGGAAGACAGGATAGCAGTAGCCAGTGGCAACAATCCCAAAGCATTCAAGATTACAATACTGCCATTGCCCATACCTTAATAAAAACTTATATAAGAAAGGACTGGTATGGAACCAAATGTTTCTTTGAGTTCTTGAGTTTCCAAAACAAAAATCAATTGGATGGACCTGTTAGCATGCAGCAGCAGAGAGTGCCCAATTGTTGTGTAATATGAAGGATTTATACCAACTTTTCAAAAACAAACCTTGGAGAGAAGGGGTCCTGTAGATTCCTGTAATCAGAACAATTAACTCCACATTGCACAGTGTGCCAGGCTTTGACCCAAACAACCTGCAAGATCAGCATTTTTAAAAGAGTTTTATTTTACTGTCTATTTCTTTTCCCTTCTAAGAGCAATATTTCAAATACCAAGTACTGGTATTTCCCCCTAATAAGGAGAAAGTAAAGATAGCTCCAAAGACTCAAAAAAAAAAAAAAAAAAAAAGTGAATTCTCTTTAAATATTTGATTAAAGTTGTGGCCTAGTTCATCTTCTTCAGAAAAAAAACATTTGCTATGCTCCCTCTAACCACCACTTCGAAGTAAGTGAAAATAAAAAAGACAACAGTATCCTCAAAGGGAGGGCTGCTACATATTTTTTTGGCAGTAATCTGCTTTCAGATTGCATCTATTCTTTAAGGATTTTCAGGAGCCAGGGACTCCCAGATCCCACATCAGTTCAAAGAGTTAAAACATTCCGCAAGCTAAACTCCTTGCTTTGGCATGTCTATCACAGCCTTTGAGCCTTTAATGTAATTGAAAACAATTGTCCCAGCGGGGAGGTCTCACACTATTACCAGTTGCAGTCAAATGTTTGAACTGCCTGAGAAACTAGAGGGGTTATAAGAATTCAAGGGTAAAATGCATGACACAGTTCTGGTGATAATAATGTTCCAGAATTTATATTTATTAATATTGCCTTCTTTTCGTCAGACTCCCACAGGAAATCCTGAGGAGTACAAGTCTCTGGCATGTTTTATCTTAGATAGTCCCATCCTTGCGGTATTGCGTGCTGATAGCAGGACAGAAGAGTACCTTTGAAAATCTCTGGTCTTTATAGAAGCTGCGGATGACAACAAGCAGGACCTTCAACACTCTGGGAAGACAATCTATCTACTTTCTTTAGTTATCATTAAAATGTCTTTTAGACATAGGTCATAACTGGAAACCTATAAAGGATGTCTGTGTATTAGGCACTTCCCACAAAGCCCGGTCCCTTGTGATTAAAAGTTATCACATTGTTCTTCTGGTTACAAATACTGCTGATATGTGTCATTACTGCAGAGCACTGCTCATAACATTTTGACTTTACTCCAAACATTTTTTTTTTCAATTCTGAGTTTCCCATAAAGAACTAACTCCTGAGGTTTTTAAAGACATCCATTACTTTAAAGTTTGCAGCTTGTTTTAAAGGTTGTTAACTATTTTACTTTCCAGTTAAATGCTCTCTTATGCTGACAAATAGCTTGATGGGAAGCTTCGTGTTTCCCGCTGTGTTCCCTGAGATGTAGCAAAGAGCAATTATGGCGCATAAAATCATACAGACTTTATCAGTTTACGTGGCAGTTTATAAATACTCTAACTTCTTAAAAGCTTCGTCTTGACTGAGACCAGTGTTGCTAACATTGTAGCTTTGTGGTGTTCTCTTTGAAAGACTTGCTGAATTTGCTTTTTGAAAATTTCAAACAGATTTTTAGTTTATTTATTTACTGGGGGAGAAACAGAGCATAATTATTGTTTTACTAAGGCCTCCTCATTAGAGCCATTTTTTTTTAAATTTTTGTTTTTTATTTTTTTATTTTTTTACTGTGGTAAATGCTAGACTTCTAGACTTGGGCAGCAAAGTCCATCGTTTGTCAGCATTTGAGAAGAAGAGGCTCACAATGTCACACTACATGTTGCTTTTCTCTGTATATGCACATGCAGGTGCCTCTACCACCCCCAGTCCTCTTGCTCAGTTTTAACCAACATTAACCAGGGAGGAGCAGTCTCAAAGAATTAAAAATAATAGTAATAATCATGTTTCAGAAAAACAGTTGTCTAGATGGAGAAAATAAATTGTCTTTATGCCATTCCTGAGGACAAGGTTGATACTTGACCTTTTTTATGTGATGAGACACCCAAGAAATCAATTCACAACACAAAGCTTTGTTCCCTTGGCCACTCCTGGAGCTTCTCTATATGCACAGCTAGAGCATTCAGAGGAGCATCAAAAGTGATCTCTTTTGTCCTGCTGGAGAAAGAAGGGAGAAAGAAGGGTGTGTTTTAGTATTGTTTATCCCACCAGTACCAATTTATATAATTGCAAAATTGCCATTGCTTACACTCCAGCACCCAGGCCGTACTAATGCACTGCACAAGGCCCAAATCTTCACCAAGCTATCCCTGTCCAGAGCTCATACCTGAAGCATAAAATATTTGAGTATATAATCAGGATTATGAATTTGAAACAGCTGGATTTAGGGTCTGTGTGCTGATATGTTCTTGGTAGGGATCTGGACAACATCTCTTGCTTCACTGGGGCATTGTCCCAGTACCCTGTAAAAAAAAATGTTGAGTTTGGCTGCAAATAGGTGTGGTATAAAATAAAGACCATTATACTGAAAGGTAGAGTTCATTTCAAAAAGAATCAGTCTGAAGGCATCTACAAAGAGATGTTGCCTATGTGAAGATCTGATGGAGAAACTGAGCAAAAAAGAGAATATTATGCATTCAGAATTCAACATCTGATTCCAAATTAATTTCTTAGAAAGCTTATTTCTTTCCTTGTTTTATTAGGTTTTTTTTTTTTTTACCCTAGCTCACTTACATTCTCATACTTGCCACTTGCTGTCCCATCTTTTTCTACTTCTTCCTTTTCTTCCTTTGAGCAATACAAGTCACTGTTCCCTTTCAAAAAGATGTATTGTGCAAGCTAGGTAGTACTATAACTAAGCTGAAAATGACAAGGATCTCTGTTCCATCTCTCATCTCTCTGACTCTGCTGGCTAAAAAATAATATGAGAAATGCAGGGAAAAAATGAAAAACAAAATATGAAAGTTAAAAACCAAAGGTAAGTTCTACTTCCAGATATCTGAGCAGAGAGAAAACTGGCTCTTCTTACATCTTTGGATTTCGCAGTATCTTAAAACAAACAAGCAAACAAAACCACTTTTCAGGAGATGAGATATTCCCTCTCCTTGTTTCCAGGTGTCATCATAGCAGTTTCTTAATAACTAATGACAGAAAAAAATGTGTCTCAAGTCTGACCCAAAGACTATTAAAGGCCCTCTGTCAGTACTGCCTATGACTGCAGTGGGCTTTGGATCGAGTTTCAGAGGATACTCAGGAACACTCAAAAAGAAATTATTTTCTCTTGTCATGCCCTTCTCACAGCGGTTCCCAGAAACAGAATGGTTCGCCATCTATTTTGACAGAAGACCTGGAAAGAGCATGTAGCATTAGTAAGCCAGATGATACAAGGTGCTAGATTTTGCACTTTGATACATTTCCAGTAGAAAAGTGTTGGTTCCTTTCTCCTAAATATTTTTTGGATCAATTTCATGTAAAGCTTGGGGCCTTTACAGGGATGAGCAGCCCCTCTCTCTTTGCACTGATGGTGCTCCAGTGTATTGGCTGTGGTGAACCATGGTGAGAAACACAACGGCCTGCCTTTGTGGACCAAGGCTGAAGGAGGTCCAGGCTTCAACTCCATCCAGAAACTCTGGGGACTCCCAGTGACTCAGACTGCAACAGGACTGCATCAGAGAAAGAGAGAAAAAAATAAGGTGGATGTCAAGAAGAGAGAGAAACTTTGATCCAGGCTCAGTTGCATGGGGGCCCCCAGCACATGAATACAAAAATTCCACTGGCCTTGTGATGTTTTGAAAAGTAAACTATGGAAGAAAGACCAGAAACTTCAAAGAAATTCCTGATTTGGAAATTGTCTGATGTAAAAGGTGTTAGCATAGAGGAGGGTAGAGAAATAGCCTGTTCTCAAAGGCACTCTATGAGAGGTCAAATGTTGGTCTGGCTCATATGGCCATTTTTTCCAGTTGTACAGTATATTGTGTAAACTAAATATAATGTAAAGATGCAAAAGCTTCCAGAAATGTCATCTTACAGACATTTGCTTGGATGCAATCCATGATTATGTGAAAACATTTACTTTGAGATCTAAAAGCCATGGTTACGTGGGTGTTCTGTACATTTTGCATTGGAACTTATGCTATAGAGCCAGAAAAGAGTAAGTCTTAATTTGAAATGACTTGTATTGGTATACTGGCCTGTACTGTATCCAAATGCAAATGCAGGTGAGTATTTCTGACAGATAGTTCACAACCCATTGAGAAGAACTGCCAGAAACCTTTGCATGTGGCTGGGATTTCAGTCAAATCTCTGCTTGCACTCTCATGATTGCAGTTGCCCCCCAAGAAAGGGTTACTGGAAGATCTTCATATAGTGGACAGTTTTTCAAAAAGGATGACACTTTTACTCTGACTTGTGAGCTATTTAGCTGTGCTCACCACTAAGGACTTAAAGTTAGGCTCAGGTAAGGTGTTGCCCTTCAAAGAACAGGTTAGGAAATGCCTGTTTAGAGAACACAAATGAGTAGCAGCTTTGTTGTATTAAACTATTACTTTGAAACTCTCTCAATATACACCAAAAATCTGCAATTCAGACTTATCTACTTTTTAGCCTTAAGCATACTTTTCTGGTAGGCTGCCCCAGGCAGCCACTCTGCAGGGATATACAGGGAGTGATGTACATTAGTATCAGTACTCAGTGACTCATCCGGCTCTATTCTTGACACTATTGAATTTCTCATCTATGAAAGTATTTCAGTACGTGTTTACTGTTTATAATTCTCTTTATATTTAATAAAAGAAAAAACAGTTAAGAAGCTCTTGTCTCTATGCAGTGAATAGAGAGATGTCCCACAGTTCACTGTACCAGTTCCAGAATTGAAAGCTCTGCAGCTCCATAATTTAAACCTAATTAGATCAGGGCATCTTGGGTAAATCTGAGACCTCACCTTGCATGATTATATGGAGTTGTACTGCTCCAGGTAATGCATGGCTGCTCTGTAGCCAGCTGGAGGATCTACAGCACTTGGTGTAAGCATCCTCTGAAGAGTACTGTGTAGTCTTCAGCAACGACCAAAGTTTTGGACCTCAAATATCCCTAACAAAACTATGTCCACACACTAACTTTACTAGTCCTGAGAAGCCTGCTCCAGTAAGTGAGAGTAAAGTGGGTTTTCAAGCAAGTTAGCATCTCTCTGGCAGCCTGAATGAATACCAGAGGTACCGGGGAAAAAAATATTTTCTTTGCAAAGTGTGTTTCATCATTTCACCCTCAACTCGGACACAGACTGCATTGCTACACAGTCATTTAATGTTCACGTGCTGTTGAATGGGAGAAGTTTATGATTCTGGAAATTTTATGAATGATTTCAAATATAAACAGAATTAACAGAACATAGATTTTCAAAGAAAAAAAATGCATAAAATCGCAACTGCAGAAAATTGAAAACAATTAAACAAAAGAATAGAATTAATTAACTTACTGAAAATATCTAGAAACTTCATTTGCAACCTTTACTGCTGATCTTAGTGCAGCTGTGTGTGGGAGAAGCTGCTACATAAATTGAACCCATGGGCCTGAGTCCTGGCCCTTTGCTATCTGCATGCTTAGGACTGTCAAGTTCTAGCAAGATTCAGAGTTTTCCAAGCATCCGGACACAAAGCAGATTCCAAAACTACAGTCTCAATATCCTGACAATTAAAACATGAAAAAGGTCACATTTAATCTATTTATAGCAATAATCATCTTGAAAGGTCAGGAAAGGATTTTGGCTCTCTTCTAATCAAAAGATTTTTACCATTTGCTTTAGCAGATGGGAATTCACACAAGGAAATTATTTCAGTTTAAGAAAGTTAATCATGTTGTTTGGCCAGTGTGTACTGCATAGCATATGCCAAAATAAGAATCAGACAGTTAGAAATTGAAACTTATATGTTTTGTTTAGTTTGGCAATAGAACTTGTATCTTCCAAGCCTAAACCTTCTCCTTTGAGCAGCCTACAGAATATAAAATCAATGAGCCAATATCTTTCCTGACAGGGTAGCTGGAATTCATGTTATAGGTATGAATTTAGCCAAAGAGCTTCTGTCAGGCTGGTGAAATAGATGAAATAAATGTAACACAGTAGAGAACTTCTTTCTGCATAAAAAGTGATCACCTTTTCAAATGTTGGCTGTCAAGAATTCCTGTCTCCATCTTACTTTTCCCTTAAATTTTCATTTCATCACAAGTCTCCTTAAGGACAATTCTGCCCTTATTGGCAGTATGTTCTACATACTATAGGTATCTGTGATCGAAATCAATTCAAAATCTGAAGTAAATGCTTTTGTGCTTTAACTACTTACATCTGCAGCACACTGGAGCACACACTGTTTGTTTCATGTCCTTGGAAATGGGTTGTCTATTTCCAATGGAAGTTGAATTAAGATTTAATGATCATGAAAACTGGCAGTACAAGTATGCCCTTTCATTATTTAATTCATTTGTGACAGAGAACAGAAAAAAGAAAAAAACAGGTGGCACAAGTAAATGTTTTGAACTTCCATTACACTCAGGCATATATGAAATTAGTTGATAAAAAATATTATAGGACATATGATTCTGTGAGTCTATGATTCTATTCTATAATTTTATGATAATTGTAGCAAGAACGGTTTTCCTTAGCATTCATGAAGAGAATTCTTACAAATCCTTACAAAGGCAAAGAGTAATTTAGTAAAATGGTTATGGGTTCATCAAGGAGAAGTTCTGCCTCGGGTAATTTGATCCCGTTTTATGATAAGGCTGTCTGCTTACTATATGAAGGGAAGGCAGTGAAAATAATCTTTCTGGATTTTAGTAAGGCCTTTGATATTGTCTCTCATAGTATCCTTCTAGACAAATTGTCCAAATGTGAGATAAACAGGCTCACGCTGCGCTGGGTGAGGAGCTGGCTCAATGGCAGCAGTAAGCTAACAGAGCTACATCTGGCTGGTGGATGGTCACCAGAGGTGTTCCCTGGGGCTCAGTTCTTGGGCAAGTCCTGTTCAATATTTCTATCAGTGATCAGGATGCAGTAGTGGAGTGCTTCCTCAGCAACTTTGCTTTATATCTGCATTCTATTTTAATTTGTAAGCCAAACGTATTTTTGAGGCTCAGAGTACACAGAAACAAATCATATAAAGCAATGACATCCAATTATCACTCCTGATATTTCCCTAGAAAATATAGCAGCTCAAAGAATGGCTAGTGATTCCTATCTGGATTTTCTTTCCAATTTAGAAGTGGAGTAAAATTATTACTCTTCATTTTACAGTTTATCCTCTTATATACTATTCATTAGGTATTTTTTATACCTATAATATGACTTAATATAAGCATTGCTACTTTATCCTTTTAATTATCTCTTTGCTGTTAATATATTTTCACATATTTAATAGGTATAAGCTTTTGTTCCTAGAGTTTCTTTCTGCTTCCAGACATAGAGTTCTAGTATCAATGCTAATAAATCTCTCTTCTTCTGTTGACATCATAAATAAATGATTTTTTTTAAAGAGGATCAGCCTGAGGCCTATGAACTATCCCAGTTCTCTTCTTTTATGGAAGATTTATAGGTTACATAGTATGCATTTTGACCCTCTGCCTAAGGTTTAGTTCCATATCTAATATCCAGCACAGAAATTCTGTGAACACAGCAGCCAGTGAATTCTGCTCATGTCTGCATTAGCCAGTGAATGCACTTGTTCCCTTTTTACATTAGCATCATTACACTAGAAACAACAACAACAACAACAACAACAACAATAATAATAATAATAATAAAAGAAGCAACAGGTTTCCCTCTTACTCATTTACAGATCTACATATGTTTGCAGTTTATTGCAGGCACCCAGCTATTTGTGGGCTCAGAAAGAACAAGTAAGCTATGAACTAAGCCACCACTGGGAGTGGGGTTCAGGCACTGGCCCCTGATCATACTTCTTAACTGCTTGCTTAATCCCTAATTTAGGTTTTATCAAGCTCTCTGAAGAGCTATGTCCCCTGGTACAGCTGTCTTAACTGTTAACACCGACATCCACTCCCAAAGGCTTCAAATTATACTACACTTGCCTCCATATTTGTGGTTTGAAGTATAATTCAGGCAGCCATCACTATGTTACATAAATGTGGTCAGTCTATTCCAGAGCAAATAAGTCCTAAGCAAATCAGACATAAGTCAGTGAATATAATTTTTATTCCTAAGACTCTTCTACTCAGCAATATAAATAAAACCTATGGTTTATATTATTTGGTGCTGAAGCTCTCACCTTGGATATATTCAGCATTAAAACTTCTAAGACTTTTTCTGTTCCCTGTGAGAAAATTTGTATTTGAATGCCACTATTTTTTTCTCCAAATAGAAATGCTCCCTATCTGTATGCTTAGTGCTTTTTACTCCAAACCTCTGAATTCCATGACTCTGATGGATCATGTTTTTCTCAGCTCTTCCCTGAGCTTCTGTCTTATCAGGCTTCAGTGCAGGTCATTAGTCTCTAATGAATTTTATAGGTATTCTGGAGAATGTTTCCAATATGTTACAAGACTCTGATAAGCTGTTCCTAAAGCGTAACACTCTGGGATGAAACCACTTCTCAGCATTAGGTTGTTTAATGCCAATGTATTTATTTCTTAAGGGTCAATAAGAGCAAGCTGCCTAACTTGTAAAGAAGTAACATAACTGTACCCATTGCTTAAAGCCTGATATAATACTGATTACAGTCAATAAAAAGATATAAAACTCCAGTTGTCTTTCCAAAAAGGTTTCTGAGAACAATTGTGAGTGCATGGAACCTCACATAAAACATTAACTGTTCTCCTTTCAGAGGGATTTTCACTTCCTTGTGTTACAAGTTGTACTAAATGTACCGAAGTAGTCAAACAATCCAAATGATTTCAGTCTGGCTAATGTGAGTGATAATAGGGTGTGTGGGTTTTTTGTTGTTGTTGTTGTTTTGTTTTGTTTTTTTCTCTATGGGGTTGTTCTTGTGTGTTTGTTGTGTTTTGTTTTTTTGCAGAACAACCTACATGGAAGTGGGACAGCACTACTTATTTTTTTGACCCTATGCAACAAGAACTCTTTGTGACATACTCGTGCAGTGCTCTGAAGCTTAAAGCTGTGAATTGAGAAAGAAATATAGCTGGTAACAAAAATCCACTAACTGATCTTGGTTGGGAAGGGAAAAGTTTCTCAGTTTGTTCTAGTGAGACATCTAGCTGCTCTTGTGTGCTAGTATCAGAGTGAGACAGAAACAAAATGGTTGCATCCAAAGCTAAATGTTTCACATGTAATTAGAAAGAATTTTATTTTTATTTATCACTGAGGGTAAAATGAGAGATCACATCTCTGCCTAGGGCCCTGTAAGTCTAATACATGCACAAATTCTAATGTGAGGAGGGTTCCAGCAAAATTAATCAGATTATTCTTGTTCTCAAGAGTTAAGTGCTTTTCTGGAGTAGGATCTGCACAAGAGGAAAAGGGCCAAGCCTACCCAGCTGCAAGTTTAGCAGTGCTTACGCCAGGTTTGAATTTGCTCCAGCAAAGAGAAATGGCTGCATATCCATAATTTACAGGACTATAAATATCAAGAGCTCCGCTGATGTCATGCATGAGCGTGTAGTTCTTAATCAGGTAACATTTCCGTTGGCTATGAGATAAGTGCCTTTAAGAAAAGGACTACAGGACTGAGCTGTCACAGCTCATTTTAATTTTTTTTTCTTTTTTTTTTTTCATTTAAACTCCTTACATACCAGTTTCTATCACAGTTCTCACACTGACTGTTTTTTAGTTTATTTCAGCGGTGCTTTTTTATTCCACAGTGTGACTGTATCAGCTTTAGCATTCAAAAGATAAAAGGCTATCTATTGTTATCCAGATGAATCTTCGCAACCTTTACTAGGATTACTGCTATGAAGGGCTACATTTTGGCCTGACACATTCATTTGCTAGGCACACAACAAAAGCGTGGCACCTGGAGGTGAAGGTAGATAGAAGAGAGGCAAAAGTGCAAGTAATATTTTGAGCTCATTTAAGAGCTGAAGTTATTAAATCTTAATTAATTAATGGCTGCTTTGGTTCCCATTCTTGGCATGTTCAAACTGTGTCTCTAAAAGAGTATATAAGAGGTAAAAAACCTAGCTATTACTTCTTCATTATAAGGAGGAAGTTTTAAAATGTCCAGGGCTTTTATTTTGAAACTTATTATGCATTCTTTATTTTGGCAGGTCTGAGATAAACCAGCAAACATACTAATGAAGACAAGAACTGTCCTGAGGAAATACCTCCTATTAGTTAATAAGCAGACACAGTGGCCTGGATTAGGAAGGAACATGACAACATTGCTGAAAATGAAGATGTGTATCCTAAGTGAAGCCAATGGGTTCACAGGAGCCAGGACTGTGTAACCTGCTGCTGCACATCAGGATTCCAGGAGAGGAAATGAACATTATGAATAGTGAGAACAATAATACACAAGGGTGAGATAAATTTATTTCTCAACTGCATTTTGTCTTAGAAATTTTAAAGTAGCCTTTCTGTACTGAGAGAGGATCCAGAAGATCAGCTGCCTGATGCACTGCTGTGTTCCAAATGGAAAGATGATTGTCAGTCCTCTGGTTTACTAACTCTTATCTCTCCTGATAAATGAACTTTAAGTGGTCAGTTGTTGACAAAAGCCCTCTTTTTAATTGGATATCTGAATTGGACCTTACGTAACCTGGCAACATACTATCACCCCTGGACCTTGTCACTCAGATTAAACCTTGGCTTCTCCAGGAATGGGGGTGTTCAGAGTCTGCATTTTTGTTATTTGGAGGGAAAGAACACATATATAAGCCCTGATATAAAGGGAGAAAATCTTCCAAAGTTTTGATTCATCAGGAATTTGCCCAAAATAGGCAATAACCAAAGAAACTTCATTTTAATGAAAAATTGTAGAGCTCTCACATTGTCCCATAGGAACTGATTTTCCACGGGTTGGAAGGAACATCTGGCCAAACAGGCTGAGCTGTTGGTAAGACACCAGGGCAAGGCCAAGAAGCCCCTTATCCAAGGAATATTGCTGCTATTCAATTATTCCATGGACCTTCTTGGAAAGGAAGTTTAAGGTATTGGTAAAGGGACTCTGCAAAGATCTACCCAATCTGTTTTCAACTGTAGTATGCCAGTTAGCAAAAGGCACTTTACAGTACTGTCTCTTTTTTGAACAGAGCTCCAAGTATACTTTAAAAGAATCTCAACTACTGTGAAAGATGGAGTTCATGAACTGAATATTTTTCCTTTCTTTCTGTTTTGTCTGCTGCATTTTTTAGCTATTGATTTATCTCTGGTTGGGAAACCTCACGGTCTTTTTAACTCATTAAACTTTTGTTGTGGAATTACGGCAGATCTGTATGAGGGTCAGTCAAAGTCCTCATCAAAACAGATAATACTGCAGACACCCATCTTCCAGCTTCAGAACAGCTTCAGCCATTCCCTTCAGAGATGGCATCTCAGTGCTAACAGTGCTCAGTGCTACACAGGAGGTGGCAGGCTGTCTAGTGAACTCTCCTAACCCAGAGCTAGTTAGAACAGCCAAAATACTTCAAATCTGCACCATTGCTAACTTGGCGCATTTTGTGGGAAGTGCTCACATAAGATGGATCACCGGAGATTCAAAAAGAAGCATACCTTCAAGTAGAGGAATTGTGATGAGCAGCTGGGTGACAAGGGCAGATCCCATATCCCTTAATGCAAATAGCAGATTGATGTCCATAGCCAAACCATCTTTCTGTTCCTAAAAACCCAAAGCATCTACTAGAGACAGCACAGCCTGCCCTTCACTCACAACTTGCTGTAGCCTTCTTCTGTCTTAAAATGATGCTTTTGAGTTCCTCTGTCTTCTCTCTGTAAATGTACTTGACAAGTTAAGGACTGTTTTATTATTTGTGTTTACAGACTACAAAGTTCTGAAATTACTGCATCTTAGAAAGAAATTACAAAATGCTGCTCACTTGGTCTGTTGTGTAATACCACTCCTTGATACAGTTCCAAAAGGCAAAGTTATCACATCCAGAATTGAGTTCAAGTAAAGGAGACTGATAATTGGCTTGTTCTTGATTTGATAGTTGCCTTGCTTAATTCCTAACTTATTTTAATGTTAGTTTTAAAGACCTAAGCTGACTGATAATCTGTGGTTTCTTTGCTGGGTCTTGGTGGACTTAAGTATTTCAAGGTTTTTATTCATTTCATCTATTTTGTTACATTTCCGTTTGTTTAACTAACATAATAAAGTTTTTGATGAGGTTAAATCATTTCTGTTGTTCAACCAAACAGTCCAGAACATTTAAAAAACTGTACAGGTATCATCTAGACAACATAAAAGCCGATATTTAAATCTTACTTCATAAACTAATTTAATTCACATGTTAATACATGTTCTGTTTCTTGAAAGTTGTTTCCTTTGAAACTTTCATTTTTACACTCCCATGCAGGAAATACGATAAACTTGTTTATTTCATTTGTCAGTTTTGTGTTTCTGAATTTCTTCATCAAATCCATTATCTTCTTTAAGCATCCAACCTTTACCAAAGCTATGCACAAAGAGGGAAATGGGTTTGCTGCCATACTTGCAGTGCAGAAAAGTATGGCAAAGAAAAGAGCAAGCAGAGGTGCAGGCTTATGAGAAGTGTCCCCCCCCCCCCCCCCCCCCCCAAAAAAAAAAAAAGACATTAAATCGGCATTATATTTTGGAGACAATTTGGCAGGATGAGAAAGACAAATAGTTTCAGGATCATGGGATAGTTCAGGTTGGAACAGACCTTCAGAGGTCAAATGGTTCAACTTTTCCATTACAACAATGCACCAGAATAAAATACTTGCTTATAACTTGTTGTTTTTCCTGGCCTTTTATTTTATTTTGTTACTCTACCTTACATTGCTTTTTAATTTGAATCAGCCTTACTAAATAAGTAGAAAACATGTGCATAAAACAAGTAATTTTTATTTATCAGTCGAGTAGAAGCAAATCAAGAAAGAATCTTTAGGCTGCATCTCTGCTGAAATCGGTAATAGAGACGATTTTCAAATAAGCTTTTGAAAGGGACCTTGACACATACCAAAGTCTTTCTCTCCTTGAGCAATATGGAGTTCTTCAAATTCCCCAGGATTCACAAAGGGGAAGAAGATGTTAGGACTCAAAAATTAACAAGCCCCAGTAGTGAAGGAGAAGAGCAACAACAGCTTTACAGAGCTCCACTTAGAAAGAAAGGGAATGTTCAAGTAAAAAGAGGTAGGTAAAGAAGTAGATGCTAACTATTTGAGAAATGTGAAATTTCAGTATGTTTTTATCATGCCATTATTCCCCAGCAATGATTATCTCCCTTTCACTTATTGTTGAAGAGGAGAGACTTTATGGAAGCAAGGTAGTGTTACTCATAATTCTTGTTCACCGGAAAAGACAAGAAACCATATACATGGGCTGAAAAAAGCCAGTCTCATTTGGTTATTCCTGGTTCTCACTAAGTACAGATATGTTTTATTTTCCTACTTTACTGCCTATTTCTTCTTTAATGCCTCTGGTGATTTTTCAGAGATGAATACCTAGTGGCAGGGAGAAAGTACAACCATAGTGAAAGTGAAATAACCAACCTTACTATTGACCAATGATAGGAGAAAACCTCACATGAGCACAAGACTGTGCTCAAATCACCCAAGATCAAATGAAGGCTACCAGTGAATATCTCCAGAAGTGCACAACAATATACACTACCCCTTCATTACTATGTGAAATGAAGTTGCCAAACCAAACTGGGCAAACAGCATCCCCATAATTTTATTTTTTATTGTATAGGTCAGCCTTGGTATTTCTGTTTATGTGGCTGCCAACCAAAAGTACTTAAAAGTGCTTTTCAGAATTAAAAAAGGAAAAATATTCCCTTCCGTTTGTGCTTGGAGTCAAAGAAACTAACCCTTTCTGCCTAGATGGAAGAAATTTGGGGTTACGACTGCCCATTTCCTTAGTGCTTACACAGTTTATGTCACACATATATGTTGATTAATTCCTAGGACTCTAGACACAGAACTGGTCCAAATTAAATAATACTAATGACTGTAGCAGAGTTTTAGTAGCTATTAACCATGAGTATTTATTTCTACTATAAGCTTTCTTTCCCATGCAAAACATACATACATGTGGATGCATATTTAAGTAGTCGGGAACTATTCAAAACAAGAGTTATTTTGAGGGTTAGGAAATATTTTGTCTCACAGTTGCCAAGTGATTTTGGAATAACTCTTTTCATGATGGAGCAGAGGGGAAGATGGAGACAAAAACATCAATCCTTCAGTTCAAGGATACTGGACGTGAAAGAAAATGAGAAAAAAAACGTATCCATATCTTATTTTTCTGCATCCAGATTCCCCTTTATTTTCTGTTCTGAACGTGGATAGGGGAGCTCTAGATATTCTGTCACCCTCCGCAGGCTGGACAGAAAAGGCAGGCAGACACTCTTCTATGAATTCCTCTCCTCCACTTTGATCAAGTTAGAAAGAGATACATTCAATAATGGGAAAGTGGAAATATCATTAGTCTCATTTAGATAAGTTTAAAAATGTATGCAGTAGCTCTCAGGGCCAGACAAAGGGTTGAGGTGAAACATCTGAGTCTCATCCAAAACTAAGCAGGTGTAAATTAGACATCCGGATACATCCCATCAGAGCCTCCTGTGCCAGGGTTCATCTCCACAGTCTGTGAAGTTCCTGACATATATTTAGGATTTTGTAAAACGTTCATAAATAGCCACAATGTGTGACCTCTGAATAGCAGTGGAATTTAGCTCTCCCTTTGACTTATTTTATGCTTATTTTGTATTTTTAAACAGGGAAAATGTTCCTTTCCTTTGCCTTCATCTCACTTTGTTCTTTCTCCACAGGTTGAGTAGCTATCATACTCTTCCCAGGAGCAAATGAGAGATGGGAACCCTTAGGATGGGCAGAGCCATCCATGCTGAATACTTGCTGTATCCAGCCTTGCACAAAATTAATGTCACAGACAGATACTTAAGTTTCTAAAGCCTGATGCTGCTATACTTTAATATCTTGAACTAAATTAATGGGTGAAACAGCAAAAACAGCCCAACATCCTTCTTTTCCTTCCTTCTTCCTCCTGAAAAACAACAGGTATTTTTGAGAGAAATAAGATTAAAACTTGTGCATTATTGGAGCTTACCTGAAGCCAAGACAACATATTAGAACTACTCCAGAATAATATTTCCATCTTAAAACGTCCAAAAATGTTTATTATCAAACATTAATTGCTAGAAATCTTGCAATATAGAATTGTTAAAAGTCAAAGTTATGTCAACAATAATTACTTTGCTGTTCAAGCTTACCAGAAACCAATAAACAAATAAAACCATATATCTTGATGACTTTGTCTTTTCTTCCAACATCATCCTTTCCCTCCCAATACTAGAAAACACTTTCCAGTGATGAATGATACAAAATACAATTAGGATTGTTGATCCAAGAAGTTCTGTGGACAGATTCATTTTGAAATATACATATAGGTAGTTGTATTTCCAGATAAATCAGTACTGAAATTATTCTTTTCTTCCAAAGTTGCCAGGAAAATTAAACTCTGGGATAAATTTTATAGCGTATCAGTGTAAAGCATCGGAAGGTTTATGAGGGAAAGGGAGAAGGAAGAAGGACTATGAGAATGAAAGAAGCCTTTCAGCAGTTCTGAACAGACTGTTCTGCAAACAATCACAACTTCTTGATTGAGTAAGGCAGTTAACTCTACTCGTTCTTGATATCAGGGATTATCACTTATGGCAACATTAACTGCATTTCTTTGTCCTTAAATAAAAACTGCTCATCTGGATGCTGCAGCACAGCTAACAGTTAGGGCAAGAGGCATCCCCTAACTCTGCAAGCACATTTTAATAGGCACATGGAGCTCATCTGCTAAAGAAATTTCACCAAGCCTCTATATGTGACATGTCAGGCTAGGGGGGATGCTAGACCACAGGAAACTCACAGCATCTCGTATTATCAAAGCCAGGCCACACGTGCCAAGACTGACCTGGCAGCCACAGCCTTGCCAGAAAACATGGGGAAACTGGAGCAGGGTCTTGCTGAGGCCCAGCAAGCTGCTTGCACAGTGAAGCACTTCCAGCCTGAGCAGCTGTAGCATATTCTCACAAATATCTGACAAGTTTCTTTGACTCTTTGCCAGTTTGAGCTGTGCCCAACACTTCCATCCTTCCTCAAGCTCCACAGTCCCTTGTAACTGCTGCCTGAAACTCAGGCACACACCAAATGAAGCTCCCTTCCTCCCCTTAGAGTGCAGACATCCCACCCCAATTAATTAATTCAACAGTGGCTTCATCTCTACCAAGCTGTGGCTTCCCACACTTTATCCCCCTCATTCTGCTTAGAAACATCAGCACATTCCTGACTTCATCACTCGTTAACTCCCTTTTGTTAATGGCTGGTGCGTCCTCTCTTGCTGGCCTGCTCTGATTTGGTGTGAATTGAGCTATCATGCAAGAAACCTGGAAGGGTGTTTACATGTTCAACTGCTGTTACAGTACATAACAATCTCTCAAGTTGTATTTTATCCCTGCTTCTATATCCAGAACTCTTCACTGTCCATCTTGTGAGCACCTGGTAAGGAGCAGGAAAACTTGAGTTAGAACAAGACAGATGCTGCTTTGTGTTTGATTAACAAAGGTTAATGGAGGTTAGTAACACCATCATTATATGCTCTGAAAGTTATGCCTCCTACAACAGATGCAAAGACCATGATAATACTGTTTGATGGAGCAAACTCTCAGCTACAAAACACTGTTTTTCAACACACTCCATCCATTGTGAGACAGGTTAGTTTCACCTTACTGATGATGTATTGTTTTGCTAGTAATCCTGCTGCAAGCTGTGCATTTTCACCAGCAATGAACAAGAGCCTGAATGGCATGCTCACAAAACTTCTGCCCCAACGGAGGTGACCCACTGTTTCATATCTGCTACATTGGCATGAACACATGGAAGTCAGATGGTGCCAAATCTGGAATATATGGTAAGTGTGATTGGACGGTTCAGCCAAGATTAACAAAGTTCTCTATCATTTCAAACTGGTATGGGGCCTGGCATTATCATGTTGCAAAAGAAAGATTTTCTTCTTCTCTAGCCTGACTCTCGAATTTCAAGCCTTCCTCTTAGTCAGTGATGGAGCAGTCAAGAACTGACATATTTTCCTCATGGAGGAATTCGCTTCCACCCCTTTGCTTCATATGCACTTCCTTGTCAGACATCATTTTGTCAGGCTGAATTTTGTATGTTTCAATAAACAAATACATCCCAAAATTATACCTGTGAGGTTTCTCAACAATGATTGTAATCCTGGTGCCACAAGTTGTAATAGGAACAAGAAATACCGTGGTATTTGAAAAACGTTTCTGCAAGGAGGAAAGGAACATCCAGACCTAGATCCACATCTAAATTCCTAAACTTTAGTTGTCAGGTCTTGGATATTGATCAACTTTGTTTTACAATCCATGCAGCCAAGGTATATATGTCTCCAGCCATCTTTCTTTTGAACTACTCGATTTTATAAGTAGAAAGAGTGGTTGCTGAACCTATATTTTCCATGTGATACTGCAAAGAGTACCAATCAGAAAGCTGTTATTGACAAACATTTCACATCTACAGAGTGAAAACTAAGTCCATGCTCCCAAACAATTACTTATGGTCTAGGTAGACTTTGCCTTATGCATAGCCCTTCACATTTGTATTTCATCCTGCTTCCTTTGATAGCAACAGCAAAACTTCTACCTAAATGAGAGTTGCATGCCGTTCATTACTGCACTTTACCTTTGTTGTGCACTTTCTGTCAGAAACAGTTGGGCTCAACAGCAGGAAAAGCTTTCAGCATATGTGTAACTTACACATTTGTGAGGAAGCAAATTGGAGTTTGACTTCTGATGGCCAATATGCTGCCTCTTCGTTATAAAATGTAAGTAACAATAACATAAAACAGCCCTGTTTAAACTCTTGTTTATAAAACTCAAGTAGTATTACATTTTTTTGAATTGCTGGCCTAGAATAAGCATTAAAGAAGCTTTCATACAACCCATAATGCCAAAAAATAAATGCAATTCTGCACATTCTTTCCTGAGAGCATCCACAAATGACGTGCAAGGCACACACATTGGCAGGAAGCCATAAGAAAAAGCATTGTGTTAAAACTTTGCATGACATCAAGCCAAAAAACTACTTAGCATTTGTATCTCAGATCTCAATGGAATTATGAATTGAATAACAAAATCAAAACAAAAAGTATGAAGCACACTACATCACACAACTTTGGTTACACACACACATACACACATGCATGTGTGTGGTATGGTATCAGTCTGTGGTGACTGATATAAATAACCTTGGTGTGAATGTGCACAGATACACACACAAATGCATGACAGAGAAAAAAAGAGAAATATCATTAGGATACATTCCAAATAATGTCCACTGTCCTTGCCATTATGTGGATGACATCCCAGATGGGCTCCCTCTGGTGTTGAGATGATAATGCACTCACTCTAATTTCCTTTTGTCCATCAATAAGGGTGTTAAGATGTGCCAAATGTAATCATGGTATCATTATGGCAGAATCCCTTCTTTTTTTTTTTTTTTTTTTTTCCCCACAGACTTTTATGTATAGGATAGTATATAGTGTTCATACGACAATGAATGCCTGGAAAGCTGCAGGCCTTGAATCACACAGAATCTGATTCTTCAATGGTCGGAGCATTTTTATAATACCCCCTAAGCTCAAATCTGGACAGGACTCCTTCTAGGAACTGTGCACCTGCACAAATCTGGCCTAGACGTGTGTGGCACGTCAGGAAATGGGGAATACATGAATGTCTATTTACTTTCTGGAATCTTCATTTTGGAAACCTAAGACCCAGCATTACTTTGGAGCATTGTGACACAGGGAATGAGTGGAATCCTGTATGTTAAATACACACTTTAACCATGAAATTATACCTAATATTCCTCCACATTATTTACCACTCATTTACCACCTTCTGCTATACAACTATCTTTCGACATAAGAGTGCAAGCAACATCCTTTCCAGTATATCCCAGCTGGAAAATGCCCAACTTTGTCACCTGGATGCCCTTTCAACATAAACTTGTTTGGGTTTTGATGCAATCTCTTCCATGGAAAAACATCCCCTCCCTTTTACTCCTGAAATGCCAGGGTGACACCGACTTGGCTCGCTGAAGAGCATGACTCCCTTGCAGCCACAGCACATCTCTCTCTGGCTGAAGTTTGCAGTACAGTTGAGAGAGGTTTTGCAGAATGAACCAGCATAGAGAGGGAGACAAGTAACACACGTTTCCTGTGGGTTTTCACAGATGTTTACTGACAACAGAGGAATAAGGAGCCTAGCCTCAGATTCCAGCCCAAGAGAGAACATGCCCTCATGGTCTCTAGACCTCTGCTCCTGCAGCCATCTTCCTACCTTCCCTGCTCCTCCTCAGTTCCTGAAAGCCCCCCCTTTCCATTTCCTTCCTCCTTCCCAGCCCACATCTCCGCATTCATTTATTGCCACCCACACCCTGGCTCCTGCCTCCTCTATCCTCACACCCTGTGGTGATATGTGTTAGCAATACAACACTTGGACCAGATCCCAGGCCTGGTAGAAGCAGGAGAAAAACTTAAATTCATTCTAGTGGCCTTCTTGGATCAGGTCCTGAGTGCACAAGAGCAGAACTGGTGTTAATTTTCCTCTCCCTTGGACAGTGCTGTTAGAGTTGGCACATTCTCCTTTGACCGGTGAAACAAGAGGTGGAGCTGGGAGGTGGAGGAGCAGGAGCAGGGGCAGAACAGAAAGGATATGCACAAGGAGAAATGATTGCACACATGTGCTGTGAATTCTTCAGCTCAGATTAATGTTTTCCTGTGAATTTAATTGGCTGCCTTCTAGTTTCGGCCAGATGACCAGTTACATTTTAGGACAGTTAGAAAGTTGAATCAAAATGAAATATTTGGACAACAGGAGCCAACATCTGTGAACTACTCCAGAAAATTATTAAATAAACAAAAAACACTGGAACTTCTAACTGCAGAGCATAATAATAATTATTGTTCATTCACATGTAGTATTAATTCCTACTGCATCAATGTGAGAAAGAAATAAAAAAAAAAATCATAAAAAATAAATAATCATATTATAACTTTAAAAGTGTGTCACCCTCCCATTTCTGCCACATGGATGGCAATTTGGCCTTTCTCACTGAGTAATCTAGCATCATAAGTTGAAACAGAGTTTAATTGCAAATCAGCTATATTTAAATTTGTAGGTTATTTAAGTTGTCAAGTAGCACTGAGAAAGAAAATAGTGCTAGTAATTAGAGTGATAGGACTCTGTTTTGAGCCCCAAAAGGGCTCAAAATACACTTTTCACTTCTGTCTTCACTTGGATGATGTTTAGACCTTTTCACCAAGCAGACTGCAGTTCTCAGAAACAGGACATTTCTTACTGAAAAATGTATTAAGTAAACCTTAGAAGTGGAAATCATGTTTCAACAGGTATTGGAAAATCATTCACCTACAATACCAATGAGAGCAAATGTAAACAGTTCTATTTGGAATGATAGCATATTATCATTGATTTCTCAAAACAAACAAACAGAAACAATTACCCATCTCTGCTCAGGAGGCAACCTGACTGAAAATATCTCTAAATGATGTGTGTGTGCCTAATTACATCCCCATTCTCTGATATGACTCTTGATAGATATCTAAGGTTACAAAGCCACAACAAAGACAAGAACCAATGGCTGGAAATTGAAGCTGAACAAATATGAACTAAAGTATGATGGAAATTTTCTAACAGATGGGGTAACTGACCATAAGAACAGTTCATGGAGAGTTGTGATGAGTTCTCTTTACCACTTGCAATTCTTAAACTCAGGCCTGGATGTTTTTCCAGTAGATAGACAAAACAAGAATTAAGTCAGAGAAAGCTAATGGCCTGGATTGTAGCAGAGGTCAGACAAAATGATACAATGCTCTTGCAGCCTTGTAGACTTTGGGTCTCCTAAATAAAAAGTTCAAGGCTTGCAGATTATAACATAAATTCTATTCTATTTCAGGCTGCTTTCAAACGTGGGCAATGAGAGAAGAAGGAAAATAAACAGATGCTGCAAGACAAAATCATCTGAGTGATGAACAGAAAGCCCCATCCATGCATCAAGTGTGGCAGAAAGTCTTCCCCAGGGGTCTGTCTTATCAGTGATCTGGTTTACTTTGGCCTATTTGTCAGTGGCAGAAAAAGAAAACAGCCCCAAATTCTGATAACTATATATGGCTGATTGTATCATGCAGTGATAATGAATTTGAATAGGTCTATTAAAATAGCAGCGTGGACTGAAATATCCCTCCTTTTTTTCATGGATGGTGGCTTTTCTGTGTTGCTCTTTATCTAGCAGGAGAGTTTTTTTCCAGAGCATGAGTTCTTTTAAAGAAGAGAAGTGTTAAAGGATTCCTTCCTTGTTTAACAAGAGTTACCTCCCCTCAGTCATGACAATTCAACGGCTTGGATGGCTGAACTTCAAAATCTGAGGAATTATTTTATTAGATAGATCTGGAGAATTATTTGATAAATAAATAAATAAATAAATAAATAAATAAATAGCATGAAATAAGAAATCTTTCTTCATTGTTTTGAAAGCAGTCACTATGACAAATCTGGTTCAGAGCAAAGCCACCCAAACAGTTGAATCATCAAGCGGACAGTGAACTCTGGCACCACAGGGAGCAGTGGGGGAAGGAGCTGGGAAAGCAAGGAGAGTGGTGGTAATCTCTTCAGATAGTCCACCACAGGACTAGTCATGTGGAACCATGTCCAGGGTTGCAAAATGCACTCCTTTACAAGTGTGGCCTCAGCGAAGAATCAGCTTGGACTTCTGCAGATCTTTAAAAGATGATGACTCATGGCCTGTATAATTTGTTGGTGTTTTCCTGTCATAAATTCCCTGCTATTCATCTTTTAAATGAGAAAGACTTGCTCACAAATTTTAGAAAAGCTAGGAGAAAATGTGAATATTTCATTCAGCTCCCTGACAACCTCTGTTATTCTATCCCTCGTGTCTCCATCTACAGACCACAAGCACACACAGTGGGGAACTTGCAGAAAGCAGATTTTGGCCACCCTTTCAATCCGCAAGCCTGGTCTCTCCAGAAGCAGAGATATGCCCTGCACTTTGCTGGGGGCTAGCATGAGAAATGCTCACACCATGGCATGTGCAATTCTCCCTTACACCTCCATGCAGTTTTTTGCAAGGCCTAGCGTGACATTTATGGGGTTGTTTCAGAGGGAACTTTGGGAGGACATATTTCTGAATGTTCTTTAAGAGCCTGTTAGAAAGCAAGAGTGAAAAAGAAGAAAGATTAGGAATTTTACACTGCTCATAACCACCATTTCAGGATAATTTTCAGCCTTTTGATCCCCAAACGCTATGTCCGACTTGAGCAATGAAGAAATTTGGTAGATTGATCCCACACTGTAGCAGGTTGAGCCTACCTTTCAAAGTTTTATGCAGATCAAAAGTAAATTCACTGATTGCAATAGTTTCCCACGAGCAAGCCCCAGAGAAATTCACAATGTAAACTGTGTTTTTCTGTCAGACATAAAAATATTTACAGTCATCATGTAGACAAACTGAGATGAAACAGACAGGACAGAAAGATACTGGATTAAAGAAAGCATATTTTTATATAATTATGTTAATTTTTAGTGCGGAAGCTTATGAGTAATGTAGCTGTGCACAATTTAAACCTGATCTCATTGCAAATGTCACAGACTTAACCTGTATCACTTCAGTGTCAATCCACTGCCAGAACCACAGCACCACGGCATTCACACTAGGACAATTTTCCAGGAATGGTAGATTGACCTCATTATATTTTTTGCAAAATTGACAAATTACAATATGCTATTAGTTCTAATGGTTCCCTGTCTCTCAGGTGTCAGAAGAAGGATTAAAAACACCCATCAGATAACTAGTCAATTATCCAGTGCAGAAAGTCTTTCCTGTGTCCCAAAGGGGGTTTAACCTATGTTGTAAAATAAGAGATTGGATAACCACTATCGTGCTCTTCGTTTGCATAGTTACAGATGTTGATAGTCATAAAATTATTAGCTCTTTTAGGAGTCCAGCCACAATATATTATCTCAATGACCATTTACAACAGTGAACTCCACAGATTAGCTAAATGCTCAGAGAAGTGAGGATTTCCTTTTATAGGGACAAAATTTACTACCTTTTAATTTTATTGGGCAGGGGTATACCTTCCACAGTTTAGATTACACGACAAGGTATGTCTCATTTCTTTGCTGGATCAAAAATAGTTTCAGAAACCATAACTACATTTTTATATTTATCAGATCAAAAAACTGCACTTATTTTCCAGAGTGCTCATAGCTCCTCACATGCTGGTTGCCTCCTGGAATGGATATGCATCTCCAGCACTACAACCCCCCTTCCCTCTTCCCTTCACTGCTGTTCCCCCTGCCTCCAATCTCTTGCTTGTCAGCACTAAGCTCTGTCCAATTATTCACCTTTTCAAAAGTGATTTATTTTCAGGATAACCTAATAATGTCAAAACCAACACTGCTATGCTCTATCACCCACCAGGATGGGCCAGAGAGGAAAGGAGATAATAATAGTTGATTCCCTTAGCCTTGCACATTTTACCTGGTGGGCTGATGAATTGTATGGCCAACAACTTAAGAATCATTTGGTCATGTTATCGTAAACAACTCCCTTCTACTCCTTCACACTTCCTAATAACATTGCTGTAAAGCAGTTACAGCACTGTTCCCTACCTCCTGTTTCAGAGGTAATTATTTTTTTCATTCAACTCCATAGTGCTGGTGAGGTACTATTTGAGCTGACTAATGTTTTGTGCCACTGAAGGATACTTCGTCAGTTTGGAGTTTATCAGATTGATTGTTGTCATTCAAAAGATATACTTTTTTTTTTACAAAAACAAGAACTCTTTTGTCAAATTCTTTGTTTTTCATCTTACAAGGACTGAGTCATGGTTGAGAGCCGGGAATATCAAGGACTTCCAGCGACATGGTGTTTTTCTTCTTCTGCTTAATTCCTTGGAAGGAATAATTTCCACCACTGGCACAGTCTTTGTCCATCTCTACCACATTTGTTACTTGACGGATTCTGCTGTAATCTAACCTACGGCAGTATTTGTTTTCTTCTTTGCCTAGTGCCCATCTAGTTGTTGAGGGGTGAGCAACAGTATATACTATGCAGCTCAAGTTCCCTCTGCATATTTCCCAACTCACATATAGCCAGGATACATGGAGGAAAATCTTATCCTTGCCTCCATTCATGTGTGTGCTAACACCAGGCAAGAATCTGCTCAAAGGTATGTGCTGCTGCTTTAAAAAAAAAAACAAGTAACTGCAGCTGAAAGAAGGCTGGAGGAACATACAAACATTATGTTAACTCCTATATTCAACAAAATCTCATGAACTCTTGATCTATGACTGCGTTAATTCCTTCTTTTGTGTAGCAGCCAATTAGCACAGTGGCAAAAATGTCCTCAAGGTTAGATGTTTATGAAGGGCTTGCAACTTCTGCAGAATGTGGAGAGATCCCTGTGGCCTGTTTTAAGTAGGAATCAGCGCATGACTTGGGATAATCTAATTTGTGCAAAGAATATATTTCATTTACATTTTCCTCTCAGAAAAAGCAAGAGCACAGTAAACAACAGCTTATCTATACCCATATATCCAGCTCAATTCCATGGAGTTTTGCCATTGACTCAATTGGAACAAGATCAGTCCCTAATCATTAAAAAAACACATTTTTACTCTTGTTCTCCTGCACTTTACGCAATATATTTTGTCATGGAAGAGACTTTTTAAAGTCTTTCTAAGAAAACACATATTCTGGCATATTCTGTCAGCCAAAACCTGCAGGATATTAGCTGACAAATTTCTAGTGTAATAAATTGCCTGCTCCATAACAAAGTTTTACTTGCAGCCATTTTGTAAAAAAAATTTTCATAGATTTTTTTTTTTAATCATTTTCAAAAAATACCTTTTTTCTTGACATTATCAGCATATTGTTTTTTATTTAGAAACTTTAAAGGAAAAAAGAAAAAAAAAACGTCAATAACTTTCTTTGTTTCCTCTATGAGAAAAATTTTAAAAGACGAGGTTTCCGAAATAAAATTTAATTTCAATCTAATTATAGGCCTACTTCTGTTATTATAGTCTTGCATTTAGCTACATTAAATTTAAATAAAAGGCAGGATTATCAATTTTATACAGGTGAATAATCATAGCTTTTAGATTATCGGCCTGAATGTTTTGCCCATAATATTCATTGTAAGTATACTTGAGAATTTAAGCAGCTAAGTATGTCACAAAAAGTGATTATTTTCACTCTTCTCTAAATAATTTGTTTTCATGTATCTGACATGACCATTAGTGAAGTTAATTGTATTGCAATACAGTACTATAAGACAATTTGTGAATTATCATGGCAAGCATACAAACAGCCAAAAAGTCCAAATGAAAACCAACAGAAGAATGGGGTAAAGAATTAAATGAAGAAGTTCCTGGCCAAATTTCAAGCACCGAATCACTTCTTATCTTATCTTATGAAAATGGCTCCCTAAACAAGCAATGAGAAACCATCACAAATGAAATGTTTCTGCCTTATTCCTTGCACATGAGTGATACTGAGCACTGATTTTTAAATAATTGTTTTACCTGGGATGAATCCGGATCCACTGATCTTACTATTGAAGGGCGATCCACAATTTTATATTATATATTAGTCTATCTGAAGAAGTACAACCAGTCTGATCACCATGAGCACTCTGGATCTAGTTAAATGACCATCACTCTTTCCCTCTGCTGAACTATGAGGAGATGTGTCTGACCAGCAGCCTGTTAAGCTGACATAAATTATTGGATGAGGCTACCACAAAGGGAGGAGGAAGTTGAGGAAATGTGTGGGTTAGCAATCACCAAGCCTATTAAACAGCTCAAGAATCTCACCCTTCAGATTCACAATTTCTCGTGTTTTAGCTTGACCAAGAGGCAGGTTGAGGAAGCAAGAGGATCTGTGGGGGTGTGAAAGAGATGACCCTGGAAACAAAATATTGGTTTTACATTGCAGGGTATCTGTTACAGGAGAATTTCCTCTGGCGCCAGCAGGTATTTGAGTAGGCATCTGGATGGATCCCAAAGGGGGGAAGGAAATGGAGATGGAAGTTTTTAGAGGGGATCAAGATGCTAAGCTTTAAAACTATTCGAATGACCACAATGACTGCCCTGAAAGGTTTTATCTGTGGGATGACTCCTGGTGGTGGTGGGTTTTAGGGTTGTTTTCTCTCTCACTCTACTGAGAGTGTGCGTATTGGCAAAGAGTTTCAGTCAAAAGTGCAGAAGGGCACTAATAAAGGAATGCAAAGTCCATCCCCATTCACATATGAGGAAAACTATCTGATCCATAGCAGTTTCCTTTCATCTGCATTGGGCTCACATCATACTGCTGATCCTCAGAGCTCTTTCCTGCATTTCCTGTGCTCTTTAAAATAATGTTAGTGGTAACTGCAATCACAAAGTATCACAGGTTGGAGTTCTACCCTGAAAGAAAATTTTGACACATACTTCTTCCCCTCAGGCTTGGGAAAGAAAATCTTCCTTGGGGGTCTGAAGGCTGATTCATTAAATCTGAGCTGTCTGCTGAAGTGCTCAGTAAAAGTGACTCTGATTTATTTGGATTTGTCACTATAAAGGTCTCTGGAGACAGCTATTTATCCTATGGGATTCTTGACAAATTGGTCAAATGGTCTGGGAAGTCCAGAGGGAGGATGGTCTTCTTTGACCCTTCACATGGCCAGAGAACAGGTAATCACTCCCTCTGATCAAAAACATGCACAGAAATTGCGTAGTTGCTAAGGCGTTTCTAACCACCCAGAAGCTGGTCACCCATGGTTTTGGTAAGGACTGAAATCTATGCTTGATCTGAAAATACAGCCAGTAGCTGTAAAAGCAAGAGGTAATGAAGTACACATAGGATGGATTTATGCAATTGAGGGTATGTCCTCTCGAACTGGAGCTTGGCAAAAGTTTTTGTCCCACTGCTGTCAGAGTTTATAAAATACCTGACTGCAGTGTTGTAGAATCATTTGGATGCTAACATTATGAGTATATACTAACTCCCTTCCAGCACTGCAGAGCAGTGAAGCATCTCTCTAACTGCAAAAGTGAAGAGTATGGCAAAAGGAGTAGGAGGGATTTGCTTCTGTTTTCTTACTACACCACTCATGTGACTTTCCCTACTCTGCAATGTATAAGGTGTGGTAGTGTCTAGTGTCAGTTCTTCCCTTTAATTATCCGCTAGCCAGGCTGAGAGCTGTATAAACACATTATGGTCACTTGTAAGTAATAGATACTGCAAGTGCATCTGTCTTTCCCTTTTAACTCTTTGTATCTGTCCTGCCTTTCACGGTCCTCTGAATTTTATCAAACATTTCAATAATGTGCACTTTGGCATAGTTTTGTTGAAGCTGACTTCAGCTTCTGATCCATTTATAGCTGTCACAGAGAAAGATGCACCTTCAGTGTGACTAGAAGCATGCTGTTTCTCAGATTTAGATGGCATAAATTCAGGAAGACACATCCAGAAGTTCCAAATGACTAGATGGAGATGAGGAGAAAAAAACAACAGAAGGAAAAACCTGCGAGAATGACAGCTCACCTTGGAGCTAGTTTGCTATTACTTAGGGATTTTATCCTCTTGGCACACACAGTTCTCTCCCCAATCTACAGTCATACAGCAAAAAAGAGATTAGGCTCATGCCAGTATAGTTGTTCAGGCATGACATGTTCAAACTAGAGGCAACCAAGTTCCATGGCAGCTGAAAGAAGGAGTAGGAAGAAAGCACAGGCGGGACTGCTACAGCAGATTCTTTGTTTGCAAAGGATACATGGGGATGGGCTGTTCTCAGCCTGTCCAGCAGTGGAAGATTCAGGCACTGAATGAATCATTCCAGGTTCTGTTCTGCATAAAATTGGTTTGAAAGAAGCTAAAGTTCATGTTGCAATCTCAGGAAGAAACACCTTAGACTTCTGAAAGATGCTGGGGGTGGGGATGAGTCCTGGCATGGTAACAGCAATGGTCTCTCTTCACTACTTGGCGGTTGGATGATTTCAACCTGGGGGTTTTGCCCAGCAATCTGTCTTGCTAAAAGTCAGGGTAAGATAAACTGTACTCTGTCTCTGATTTCTGCAAGAAAGAAAACAATTGAACGACTGGTCATTCATCACTGAAACACCCTCCCCCTCCAACACCTTCTATAGGGCTGTATATCCTGGAGCTGTTTGGCTTTTCTCATCTGTTTCTTAAAAGTAAAGCACAGAGTTTCAAGTGGACAGATATGTATTTTACAACTTTTCTATAATAAAGATCAAAATCAGAAGAGACAAATCAATAGAGAAACCACTTGGTTGCTGTTACACTTCACATACTCAATACAAATATAATTACATACCATTTACATTGAAGTTTAATATCAAAATAACTCATACTCTAGCCCCGTCTTTACTACTGAAATCTTAAGTACATTTACCTATTCATAAAAATTTGCATTCGATTTTTGTACTGAGGAACTCAAGCTCAGCTCAAATGCCACTTGTGGATATACAAACATGCTTTTACCATTTGCTTGAGGAAGAAGGAGAAAATCAATGAGAAGTTCCTTTGACAACCTAAGTTAAATACACAATTTAAATCAATGAGGAACACACCCACATGGAAGGAACTGCAAAAATTACAAATCTGCTGAGAGACAAGCAGACTAAAAGGGGGAAGGGTGGCATGCAAAGGCAGAAAACAAATGCAGTTGGGCCGTTAATGTCAATAGTAAAAAGAAACACCTTGGCTAAAAAGAAACAGCTCGGCTTCTCTGATGAGCTGAGGATAACCATGTATACTCTGCTATTGGTGAGTACTGAGGGAGCCATCAGAAATCTGACAGCTAGGACAGGAGAACCCAAAGAGAGGATGCGGAAGTAAAATGGGCCCAAAAGCTGAGTTCTTTAGAGCCCTTTCTCACCCTGAGAGTCTGTTAGCTTCTCGTTCAAAGAAGCAAGACCTGTCATGGAAGACACAATCAGAGTTACAAAAAGGCATAAAGAAACCTTGCAATGGATTTTGACTCCTAAGGGAATCCTGTGTTTTTATTGAGGAAGGATTACAGGAAACTGAAATAACTATTTTTCTTCACAGAGAGCTCAGGGAATTTGGAGTAATTTAGTCAATGGTGATTTGCTACTTGTGCTATAGTGTCACCAATGATGGTACTCTTGAACTGTTTATTAAACTTTCAGCTTGTCACTCATCACTGACAGAATCAAAATCCATTGTTTTTATTCCTGCAAAAGTAACTTTTCTATCTTTCAGAACTATTACAAGGCTGAGGGATGAGTGCTTTCATCTAAAATCAAAGTCAGGCAAGTATCCATTTTGTAAGACATGTGAGCATAAAAATGTGCCAATGTAAACATCAGGTATCTTAGTGAAAAATGTTAATTGGCATTTCAAGAAATGGGGAGACATTGCAAAGATATTTTAGGCTTTCAACATATTTGTAGCATTCTAACATCAATCATTTTCCTGCAACTATCAGGTTATTTATCTTAGCTACCCTCAGTATGCATTACCATAGTGTCCAAGTCCCTCATAATGTTTCCGTAGGGGAAGGAAATGTTCTCATCCCTTTTTATTACTGAGAAACTGGAGCACAAAGGATCCCCATTTTGTCATCAACAAGGAAGCCTGTAACATAGCAGGTATTCAATCTACAATCTCCAGGACTCTGAATAGCACCTTAATCAAAGCAGAGACTTTAAATTAGCCCAGTTTGTACTTCATTTCCTTAATCTGCACCATAAACTATAGCAGCATGTCTGTGTTACACCCATAGCTTAGCTCCTAGTTACATAACTAATTCCACTGACAATTGTAAACAGGAATTCCCCAGGGCTTGCATCCCAAAAAGAGCCCTGGCTACAGACAGGCAAGAAGAGATGGAAAAATGCAGTGAGCCAGGACACACAGAGAGGAGAAAGAGAAATATGATGTGGTGCCTTGCTATAGATGCTGCACCAGACTTTTGCAGAAGCTTCATCTGGAAGGGCAGCTCTCATACAGGAAAGCCCAAGCAGGCCCCAGATACCCACTGTGCCTTGGCAAACTATTAAAGTTCATATTGAGCTCCCCTCTGAGGTTCTGAGCACGAACAGATCAGCTAGCTGAGCAGCTCCCCAGGGAGATTTCTGCAGATGTGCAAAGCTTCCTGAGGAGTTTATCCAGAGCACAGAAAGAAAACTTGTGGCTGTTCTCTCAGGTATTTATGTCATCTTTTCCTCTTTGTGGAAGTTTTGGTCAATATGTCTCAGAGTGATCACAGGTACAAATTTGTTTATCTCCTTACAGAGAACAAGTTGGGATATTTCTGCCACCAAATTTTGGTTTATGGTAAATGATATATTGTGTTTGGTATACTTGCTATGCAAGACAAATAGCCAGCATGATAAATGTCTTCAGTATGCAGCATGCAATGTTTGGCTAATTGATGTATATTGTACAAAGTAGAACAAATCAAAATGGTATGGCATTTAAATAAAATATCCTTCAACTAGCCATGGAATCCTTCATTACTATTTTAAATCAGGAGGATTTGTATAGCATCTCTCTTCTCACACTGCTCTCAGCCATCTTCTCATCTGATCTTAAAACATAAGCAGATATGTACGTGGGTTCCCTACCATACTTTCTGAAATAGGGCTTCTTTAATCACTGATCCCTTGGAAAAGAGGCTTTATCTTGCAAGCAGTTATGAAAAAGTTGGACTTCCTTATTGTATCATAGAATCATTTGAGCTGGAAGGGGCTTTTAAAGGTCATTCAGCCCAACTCCCCTGCAGCTAACTGGGACACTTAAAGCTAGATTAGGTTGCTCAGAACCGTCTCCAGCCTGACTTTAGATGTCTCCAGGGATGCAGCTTCCACCACCTCTATGGGCAACCTGTTCCAGTGTCTCATCACTCTTATCATAAAAAGTTCTTCATATCCATCCCCAGAGCCTTCTCCTCACCTGACTGAACAGCCTCAACTCTCAGCCTGTCCTTGTAGGGAATGTATTCCACTGCTTGGATCACCTTTGTGGCCCATCATCCATGGATGGACTCAGAACAGCCACTACATGTTATTTTATATTCCCCACCACTGAACCACATAACAAAGCAAGTCCTGCTGGTCCTGACTATCAGATCAGATGTCTATCTCTCTATTCAGCTTTCCTCTAGATTATACACAATCGCCAGTTAGGAATCAAACACAAGATAATCTGATCATCACCCCATATCTGCACATAAAGGGAAAAGAGAGGAACAGGGAGGCAAGAATAGAGTCAGACTGCACTCTCCATCTCTGTTTAAGCCTCTTTTTTCTCCTCACTTAGGTCATTTCTGTTCTTTGGACCTTTCCAATGAAACTCCACTACAAGCCATGTTCGTGGTCTTCTTTTTATGTTTTTCCTGTGGTTCATTTTTAAAGCTATTTATTTCATCTAAATTAATTAAATAGACTTTTATTATGTGCTTTTGCAATGCCACTTTCTAAAACAACACCATTTTCTATATGTATTATAGCTCTTTGTCTATGATATGCACCATAAAACCAAAAGACCACATTGTGGCAAAATGCCATGACCCCACTTTGGGGATGTTCCAGGAGCTTAGAGAATCACAGTGTGTGAGGCATGTGTAAGGCCTGTCAGAGTCAAACGAAATGTACAGTGACTGTGGTCTTTCCATATCACTTCACTAAGACTTATAATCTGCTTTCTTGTTTGTCTCGCCAGCTAATGTACCCATTTAAGACTCATCTACAACACATGCTGTCTTCAGCTAACTACTGTGTTCAGTGAATCCCTAAGGGTATTTATACATGCAGGCAACTGAATGTTACTAGTTTGCTGTTATTTTAGTATTTCTGGCCCAAATATTTTTCCAGCTATCTATGGCTATTCCTTTTGATGTTGCTGCAGTCAGACATGCATATTCAAAGATTAGTGTGGCACCCTATCAGAGGTGGTAAAAAAACAAACGTCTCATGACAGATTGAGTGCAGGGAGTCCAACAGCACAAACTGTGGCCATCTGCAACAGTATAAAGCAGCCCACGAAGAGTCATGGTCCCAGTATGCAGTGTTTAATTTGGATAGAAATGGAAGACATAGGCTAACTTACTGCATTTAGCAATGGATGCTGTGAAGATCTGACTTCCAAAAGCTGTGAGCACTTTAAGTGGAAGTGGATAGGAACTTTGGAAAATCTCTGTCCACATGCATGTGTATTGTGCCACAAAGCATATGAGTAATAAAAGTTCATCAGAATAGTTGACATTCCTCCCACTCCCCTACAAAGCATTCCTCTTTTCCAAATTTTCCTCTGAAGGAAAAATCTTATTTTCCAAAACTTTATTCAATGTGCTAATGATTGGAGGGCAAAAGGGAACTCATTTCTTATCAACAAATTTCATCATGTTTTAAAACCACAAAAATGCAAAGGATTAGCCAATAAAGAAACATCATGGAAAGAAGTATTCAAAATAAAGCAGTTATGTCTGCACTTTAATCCTACAGCGATAATTTCATATAAGATATACTGGCTTTTTTGCATATTTCTCTTTTGACCACTTCATAAAAGAATCTGCAGTTTACAATGTCAACTGTCTAGCAATATTTCAGAGATGCATCCTGGAAGCAGAAGATAGGGATGAAATAGGATACCTTTTCTCAGTGTGAGCTTCCTTTTGTGTATGAATAAATGTGTATTAAAAAAAATATATATATATGACTCAGCCAGTTAAGTTTTTTCCAACAAGTATGCAGAAAAAGGGAAATTCGCTTCCATGTCTGTGAAAAGGTAATCAAAAGTTTGGGCTCAGTGCTCATGTTGGGAATTGGCTGTCTTTCTCTGTTTCAATAACTTCTACATCTGACATGCTTCTGATTTCTGTAGTACTCAGCTTTGAGCTGAAAGATACTTGGCAGAACATTGCTTCACACATCTGTAATACTAAAAACCCTCACCAGAGACCTGGCATAGAAGCGGTGGGTAAGTCCCATAGGGATTTGATGTAACCTTCACAGCTAAGACAATGGCCTTGCTATCAGCATCTCTCTGATGCAGTATAATATTTAATTATGACCCTTCTCTATGAAAGCTGCTGTTGCCATTCTTGTTCATACAGGCTGTTCTGCTCTGAGAGGCCCTGCTGATATTAATGAAGTTACTCAAAGGATAAGTCAGAGTGGTAGAAACAATGCAGTTATTATGAGTACAGGTACTCCGTGCTATAGACAAGAGTACTTGTACAATGTGTCAGACATTTTGTCACCAGTGTGCCAAAAGGATTATAATGTAAAACCTGTGATTATATATTTTGAGTTTCATAACATATTTTTTTCAATATTCATGGGGAAAAAAAAAAAAGTCTGCAAAAAACAAAACAAACAAACAAAAAAACACTTCCCAGAGCTTTGATCCTTTTGGTTTGTGACATTTCAAGATTTAAGAAATCACATGAAATGAAAATACAGTTTCTGTGTAACTTGAAACCAAAGTTTACTTCTTTTTCAATCTTTTAATAAGTAATCAGTCAGACAGATTTCCCATTGTATGTATGACTAAAATTTTTAGACATTCCTAAATGAGAATATAAGGAAATAATTTTGGTTTGGGTGTTTTGATCTTGTTATTGTTTGTTCCCATCCTTATGTGGTAAACTATTCTAGAAAACTGTTTCTAGGAGAGCACTGACTTCCCTTAACTTTGAAGCAAAAAAGTGGGGCTTTTTAGGGAAGGGGTAGTCATGCTGATATCATACATAAATACATTCCTCTTGGGACAGTGCTCCCAAAGAGTAGCCTTTTTGATGCCTTAAAAATGACATTACTTTTTCCCTTGGTTTATTACTTTATATGAACCATGACATCTTTTACCTGTTAAACCAAAACTGAGACCAGAAACAGATACACAGCACTAGGAAGGAGATGTGGGAGGGTTTAATTGCCCTGGCACTTCTGATGAAGTCAACCCATTTTCACAAACAACTTTGATTCATTTCCCGAGTGTCATCTATTTGCCACAACAGGGAAGACAGCATCCTCTAGAAAAAATATTACAGGCTTGTGTTTTAAGATACTTAAAGTGGTTTTAAATCTGATTATTTGTGACTTCCAGTTGCAGCTTCAGCATTCTTTTTTCTTTAATCTCATGTACTCACATCATGATGAATAATATTGTTTTACTCAAGGTATGTAAAGATGCCCTTTTTAATTCTCTCTGCCTCTTTATTTAGTTTCCAAATGAAACCAAGAGAGAAACAGAGAAACTTCAATGCAACAAGAGTTTTATAAAAATCGCAACATGAAAACAATAATCTAGTTGCCTGTTGCTTCCTGACTATTATCAAACCTCGCTGAACATAATTCATAGAATCCTACAGTGGCTTGGGTTGGAACAGACCTTAAGACTTTGGGCAGGGCAGGATGGACTTTGGGTGGGCAGGGCTGCCACTCACCAGATCAGGCTGTCCAGGGCTCATCCAACATGGCCTTGAATGCCTCCAAGGATGGGGCACCCACAGCTTCTCTGGGCAGAAGTGCCAGTGCCACATCATTCTCATTATAAAGGATTTATTCCTAATATTGAAATCTACCCTCTTTTAGTTTAAAGCTATTATCCCTTGTCCTGTCTCTACACTCTGATAAAGACTTCCTCCCCAGCTTTCTTGTAGGTCTCCTTATAGGTACTGGAAAGCTGCTATAAGGTCTCCCAGGAGCCTTCTCTTCTGAAGACTGAATAACCTCAACTCCCTCAACCTTTCTTCACAGGAGAGGTGCTCCACCTACATTGATCATCTTCATGGCCCTCCTCTGGACTCACTGTAATAGATCCATGTCCTTCTTGTACTGGGAGCCCCAGAGCCAAATGTAGTACTTCAGGTTGGTGTCTAACAAAAGCATACATAGCCAGCAGACCATGGTCATGCTTCTTTTGATGCAGTCCAGGATTATGGTTGGCTTTCTGGGCAGCAAGCACATATTGCTAGGTCATGTTGAGTTTCTCATCAACAAACACCCTTGAATCTTTCTCCTCAGGACTGCTTTCAATCCATTCTTTGTCCAGACTGTATTTGTGCTTGGGGTCACCCTGACCCAGCATAATTAATGATTCATGATCAGCTGGCTACCTCTGAGTGACCTCTCTGGTTGTTCTCCAAATATAAGAAAATACCTGTATTTTGCCAGGGCCAAGATCTCCAACACCAGCTACTGATTCTGTTTTCCTCAGTTTTGGATGATCTAGCTTTTCCCTGAGCAAATGTTCACTGTGTAATGAAGATATGGTGCCTAGACAAATGACACAGAACACTAGAAAAAAAGAATAAATAAATAATTTAAAAAAAGCCATGCCATGCAAAATCACTAGACACTTTGAAAAATCTTGGCCTCAAGTTCCAAAGCTGTTCTCAAATTACTGTGTTATTCCAGCTCAAGAGAGGGAAGGTTAGAAGCATAAAAAGCAGAGCTTAATTTCCAGGGGAAATCTGTACCCTAACCAACCAGCAAAAGCCTGCATGTAATATGTCCCTCATATGACTGTCTTCAGACCAAGCATCCCACTTCTCTGCTTCCAGCAAGTCCAGTCCTAAATGGCCTTATGGCTTTGTGAATCTTAATTAGAAGTAAGAGATACATGCTTTTCCAAGAAACACAGAGATGATAGACATTTAAAAGGCAAATTCACATATTTGTACTCATGTTTCCCACTATTTCAACTTCTTTCTTAAAAAACTACTGAAGAAGTTGAACGGGCCAAAAAGACCTGAGTTCCACTAGTCTTTCCCAGCCAGCTCTAAACCAAGTGGCAGGTCTATGTTCTCTGTCACAGAGCTGAAGAAGAGTCCACACCATCCCCAGAGTGGCAGTAGATATCTCATCTTTATCCTTTGCTCAAGATTCAATTGGTCTCTATCCCAAACTGGGGCCAAAATTCAAAGGACTGGACAAAAAACATAAGGTGAGGGGAAAGGTATTGAAACATGAGCCAGATTAGGGCTACAAGTCCTGGCTTGGCCAGGAGGGAAACAAGGAAAGAGAAGGTTGAAAAAGGACAGGTTCAGTTTACGTGATAAATAAGGAAAGAAGAGTTAACAGGAGTAAAGGATATAGTTCTGTGTTTGAGATCTGCACATAGCTGGCTCTGAGGGAGAAAAAGGGACAATGTTCATGTTGTTGAAAGAATACAGTAGCCTGTGTATGGAATCAAAGTACAATACACTGTATGAACAAGCATAAGTGTGTACCACACATAGATTGCAATCTCCACAAAACAAATGAAAAAAAGCATTCTGTCTTCACAACAATGGATTGTCTGTATCAGATCAATTTTATCAGCTGTAATGATTCAAAATGTACCTAAGTCAGTAAAAGCTACAGATGTGCAGCACCTATGAAGGCCTGTAAAAGACAGGTGTGCATGTTATGTACTGAATATACATGCAGTACTTTTAAGAAGACACAATTCCTCCTGTTTTTTACAACAACAAAATTAAAAATTACTGAAATAAAGTTAAAAACAAGTGACAGGTATTACATGAATATATGCTTTTTTAATTTTCTTTTGTTCTTCTGGGAGTTTCTGATGCTGAAACTTGGACAGGGTTTTGTGCTCTCTAGTCATTCCTGTTCTGGTCATTCATGCTTAGAGACACAAGAAACTTCAACTCGGTTTTCTGTCATCCTTGCTTCAATAAGAGTTCTCTAGCTTATTTATTACATCAGTCACTTGGACTATAAATCTCTGCAGTGGATGCAGACATTTAAATCTCCACCTGCACAAACAACAATCAGGCCTAGAAAATAAGGAGGCCCATAAATCTCCACACTGGTGATTAGTAATAATTTGTATCTGAAAGGGAAAAAAAAAATCTAATTCATTAATCAGGTCTGATATGCTGACAATCTGTTTGGTTTATACACAGAGAAAACACAAACAGGGCACAGTTAGCATAACATGACGTTAGAGGTTAGTGAATTCCCAAGGGCCTGGGGTTTGGAGATATGATATCTTAATGTACTTATCCCATTGTGAGGGGGAAGGTGCTATCTTCCAGCCAAACAGTGAAGAGCTGGTTTAAAGTTTAGATTGGCTCTTTTCCTTCTAGATTACCAAGCTAAGGAACCAAGATGGATAGAGAGAGAGAAAGACTCACTTGCTGGTTGTCAAAAAGAGCACTCTGCATCCTATTGAAATTTTAATCTGATGAGAGTTTATAGCACTTAGAAGGCACTAACTTGGCCCTCCATCATTTTTGTTTGGTAAGTTGTTCTTCGTTTAGTGCATGCAGAACTCCTGATACGGTGCTCCCACAGGTGAATACAAGACCTTCCTCCGGCTCCGGTTACCATGGATTAATTCCAGAGCCAATGTGTGCCACAGTGATACCTTGGGTTGTGCATTTTTGCCCAGAGCTATGCCAATCCTCAGATGGACAGCTGAAGAGTTGGATTTTACCCTGCAATGAGATCAGTGAAGATGGATGTGAGTCCAGAGAGAGCCATGTGCAGGAGCTCAGTGCTGCAGCTCCTGCATTAAACATCCTGGCTGCTGAGAAGTTTGAGGGGGCTGTGAGGTGTGTGAAGAAGGAAGGAGTTACTTCGGAGGCTCTTTGGGCTCCACAAATGAGTCTAGCTGAAACTATTACAAAACTTTTACAAAGTTGATCATGGTGAGAAAGAAGAGCTAGGCCTTGCCTAAGTGCTTTAGAAAGCGTGTTCTTCAGAGACTATGTATGTACTGATCACGAATGCACTGAGCAGCTCTTCATTCAAGCTACACAGCAACATGCTCATTCACACTTTTGGTAAAACTCCTCTTCAACTCCAGCAGCTGCAGAGCAAGTCCTGACATTCTTGCTTGTGCAGCCACACAGCCAGGGACCTTGTCTTGCCTGTTTACTCAGGCAAAACTCCCTGTTGTTTGAGTATGCACCAAGCAACAGGCAAAATTTTGCCAACATGTAACAGTCTATAACTCCAGCTTCTGCTCTGCCACAAAGCTCTGGGTGCTTGATGTGATTGCTACCCTCCAGGAGCTCCTTCTTCCTCTCTCCTCCAGTACCCACAGCCCCACTGGCCCCAGCAGTGGTGTGGTGCCTGGCCTGGTTCTGTGGGATGTGGGGTCCCCAGCACCCAGCACACTGGGGGAGTTTGGGTGAAGAGAGAGGACTGGGATGTCCCTCAAGTCCAGTGGGAAGCCTGGAAAAAGTCAGCTCCTCCTGTCTCCAGAGCTCAGGCTGCAATAATGAGGTCCAAGTGCTCCTTTCCTGGAACACACTAGTAGCTGGACAGGATGCACTTTCCAGTATAATCATCTACAAATCTCCCTCAGATTAGGTTACAGGACAGCATTTAGACGGCACGCATCACAAAGCTCCCTGGAAGGCTTTTGCTGGTGGATCTCTGCTCATGACCCATTTTGGCTTTCATCAAGAATTGTGACACCAGCCGCCTGGGTCATGGAGGAGGCAGGGAGGAGGAGAGCAGCCCTAGCTGGAAAGGGAAGTGGGGAAGGAAAAGAGGAGGAGGAAGGGGGAGGATAGAAAGACAGGGAGGAGAGAAAAAGGGAGAGAGAATGTTGCTTTGCTCCAGTTGCAAAGATTTCAATCCCAGTCCTGGGCTCTCTGCAAGCGCTTGCTGGGATACCTAACTCTCTGTCCTGTGCAAAGGTCTGTGATTGGGGATGTGGTGTGCTCAGCGGGCAGGGCCCCTCCCCTGGGCTGGATCCGCCTCTCCTATCCCCCAGATAAATTACTAGTGTCCTCACTAAATTCCTCGGCTTTCTCTCTCTCCCGCTCACACACTCACTCACTCTCTCCCTCAAACACGGGCAGAGCAGGGTTGGGGGGCGGGAGGGTGGGGGTCCTCTCTGGACCTATATCACGCCTTAGTGCCGAAGGGGGGAGAGAAGGGGAGGAAAGTGCTGCGCCCCTTCTCTCCTCCACTGCCACCACGTAGGTTTGGGGAGCTCCTCTTCCTCCCCTGCGCCCCTTTCCTGCCAGCCCTTTGGCATCTTCCAGACCATGTCCACTGGGTCCCTCAGTGATGTGGAAGATCTGCAAGAGGTGGAAATGCTGGAGTGCGATGGCCTGAAAATGGATACTAACAAAGAGTTCGGGGCGTCCAACGAGAGCAACGAGGAGGGATCCAATGGCGAGAATGGCTCCCCTCAGAAAGGGAGAGGGGCCTCGGGAAAGAGGAAAAAGGCTCCCCCCAAGAAGAGCCCTTTAAATGGTGTGAGCCAGGAAGGAAAGCAAGTCCAGAGAAACGCTGCCAACGCCAGGGAGAGGGCAAGGATGAGGGTCCTTAGCAAAGCCTTCTCCAGGCTTAAGACCACCCTGCCCTGGGTGCCCCCAGACACCAAGCTTTCCAAACTGGACACCTTGAGGCTGGCCTCCAGCTACATCGCGCACCTGAGGCAAATCCTGGCCAACGACAAGTATGAAAATGGCTACATCCACCCAGTCAACCTGGTAAGTCACGGCCCACCAGGGTCAGGCACTCGTGTGTGTGTGGCTGGGGAGAAGTGGGTGAGGAGTTGGGACGGGGCATGTCCACGGAGAAATCTTCACATCCTTCTCACAGAGGGTCTGGTGCCTAGCCACAGGGTACGAGGGGTGGTGGAGCAAGGGAACAGGCTCCCAGCTGTCTTCCTTTCCTGTGTCTCAGGAGCTGAGTGTCCCAGTCCCCTCCACTGGTCCCCGCTGTCCCATCCAGGGGTGGCAGCAGAAAGACAGGAGCACTGTGCCTGAAATGCCTGAGCGTGACAGACGTTTTCTACCTTCAGATGGGAAGGTGTAAGAATTTGGATAGAAAATTGTATGTTTTAGGAAGGGCTCAGGCAGAGAAAAGACCCAGGATTTATGCAGTCTGTCCTCTTTATCATAAAGTTTTCTGCCATAACAAACCTCAAGTCACAGCCTTTTAAAGGCAGAGCTTTTGAGGCTTTGTGCCCAACTGCTCAGAGTTTCTGGGTGCAGGACGTCTCATCCCCCTCCATGTGAACTCACGGAGAAGAAATAAATTAATGTTCAGACCCCTCAGAGGGCTGCGTGGATGCCTCAGAAAGCACTCCCCAGCAGCCCCCCAGGTCTCCCCAACAGAAACATCCAATTTCCAGCTGTATGTATATGCAAGGGATGCAACCCAGGGGTGGTCTTCAGCTGCCAGGGTCTCCCCATGCGACGGCTCTTGTAGGAAAGCCCAGCACTCTGAGCAGCCCCCATGCTGCTCACGACCTGATAACAGCACATAATGTGCCCAGAGCAGCTCGGCTCAAATTGAATCAAGCAGTGTGCCTTGCTCCCAAGGTGAGTGCAATTCCCGGGGAGAGCCGGCTGCGGCTGGGAGGCGAGGAAAGAAAACAGGATCCCAGCTGAAGCCGTGCCCCGGTTCAGGCGGCGGATGCCGGGGTTGCCGCTGAGGCTCGATGAGCATCGCGATGTGCCTTTTCATGTATGTAACCCCCTTACCACCCGTGTCTTTTCCTGGCTACAGACCTGGCCTTTTATGGTAGCCGGCAAACCCGAGAGTGACCTGAAAGAAGTGGTGAACACAAACCGCTTGTGCGGCCCGACGGCATCCTGAGCCCTGCGGCCCCGCCAGCATCGGCCCCGTGCGGCCGGGGAGGGGGCACGGGCGCGGGCAGGGCCCCGCTTTGCCCCGCTGCTGCCCCAGGTCCGGGCAGGGCGACGGGAGAGCGCTCTGCCGGCACGGCACCGCGGAGACTGAAAGCAGAGACTCCACCCCGGGAGAGCCCGACTCTATTTAACTTTATTGAGTGCGTGTGCAGTCGAGTGTCCTGCAACAACAGCCTTGCTGGTTCAAGCGCTACTAGAGGAAAGGCAGAGATCAAACAAAACCTACCACACGTGTATCTTTTGTCTGAGACCTGTGGAATATGTAGATGCCTAGAAAAAAGACTGACTTTGACAGTCATCTCTATGAACTCATTCGCCCTAAAGATATATAGATATATTTTCTTCAAGCAGGTTTTTTGCTCTATTTCTGTGAATAAACCTTCCTTTCCATTGAACATGGAGCGGTGTACTTTTCGTTTCCGACTCACGAGGCAGTGGGAGCACCGCACCTGGCTTCCTGTGGTGGGGCGGGGGGTCCAGCCCTGCGCCAGGGAGAACGAGTGGGGGGAACAGTTGGTACAACATCTTCATACCAAACCCCTCAAGGAGGGGCAGCTCTGAGCTCAGCAGGGAGAAGGAGAGCAGCGAGAGAAAGAAACTGCCTTGCCTCTCTTTTTATCGAATAACCACAGAGCCGCGGGTTTTAACCTTCCTGAGGAACCGGCGTGGGCCTTACTGTGGGGCGGCCGTGGGAGTGTTGAGCTGGCTTACTGACAGATCAGTGTGGGGCTGAGGATTATTGCCCGGCTTGGAGTGCCAGGGATTTTAGTGCAAACATCTCCCTTCTGTTGCTCAGGGCGCCTGCGGGAGATCGGGCTGAGATAAACAGGAGTGCAGGGTGCTCTCCCTGCACCGGCAACGGCAGTCGGCAGCTGATGCGCCAGATCCCACCGAGCTGTTTAATGTTTCGGGGTTATGACCGCACTGTTTACAAGATGTCTTCAGTTATTTATACTGTTATTATTAGCAGAGGGGCTTTAAATTTCCGCTTCACTTGCTCTTTCGATATCGTCCCCCGGTTCCGTTGGATACCTGGGTGCTGGCGGGCGGCAAGTGGACATCTGGGGCTCCCTGCCCACGGGGCCTGCATCTCCCCTAGGTCAACTGAGCAAGGCAGAGTCCTCCTGGCAATCCACATCCATTGGCTGGGTTCACATGTGGGCCATGTTGAATTAAGGCTGGGAGCTGGAAGCTGTGCATGCATTGTGGACCTCATTACAGAAAGGGCCAAGGACTGCAGGATCGTCCTAATGGTTTTGAAGGGCAGGCTGTTTAATTTCACTTATTCACAGCTTTATCTCCAGCCTGCGCAATTAAAAGCAGACCTCGTCGCCCAGCCTAGCCGTGCGCAATTTCACCATCAAGAGCAGGGCTGCACCAGCTGATATGTAGTTACAGGCAGACGTGCACAGATTTGATGTACTTTAAAGCAAAGGGATCACCTTTAGCAGCTACAGCTCCTGCTTCTGGGACGAGCAGCTCTGCTTTGCTAAGCACAGCTGAAGGGGCTGGTCCCTGCCACAGACATTGGCATAGTCAAGGGAACTGCTGTTCTCTTAACGGGAAAAAGAACAGAGCCCTCTGACCTTAAGCACAGAGCAAATGACCGATATAGCAAACACACAAGCACTCTTTGAACTACTAAAGTTAATCGCTGAATCAAAATTAATAATTGAACTTACCCATTCAAAATCTTGACTTAAATCCCTACTAACTAATGCATGCTCTGGGCTCAGCTGCGGTTTAAATTCAAGAAAGCAAAAACTGAGAGGGATCTGGGATATGCATAACATTAAGAGTTACATTCTAAATTTTCTCATACACACTTTTCTGCCACCCTGCAATGCTTACTAATCGCAGATAGCATCCTTCCCACCTTCAGCCACATTCACTGCTCATTGGCCACCTAAAAGGCAGCATGGAGAAAGGGTGAAGTGCTCCATGCAATAGTGCTCGATGCAATGTGAGGAACACAGCTGTAACAATGCACCAAAAGCTGCAATGTAAGTAGAGCAGAAAGAGGAAGCTGTAGGCACAGTTATTTCTCTTGTCACTGCTCACTTTACGTAGCACTCTGGGGACTAAAATATTCCTCAAGTATGCTCTGCCTTCCTCAATCCTTGCCCCTGAGCAACCATTCAGCAACAAAGAAAAAGGGAAAAAGCAGCAAACAACAGACAAATGCAACCGGCAATATGCAGAAAGGTAAATAGCGGCTTTATTACGACAGTAAAACTTTTTTATGGCTTTATGTTCACTTTGAAGGCAAAAAAAAGATTTTCAGAGATGTGGATGTGGGTGGCAGCCCCTGATCACTGCCTGCCTTAGAATGTGAGCGAGGGCACAGCCCAGTGCATGGGTGCTTGGCGTCAACAGCCCGCAGTCATTAGGTGAGTTGTGCATCCTCCCTGCATTGAGTGCAATTTTACAGAACATTATTTGCAAATGAAAAAAAAAAAAAAGTCAAGTTAGTTTGATTGAAGCACTTGAAGGTTTTGAAGGGAACTCACAAATGCGTTAAGGAAAGAGAAGGAATGGATATAAATATTAACGTCAATGACTTTAAAGAAATTATTTTGTTTGCTTTCTTTTCTGTACAAAGTGATGTATTTTAATATTTACTGAAATATAATTATTTATACCCTTTTTTCCTGTGGAAACAAAGCCTACTCGATTTATCTTTCTGTATCTACATGGATGTACACGCAGCTGCGAGAGTGTCTGTATACATTCCCTCCGAATAATGTTTGAACTCATTGCCTGATTTCAACTGAATTTGACAGAGGTCTCAAAGATAACCAAATTGCTACAATTTTTTTTATGAAAACGGTCAGCTAATAGAGAAGAGAAAAAAAAGTCTTTAAATTCTGCAAGTAAAAGAAAGCTTTTGACATGAACCCCTGTCAGATACCAGAGCATCCACAGCAGAGCGGCAGCTGTAGGTGAAGAGCCAGGCGCCGCTGCCATCACCCACTGCAAGTCTGCGGACAATCAGACAGCACTCCTTGTGCACCTGTGTTTTTTAAGATAAGAGCTGTCTAAAAACGGTTTAGTCCCATTTAATTTTCAATATTATTATTCTTATATTTATTTATTTCCTTTTTTTCTTTTTTCTTTTTTCTTTTTTTTTTTTTTCCCCAAAAGAAAGCCAGTTCCACAGAACTTCTTCATACCCATTTTTCAGTTCAGCGAGGAAGTAGAAAAACCCTTTATTCACACAGCTGCCTCCAGTTCCTGAGCTGCTGGGCTGTGTGCTCATACTGCACTGCCTGGCATGAGTTTTCACACTCCGCAAGGTCTTTAAGAACAAGTATTTTTCTATCTCTTGCAGAAAATAAATGTTAGGCTTATCTGATTCTCTTTGTGATGGAAATCTGGCAGTAGGAGACTCCAGCATGGCAGCAAACCCCTCTGCAGCCCCAGCGCAATGCCTTGCTGTCCTGGGCACTGATACAGTGGTCAGGTCATGGTTAAAGCTGTGCCCCAAAGAGCACACACCAGAGAGCTAACTCCTTTGAGTGTTGCTGAGAAAGCAGGTCAGAAATATCAGTGTACTTTGGAAATCAAAAGAGACAGAAAATTAGTGCGGTTTATTCCATAGGAAAGCTGGTTTTAATCCTGGGTGTAATGTTGTATTGGTAATTTTATGTCTGTATCTGTCTGGAAATATATGCTTCCCTGTAAATGATATTTTTCTTTTTTTTTACCAAAAGATAACCTTTTCTGAAACCCCACTGTCATTGTTTTTCATTGCTACTTGTAGTGAAAAATATGCAAGAGACATTAATTAATAGCAAGTAATAAGCAGGCTAATGGATCTAAACTCAAATGCATCTGATGTGTAAGAAGAGAGTACGAGTTGATAAAAACACAGGATATTTCTGATTTCTGCCTGGGGATCTGAGTGTAGATCTTTACTCACAGCCTCCAAACAGGGTCAGGCTTTCAGAAGAGATTTCAGAGAAATTGAAATCAGCAAACAGCAGAGCACTCTGTAATTTCCATGTATATACACTCACAGAAAAGTCCACGTACAGAATCTCTCCCAACAACCGGTGATCCAAATTGTCCCTGTTCACTGCAGGTGCGAGTAGCACAGCCCTGTCTAGGCTGTGCTACCTGATCAAACCCACTGGGTATGAGCAAGTGAGCACTCACGATTTGGCTATGGGATGCTCTGTGTGCTGAGGCCCAGTGTGCACTATGGGTGGGATGGGAAGTGGCACAACTAGCAACGCTTACTTTTTCTGTCCCTTGTGCTACAAAACAGCTGCTGTGCTATGGCTTGGTGACTTCCTGTAACACTGAGAAGATGTCACAATTCTGATCTAAAATGTATGCTCCAGAAAGGACAGGAAAAACCCATTTGTTACTCTGGTGAGGTCTGCTGTCGGCAGACTCCACAACCAGCCAAAGCTCTGCAAGGACCTGAATTTTCTTCAGGTCACTTTGGACACTGGTGTGTCTGAGCTAGCTGTATAAAAATGACTTTGAGGCCTAGGCATGCAGTCAGCGCATTTTCCAACTGTGGTGTGGACATACCCTAGGGTCACAACAGTCCTGAAATGACGCATTTTCTTGCCTCAGGGTTTTGCCCTTAAACTGAAACTTGTAAACAGACGGAATGGATTTCCAAGTCCATGCGCATGTGTGAACCAAGCTGAACAGTCCTCACGCGGGGAGTGGAGAGATCCAAACCTTCCCGCAAGGAAAACAAAGATCATAAAAAAAACAGGAGAATAAAAAAACAATGCAAACCCTTCCTTTCTGCACAGTCTAAGAGGCCATTTTCCTTAAGCAAGGAGAAAAAAAACAACACTTATTTACATCCTCAGCTGCTATGTAAACTCTAAGACCATATCCAACTGTAAATATGGATTATCTACACACTCAAGTTTTCTCTCAGTTGTTTACATGCCGCTTGAAAAAAAAACAGAAAAAAGGATAAGAAACATGAGGGCGAAAAAGGGAAGGACACAGATTCACTGCAGGAGTAACCTCTGTGCACAGTCAAGAGACAGGAGAAAGGGGAGAAAAAGGCACAGACAGCCCCTCTTCCTCTGGCTGCTGCCGCTTGGTCCTTGGAAGGGATGGGAAAGGCAGAAACTATGAGCAGCTTCACCACAGTTGGGTGGGGCCAGACCACCGGGAAGATGGAAGCGGAGAATCTGAGAACCACAGCTGCCTTCCCTGGAAGGAACATCTGCAGAGCCTGCACTGGGAGGAGGAGCGGGCACAGCAGTGAGTTCCCAGGGCTGCACTCACAGATAGCTGTCCCACTGGGCGGCTTCCCGGCAGCACATCCCTCCCCCAGCTGGGATGAAGCAAAGATCATCATGTGTTCACACAGTCCTAGTGACAGCATGGCTTCTTGCTTCAGCATCCTGTTTCTTGTGATGCTTTTTGGTGGCCACCAGAAAGGGAATAGATTTTCCTTCTTGATAACATGCTGTTTTCTTCTTACCTTGGGGCCTTTTTAACACTGGTACCTGAGAGACAATGCAGAAATTAAGCAGAAGACAGCACCTTGGAGTGTTTGCCACCACCTCATGACCCTATGTTTTTCTGTAGGAGGTCACTATCATTCTAAGAATGGGGGGGGAAAAAAGCAGGTAAGAGGCTGGACGAAGATTGCATGTAAGCTTGGTACAGGCTTAGAAACAACACTTTTGGCAAACAAACTTATGAACAGTTTTAGGCACTCTGAAATCACCAGATATCTTTGCTCCTTGAAATCAACATAAATATAGGATTTGGAAGAGATGTCAGGTTTTATTATCATGTATAGATATTGCTTGGGTCAGCAAGTAGAACAGACTATGGACCATTCTTGGGCTCCAGAAACCAAGGGTGATGCAGGTGTCACATCTACACACACTGAAGTTTTATTCCATTCTCAGCAAAAGGTGAGCACAGTCCCTGGCACACATTATTCCCAAAACATGCTTGGACATTTTCTGTGAGAAAGTTAGCCAGTCCAAAAGCATGCCAAGGACCATGCTAACAGTGAAGTACTATTAAAAATAACTAACTTGGTTTCTAGATCAGTCTGCTATCTTCTCCAATGGGCTAGAAATTTTTAGTGGGGACTCTCCTTGCTATGTGAGTCTTGTACCTAGCAGTAACATGCAAGGTAGGCTAGGGGTTATCAGAAGAAAGAGGCTAAATTTAAGGATGAAGTATGAGATTTAAACAAAATTATATCCCTTTCCACCTGAGCTGTGTGTTCACAGGTGCTAAATTTTACATATCAGGAAAAGCTTCTTTACTGAAAGTGTTGTTAAGCACCAGAATAGGTTCCCCAGGAAGGTGGTTGAGACATTATCCCTGAATATGTCTAAAAACTGTTTGGATGTGGTGCTCAGGGACGTGATTTAGTGGAGGATTGTTAGAGTTAGGGCAGTATGGTTAGGTTGCAGTTGAACCTGATGATCTTTAAGGTCTTTTCCAGCCTGAACATTCTATGACTCATGATTCTATAATGTACTCTCAAAGAACCTCTTCCATGCTACTGCCAAGCAGCTCCACTTCCACTTCATGTAAAGATCTAAAATTGAGATAATCACCAGCTTAAGTGTGCCAAAAGGCTTGAAACAGCTAACACATGTTAACATCCTTCCTCTGAGGCAGGATACAAGTCAGCAGAGCCAAAGTAATGCTTTAGGTTGAGTCACAATCTGGGCGAAGCTTTTGTGCCTTCAATGAGCTTGACACCTGGGGGCTGTACGATGCCATATGCTTGCAAATAAAATTCATCATCACTACTGAAAAACCCAATAAACCAACATTAGAAACACAGATACTGAATGCAGGAAGAAGCTTTGTGTAACACCTCAGAGAAGAGTTCTCACTCATACAAGAGAAGGAAGGAACACTTGCTCAAGTTCCTGACTGGCATTCATAAGATCTCAATCTGGGAAACAACGTGCTCTTCTTCCAATTATTCAATTTTCATCATGTTTCTCTATTACTGTCAACCAAGGCTGTTAAGCATAGACTACAAGTATTTTCCAGTTGTACAGGACAAAACTACAGATATGTGTTGAATCATTTTAAAGTTTACTAAAGAAAAACCTCATCTTGATCATTTAACTTTCATTTTAGATTATTTCACTATCATTTTTTTCATGTTATTGTATCAAGTAGCATATCTTTGTTACGTATTACATACACTCATAAACTGTATATTTAATATAACATGAATAAAAAATATACAATCATATATATTATAAAACTTCATGGAACATTTGAGTATTGTAGAGTTGGTTTTAGTGACACTTATGCCAGGAAGGTAACACCTTAATATAGTACGGTACTAGCATGAATTATCATACTGTACGTGGGCCTCATCATCAGAGAAGTGTGATAAAACACAGTCTATAATTTTATCTGATAAATGAAGTCCTGGAGCAAAGGATTTCCTTCCTGGCTGATCTCTTGCCACAAGTTTAAGCGCAAGTCCTGCTGGCTGTCAGCTCGACAGCTTTCTCATGATTAACCCGTAATATCATATGTATTTAGCTCATGTGCAAAAATATGGATTGATCCTAGGTATCTCTTCTTCAGACACAAATACTTGAATATAGTCTTCTGCATAGAGCTCACAGTTCTATGCAGCTGCGTAACAATCCTTGCCTAGCCTCACTGTGGGCCTCTTCCAGCTCTCTCGTCCCACCCTACAAATTTCCCACAGTCTGCCTTGCACTGGATTTTATCTGACTGGAAATGGATCCTGCAAAAATACAGAAATCCAAATAACTACACATTTCCTTTAGGTCGTTGAATGATTCTTCTTATTTATTTATTTATTTATCTATTTATTTATTTATACATCTGAATAACAATGTCATAAAATTGCATTCTGCTCACTCCCATTGCTGTAATTACCATACAAAAATATGTGCAGTGTCTTCATACTGATACTGATGGTCCTAAGCAACACACAGTTCCACACCACGGAACATTTAAGCATAGTAAACAGCCTCCTTACATTTTCATCTCCTCTCTGCTTTCCAAACAATCGACTGAGGAAAAAAAAAAGCATAGAAAAATTTAAAATTACATAGCAAGACAGTGTCAGAAATGGCCTCAGTGCCTTACCTGTGAGATGCCAGTACAGCATCTATGAAGTTAGAGCATGCACTGTTTCTGCAGGTGGGACATCACTAACACCTCACCCACACAGCCACAGAAACTAGAGAGTTGCAAACAGGGATGGATACCTCAAAAAGAAGGCAGTGGTGAAACTGGCTGGGACCGCACTTACCAGGAGTGGCACAGCTAAAGATAATCAGCTTTGTAATAAGCCTGTCTGTTTAAGTCTGAAATAAAGTGGTATGCACAACTGATGAACTTACACATAAAATCAGGACAGTGCTTAATCACGTCATTTGCATTCTATGACGCTGTGATCACAACTACTTTCAAAAATTGCATATTTTCCAAGCATATATATAGAGATGAAATCTTAAACACATCCTAGTTCAAATGGGGAAAGCTCAGGCTGAAAAATCAGCGGAAACTGTGGCATAGTAAGGGCTCATTTCTTCGTCAGGAAAAATATGACTGTGGTAACAGTTGCCTAAATCCAGAATTCCCGTTTTCAAAAGCGAGTCTCATTTTACCGTCTCTACCGAAATGAAACGGATCCGTTCCAGCAAAAAGCCACAGGGTGGCAGTGCTGCTGCGCGCTGGCGTTAGCACAGCCCCCCCCCCCCCCCCCCCCCCCCCCCCCCCGTAACGGGAAGACAAAGCTCGGGTTAACGATCTGTGCAGCCGCTGCAATACTTTCTGTGAGAATCTAAATTACTTCCATCAGGAGAACTTAGCAATGAATTTCAATTTTTGAATTTAACGTAGCAGAGGGAAACATTCCAACTCTAAAGCTTTTCATACTGTTCCCTCTATCCTGATGAAAGCCATTCCACAATCACTTCACACATTGTTACAGATCCTCAGAAAATTGTCAATCTAGTGTCAATCCAATTGTCAATACTGTGCAGTATACACCCACAAATACATGTACAAACATATACATTTCTCACACAGACTGATGTGTCTTTATGAGCTCAACCAGACCATTTTCTTTCATTCAGATGCTGTGCCCTCAATTGGCTCCATCACACCCAAACCCAGTTATTCACAAGTTCCCAAACATCACATGGCAGATAATGATAGAACAAGGGGGAATGGTTTCTAACTGAAAGAGGAAAGATTTAGATTAGATGATGTGAAAATTTTTCACTGAATGGGTGGTGAGACGCTGGCACTGCTGCCCAGACAAGCTGTGGATGCCCCATCCCTGGAGGTGCTCAATGCCAGGCTGGATGGGGCCCTGAGCAGCTGAGCTGCTGGGGGGCAGCCCTGCCCATGGCAGGGGGATGGAACTGGGTGGTCCCTTTTTTGAGGTTTTGAGATCCCTTTCAAGCCAAGCCAATTCTGAGTCTAAGAAGCACAACACACAGCAGAGACAATAGGTAAGTATAGGCAAATGACAGGCCATGCCACATCCCAAGGGTTGCCCAGGACAGACAGCCAGCACCACTCCAGCTGCCATCATATTGCCCTCAGGTATCTCCTCAGAACACGCCCCGTGCACCCACTTCGCAGCAGTGACACTGGCTGCCTATTGGTAGAGCTTAAGTAGCAGTTTCACTTTAACCATTTTGACACAGAAACACAGCGCTGAGGGGGACAGCCTTCCACAGGTCTCAAGGAGGTCTTTCAGGGCTCTCAGTCCCCTCCAATAAGAAACGGAGCTCTCGGCTCGGCTTTATTCGGGCCCAACGTTCCGCTCAAACACCACGGCCTGGCACTACAGCTTTGCACTGCGGAGGATCCCATCAGCACGCTGAAAAACAACGCCCGTCGCAACCGCTCGTCGCAATAGCACGCGCCAAGGGCGACCCCTCGCGAGCCCCAGCCCCCCCCACACACCCCACGCGACACCGGAAGTGCGCCGCAGGCGCAGCCCCCTTCCTCCCCTCCCGCCGCAGCGACTTCCGGTGGCCGCTCTAGCCGGCGTCGCGTCTATGCCCGCGGCGCTGGGGGATGTTTATTGTCGCGGAGCCTCGGCCCGTCATCCGGAACGCCGCCGGGCGCGAGCGGCGGGGCGCCTAGCAACCCCGCCGGCCGCCTCCCGCCCGCACGGTAACGGCTGCCGCGCGCCGCCGGGCCGCGCTCTTCCCCGCCGCCCGCGGGCCGCTGCTTAGCGGGCCCGGCCCCACCGCCAGCCTCTGCCCGAGGGACGCGGCTCCGCCGGGCGGCCGCTGGGAGCCCGCGCCCCTTCCTGCAGCGGGGGTAGGCAGCGCGGCCTTCGGCCTCCCCTCCTCGCTGCGCCGCGTTCCCTCCGCCGCCCCTTTCCCTGGCGGGAGTCAGGAGGTGGGGGAAGCGGGAAGGAGGGAGGGAGGAAGGGAGGGACCCCTGAAGGGGCGAAGTGCCGAGGGGCGCCCGGGGCGCGCGGTGCGGGGTGGGCGCGAGGCCTTGTGTCCGCGCTTTGTCTGTGCTGTGCTTGGCTGGGAACTCCGGGACGCGGCTCGGAGGGGGCGATTGCTGCCCTGAGTGCTGCGGCAGCGCGGCTACTGGAGTTCCCTCAGCTGAGGCGGGCGGAAGGGGAACGCGCGTCTTGCCTTTTATTCCATAGCTTTCGGGTTTTGTGTTTTTCTCACTGGTTTGTCGGTGTGGAACGGCCGCCGAGCCCGTTGGACCAGGCTTTTATCGCATTTGGGACAGTTTTCTGCCTGTCTTGCTATTGAGATCGAATTGGTAGTTCTCAGTCCCTGTAGCTAGGCAATCGCTTGATGCTTTGAGGGAGGGGTGGCACAGAGCTGGGTGCAGAGTGATACTCACTCTGGCCACAAGCGGATTTATTTTGATGGGAAGTATGTGAGGAAAATGGCCTGTTACAAGTTACTCTCTGAAAGCAGTCTTTCTCATCTGGCTCTGTAAGCAGCTTGGCTTTATTTCTACGGCTGGATTTGTGTTGGAAGACCCCGGTTCTGTGGGCACGTAGTAGTCTAACCCAAGAGACCCCACAGCAGAATGGGAGGTTTGTGTCCTACTTGCTCCTGGTGTTGAGGGTATAATGGTTTTTTATATTGTTCTTGGACAGGTGTCCACTTTAGCAGTTTTTGCACATATTTGGAAATCTCTTCCAAGCTGTATATGCTTTGGTTCCATGGGAAACAGTCATGCAACTGTAAATCTCAGAAGTTGGAAGGAGCTAGTCTGAAGGTAATGATCCCTTTTAGAACAATTTAACTTGCCACTGGAGGCAATAAAAAATGAAAGCACACGCCTCTGGCCCTGACACTTAGAAAGCTGATTGAGTCAGAGGGTTCCTGGACACACAGTAGCAGTATTACCCTCATTTCTTGGGAGTCATCCACCTATCGCTGTGACAGTGTTGTATTCCAGGATTCGAGTAGACCTCAGGTCTGTCAGCTTCAGTTCCTAGGGACCTAGGGACCTGCTTCCCCCCAAACACAAACAGGAGGATGGAATTAATTATCTCCTGGATCCCACTAAGATTTATGGTTTGTGTTCTTTGTTCTCACCTGGACTCTTTTGATAACTTCATCAAAAGTGCTTTTCCAACTATTTGTTGGAATGCCAACAGCAACAGCAGTATGTTCCACTGGGAACACTGTCCATTGGGCTGTTGGAACAGTTTTTGGAATCAGCTGGCAAATCACTTAGGTTAAAAATAACCAGTACAAGTTGCTTGTCCTTCTGCTGGTGTGATAGATATGTTCACAAAGCTTTTCTGGTGTTAGCATCACCGTTGTTAGGTACCCATCATCTACCTTCATAACTCTGAGTTTCTCAGCTTAAAGGTAGCCAAAAGCTTAAAATAGTACTTTGTTTATATACCCTCTCCCAAGTGCCTTTCCTTTCTCTTTGATGATGACAGTGGTGTTGGTTTGGAATTTTTTTTTGGAAGTCAGAGCAAGCTGGCTTTTTATAGATTGCAAGATTTCAGTGCAGGGTGTGTTTCTCTGTGTGTGTTTATATAGCTTCAAAAATAGTATGGCCTTGGTCCTAATTGAGGATGTATGGGTAATGCTTTGTTCAAGAATTGCAGTGTGCAATCTTTTTCTCTCTCCTTCCTTCAGAATGTTCTTACTCTAAAGTGAGAAGTTTTTCTAGCTTCAGGGTGGAATACACTACTTCTTAGGGCCAAATATTCTTGAGATTAGTTTTTATTGTTCTTATTTTGATGTTCTTTTCTTGATCTGTTTGCTTTTCTTCCTCTCTTTTTTCCTTAATGACAATATTTCATTGGTTTTCCTGACATCTGTGTTTAAAAGAGAGAACAAGCTTTCGGAATGTCTATGATAAAATAGAATAATACAAACTTTTGTGAATATGCATTTATGAATCTTTTCTCTTGGTTACATTATACAAGAGAATTTGAATTCAAAGTTAACTCGTTACTTGCTCTGGAGAAAGCTGAATGAAATGCACAATGCAAAAGTAAAGCTGTTTGTGTAGAAAAGTAAATGATTTTATCTTCTGTTTTAGCCTGTTACTAAATTAGCAGTGGCTGGCAGAACATACTTTTTGAAATGGGATTTAAGCTGCCAAAAGTTTAAGGTTCAGATGAGAGAACTTTTGAGTGATATTAATCAGGAGAACGTAAGTTGAGCTCAGTGAAATCAACTTGGAATTTGTGAACCCTAATCGGGAAAGAACCAGATGTTAAGTTTCTACTCAGTCCCTCTGCTCTGCAAGTATAAGTGCTTAAATACAGGATAGTAAAAGGCACGTACATAAGGCTGTTTCTTAACTTCAGGATGTCTTTCTAAAATCATGACAACATTATTTTCCCTAGTTTGCAAACACAAAACAGAAATGTAGAAATTCAGTTTGGAAAATAGCAGAATGGATCAGAGCTACCCATAAGGGATCATAGAATGTCTTGGATTGGAAGGGACCTTAGAGATCATCTGCTGCCAACCCCCCTGTTATGAGCAGGACTGGCACAAGATCAGGCTGCCTGGGGCCCCATCCAACCTTCCTACCTTGAATGGGATGCAGTGGAGTGCATCAATAATCAGAGATGAGAAGGGAAAACTGGGGAAGAGGAGCATCAAGGCATTGGTTACAACTATGCGTTGCAGCTGGTTGTGCTACTGGAGAGAAACAGAAGAACAGGATGTTTTGTTGTTTTTTTTTAATGAACCTTCTTACACTATTTTTGTAAAGATAGCTTTGGATGTTTTTATGTGGTGCATATATTAGTATTTTTTAAAATCATTAATTCCTGTTGAAGTGGTTGCGCACATTTGGATTTCTTTAAGACTTCCTGAAGAAGGAGCACGTCTTTTTCTGAACAGTTTTTTCTTTGTTGCTGATACAGCGTGAGACATCAAAATGAACACCTCATTCAGAGCTTGTAGCAGGTTATGCTCACTGTTCAGTAGAAGCATCCAAGTATAGAAGCAGCTTGTTTCATCTAGTAATTCTAAACCATGCCTTGGAAGAGGTTGGTGCTGTATTTATGTGCTAAATGAGAATGGACGTACTGAATCTGAGATTTTCCTCAGATTTGGAAGGAATTTGGGTGGTACTGAGCAGCAGCAAATGCAGTCATCTTAGTGCAAATGAGAGAAATGTCATAGTGAATATTTGAAATGTTCAGCATTTGAGTTAAGTGTTTCAGTGATCTTCTTTTGTTAGATCAGATAATGCTACAGTCACAAAAAGGCAGCTTTTTAATTCTTATGCTGTATTTACATAACTGCTCTTATGTCAAATTCTGTCAGTTTTTAACTGAATGTTGCAAACTACAGTCTAGAACATTAGCTACAACTCAAATTAGATTACATATTTTAAAAGGTCCTCCCTATGTATCTGTTGTCTTGAGCTTCTAGAATGTGGCTAATGAAAATGGGGGTATGATACCCTAATATCTTACAATTTTTCTCCCTTAAAACTCATTCAGGTAACTTGTACACCTAACCAAGATACATCGTAATTTCTGAAAACCTTCTTACAGACGGTTCCGCAACACTGACAGGGATTTCTTCAAAAGAGTCCAGTGGAGGGCCACAGAGATGGTGAAGGGCCTGGAGCATCTCCCTATGAAGAAAGGCTAAGTGAGCTGGGTCTGTTTAGCCTTGAGAAAAGAAGACTGAGAGGGGACCTGATCGAGGTCTATAAATATCTAAGGTGTGGGGGGCAGAGTGGTGAGGCCAGGCTGTTTTCAGCAGTGTGTGGAGACAGGACAAGGAGAATGGCCAGAAACTGCAGCATAGGGAGTTCCACACAAATGTGTGCAAGAACTTCTTTACGGTGAAGGTGACGGAGCACTGGAACAGGCTGCCCAGGGAGGTGGTGGAGTCTCCTTCTCTGGAGATATTCAAGACCCTCCTGGATGCCTCCTTGTGCAAACTGGTGCAGGGAACCTGCTTTGACAGGGGGGTTGGACTCGATGATCTCTGGAGGTCCTTTCCAACCCCTACGATTCTGTGATTTTAACATTGAGATTTTTCCTGTAAATTTCCCTTCAGTGATAGATTTTTTTTCCTTTGAAGTTGTAATTTTCACGTCTCTCAATTTCTTTTTTCTTTTGTCTTTAAAGCTTTTCTCCTAGGTTCTATTTAAGACAAACTGCCAGTGTTTCATGGGGATATTCTCATACAGTATTATAGATTGCTTAGCAGTTAGGAACCTTTTAAGGTTCTTCTGCATGTTGGCATTATTCTTTCAGAATGTGGAGATTGACTATGCCAGTAGGGACCTGGTGAAATCTGGGAGACAGTGCCCATTGCAGGTATCTTCTTGCCCAACATTAGTTCCTGGGTTCCCGTAAGTGACCTCAGCAAAAGTCAGGACATGGAGCCAGGGTGGAAAACAAATGCCTTTCTCAGGATGCCATGGCTTCCAGCTCCTTGTTCTACGCTGTCCCTGCCTGCGTGCTGTTCAAAGTCTGCACATGTGCTATCTTTGGATCCGGTGCCATAAATTGCTAACCCAATCTGTAGTAGTCCAGCAAAACCAGATGGAACAAGTCATTTGTAACTTCATGGGATTCATATAATTTTGAATTAAAAAAAAAAAAAATCTGGGAATGCTAATTAGTAACTGTTTGTTCTCTTCTCTGCCTTCTCTCCCCCACACGTTGCCTTTGGTTTTCTCCCTCTTGCCATTTCTTCACCAATTTCTGTGTTAGTCACCTGCCTCTCCTTTTCTTACATTGGACAAACCAATAATTATAGAATAATTCTTCTAGCTGTGAGCCAGCTGCACAATAGAAAAGGTAACTGTCACAGCATTTTATCAAGTGCATTATACACATCTGCACTGTACATTATTCTGTGTTAGCAGTGAGTTTTATTGTGATGTTTAGGAAGTCACAGTCAGGTGGAAATAATGATAATAACATCGGTAAGTTTGTGTCTTGTAGATTTGATACATAAACCAAAAGATTTATACAATTATACATGTGCATTGCATTGTGTTATGTCTATGGGTGTTTTTGTTACATAGTCTGCTTTTTCAGTGACACTGACCTTGTAGAGCATGTTGCGTATCTGACAGTTTTTCTTTGATTTTGGCCTTTGCTTTCTATTGGGATTCATTTGGGATGAAATTTTACTAACATTTTAGATGAGTGGCTCAAGAGCTATCTGGGATACTACTGCCTCTAACCCTCAGACTGCTCTCTGCTTAACCTCATTCTCCTGGATGAGAACTAAGAGTTTTACAGTCTTATACAAAGAAAAATTCCTTAATAAGCTCTGGTATCTTTATATAAGTCCTTTCCACTTTATACCAATGTTCATGCTCTTTATTTCCCTCACCTTTCTCCAAATGCTTCATCTGGAATTTATCTGAAATACCAGCCATCTTGGCTTTGGCGTGCTTACAGAAGTGATGCCATCAGTTGCAGGATGGCATTGAGCAATGTCTGCTCCCTGTCTCACAGTCATCTTCTGGTCAAAGTGTTTGGTAGGAGCATCACCCCTGGCATGCATAGGCAGACTGAGCAGTTCCTGGCTCCGTTAGGTTTGCTGTGTGTGTGTGCTGGGTAGCTGTCCTGTACCTTCATAGTAACACTCATGCTGTTCCTTAGAAACATTTGATTTTCCTGTGTGCATACTGTATGATCGTTCTGTGTCATTCCTATGGCAGAGCAGAAGGGGATGAGAGGCTACTGTGTCTTGTAGCCTGCTGCTGCTATCAGGGTAGTTTGTATAGTTCACCCCATGCTCTTATATTTGGAGAGTTTGGACAAGAATGCTGAGAAGTGGGTAAGCTTTGGTTGCAGACTGTCTACAGGCTGTAGTGTGTGTAACTCCGAGTTTCAAAGTTATTCAGCAGGCTCATTCATTTCAATAGAAATGATAAGCTGTTCAGAATTATCAATGTAAGCAGTGAGAGAAATGCATTTTCCTGAGGTGTCTAGTGACATCGTCAACTCGTTCCTCAGCTCATTTCTCATTTATCCTTTGAAGCTATGGAAAATGTTTTAATAAGCTTTGCAGTGCCCTATATAGTTGCTAAGAGCTGTAACGTATTCAACCAGTAGATGTAAAAATAAAATACATATATTTTATGTCTGTTAAGTCTGGCAATGTGGCTTCAAACAAGCAGCCTCCTATTTAATAGTGCACAGGATGCAAACACCGTCCCTTCCTCCCCCCTCCCCCCCCACCCTTCACACAGTGAACTTAAATGAGTCAGCCTGTAGTCACGTCTGCTTCTTGTCTCATTTAAAGGATGAGTGTATACAAGAACAGTGTTAATAGACAATTTTCTACTGGTACGCTTAACTTTATTATTTTCATTCTCAGGATGTGATCTTCATGGTGAACTGTTGTGAGATCTGAGTTGTAAATCACCCCAATGGATGCGGACAGTGATGTTGCATTGGACATTTTAATCACAAATGTAGTGTGTGTTTTTAGAACAAGATGTCATTTAAACTTGAGAAAGATTGCATTAGAGGGAGCAAATGTGATATACAAGCGTGATGTTGGGGTAAGAGATTTAACATAACACAGTTATCTGTTTTTACATATGTTCCTTAAGCTAAAACTTCATGTATCTGATATCCATGTAGGATGGATAGAGAAATTTTATTTCTGTAGTTATGCAGAATGCTTAACAAGTCATGTCAAATTCTAAGCCTATTTATTAAGTATAAGATATCTGATGAGACCTCCTATGCATTGGGATCTAGTTTGTCTCCATCAGATTTGATTTTCTTTTCCCAGAAAATATATCCTGATAAGGAATTAGCGGTGTGATAGTTGTGATAATAATAACAAAACAAAACAAAAAAAAATGGTGCTGTGGCTTTCAGCTATGTTTTTTTTTTTCCAGGGAAGAGTAACTTTTTTGTGTTAAAATTGAATAGCTAATTCAGTGCATGTTTATTTAGCTCTTCTCAGGAGCTTATTTTGTAATTGCTGAAAGAGATGAAAGGAACAGTTCAAGACTTATAAAAAATAAAGAGATATTATTAGTGTAATTAATTTTTTCTTCTTAGTATGAAATTGAACTAATTCCCAGTGCTTCACTTTCGTTTTCCTTTTTAGAAAGTATTAATGAAACTTAGAAAACCTAGGATTACAGCCACAATTTGGTCCTCAGGAAAAGTTATTTGCACAGGAGCCACAAGGTAAGTTTATGAAAATCCTTTCTGTGCATGACATTGATGTGTATTTTAAAACATAATGTTACAGATGAGGAAGTTAGCAAGAGACAGTGTGCCACTGTTAAGATTCTCTCACATTGTATCACATTCTTGCCAACTAAGCATTTGGGTGGAATTTATCTATGCAGTATCTGCCTTGGACCAAATTGAAATCTTAAGAAACATCATTTCAGCCTTCTGGAAGAACAGTCGGAAAAACTACTTTATGAAAAAAATCCTAGTGATTTCACTTGCAAACTCTCTAAGAAATATATTTATATTTTTTTAAAGCCAGAACTTGAAATCTAGAAAGGAATAATGATTTTTAAGGAATGTCTCTTTTATTACTACATGAAAACCTACCTGAATTTAATCAGATTATATACTACTGAGGGACTGGAAAGAAGCAAGAGCAAATTTAATTCAGATGCAGGAACTCACTGAACTTATTAAGGCTCATTAGGCTAAGTTCCTCTTAAGATGTGTCCACACTGTGGATAAGATACAGTGATAAATTTGTATGCTTTTTGTAAATGTTCTCCATCTCTAACTGGGCAATGTTTGGTTAGTACTAGCATTCAAATGATAGAGTTGTTGTTTTTTCCTCTCACCCCGCACACTATGTAACTGTATGGTGAGCTTTTCTCCTAAACTTTGTTGTGCTTTCTACTAGTAGGAATGTTAAACACTACATTCTTTTCTATAACTCCAGGGAAATTAACACACCCATTGTAAAGGAGAGTGGGATGAAAGGTAACCACCAAGTCAGGATGGCCAAATTCAGGCTGCTTGTGGTCATACATGTCTCTTAAGAGCTTTTACATATGATCAAAGTATGACTTCCACTGCAGCTCCTACTGACTGACCACTGAGATAGTCTTCAAATTTTGTATAAAGAATTCTATTTGAATATCTAGACAGTGAAAATAGAATGTGATATGTGCAGCTGGATGAAATAGACTGGCCACATGATCACACTTCATGCTTGCAAAATGGCTTATTTTATAGTCTGATCATCTATTTGGTATGTGTGCAAGTAAATATATACTTTATTAATGCTAGATTGTCTTTCTGCTTTACAGTGAAGAAGAAGCTAAATTTGGTGCCAGACGATTAGCTCGTTGTCTACAGAAACTAGGTTTTCAGGTAAATCTAATGAAAATGAAATTGTGTGACTTAAGCAATGCTGGTAGACGTTGTTTTAGAAAGAAAAAAAATGAGGGAACTTAGCAATTCAGCAACCAACATGTTTTCACTCAGATGCCCCTTATGTTACAGAATACATTTTCCAGATGCTATCAAAGAGAATGTCTTACTTTGTGGATTTGACTTGCATTTGGCAGCTTAGAATTGTGCTTTTTCTCTGGCTAATGAACAGTATTTGTTAAATGAACCACCCACAATTGTTTCTTGAATCTTACAATGTATTTTTCTATTCATTGGGGAGAAGTGCTGAAATGTGTAAACCAAACTGTCATTTGAAAACAACTTCCTCCATTTATGGTGGCATAGCAAATGCATGTCTATCTTGTTTAGGGCACATTTTAGCCCTGTTAATTACAGTGGAGGGAAATGCTGCTGTGTTGTGAGATTGCACAGCTGCAAGTAAGTCAAATGAAGAAGTTAGGGCACGAAGCTCCTCTTTTCTGGATTTGGGTTACAGTTACCAGTCAAAAATACTACTTGAACTGCGTTGTAAGGGTTATGAATGACGCAGTAGGAAAATGCAGATAAATAGCAAAACTGACTATCAGAAAGTTTTAAAACACAATTTGTGTTTACCAACAGGCTATCCTATTCAGGCTGTATTCAACCCAAGCAGAAGTTAGGTAATTTTATTGCTAAAAATGTATGCATTAGAACCAGGCTCTAAAAGCTGGAGTGGAACATTGGATAGCTGGGAGATGAACAGTGCCTCCAGTGTAGATGCACAAAGTTTTATAATAAAGTGAGTGGCTTAAGTGGAATGTATTTAAGGTTTAAAGTGATAGTGGTTGACCTTTTTATAAGGTTTGTTGCTTCCACCTGTACTTCTTAAAAACTTTGACTGAGGAATGGTCACCCTCTGTTTAATTTGTTTCAAATACACCAAAAGAAATATTTTCCAGTGATCTTACTAATACTGACCATTGATCAGTACACTTGTTTTGGTATTGTCTGTTGGCTACTTTAAGGTAGAATAGCCATGAACAGAGAATTACAGTGTCAGTGGTCTGTGGTAGGAAGGTCAAAGACTGTAAAGAAGAGGGTGGCAGAGTGGAGACTTGAAATGAAGCAATTTTTGTCTTCTTTCTTATTCCTACCTTTAATAAAATCATTTATAGCAATGAAACACTAAAGACACTTTTCCATATTGCAAAGAATTCTCGTAATACTGAAACTTCTTTTTTGCTTACTTTGATGTCTCATGAATTATTTTAGTTTGCTTTCAAATTCGCTGTGTTTTGTATAGCGATGAGTTGTTCCTGCATCTCATTCTTAAATTGTACTAAAACCACATAGTACAATTATGAAATACGTAGTCCAACAACTACTGTACTATAGAAAGTAAAGTAAATGATTTGAATCCATTAAATACTCTTTAGACTCTTATCAGAAATTCATTAATCACATTAATCAAAATACTATTAACTAGTATTCTTATAGTATTCTTTTAAGATTTTTTGCAATGCATACATCTCTGCTTCTCTATGAATTGAATTTTTAATGACTCTTTCCTCTCTTTTTAAAAAGGTAATTTTCACAGATTTTAAAGTTGTGAATGTTTTAGCAGTGTGCAACATGCCCTTTGAGATCAGATTGCCAGAATTTACGAAGAATAACAGACCTCATGCTAGGTACGGTAGGATTTTAAAGAGTAATAGTGCTTGTATACCTCTTAAGCTTTTCTTTTTGAGTTTTGACCTCTTATTTTATTTTCTAGTTATGAACCAGAACTTCATCCTGCTGTGTGCTACAGAATAAAAACTCTCAGAGCTACATTACAGATTTTTTCAACTGGCAGTATCACAGTTACAGGTATTTTGATGCCGTAAATATTTGACTTGTTGGGAATATTTAACTTCAGGGACAGTTAGTTAGGAAAAGACGACATTCAAAATAAATGTGTTGAGTAGATTGAGAGGATTTTGTTTCCCAGTGTTTTTATCTAAATTGTTTTGGAGCCAAATTGCCAGACGAATTACATAGAAAACATGATGATTGATAGGCTTAAAAATTACCTTGAATGGACAAGGTCTGGGTGCTTTATTTGTTTGTATTTTCTTTTTTCCATTTTTTTTTTAATCTTCATAATAATACAGCATTGGCAGCCCTTTCATAAATGTATGTTTCCAAACTTCGGATTTATAGAAACACGTAATAGAGCATAACGTTTTGTTATTACTGAATATGGCTGATGTTTATAGTTCTTCAGACTTCTGCTCTCTTCTGTTGAAGCTCAGCTGGAAGAGAACTGCTACCTGTATTACAGTCATCAATGACTTTTCCCAGCTGTGAGAAAGTCACATTTTTAAGGAGTACCCATTAAAGTAGCATAGAACCAAAAAGCACTTTATATCACTTCAGCTGGAATTCTCTTGTGGTTGTTAGAGCTCAGCTATGAGTATCAGCAGTCGTGGAGAGATTTTTATTTTTGTCTTAACTTAAATACCCAGACTTTGTGGGAAATATTTATCACAAGATTTCAAGAGAATTTTATTTTTGAGTAGACAAACTCCAGACTTTTTAATCTGAAAACATACTGCTAAAATGTATTTCAAGATTGAAGCATGTATTCTGAACTGGTTGAACTAGAAATTAAATTTAAGATGAATTGGAAGCTTGAGCATCCCTGAAGTCTTACAAGACTCAGTGCATCACATCATCTTCTTAATGAGATTTAGCCTTTCTGTAAGTTTGTGTCTACTCATAGTGCTGCTTCCCAAAGGCTGTCTCATGAGCTTGTGTTTGTACAGTAGCAGACAACTTAGAGAAAGGTTCAGCGTCTGTCTAGAAGGTGGAGAATGTTACAGGCTTTTATCTAAGCTTAAGCGAACATTTAACTCAGTTTGCCAAGTTGGAAAACACAAGAATAATCCTAGTCCACTCCATTTTCTTCCTAACTTAGCATGTGAGTTAAAACAGTATTTCCCTGATTACATAAATAGGACATACACAGTAAGTAGGCTGTGACTTTGGGGAGCCATTTTAATGGTTATTTGTACTTGAGATTAACTTCTGAAGTCCAAAAGGGCAGTAAAAAGAAATCGAGTTCTTAGCCATTGAAGCATGTGAGAAATAGCTAGTTCTGTTTATCTTCATCACCAAACTTCATGCAGGATGAATTTCTTTTGGCATGTTCATTTATGACCTCAATTGTTCATTGTGGAAAAGAGTCTAGTACCATTAAAAAGCGCTGGTAGTACATTTTCTTTCCTCAAATGTTGGTAAATTGGATACCCAACAGCTGCTTCATCCTGAGATAATAATCACTCTCTGGCTTGCAGATGTCCTGAGATGAATGATTGGAGCTATTTGCAAAAGTTTTTCAAAGATAAATTTGCTTGAAACATACTTAAGTTAAATCCAGCATTATTTAGCAATAAGTTTTGTTTGTGGCTATTTAAGAGAAGAATTAAGTGTATCCAGGTCATACAAATCTGGGTAGTGGAAATTCCTGGAAGAGTAGTGTAAGTGAACTTATTTCCTTTATCTCTGACACTCAGCTGCTACAATCCTCCCTACACTGACTGAGTAAGAAATACGAAACTTGTAAGGAAATTAACAGTGTTTATTTGTAGTCTAGCCATTGGCCAGAGTGGAATATCTTACAGCTTCCACATTAGAGTCTCTCTCTTTTAAGTAGAAGTGGTGGGAGGAAAACATTCTTAATTTGGGATAAATTATTCTTGTTTACAAAGTAAAGTTATGGTAGCTAAAATTGTTAAAGACAGTTATTTTAATTTGTGATGGTCTGATTTATTTCTCTTCCTATTGCTTCCTCCCCTCCCCCTTTATTTAATACATCTCAGGGCCAAATGTAAAGGCTGTCGCCAGTGCTGTGGAGCAGATTTACCCCTTCGTGTTTGAAAGCAGAAAATAAGTTTTATAACTCACCACTTGATGGTTAGGTTCCCTAACCAAGCACCTTTAAAGACTGCTGCACATTGGACTAAAAGCAAAAAGGAAAACTGGACCAACTATAGCAGAGGAATACAGACTTTTTTCTTGTTCATGGCCACAGTATAAACTCCAGTCCTTTTGGATTTTACTCTTAACAGTGCTGTATTGTAAAAACAGAAGTTTACAAGATATGAAATTGCTGCTTTTAAAAAGACATTCTATTTATTTTTGCAGTAATTTCTGTGTATTCATAAGCAAAGCTGTCACGATGTGCACTACCTTAAACTTTTTTTTTTTAGTTTGAGCTTGTGTTTTATTTGTGAATAGTCTTTTACATTTTTGTATGCTGAATATTGGGCACCAAAGAAGCTGTAAAAGTTATCTTTTTCACCTGATGAATGTGCACAAATAAAAGTTTGGAAAATATTTCTCTTCATACCTGTTCTGTTATATTCCTTTCCTTTTTTCTATTACATTAAAATTGTATAGTTGCAAATTAATTTGAAACAATGTAAGATAGTCTTTTGCTGATAGCTTCTGTTTCTATTTGTAGTATGTGTAAAATTTTGTGTGTGGGTTAGATCAAAATCTATAGTAGTTACATATGTTTATCTAAGGATGAAATTTGGTTTGTTCCCAGTTCGCTTAACTACATGCCAGATCAAGTATTTTCTTGCTGTTAAAAGACGACATTTCTGAATAATCGAAGTCTACAACAGGTGTTTTGCTGTAGATGAGGAAATCTTACCAACTAAAGAAGCTACCATAGAAAAATCAACCACCTTGCTCACTTACTGGATACAAAAGGAAACAAAAGTTACTATGTGAGCTTCAGTGTTCTGGAAAGCATTGTTACACTTCAACTCAAGAAGACTAATCCAGTCCCAGCCTATTGCTTAATGACAAATGTAGGCCTTTTCTACACTCAAGTTACTGTATAATGTTTTCATGACAGGAGCTGCCAACAAGCAATGAAGCTTGATTCTGGCATGTATTATTATTGCTATGAATCTTGGACATGGAAGCCAGTAGATGTTTCTCTCAATAAGTGCACATTTGAAGCAGAAGAGAGGTGAATGCTTAAAAGAAACTGCAAATGCTACTTTTAAAAAATTTAAATAAATATGTATAAATGTACGTATGTCTTTTTTCCCTGAATGAAGACAAGTTTAACACTACAGTTGTGTGCTGCAAGTAATATGTGATCATGTGGGTCCTGCAAACTGAACAATTAATGGTTTCGTCTTCTAGAAGACACCTGTTGTGGAAGGAAAGGCAGAATATCCTGAAGTACATGCCTAGTATAATGTATATTGTCTGTCTGAGGGGTGGTATAGAAGTTGGGTATCTGCTGTGTCTCCATGCAGAAATTACAGAAAGAGTTGTTTATGAAGTGCTCAATCATACCCTTCAGAACAATGGCTTTTATACTCATAAAAGCCTTTTTTAGACCAGTGAAGGTAAGAAAACAAAGGATTTGTGACTATAAAATACTAAGTAGCGTTCCACAGTCACAGAACTCTTGTTAAAATATATGCAAAGGAATGCTTGCTATGTATGGCCTGTCCAGTTAGTACAGAAGACGGCATGGACCACAGCACTCCTGACAGTATTTTTGTGAGACAAACAACTACTAGGGAAAACTAAATTTGTATTAGTATGATTTTTAAAAAGGCATTTGAACAATTAACAAAGTTGTATGAGATTTTCAGTAATAAAATATATTGCTGTACTGATGTATGAGAATTTGGCTGCTGTAACTACAGTAGCTACAGTGGGTGAGGCCTGGCTCTTTCAGGTCAAATCTTAAAACGCTTGAATTATGCATGCTAGTGTAGTTCTGGAGGTTTTTTTGAAGCATGTATGCCTCCTAAATTTATCTATGAAGAAAGAAAACTTTCTAATTAACACCATCGTGTAGTAAGAAATCCACCTCTTGTAGGAAGAAAAAGAGGTAATAGCCCACAATGTATTACTGTCCAGCTGGGCTGGTTAGCTCAGTTTGTTAGTGTGCCACTGGGTTTCAGCTCTTCATGGGCCACGTATGATTTTCTGTAGCAAGGACACAGCAATATCAGTACAGGGACAGGGACAGACTGGGAGAGGAGTGGCTAGAAAGCAGCTCAGCAGGAAGGGACCTGAGGGTGCTGGTGACAGCAGGCTCAACATGAATTAACCAAGATGACAACCCATGTTTTGGGTACATTAAACAGCATAGCCAGATAGTTAAAAGAGATTCTCTTGCTATGTTTAGCACTGCTGTGGCCTCATCTTTAATATTGTGTTCAGCTCTAGACTACACAATATAAAAATGATGTTAAGGTCCTCATAATCATTCAGAAGAGAGCACCAAAGCAGGACATGCCTTCCAGACCTGTCACCTATAAGGATAGGCAGGTAGTACTTGAGTTGTTCAGTCTAGAGAAAAGGAGGCTCAGAGGCAACCTCTCCCTGCTCTTGCCAGCTCCCTGAGGATGGTAAATGGACAGTGAGGTGGTTGATGCCCCACACCTGTCAGTGTTCAATACACATTTGGATAATGCCCTTAGTCCTGAAGTGATCAAGCAGCTGAAAGATAAGATTTTTGTAGGTATCTTTCAACTGAGGGACCTATTCTAAAATAGGAATAGTTTCTTATAATGTGTTTCTTAGATTCATGCTAATTTAGTTTTGTTTGAGACCCTAAAAACAATCAGTAAGTGAGCTAAAAAGCACCCTACCAAACCTGCAGACAAGGTAGCACCAAGAAAGAGAATGATAGTAAATAAAAGATTTATTGAAATATATGTTTCTATCTCCAAGGGAGACTCTGTCTGGTTGTGACAAACACATTCTAAAACCACAGATGATGAAGTTGGTGGTGTATACTCAACTTCAGGGCTATCACTGTGTTCCCAGTCACTATTGGGAAACTGCAGGTCCCAGCCGTGAGTTGCTGATACTGTTTATTTGTGTACGCACAGATGATGCCTCTCCTCACATTTAGATTAAGCCTGTCAGTCAATTAGCTCTTCCTCAATAGCCTTGGTTTCCATAGTTCTACCTGTTCTCTCCTAGATTCTCCAGTTGGATCATACAGATTTCTGCACAGTGCTCAGCTGTAGCACTAGCAGTGCCATAAGAAGTCTATTTCACATGCCTTTGAGAGAACAGCCAGTTCTATTTATACAACCTACTAAGGACTCATTTTTGCAGCAGAACAAGAACTGACTCATTGCTAGCTTTTGAGTTGTCATGGCCACTAGATCTTTAACTGCATGTTCTGATCCCCGTTTTGTCATTTGCTGACTTGTAGTTAGACAGCATAATCAGATAAATTTGCATTTACCCTTCTGCAATTACACTGTTTTGTTATTTTTTTCTTCATAGCCTTCTTAGAACATTGCTAAGTTCTAACATAGTCCCTCTCACTTTAACACTGCCTGCAAATTTAATATGCACATTTGTTCTGTAATCCACTCTGTTAATCCAGTCAGTGAATAATTCTAGGTTTTCAGAGTATTTTTAGGTAGTCCTTCAGAGGGATATGATGGATAAGATGCCTCTTTTTGCCCTGCTGTAATGCTATAATGGGATAGAAAAGTATCAGAATAACAGCAGGATGAGAAAGTCTTTAGCTATAGCAAATGAGAACAAGCCCAAATATGACAAATGCAAAAATGAAGGAAAAGAGCTCCCTACCTTCAAAAGATCTCAGATAGGTAGGGAGCTCTAGCAGATGATGCTCTCATTTCCACTGCCAACCCTTATATGAGGTCTGGAAGGGGTAGATCCTGGCTCCATCCCTTCCAATCACTGAGGTGCATTGCATTCACCTGAGCTCCTCTGGGTTGGCCCTGCCTTCCCACCAGGTGCTTGACTAGTTTCAGGCTGTGATTTAGTATTTCTGCTACACCTGTATTTTAATAGTTGGAAGTTGTAACTCTTAGTTCTGTGTCATCAGTTATGCAGGTTTTGTTATAAAAGAGAGGCATAATTATGGCTACATTTACAAGGCTATGTAAGTCTACATCTACAGGACTACAATTAAGACTAAAGCCATAAGGAGTAAAAAAGCCCTTGATCTTAGAATATTACCTTTAGAGGTACATGAAACTGTTAGAGTCTGCAATTCAACAGTGTTGGAACTATGCCTTCTTCAAAAATACTAGATTTTTTACTTATTTATTTCTGCACTAAATGTTTGTGTGTGGGAAAAGCTCACAAAAGCTCACCATCAAGCCAAAATCTCTGTCTCTGGGGAGACAATTCCCATGGTATATTCCAAGTTAAATTTATTTTTGTGATGACACTTTTTTGTTACAGCGGAGATTTATTTTGGAAGCTGTGATGCTCAGCAGGATTTTACAGAAGCCCATTGCACTCAGTGTGATGTAATAGAAATTACAAGCCAGTGTGGGCTTGGATTGCATGTGGAAAAGTATGTTCAGCTATCCAAAAGCAGTACCAACCAGAGCAAGTAATGCTATTGGAAGCACTGACAATCAGCGTCAAATCGCAGATGCAGGAATTTCCTGCAATGTGCTGCCACTAAAAGTACATTTTATTCCTTGATTTAATCTCGGATGCCTGTTAGTATAGGAATGAATGTGATAAACCAGTAGCATATTTTAAAGGCTACCCGGAATCAGCTGAAGATGTCTTGCAAGGCTGGTTTAGTACAATGCACATGAATGAAACGCAGCCACCAGCAGGTGGAGAGGTTTCAGTAGACATCACTGCTGAACAACATGGAAGGTGCCAACACACAGAATTCAAAAGATGGTGGATTCAGTTTTTTTGTTTGTTTGTTTGTTTTTAATAAGATGACCTGCTGAGTGTTTAGAACAGACGGTGTAACTAGCAGGTTTTATTAAAAAAAAAATAGTGTTGATGTTAAAAAAAAAAAAAAAAGTGTTATAGTATTAGCAGGACTGTAGTAGCTCTTTACAGGTGCTTGAGAACATCTCCCGGATCTTTTGCTTTTTTCCTAGTGCTTAGTAGGCTTCACACACACTCATTAGACACTACACGGTACCAACAGTTTAACCAATATTTTAATATCTTTCCATTTCAATAATAGAATGTTTTGTTGTTGTTTTTCTCCAATAGTAAGGCACTAATATTTGTCAAAACTATTCTTCATCATGACTCCAATCCAGCTATCCTTGCATTGTTATTCTGACTGAGCTTTCACACATTTTGCATCCTTTTTGTGACTATTTGAAGAAGTTACACGAATGCACTTACCTTTGTCACTGCTGCAGAGTTGAGTAAACTGTTCCTGATGCAGCCAGGAAAATGCAAAGAGACTCTTAGCTGCAGGGTCTCTTCCATTCAGTGGCTAAGATGCCTCTTCTAACAGCTTGTTATTTATTGGAACTGTAGTGCTCAGACAAAATTCTAGGCAGGTCTTCACTTTTTATTGGAAAATTCAAAGTAATGGAAATGAAATTTTTCCACATGTATGGGAAAGCTGGAAGAACATCTTGTCCAGAGTGGGATTGGAACTTGGGATGGGAATCATGTACATTACTACCAGCTTGGCTAATCCTTTCAGCAATGAGAACCTGAAGTCCTTGAGCTTACTCCTTGCGGAGGAGACTTCACCCTGAATCACCTCAAGCTTAGATGCATGGCCCTACTCTTTGTGTAGCTTGTGTGTGCTTAGTCTCTTCTTGCTTCTTAAGGACTATATCAATAGTACTTACAATTGGAAGATTTTACTTATTGTCTGATGTGTGTGTATCTTGCTGAGCCTTATGTGCACTGTTATATCCATTTCTGAAAGCAGATAGATCTTACAACACTCATGAGGTGTAAGCACTGATGGCTCTTGGATTAGAACAGAAAAAACATGGCAACCATAAGCCATTAGCTCACCGATCACCTAGAAGTTTGGTGGAAAAGCTTCAGCAATATTTTTGGTTGCTTTAGATGACATTGGATCTTCACAGTTAAAAATCCTGTGTTGTGGTGACCACTTGCCTGATCTTTGTACAAAAAGTCCAACAAGATTTTAACACTAGTTCCCTAAAAGCTTACAGTGTAAGAAAGTTGTGACATAGATCTGGCCAGTACCTAGCTAAAGTCCTGAGGTAGCTAAATTTCTAGCGGCTTTGGTAAATGATGACCTTGGCATAAATAATCTTTCAGGTTTTGAACACACACTAACTGTATGAATAGATGTTCTCCTCTAGAATTACAAAATTAGTGTGTAAATGTGTGATAGTCTCAGAATCTGATCAGAACTGATTCAATCTGTCCAGGCTAGAACTTCACCTTGATTGTTAAGTTCCTTTAGTGTAGAACATGGTCAGGTGGTTTTAATGCTATGAGACAGTAAATAAAATGGGATCATGTGGGTAGTCCAAAGTAGTATCAGTACTCCAGCTGACCATGTCAGTCTTACTTCCTCTATTAAATGCTGAGAGAAATGCCACTATGTGGCTGCTGAGACAGTTAGTATGCTTTTAAAGTGTTTGCAGGTTCTTGGGCCATTTACTTATCTGCTAATAAGTATTAATCTACTCATCATTCTACGACAGTTCATTAACCTTTTAGGAAAAAATAGATGGGAGCCATACAGCTAACCCTTTATAAGGCTGGTTCAGTAATTTAGGATACATTTGGTGAGAAATAACAAAGAGCTGGAGTGACATATGTCTTTGGCAGTCTCCTCCTGCGAGACAGACTCTTCCTTTGCCTTGGCACCCGGTAGCTCCTTGCAGCTCTGAGCACTTGCTGAGTATAGATAACAAGGACTGTTATAACAAGCATTCTGGCTTCCATGCACCTCCTGTGTATCAGAGTAACCTAGGGGAGGTGAGGGATTCTTGTTTGAAACAGATGGAGCCTGGTGTTCCAATGAGTTACAAACTACAACAATCTTTAATGCTGGCCATAAACTACCATTGAAAGAAGATCTACTAAGAAATAAGAGAGAGATTATCTTGTGTATAACAAAGATACCATGTGTCCAATTGTAGTGTCAGTATTATTTTTTCTCCGAGCCGGTCTTTTGGCAAAGGCTGCCTTGGTTGCCTCAGCTCTAGTAGAACTGTTCTTTCTCCCTGTTGGGTAGTTCCACCGGCACCAGCTTCTCCGTGCGCTGGCTCATCCAGCACAAGGGGGTCTTTGTATATTTACTGGAGAATAAAATAAAAAAGCAATTAGATAAATAAATAAATTAAAATTGCTATTGAGTGTCAGTAGGACATGTTGCATGGAAGGACTGCCCCCAGTCACCACCCCCACTCCCACAGGCTTTGCAAGGCCCATGCCCTGGGCCACCACCAGAAAAGTGTGGAAGCTGTGCTGTCTTTCAGTTTGGGTTGGTAAAAAAGTAGGTACACATCCTCTTTGGACACATTATGGGAGTCTGCTTTGTTTAGATATATGTGTATATATATATATGTACATATATATATATGTATATTCAATAGCTAAAAAGAACTGAAAAGGATGGGGAGATTACGAGCATCACACTGATAATAAAAATTGAGTCCACAGGGCCACTAGACTCAGTAAACGCATGCAAAAAGCCCCCATCTAATAAAGCTATCCAAACTCACATGGAGGCTTGAAGTACTGGAGACACTTCATTGGCTTTCCCTTTTCCTGACTGCAAGCCAAGGCATACAGCCCAAATGGGAGAGCAGGGCTCCCTCCTCCTCAAAAGACCACTCAGCAAATGTGCTGGGGAGTCAAGCAGTCATTAGTGTTGCTGGAAACCACCATCCCTTCTGGGTCAGTCCTCCCACAACAACAAAGCATTTACTTTGCCAGAGAGATTAGCATGTGCAAGCTCAAGCCTTGAAAAAACATGACTTTTCCAAAAAAATATCAACTTGTATTCCCTTTTTGTTAGTACACATCACTGAGAGGCTTTGTCTCTCTGGCACCATGGGGATGCAGTCACGCTTTGTACTTACTCTTTAGCCAGTTCCATGGATATCTGCTCCAAGGAGCATCCTTTCGTCTCTGGTATAAACACAATAACAAAAGCCAGGGATGCTAGGCTCATTACTGTGTAAATGAAGCACACCCAGGACAAGCCAATAAGCTCTATAAAGGAAAAAAAGAATTCTTTAATTTTCAAATATTACTTTTTTGCATTCCTTCTATAGGATACAGCCCAAACACACAGAGGAGATGTTAGAAAACAGTTAGGCTGTTGTTCTTGGCTTTTTCATTTGTGCCTGGCTATGAAATGTTTTTGCTTTTTCAGTCTTTATGGGAAAAAAAAAAAAAAAAAAAATGAAAGCAAGCAACCCATATTGACCCATTTAGCATAAACCCATTGATTTATTTTATTTGCTGTCACTTTGGATAGAAACAGGGAGCAACTATTGTTGCTGTTTCATGCCAGGGCACCGGGGGTCACAAGCGCCTTGAAATTCCACCTATGTCTGTTTTTTTTTGCAAATTCTTTCATGAAGCAATAAGAGCATTTTTCACACTGTGGCAGTTGTCTCAGTTAATCCCACCAGGCTGTCAGCTCCCAGCATTTCTGCTGCAAGCTGTGGGTTCTGCATCAAAAGAGACCCAAAGATAACTCCTAATGGAGCCAGCTAAAAACTAAGAGTTTTTGTGGGTTTTTTTTTTTGTTGTTGTTTTGTTTTGTTTTTTGAGTTTAAGGGGGCAGAGAGGACCTCAGGCTGAAGGAATGGACTCTGCCACTACTGTCATGTTCTTGGAAAGCTCACCTCATACAAGCTTCTGTATAGACAGGCCCTTAGTGTTCTTCCCTGTTAAAACTAAACCAGAGTGCTGAGACACTTGTCACTTGTATCATGAGCTAAAAATCGCAGCTGAAGCTTCTGTTCCAACTGCTATCTTAGACATCAGATACCTGCTGGCCATGCTGACCTCCACATAAATTTGTCTGAAGACAGATTTTCCAATTCTGCCTTTCTACCCCAGACTAGGAACTTGTAATTGCATATAGTTACACTTTCAGAAATCCAGATCACATCCACTAAACCAGCAAAGTTGCTATGGATCTGCATTCACCATAACTGAGACCAGAGCAATGGCTACATATGCATTCACAAGTAGTGCTGCAGGACAGGAAAGTAATTCCAGGTCAACTAGTATTTAAGATGCACACCGTCTGATTTCAGGAACATCTCCTTAGCTCTAGCGTGGCCCAAGGTCTGAACACGTATTGGCAGATAGAGAGCATTCATGGTGCATTTTCCCATTTGTTTTTGTTGAAAAGCAGTTCAGCACTGCTCTGTGATGGAGACCAAAGTGTCATAAGTGTAGACAACTGGAAAAATTTCTTCTGAAGAAGCTGAAGTGCCAGTGTAGACACACTGAATTTAACCTGGCATATTTTGCCCTAGTTCTGATAAAAGAGAAGTTTTTCTCTCCCTCTCTCTCTTTCTCTCTCTCAGAAAATGCCAATGTGAAACTCATTTTAGTCATAGATCACACTTAATTTAAATATTCAATTTAAAAATGTATCTGACAGGATGAAATCACCTCAACTTTTTGTGGGTCTGATAACAGTTGCTTGCCTGCCTCTTCATCTGTTGCTGAGTTATGTAGAATTAAAGTAAATTTGGAATCTCAGTTCTCTCATATAGTTTGACTTTCAGCCCATATTTTCTTCAGAGAAAGATTGTAAACCAAAATTTTCAAAATTTCCTATGAAATTAAATTAGAAAAAAAATATTTGCCAATCAATGAACTTCCAATTTGGCATTTAAGCCTTTCCCTTGATTACAAATTATACTATGACAGTCTACTTTCTTGTATTAAAACATAAAACACTTTTACCATCCAAAGACACCTTTTTCTAAATGAAATTTGCTCAAAGTCAGGATAATCCTGCAAAAAAAGAGATTGATTTCTAAAGAATGTTCTCTCTCTCTCTCTCTTTTTTTTCTTTTTTTTTTTTTTCCTGAGGAAAACTATGTCTGATCCAAAAAGCCGTGATTTAATATAGAGCAGAACTTTCACTGACTTCAGAAGGAGCAGGACTAAATCCTAAATATCATATATTTTCATCTTACTAAGGAAATGGCTTTTTTAAAATGGTCTGTGGGAGATGCAGAATTGCTACAGGCAGACTCAGAAAGGTGTGGAGGAAACTAAAGTAACATCAACACAGAGCACCCAAGTAAGTCTCTGAGTTTGGCTCCTGGGTACAGTGGGTGCAATTTCAGCAGCACTGTTTGCATATTTGAGACTTCTGTTATGTCCACGAGGAGAATATCAGCTCAGGAGAACACAGAGAAATCTTACCAGTGACAGTCAAAAATGTCAAGGAAATGAGAAGGTTTATTCCCCAGTTCATGCTAGATGTCAAAGCCATGGCCCGTCCCCTGATCCCACCAGGGAAAATTTCACTCAGGACCAGCCAAGACACTGAAATGGAAGAAAAAAAAAAGTAAAATATCTTTGAAAGGGTGACTTGCTGTAACTTCAGATGGCTTCAGTTGGAGCCACCTGGCAGAATAAGGTAATTTGAGGGATGCTAGGCGTGCATGGGCCCAGCCCCATGAGGGCCCACCCTGAGCAGTACCAGTGATGGGAACATTGTCACCTTCCAGACATTATCTGGGAAATAGGAAAGGCTGGGAGGTAAATGAGCGCTTACAGTACATCTGCTCGTGAAAGGGAGCACTATAAACAACTCAGTGACATAATGCTGATGCGGCTGGGGCAGCAAATCAAAGTAATCCCAGGCTTTGGAGCAGCATTGGGTGTTTCTTCCACCTTATAAATCAGCCCACCATGCTGAGGGAAGTTCACTTTTCCAGGTCTCTGCTATGAATCAGTGAGATTGCTGAGGGATAAATGAAAGCCGACGTCCTGATTTTTGGCTCCTTCGTATCACACCACAATGTAAGTGACCTCAGTGCTTGTGTTTTTGGTCGATAAAAAATTAATTCAGTCACATAGAGCTGGTTGAATAGAAATCTTGGTGGCAAGAAAAAAAAACACGACACCACATTTTTGCACCATTCTTTGTTACTAAAACAAGGATTAAAACAACCAACTCAACTTCTCTAGCTCATAAACAAGATGCATTGTCTCAAAATTGCTTTGTGGAGAAGTCGTAGGGTAGCAGACAATCAGCAAAAGGGAAGAGAGGTACGTGCAGACAAACTATATCTTCAGACCCTTGGACTTTACAGGTTGGTTCTCTGATACATGTTTTCTGCAAGATAACTGATGGACACACACACTGGGCAGTCTTTAAGTTATATTGAGAAACCTGACCTTCTGTGACCAAGCATGTGTCATGCTGTGTTGTCCCTTTGGATGATTGCAGGGTTCCTCTGTGATTGAGGTGGAGAGGGTATGAAAGGAAAAATGCTGTGGAAGAGACTATAAAGGACCAACTAAAAGGGAAAGAAACATGAGCCTTAACTCAACAGAGTGGATTCCAACAATCTCAAATTTAGATCTCTTTGTACCACAGATTCAAATTCAATAATAATTTTTGGAGCTGATTCCTATTTATTTAGTTATTGAGTTTTATGGAGAATTACAGAGAGCTTCCCTCTCATGCTGAGATCCTCTTGGCACAGTGGTGATATTAGCCCAGGTATAGGAGCAACATTCAAGACCACGATGCGTAAGAGCCTGATGCTGTTACAGGGACACATGGGCATCATATAGTGAAAGCTGTAGAGAAACTTCTATTTTGCTGACTTGAATCACAGCAAATTCAATACATTCCGCTGAGAAAGCAATGGTTTAGTCTAAAGTTCTATGTGGTCTTTACAAATAATGAAGGGGGGGGAGGGGGCAAGTAAAAAGAAACCTGACATCTGAGGCAGATATTCTTCACTGTCAGACCAGCTTGTCTGGCTCTTGAGCGAAGTCAAGCCTTAGCAATGCATGACAACCTTGCTGCTGTGTTTTGTGCCGCTTCAGCATCAGGGCTGCTGAAGCACAGATTGTTAGCCACAGCCATACAAAACACCACTGCAGGAAGTGCCAACCACAAAGCAACACAGAGAGCAAGCAGGATGCAATACACTGTTTCTAGCAGTGGGTAACCAGCCTGTGGACTTCGTTACCATAGGATATCATTACATCCAGAAGCTAATCAACACAGGAGAAATCGATTATACACCAAGACCGGAAAAGAAAATATTCATAGTGAAGGGTTAAAATAGACTCTGAAATAATTCAGATTTGTTTTCTGCGGGGGACAAGCTAATCTCCAGATGACAGGATTAGGAATAAACCTTCTCCCTGGGAATTTTGTTCTATTTTTGCTCGTTCAAGGGCTTGCATTCAAACACTTGGCAGTGCCTGCTTGCAGATGCTCTGAAGGTGGACTGTATTCCATTTCTGCTAACAGGGCAAACCCTGAGCTGGGTGAGCATGAGGGGCTGCCATGTACCACAACTGAAACCGCAGTGCTGCTGCAGCTCCAATGCCATGCATTTTTGCGAGCATAGGTTGTCCCTTTCTGTCTTAATGTGATTCATCTATGGGGCTGAAACGCGATGTTTTCCTGTTAAGAAACCAAAATTCTTGAGCATTTGCATCAGCTAGCATAGTGCTTAGCCATTATTACTTCCACAATCTATTTAGTTCAGGCAGGCTTACCAGATCTGTTCTTTATGTCTGCTAATGGTAGCTGCTTCCTCTGGCATGCCTCTGACCTCCGCTTAACTGGCTAGGAGTGGAGAGGTTTATTTCCCTGAGAGAAATAGCAATTGTAGAAATCTGACACTTATTACATTCTGTTTATCCCCTTCCCCAAGCTGAGGCAGCGATAACGATCGATTTTTTGCTTTTAGCACCTCTCTGGGATTGTTTTTACTATTTGTACTGTTGCCAAAAAGCAGCAGCTGCTGTAGGTACAGAGGGATGTGGCTTTCTTCTGGGGAGCCGGGAACTAGGCTCTGCTCCCAGTCACAATGGCTGCTGCTACTTGTGCATGCAGCTCTCAGAAATTTAACCTGCCCGCTCCCATAGTCTCCGCAGAGAGAACTGGCTTCTGTCCTCCACCAACCTAAGCAGTTGTATTGTACAGGGGAAAATAGCCCTTGTTCGAAACCAGGGTCCAAATAATATCCCCTCCCACCACCACCTTTCTGTCTTCTAGAGAATCCAACATTACTGCAGAAAGACACTGCAGTAAAAACCACACTGCACACGCACAACAGTTTTCAGTGACTGATTCAGCAGCCCCAGCTGCTGTTGGTGGAATAGATGGGGAAACAGCTGGTGTCTTCCAGTTCAGGTGGGGTAAGAAATGAGGCTCAGAGCCCAGGAGTTTCTGTGCAAGAGGATTTGTTCATGCAGAGGCTGCATGTAGCACTCACCTCACTGACCTGTGGGGAAATTGTACAATTGAGTGATCTCTTGTGGCAAAATCTGGAGAAGAAAAACCACCCACTGGTGGTTTGTGGATGTGGTTAATTCAAAGAAAACATCGATCTGCATTAGAAGGCTTTTACCTTTTCCACTATCACAGAAACCCCAAGCACTGAAGTTCCTTACCTAGATGGGAAGAGCAGAGGATGCAGGTACAACACAATCACTTGACATATTGGGACATTCATCTCTATTCAAAGTACAAGAGACTGCACAGGATTTTTATAATTATAATGGTGGTGGTGGAAGATTTCAGCTACTCCCATTCAGACTGTATAAACTGCAAGACGAGGTACATTGCTGGGCCTACATTTTATATGGCATAGATTATGGCGCCTTTTAGCAATTTGCCTGATAATTAATGAGAGAATAAAAATGTATCGTGTTTTAAAGCTGAGCAGTTGTTCAAGGTATCCCAAAGATGCTCTGTTTTACTGGCTGTAACATTTCAAAATCAAAATTATTGTAGAAACGAAAAGAGCCTACCATAATATTTTGTTTCAGAAGGAGAACGATATTAGAAAAAGCATGATTTCTGTAAGGAAATTAACAGGGCTATTGGAGTGAGTGCTCTAGTGGTGGTATGGAAAAACTTTGTTACCTGATTAGAGGCTTAAAAGATAAACATGACCAAATAAAACCAAAAGAAATATCTCAGCACAATAAGACAACTGAGTGAAGAATGCTGTTAGAAATACAGTAGTGCCTCCCATAAATGTCATACCCCTGACTTGGATGTGCTGTGTGCAGGTTTGGTGAACTCGGAGCTATAAGTGCCATATAGAAAGCTGTGGAAATGGCCCTGAACACAGCAATTAGGCAGATGAGGACTCCAGCTTAGAAAACAGTGGAGGGAAATAGACCTGAAGCTTATAACATTGTGAATGTGAACAGGAGGGAGGTTTATGTTGCTTTTTAAAAGACACAAACCAGGAAAAGATGAGTGAAGTCAGCAGGAACAGCTGTTAGGGGACACAGGAGGATGTGTTTCTCCTGGCAGTGCTTATTTTAACTGCAAATCTGGCTTGCACAGGATGCTTCATATGTGAAAATTATTATTGAGTTAAAATGATGAAACGCTCGATATTAAAACAATATTTTCCTTTGTGTGTGGAAAAGGATCCATCAGGACTGTCAAACAACAGTAGAAATAAATCTCCACCATTGTTCTCAAAGACCCAGAAAGACTTGCTGTGCATGTTGCAGGTGCCTTCTTTTCACATGTTCCCTCAGCACCTGCTGCTGGCTGTAGTTGGAGATGGGTAATGGAATGAGAAGCCCTTTTGTTTGAGCCGGTGTAGAAAATATAGTAAGACTTACATTAGGGCCATAAGTAAAGAGGTGTCTTAGACTCTTGTGTGATTTCTTCCTTATTCTATTTATGCAATAGGTAATAAACAATAATAATAATAATTAAAAAATAATAATCTTAGACTTACTTCAGAGAAGCAGAAACATCTGAGAATATCTAAGCAGTGCTGTGAGATTGAGATCACTCAACATTCAAGATACACGAGTGAAAAATGTCCTTGCTTTGTCCTCATCCCTGCCAAGAGGCAGAAACAAATTGGAAACTGTTCAGCAGCCCTCATTAATGAAATATTAGAGCCATTGCTGTTGATTTGCTGCTTAGCATTTTTTTCCCCTTTCCTGTACCTGTATTCTGAGAGATCAAGCTCTATGTGGTGAAATTTAGAAGCAGCTGTTGGAATTGTTGAAAGAATTCAAGTTGCTGAGGTACAAACCCTGGAAAGAGATTAAGTAGGTTTACAGCTTAGCAGGGAAGTAGCCTGAAGTACATAAGGCTCTGGAAGGAGTGTAGCAACCAGAGGTCCAAGCAAAGAGGAGGATGGGATTATCCCACCGGCAATGCAGGCAGGCCCTCTAAGAACATGTAACAAAATTAAGCAAGAATGCAAGTAAGCAACTGTGGAGCTGCCATGAGAAGAAGGAATTCAAAGGACATGTCTTTACCAAGACCACATGTTTTTCCAGGCTCATGACCTTCCCTGAGATTTTCATGTATGTGGTTTCTGAACTAAAATTCTGCCCACATTTTTTTGCCAGAGACCAAAGCAGGCACTGTATCTATTTAACGAAAGCTAATTGTCTCTGTGGCACTGCCCCAGAAAGTGAGATTGAAGTGGCTGCTCAAAACTAATAGCTGGCAACTACAGAGTAAAATGCAAGGCTGTATTCATTTGGAGCAGGTGAGCAGCCAGCAGAGTGCCTGCTGCTTCTGTGTCCACGTGGAAAGGAGCTGAATGCTTCTACTACTGAGGGACAGGGAAGCCATGAGAAGCCACAGCTGATCTCATGCCTCTCGCTGGATCCCATCTCTGCTGCTGAAGATAACACATACCTCATTCTACGGCTTTTGAGGTGCTGTAAAGTTCAACTATTGCTTCTCTCCAAGCAGCTTTACAGCCTCTGAGACCTAACACTGCTGGTGACATAAAGGAGCTGGCATGGTATGGGAGAGCTTAAATTCTTCATCTTTTCTTCTGATATAGTACATTTCTATTTCTAATGGTTAACACTTCAGGTTCAAGTATCATATGGCAATACAAGTGGGACTTTATCTCTGAGGATGTAGTAGAGTACATAAAAATAATTATTCACAGTTCAAACTATTTGCATCACTAAAAGACGGCCCAAACAGGCCTCACAATGTTAGAAGGAATTCACCCTTCACTCTTGCCTCCTCCCATTCATGTTCAAACTACAGTAAGGTTTTGGGGAAGAGACCGTGAGACCAATGCACTGGCTCCTTCCCCTACTGCCTGGGCCATTTGAGGAGGGCAGCAAGAAGTGCATCACCTCTGATTTTCTCCCAGAGTCTTTTTCCCATAGACTGTTTATCACCATTGTGATCTTGCATTTAAACTTGCATTTCAACACATATTTTTATTTACTATTGCAATTTTAATCTCTGTGAACTTGAAAAAAATGCATATTGTCCGACATAAGTTTTCCTGTTTCATGCAAGAAGTTCAATATTTTCTTAGGTCTGTTTTCAGTGATACTCAATTACTGTCCATGTGCTTGCAGTTTCAAAGGTGTCAAAAACAAGACTTTTCTAATATCAGTGATTCCTACCCAAATGATTACTAGTCAAGAACAGAGAGGTGTATAAGGATCTAAAAGTGATGGAATTGTCTCAGTTCATGTGATTTGGGGCCCATCTTGACCAATAACAGTGAATTAGAGGGATGCATCATAGCTCTAGCATAGACAGGTATATCATTATCTACACCTCTTTTCAGGTCCCCTAACAGAAGCAGATTTAAGATGGCATAAAAGATGAAAATTCTGTTTGCAAATGGATTTCGCATCCAGCATCTCTTGTCTCTCATTCTTTGTTGTATAGACACTCATATGTTCCCATTAAGTCAGAATAGCTTGAAAAGCAAGTAGAAAGGAAAAAAAAGGAGAGAAAAACATGAAAACAATCTTCCAAGAGATAACATGATTGACTATAATAAATCACATACAGTCATTCAAAATGGTCTTTTAATTAAAAACTGAAATGTGTACTCCTGTTTATAGGTGTTTATTTGTTCAGAATATTGAATCCAGGATAATCCTGTAAGGCATTTGCAGAGGAATGACTGCAGAAGCCAAAGGCCCTAATCCACAAGAAAACTGAACATGAATTAATTCATATTTTCACATATTTCACTTCTGAAAAGTATGGAGGGTAGAAATTACCCAGCTGGGTGGGGTGAATGAGCCTGTTTTTCTAGTATCTGAGGACCTATGTTGGGCCTTCTGTTGCATAACAGAAAAGTGCTGTTGGGACATAACAACCGGGGGAAATTTAAGCTTTTGTTCTTGCAAAACAGAGATTTGTGTACACACTTCAGAAAGCTCCCAGTGGAAGGGGTAAGAAGCCTTCTAAAATAGAGACTTATTTACTGAAAGGACCACAGTGGTCCATTTTTTCAGTCCTTCTCTATTCACTGCTGCTCATGCTTTGCTTTGGTTTGTGCTGGAGGGAGGGAGCAAGGAGGAATTTTGAAGAATCTAGGTTCACCCATCACAAGACACCTTTCAATACTCCTTCACTCATAAGAGTAGATTTTCAAACAAAACAGAAACTGGGTGCCTTCCTGTGCTCCCCTTCCTTTTGAGGAAATCTTCCATGTTTTCCTCCCAGAAACTTGGAACTCTGTCCAGGAGGAGTCCAGGAACTCTGATGCCTGAGTGAAAAACCATCCCCTAACTCCATGCAGTGCCCTACCCACAGGCCACCCTCTGCACTTTGTCTGCTAGTCTCCACCTTCCTCAGTACCGCCTGTAAGTTATGTGGTGGCCCAGTTTTATTTTGTTGGTATATATTTTTCTCATACTTCATAATGCATGCTTTTTTGATGGCCTCTACAAGTGAAATAAAATATTGTCCCTGCACTCAAAATCCTTCTTACAGTTCTAGTTTTTTTTTTTCACAAAGCTGGCCCAGGATAAGGTTGCCTCTAAAAAATTTGTACCAGCCCCATCTCTCCATGGAAACTGGATATTATGAAGCTTGGCATATGCCCTATGAACTTTTTCACAGATCTCATTTGTAACAATAATCTTCCCTGCAAGAACATGCTCAAGGAAAAATAATGTAAAATCTTTTATTATCTTTGATATGGCTATCAAAGACCACTATCATTTACTGAATGCTTAGATGTAACACTTGGCCTTCAACATAAGAATGGCAAATATGGCTGATAATAGACAGCCTCGATGAATGCAGGAAAACTCCTACATGATAGTATGCTAGATTCACTTAACAGTGCACCACTTAGCTGAAGATGATGTTTTAGTGGAACAGACAGGAATTATTAGGTTCAGTTACTAGTTAGCATCCCAGCAGTATTCACTATGCAGATTTTTTTAAGTGGGTCTCATAGAAATATAGCACTTATTTTGGTCAGCAGCTACTAACTAATCTGAATTGAACAAGTACTTCTTTGGTATGGATAATTTTAAGCATGACAGCTGTTCCTCTTAAGCCAAGTAGTTCCTTGGTGTTTATAGGTTTATTAACATAAAACCATTAGCAGAAACAAGTCTATATAATTTCATGCACTGAGATCAGAATATTGACTCTGATTACTGTTTAAATCCGACATACTATGTCAAAAGATATGTAGCCATCTATCTTTTCTAGACAGTTCTCTTAAGGCCAGATTTTGTGCTCAGCAAGTGCAAATGGAAGCACCGTCACTGAGGAGGCATAAGAATATGACATGATGGGTCACGATGTCATCATCCATTCTGAAAATTCTTCTTTTCAGAATGAAAAGCCCTTGGTCTAATCTTCTAAAAGACACTCCCTCATTCACCCTCTTGAAAGTACAATAATGAACAGAACAAAGTCAGTGAAACAGAACACCAAAGCCAGTGAAAACGACTTCCTAGTTTTCAACTATGCACCTCAATGTACAGCCAAATTTCAATGTAATGGTTAAACAAGACTACTCCGTTCCTTGCAAAAATGGAGCTCTAAAATAGTTAAGGAGAAACTCTTGCTGGCTTTGCTATGCTTCAGTAATACAAAAACATCCTTGCCTAATGAAATTTTTCACACTTAAAAAGGACTCCCAGAATTGTAGACCCCAGTAAGTAAGATAAAACAAACCCATTTGGCTGATATTTTAAAGAACCCCCCCTTGCAATTTGAAATTCAGTAATTCAACATCGAGCTATCCAAAATTATCTTAAACTGGCTTGCACTTCACTTCTATTATGATTTTTCAATGAAGCGTCATGTTAAAAAGAGGATGTAGATAACGCTTGTCCAGGGCAAGACAATAGAATGAGTGGGCAATTCACAATCCTTCCTCTATTTCTCATTGTGTTATGCCTGTCTTTCTACTGTAGCTTGGTGCAGACAGTGTAAAATAAAGGCCACACAAAGCATTTGAATAACACAAGAATAATGAACCAGATAAATTCTAGAGGTGTCATATTCAAACCGCATGTATGCATGCATTAAACTATGATTCAGTACAAATGCGGAGTGCTAGGAATCTTCTCTTAAAATAAAGAATTCAAGACCATTTTTAATTAAGTAAAATAAGACTTTCTATACTGATTCACAGTGCAACATTGCCAGTTCCCAGGTTTATTATTCTGGTTCAAATCCAAGAAAGCATTTAAGCATTTGCTTATTTTTGAGCACTTGATATAATCCCCACTGCTATCTCCTTTTCCAGAGCAAATGACAAAACAATGTGAAACCAATGCTGTTCATTTCTGTGAAATGTAAAGCTGAGCCACAGATGTTCTGCAAAATGTAGAAGCTCAAAAATAAAGCATTGCAAACAAATGTCATGCAAGGCAATGCTAAGCACGAATGCCTGTTAATGTCAAATTAATGTGCGCTATAAATTAGTACGATAGCCGCATGTTTTGTAGAAACCTGAAATAATGCTCTAACACCAAAGATATTGATGTGAATTGTCGGCACCCCTATCTTGCTCGTTAGTTTTCCAAGTTACTGCAAGGCCAGATGGCTTCCAAAACAATAGGGACAACTGACTAACTCAAGTGAGAGTTAACATTTTCTTAATGATGGCTCTCCTGTCCACAAGGTTTTCTAACTTCTGGTAGGGCATTTATTGGCCTAGTATAGGTCCAGAAGCATTTTTTTTACAGAGAAAAAAACAGCCCTATGCAGTCTGGATCATAAACATGACAGAAGGCATGACCTCTGTGGTCAGGTCCCTGGGCTGTTCAGTATCATGTGTGAAACCAGCTGTTCTGGGTTTTCTTAGGGATACATATAACTGAGGAGAAAGACAGAAAAGCCTTTGCATTTAACCACACTAATGAATCATGTCTTCACTTAGGAAGCCAATTCATCTAAAAATCACAGAAGCAAAGTCCAGTGGACCAAATTTGTTTCCAACATAATTCTCTGGGCTTCCAGGTCTGTTCCAGGTCTGGGTTTTGCTTGGCTAATACAATAATGTATATAAAGAAAGAGATCCACATAAAATTTAATAAGGGTAGTGATAGATTGAAAAAAAGGACTTATTTCCTTCATTACTCGAGCTGGTGAAGCCGCACCTCGAGTATTGTGTCCAGTTTTGGGCTCCTCACTGCAAGAAAGACATTGAGGCCCTGGAACGTGTTCAGAGGAGGGCTACAAAGCTGGTGAGGGGCCTGGAGCACAGGCCTTATGAGGAGCGGCTGAGGGAGCTGGGATTGTTCAGCCTGGAGAAGAGGAGGCTCAGGGGAGACCTTATAGCTCTCTATAACTTCCTGAAGGGAGGTTGTGGTGAGCTAGGGGTCGGCCTTTTCTCTCGTGTAGACAGTGATAGAACTAGAGGCAATGGTTTCAAACTGCGCCAGGGGAGATTCAGGCTGGACATCAGGAAATATTACTTCTCGGAAAGGGTGGTCAGGCACTGGAATGCACTGCCCAGGGAGGTGGTGGAGTCACCGAACATGGAGGTGTTCAAGAGACGTTTGGATGTTGTGTTGAGGGATATGATTTAGCTGGGGAGTATTGGTGATGGTTGGACTGCATGATCTTTTAGGTCTTTTCCAACCTTGATAATTCTGTGATTCTGTGATTCTGTGATTACTTCCATGGATTTCACTTTTCTTGAGAGTCCTTGAACTTCCATCATTCTTCCCTGTTGTCCCTGGCACAGGTATAAAATTTTGCATTTGAATGATGTCAGCAATTCACAGCAAAATATAGACAAAAGGACAATATAGACAGGTGGGTTTCGTATGGGAATGTAATCTCACAGTGCTTCCTGAGCACCCTAAAATCCCCCAATAGCCGCTGAAGAAAGGAGGACTGCTCCAAAGAAGAGGTCAGGAAAAAAATATATATATTATTTAATTATTTAAATAATTTAAAACATCAATTCAAGCTGATATAAATTAAACTCTGATACACTCAACATGGTAAATCTTCCCACCTTTAAACTAGTAACAGGCATTTGTCAACTCAAGTTAGGGCTTCATCTATAAAAATTTGCTCTTAAGATTTGTCCTCAACAAGAGATTATCTTCACTGATATCCCCATGTGGAATTTGTTCTTCATGGGGCTGATAGCCTCACACAAAAAGCTGCATGGAGATGGTGCATGCCAGTACAAGTTACTGAAAAGCAGGGACACTGCTCACTCTTGGGAGCACATGTACCAGAGGACATGAAACTGCTGTCTCTCATATGGGAGGAATTTCAACAGTGTAAAACTAGAAACCCAAGGGCATCCCGGTAGCCTGCCATCTTTCCCTGCTCCAGGATCAGATGGGTGCTCAAATATGGGTCTCACACACCTCATATTTAACCTATTCCACTCTTCAACAGATCTTAATACCAAAGTGTTGAGTTCTACAAGCAGCTACTTACAGGAGTTTTGACGGATTATTATTTAAATATTAAAAAGCTATTAATGCTATGTGGAAAAACAAGGTTTACTGTAAGTTCTAAATCTTCCCTTTAGCCTCATTATGCATTTATTTGTCCACTACAATAATAATAATAATAATAATAATTATTATTATTATTATTATTATTTTTAAAAATATATATTTTCCTTTGGGGTTTTCCTTAGTGCCAAGCCCTGAGACCCAGAAGACATTCTTTCAGATGCAGGTACTGGTCTGCTCTGGGAGCATTACGTGTGTGCTATCTGCGCTTCAAATGCCAGGGTAAAGGCATTCCAGTAGATCTGAGAAGTCTTCTAGAAGAGTATCCTGTGATACCCTCCAAGATCAGATCTCTGAGAGTCCAGCCCTGGGCTCTGAAGAGCTGCACAAAGCTCATGGATATGTAGTAATAGCACATTTTATGTCCCAGTTCCACAGAGAGATAAATACCTATGGACCTTATGCATCTACACGGTTTTGAGGATGGATCTTCTCAAGGTAATTCCTCTCAGTCCCACTTGTAGGTACTTCCACTGATATGCATTCACATCATCCACAGAGCTGATGAAGTTTGCTAATAGTCCTGAAGTTCATTGGCTAACTGCATAAATAACTTTGCAGTTATGCAGGGACTTGTTGCAAGGACTAGCAGAGAAGGAGGAAAGAGCTCTTCTGAGCAAGGCACCAGTGCTGTACATCCAATCCAAATACGTGCATTCAACGTGCATTCTCAATTAAAGCATTCCCCACTCCACAGCAAAAAGAAAACAACAACCTGGAGCAGCACTGGGCTTCCTTCCTTGAACTGCATGCAGGGTTCCTACGTTACGTGTAAGACATACTGCTCAAGTTCTGTTTTACTCTTACTTTTTAAGTGCTAGTAGATGAGGACAGAGGATCAGATCTTTGGTAAACAAGAGCCATCCAGCACCCAAACCTGGATGTTGTTTTTTTGGTCAGTGAGAGAAGCACTTGAAGTTCTTGAGAAGTTCTTGATACTTATTCTATTTCAGAAGGGCTAAAGGCCCTCTACAGTTTTAAGAATGAAAACTCTCTTGCATACACTTCATTCAACTCCAAGAGTCCCACATTTACCACTTTATTTTATTTATTTATTTATTTATTTATTTATTTATTAAAGTAAATCTGCTACTCCAGGAGCTCCAGGAGTTTGGCTTTCCTCATTCCTACAGCAATTCCAGTTTAATCTGTGCCGTATATGGGCGTGGCCCTGAATAGAAGTTCTCTGTGTTTCCTCTGTGTTAAAATCATTTCCAGGGTCACACCTAGCTTTTAGCTTCAGTGACAAATTGGTGATCTACCTCTGCACTGCACTCATCTCTTTTGCCTGCACTCGCAGCTCCCTGTGCAAGGCCTGGCAAGTCTACTTCATTGAGGCTCAGATTTCTAGTGGTGCCAGCAGCCTGCCTCTCTGCAAACAGCCATGGAATGCAATGCAGGGACAGACCTTCATGTTCTTCACTCTTCATGTAGACTGAGATTTCTCATAGTCTCTGTAAGTATCTTCCATCTTCATACAACCTTTCTGATGTACAGAAAAAGGGAACTCAAGCTGGCAGATAAAATCCCTTTGCTAGTAACTGCCTGGAAATGGCCCTGCAAACACCCCTGAAGAGACAGCGTGTGCTGCTCTGCAGCATGATGCAACACTGATTTGCTGTACCTACAAAACGTCCTTAAGATTTTGTGAAATTGAGTGTGAACAAGCAGTAGATCCCATTTCATCAAGTATAATAAATCCAAAACAGAGCAGCAGAAATTCTCTTTTCATCTTGCCTAAGGGTTAGTGATATAAATACAGAACACCCTGTAAACAAAAAAGTGACTATGCAGATGCTCAATGATCTGTGAATTCTTTTGTAATGCAAAAATGGCTTTTATCTCTCACTGCCTATTTATGAACACTCATCAGTGTGTTTCCTGAATGCTTTGGTAAATGGCAGTGAATACATTTAGTGTATGTTTCATTTATTAATAATCCATCTACTTCATCTAATTTGGAGATAAATTATAAATAATTATAAATAATGGAAAAATACAGCATTCACAAATGTTTGCTGTGCACATTTGGACAGTAGTTAGCTCTTTGACTAGAATCCCAGAAAAAGAAGGGAAAAAATTTATAACAAGTTGGTAGATCAGGTTGTATGATCTGCTCTAAGAAGGATGCATCATTTTCTTAATGGCACTACACAGATTCTCCGTATCCCTGAAGAATGTAGCAAGGACACAAAGTGGCTGAATTTGTTCCAGAAATGGTCCAGTAGAGTGGAGAGAAAGCACAAGAACCTCTGTGATTTCTCCAAAAAAGCCTGATAAGATCTGTAGATCACATATCCCTGATATTGCCACCACCCTAGCCAGCATGTATTATAGAAAATCCAGTGGTGTGGCTTTACAGTACTTCTGCCTACAAAGCATCACCCAGCTGTGGCTCAGTGAGCACTGAAAGCAGTGCTACAGCCTTGATGCCTCCACCCTCGGCAGAACAGGTGATGGCAAACAGTCTGGTCTAGGCCACAAATTGGACTGAGGTGAATAACATGAACATGTTAAAACTTTTTATTTTATAGAGGCTAGGGGGCCCAGTTATTCTTTACACTGAGAAAGACATGCTAAGAATAAGAAAACTAGGCTTTTAAAATACAGGTGTTTGGACTCTAAGTAGCAGAGGCTGTATATGAGACAGAAACCATGGCCTCCTGCCCAACTCAGCCTATGTAACCACAAGAGAACCAAGAGAACCTTTGTAGACTCCAACAATTTCTTGATTATCTTACTGTTGCATTTTCTATACATTGCTAGTTTAGAATGAGCACTGTATTTCTGTGTACCTGCATTTGGAAATGGCTGTACCCCTCCTGGACCTCACATCCACTTCACTTCATTTCACTTCACTTCGCTGTGCTTCACTTCACACAAACACACCATGGCTTTATCATACATGATTTTTTCAACCTGGAGCTGAGGTGGTGCCTGTTCTTACCCATTTGCTGTTTGAGGGCACTTTTTCAGTAAAGAAAGAGGTCAGGAAACAAACAATGGCCTCAAACGTTTCTCAGATTAACCTGGCAACATACCTTGGTTTCCATAGCCATCAGGAAAACAGGCATTGTTATCAGTAGCCACACCAGACCAGACCAAATGACCAGGAACCCAGTTACAGCCAGATCAACAGGAAAGTAGTTTACAGCAACAGTCCAAGCATGAATCTGTATCCCTGCCCTGAGGGTTGTTAACTCTGTGTTTGAAACACCCAAGGAAAAGCTCGAGCAACATTTCTTATCAGGGCTGCAGCCCTGGTTTTGAGCTTGTGTCACTGAACACAGAATCTAGTCCCCACAGGGTCTGCAAGAGAGGGAACAACACCGCAATAACAAGGCCAAGACTGCTGCCCTGGCAATGAATGTTTATCTCACATGGCTCTCCCAGTGAGCAATGTTTAAGTTAAATAAATACTGCAGGGGAGTTGCTGTCACTGTAACTGTTGGGCTTTATTCTTGTGAAAGTTTTTTATCATAATAGTGCAGCAGAAGTACAGTGTGTTTGCAAGTCAGCTTTGAGACAGAGCACAGGAGCACATAAAGTCAGTTAATAGATAATGAACTCTGTGCATGTGTTTTTTTTGCAACATAGCTTAAAAAAATCAACCCTTTCAAATACAGTAATACGCACCTGCTATTGAAACAAACTGAAAGAAAACAAAATGAAGTAATTTAGTTCCTGGTACCTGGAAATGGCACAAATGTTCTCCTCAGGAGAAGGCTGCACAGCAACCCTCCTTCACGTTCTTCCACTTGTGCTGTTTCAGCATGGGTGGCACTGTTGATGCTGCTGAAGTTTGCTCACCAACTATGATGCTTTAAATTTCTTCACTATATCTGAAGACTGTTATACAGTCAGGAGGTCAGACCCTCAACTGGACTTAGGCACGTCACCTCTTCATGGATTTGATCGTGCCTTAACATGCAGAGGCCAAGAGCTCTTCATTGTCTTAGGTTTATGGGTTAGCAGCAGCAAAGCTCTACATCTCAACCTTCCCAGTGTGAAGAAACATCAGAGCATGAGGAGAAAAGACAGACAGGAGCCCTGAAACTTTTCTGTACAAGTCTTACACCAGTTCCTAGCTTCACTGAAGGTGAACAATTAGTTCACCGTCAAGGGAGATAAATCCAGTAATTTTAGTGGGTGGGACCTCTTTGTAAAAGGCGCACTCTAGGCCCATCAGGACAGTCTGTAATAATACCAGTGCAGAAAACACTACTTTGCCCATGTAGGAAACAGCCCGATGGGCATGTCATCCAAGCACTTAACTTACTTGTAAATAAATAATTACAAAGAATCAGAGAAAAATAACACTTACTTGGTCCAAGACCTATGGAAAATGCAGCAACGTAAACAAGCAGGCTGGCCAGCGAGACCCATTTCAGGACAACAGAAACCTCCCCACTCTCTGTGTGAGACCCCATCATGTTTTTGCCTCCTGCTGGGGTAGTCCTGTTCAGTTCTCCTGTTCTGGTGACATCAAGATTTCTCTGTATGTCGAATAAGACTCTTTCTGGTAAAGCCATACTAGAAAAGAGGTCATTGAGGCTCCCATTGGTGACACCAGTGAGGTTTCCTGGACTCCAATAGGTATCCTCTGGAGACTGGCTTCTACAGATATTGGTGAAATTCATGTGTATGTTACGATTCACTAAGCCCATAGTGACCAGTGATACTGCCATAACAGAAGAGCCAATACACAGAAAAGTTTTACTTCCAACTTTATCCACAAAAACTGTGGCTGGAACTGTGCTGACCACTTTAACAACTCCAACTCCAGTAGAAGCCAAGCTGGCAGCTTCATTGCTCTGAAACCCAACTGACTTCAGAACAGTTGATGCATAAAATAAAATGTTAGGTTGCCCAGTTGTTTGCACAAAAAAGACTAGCGTGAGCCCCACCAGCATTCGGGCCCTCATGTTGTTCTTTGAACGAAACAGATCCATGAAACTATACTGATGTTCATCTTTCAAGGAAGACTTGATCACAGTGAGTTCTTTAGTAGCATCTGAAGTTTCCCGTAGCCTCTCCAGGATTTTTCTTGCAGCTTCATCATTATTTTTCATGACAAGAAAACGTGGACTTGGTGGAAGGAAATACATGGCAATAGCCTGCAAGGCACCTAATGGAATTACAAGGCCAAACATATACTTCCAGCCATGAGATACCGTGGCAAATGCATAATTTGAAATATAGGCAAAGAGAATTCCTATCACAATCATGAGTTCATTTAACGAAACGAGAAGGCCTCTTCTGTGCTGTGGGGCAATCTCAGCAATATACACACATGTCGCAATTGATGATAACGATATGGAAATACCTATGGCAATTCGTCCCACAATAAGTACTCCATATGATCCATGGGGCAGTAAAATCAGACTTCCCATCACAAGTAGAGATGATGCAATAATGATAGCAAATCTCCTTCCAAAACGATCAATCAGGAATCCACCAGTAAGTGATGCAAATAAGGCCCCAAAAAGAAGGGAACTCACAACGATTTCCTGCTCTTTGCAAGAGAGTGCTAATATGCTACTCATCTGAAGAAGAGCTCCAGAGATAAGGCCCAACTCATAACCCATTAGAAGTCCACTTACAGCAGCAATGGCAGAAGATAGTAAAGTAAATGTTCCACAGCCTGAAATAAGAGGGAAAAAGAAATTGAAAATGTGACTTCTGCAGCACTTACAATCAGTACTAAACATAAGATATAACCAGTACTAAACATTTTTCGTAATTTTCAGGAAAAACAATTAGGTACAAACAAACCCAGAAGCGGTAGCTGTATACAGTGCTATATATGAGTGTGTGTGGAATTTTTAATTCATATAATACTCTCTTTAATTTTAATGCTTTTTGGTTTCTGATATCCCTAATTTGAAGTCAGTAAGGTTTTGGTTGAACCCTAAATAAATAAATCTGCAGAATATCTTTGGAAAAAGGCAACATTAACAATGCAACCTTTTGATAGGAAAACAATTTTTGCTTTGAGACATTCTCAAGGTGAGGAAAGCAATAATCTTCCAGCCAAGCTGTTTCAACCTTGACTTGAATAAGTAATAAAACAATCCCTCGCCACTTATTAATTCCTTTGTTTCACCTAAGGATGCCGTGACAGCTGCTGCTATCAGTGTTTTTTCTTTGCTATACAAAGGTTGATGCATACAGCCAGGTTATTCAGTGGAAACCAATCCCCGGGGTACAAATTTCCAAACTTTATGGGCTTTGCTCATCATTTTTTTAGAATATCAGAAACAGATATTTCACATATTTAGGACAACCTCAATGTTAAGAATAAAAAACAGATGGCAAAAACATAAACTAAGTGGAGATTATATGCCTTTGAACCTCCACTTTAAAATAAACTCATTTTATGCAACTACAATTCATTGTTTATTGTTACAAGATAGATTTCACTGATCATGTTCTACTAACTGTGAAGCCTTTTGCACTCTAGACTTTGAGGAATATTTCAGTTTGTTGTTGCTGGTCTTGTTCATTCTCCCAGCATGATTTTCCCCTCACCATGATGTTGGCTACAACACAGCTAGGAAAAAAGTAAACAGACTTCTGATTTCCTGCTTAGCTGGAGAAATCACATGTGCCTGAGGAGAGGTAGCTTTTGCAGCACAACAGACTCCACATTTCAGTTAATTCTCCTATTATATGGTATAACTGAAAATTACACACAGACTGTTTATTTTTAGCTTATTTTTCTAAGACATTAAGGTTCTCTGTTCATGCTGACTGCCTGAAGGTCCTTGCCAATAATTTTGAGCACGTTGGCAAGAATCAGCCCCATTTGACAGAGGTTAGTACATTTCTGAGGAAAATCAGGCAAGTGACGAGGAGAGCAGCCCCAACAGGATGTTTGCACTACTAAAACAAATAATGCCAGAGCCCAGGCCCAAATCCTGGAAGGGGACCATGGATCCTATTAAATTGCTGGCACAGTCTCTGGCATAGTATTGTCCATGCCACCTAGAACTCTGCTAACAATTCCTGGACGTGACCTGGTGGCACAAGGCCACCATCACACCCTGCAGCCAGCCCACAGGAGTTGCTTCAGAGCATAGAAGAGTTTAAGTGTCTAAGCTGTGCCTCCAGGGCCAGGGGATATGTGTAAGCCTGTTAAATGTGTTAAAACAGGCACTGCCCATCAATTCTCCTCCCTGGCCACTGGTTGCTTCCCTTGGGCCAGTCAAAAGCTCAGAGGCAGCAGCCCCATATCAATGAGCATACCCAATGTACCTTAGCCTGCTGTGCCTTGTACTGAGCAGTCTGGTAGGTCATAGGTAGAATCACAGAATTATACTATCATCCAGGTTGGAAAAGATCTCCGAGATCATCCAGTCCAACTATCCACCCTATTACCAATATTTTCCACTAAACCATGCCCCTCAGTACAACATTTAAATGTTTCTTGAACACCTCCAGGGTCGGTGACTCCATCACATCCCCAGGCAACATGTTTCAGCACCTGACCACTCTTTCAAAGAAGTATTTCCTAACATCCAGTCTGAATCTCCCCTGGCACAACTTGAAGCCATTCTCCCTAGTCCTATCACTAACTACATGTGAGGCTGACTCCCACCTCACTACAGCCTCCCTTCATATAGCTTTAGAGAGCAAAAAGATCACCACTGAGGCTACTCTTCTCCAGACTAAACAGTCTCAGTTTCCTCAGTCTCTTCCTCACTCTTCATAAGGCCTGTGTTCCAGCCCCCTCACCAGATTCATTGCCCTTCTCTTAACACACTCCAGGGCCTCAATGTCTTTCTTGTAGTGAAGGGCCCAAAGCTGAACACAGTATTCAAGGTGAGGCCTCACTAGAGCTGAGTACAGAGGGATGATCGCTTTCCCTGCCCCTGCTGGCAACACTATTTCTGACACAAGCCAGCTAGGCAAGAGACAGGCGAAAAATGCATGGTTGTGCATGCACATAAGCATGGATTGTGAACAGAGCTAGAAGCATAGAATCCTAGAATTGAGTTGGAAAGGACCTCAAAGATAGTCCAGTTCCATACCCTCTGCCATGGGCAGGTTTGCTTATCATTAAATCAGGCAGTAGACCAGGCTGCCCAGGACCCCATCTCAGCCTGGCCTTGGACATCTTCATTGATGGGGTATCCACAACCTCTCCAGGCAGTGGGTTATGTACATGACTTATGTCAAGTTATGTGTGCAAACTCGTTTTATTGTTGCAAAGTCTTATCTCTCCATTCCTCCCACTCCCCTCCTTTCCATTTTTGACTTATTGGCTGACTATATATTATTAGCTCTGGAAAACATACTCATCCAGTATATCCTGACTGAAAATCAGGGCTGAGGATACAATAGTGTTGTGCTGAATGAATGAGCTTGGGTATCAGAAGTGAGATTGTTCAATTTTTTTCTCAGTGCTCTGCCCAGGCTAATTCCCAGTGCTGACATCTGTACTTGCTTTGATATCCCTGCATTTTACAATATCAACACATGAAGATTTAACCTAAGATTCTGGCATTTTTAAATATTATGAAGCCAAAAGAGATCACTGTGGTCATCTAGTCTAACAGGAACATAACACTTTGGACACAATTAAATACGTTCTCATTTTAATTAGATCACTTGAGATATTAACCTTTGATTTAAAAATTTCTAGTGTTTGAAAATCAATGTCTTTAAGTCACACATTGTTCCTGTGGTTAATTCCTTAAATTTTAAGTTATCTCTAATTTATTTCTAGCCCTAATTTCTGCATCTTCAGATTACAGCCATCAGATCTAACTCTCCATTTGCCTTCACTTACCCTTATTCAATATGTACAGAATTATAGCCTGTCATCAAGTCACAGATATCTCCTGGATTATCTTCCTAACCTGTAAGTCTTCGTAAGTTTCCCAGTCTCTTAAGCATTCAAAGCCCAGTTCACTGAACTCTCTCCAGGTTGTCAGCTTCTTTAATAAACTGTTAACAGGACCCAGTGCTTCTGTAGTAGTTGCACAGTGCCAAATGGGAGTCTTCTATAACTCTGCTTCTAATGCAGATTTCTCTCCATACCCATCAAATGATTATCACAGCAATGTACAGGAACTCATCTACATCTGGTTACTGTCCAGCACCACCCATTTATTTTCTGACTGAGTTCTTTCCAAGGCACTCAGTGCTTTTCCTTTTTATATGGCCTGACATCTTACATCTTAACTACGAATGAAAATTACATAGCATTTGGCTGTGTTAAAGGACATAGGATGGGTTCAGGTTCCTTGAGAGAAATAAACAGCATCTTTAGATTTCTTCTGTTACTACCTGTAAAAAATAGGCACTTCTAGATGTTTGAAATAGGTAAGATGCCTATTTCTCTCCAGTGACTATAAAAGGAATCGCTTGCTCAGATGCAGATGCCTAAAGTTAGCTGTGAGGAGCCTCAGACTGATATTCACTCGCAGTCAATAGGTCAGGCCACCAAAATTTCCTTAAATTTCCTTAAATCAGTGATATATCCCATTTATTAATCACCCATCACCTTTATCACCCACAAATGTTATTATCTTTTTGCAGGTAACAGAAAACTGTTAAGTAACGGGAACAGAAATTGATTTTAAGGATCTCCAGCAGAAACAAAGCAGCCTGGGCAGTGTCTCCTACTTATGCTTTGAACTCTGTGTTCTGCACAGCTTTTAATTCTTTAAATGTGCAACCGTCTGTTTGGTATGGTTCCAGTTCCTTATTCAAAATGGCAGTGCCAAGACAAATATTTTAAAGGAATCTGCCACCAACACTATTCTTTACATCTCACAATGTCCTCTCCTCAACCTCTGGTCCAACTGCTCAGAGAACTGCAATGGAGATGGGCTTGTTTGCTTGTTTGTTGTTTTTTTTGTTTTGTTTTGTTTGTTTTTAATCTGAGAGAGACTGCACAAGCTGGAGGTGTAGCTTGGACACTTGGAAGTTGTTGGAGAAGCATGACTTTAGGTTATACATAAGTTTTGCATCCCCAAGTAAAGCAGCTTCATGTTTGTTTTTCCCTGTGTCAGTTGGTATCCTTGCTGGTGACACATGTTCACAGTGGTATAGAAGTAGCCATGGACTGTAGCTAAAGCAGACCTCTGAGTGGAAAGAAGGTTCTAATGCATGGATATCCAAACTTTTGTCTTGCTTGGGCTGCACTGAGTAACGAGGAATTGTTTTGGGCCACATATACATAATCAGCCCTGAAAGTAATTCCTCCTATTTATTTCCAAGGAAACTATAACAAAAACAAAGTGCACAGTAACATCATTTGATAGAACAAGTTCTCAACTACAAAACACTATTTTTCCACATAGTCAGCACCACTGATATTTCATGAACACTTTCTCTCATTCCTTCTCTCTTTCTTTTCTTCTCTCTTTGTCTTTTTCTTTAGCCTTATCCCTTATCGCTTTATCCTAAAATGTTCCTCTCTTTTTTAGATGCCTACAAAGTGTACGGTGGTGTGCAGCCCAAGGGAAAATCTGTTTTAGTGATGGCTTACACCAAAGAGAGAAATTTCTTCTCTTGCCTGCAACAAGCCCTGTGGCTAACCAGTGTGTGACTGGTATGTGACAAGTGATTAGAAAGTCTCTTGTTTAGTTTTCCCATGTAAACAAAACGCTTTTTCATAACTGTTACTTAGGTCAAAAGCAGCACTACTTGGCAAACAAACTTATCTTCAAGAACATTTTATGGAACTGTTTATACTTTGTTCCTGAAAAAGAGACCAAGAACAGTTGCAGTATAGCTGTGTGCTGCTGACAGGACAGGATGGGGCCAAGTTAAAAAGAGTGTGCCCCTCTCTACTTCTATTCAAGTACAAACTTGGAAAAATACACTCTTTCCAAAGGCATAATACTAGTTTGCACATGTACTTCATGGGCATTGTGGATAAATGATCTGAGCCAAGGACATCTAATTTGTCCATGATAAATATTAAAACTACAGCATTTGTATCTGAAAATTTTAAGCCATTTTTAAGAACTTTGTTTTTGTTTTTCTGTGTCTGAGTGCCAATTGACATACAAAAATTTTGCTTTGATGAGGAAATAGTGTTCAAAATTCCCCAGACTGTCATCATGGTAGCATTTTGCTAGTAAGTAGCATGTGGATCATGTGATTCTGTAGCATTAATATTTAATAGCATATGTTGGGAATCACTGCATAATTAAATTGTGGATTTGTTTCTCGTCAAAGGTGATTATCCCATTTTCATGCCATTGTGATTTTTGCTGCACTCGCTGTCACAGTTATTTTCTGTCTCATCCAGGTGCACAGTGTAAAGAGATATATGTTACCCCACTGATCTGTTCTAATGTCTGAGATTTATTTAGAACCAGTACTTTCTCAATAGATACTTTACTTATATGAGCTAGGATAACTTTGAGCTAACCATCTATCTAGAAGTTTTGTGTGAGTTGTGAAATAATTACTCTACAAAACCCTATAGGAAGAAATAAAATGCTGCTTTGGGACGAAGTTATGTTACAATTAGAGCTGGACATTCTCATAAAATATTAATTTTACTCTAAAATAGCATCAGGGCCAGGTAGTGTCATAACTGTTTGACAAACACAACTCTTGTTAGCATGAAAGACAATCCCAAAGCTTTTTTTTTTTTTTTTTGTAAATTGAAGTAGAAAAAAAGAGGCAGAAGGAAGCTAACCTATTGCACATTTTCATGTATTTTCATTCCTACAATGGTGGGAAATACTGTGTGTTTTATACATTGTAAGCTTGGTGAATGTATTGTGTGAGTAAAATTGATATTTTATGAACCAATTATCCTGGAATCATTGGAAAGAGTGCAATGCAGAGCCTGGGCACCTTTCTTAGTGCTCTGACATGCATTTTCATTAGTGCTCTTCATTACATTAAATGGGATCTGGTGTTTTCTTATTTTCCAGTAAGAATCACCAATTTCCTTTAATTTCTAGTGAATTTCTCAGATTACTGCTTTAATTCCTGAGGGTAAGGCCAAGCGTGTAATTTGCTCGTCCACTTTTAACCATAGCTCTCATGCTGCAGTAGCTTTGGTCTCAGCTTATTGTAACTGCTGTGCTTCCCTTTGATAACACCATCCTGTAACAATGTACATTGCTCCCCCATACCCTAGGGTAACGTTAAATACATCTGCCTGCCGACTGGCTTTCTGTTCTTCATTAACCTCTGTTTCCTCTGCTCCCAGTTGTCAGTAGAAGCTGCTCGACTGACTGTTACTGCACTCCAACAAAGCATTTGTGCCTGTGGTATCTGAGTATGCATCGCGCAGTCAGCTCATTCATTTTTAAGTGAACAAAACTTGCTCGTGACATCACAGTCATTTCTGTCTTGCAGTGGTACTTTCCCATTTGGGGAAGATCACTAGATCTTACTGGCAGTAGAAGAGCTGTGGTGAGATGCGAAACCATGTGTGACTTACTGCTGGGTGAGACAGCAAAGGTGAAGAGCTGTGAAATTCAGCTTCAGCACTTGAAAATCCTTTTCAGAAGAAATTCTGCAGTTAATTTCTCTGAGTGTCAGCATGGAAACCCTGCTTCTTCATGAAATACTTGGGTAGAAGAAATAGGAGGAAGCCTCTGGCACCCTATCCCAAAAACTCCCTCTGCATGAGCAGGTGTGATTCTCACATGGTCCTTCTGGACTTCTTCTCCTGGGAATGAATCGAGCTTGCATGGGTTGAAGCACCGCTCTTAACTTATCTTGGATGCAGTGGGTCCCCTGATTACTCAGATAACTGATCCTCGTAAAAGAAAGAGATTTACACAGCAGACCATGCATGAACAGTAGGGCTTGAGGGAAAAGTATCGTATATGCCACCACTCAAAACTGCAGACGGTGTTTCCCTACTTACTTGCTATTTCCCCACTCACACTGCTAGGAACTGGGACTGTGTCTGCCCAAGTTCACAGGCTTTGCTGCTGTCTTCCCACAACCCTGCAAGCTACACACGTGCTGCTGATCAGCAACAGCTGGTGCCCGGTCCCGCCACCTTACCTGCTGCAGCTGGCAGCTGGCGGAGATGCCCGCTGCCTCTGCCACCTTCCTCATCCTCCCCTGCTCTCATCGCCTGGCACTGCTGGCCCAGCTCCTCTGCACTCTGCATGGGTGCCATCGTCGCCTCAGCTGGAAGCCTCTCAGAGGATGGCTGTCCTTCCCAGACTGGACAGGAAAGCCCAGATGATTTTCGTCATTGCAACAAGTTGCTGGAGCTGGCTGAAACCAAATGCGGACCGCAAAGTGGTTTGTGCACAACTTTGTTGCTATTTCAGAAGGCTTTGCCCTTTGCAGTGACACAGGCTGTTGCTATTCTTGGGAGCCTATTGCAGGCGAGGGGAGGGACATCTGTCGGAAGCATTGCTGTTGCCTTTTAACAAATAGTTGGAGACATCAGACATTCATGCACAGCACGGCGCACATTCCTTACCCACTAGCTTAAGGGATCTCTTTTTTTCTATTCTCCCTCATGCTCATACACATGTTTTTTTAAGCAGAGGAGGCACATGGAGGAGAGGATATGGAGTGTGTGCTGTGTCAGCTGAATTTCAGGCACTGAGCACACATGCATGCAGTGTCACTTCATTCTTTTGAGGCATGAGCATGTTGTGCTGAGAAACAGCAGCAAGGAAAGAAAACTGTGTCATTCCTCTGCACTCCAGGAAGGTAAAAGGCAGGACTTTTTCACAGCATAGATGTACAAGCTATTTAACAACCAAATATAGTGGCAAGCCAATCTCTCTCCTGTAACATTTAGGGAAAAGCTGAGATTGTCTCATTTTTATGGAGACAAAGGCTTGATTTTGAGAGCTGCTGAAGTTGCTCCGTGCCTACTATCTTCAGCAGAGGCAGTGACCAGCGTTAGACCACATGAGCAAGGAATGCTACAGCAGGGGAAGTAAGCTGCCTTTGGGAGCTGCCTGCCTCATCCTGGTCCTGGCTTTGCTCCTCGTGCGGGAGCCTCTGCATGCTCTCAGCAAACCCACTGGCCTCAGTGTGGCAAGTCATCCAAGTTAACCCCAGTGGGAACTGCTGTTGTATAATCTGGCAGCACTGCAGGCTCTTTGTTTGTACTCTTGCTTTCTTTCATGACTTGTTGTTTTGTCTTGGTTGGTTTTGTTTTAACACGATGATGTCTGCATACAGTGTAGGAGGGAAGGAAGATGTGGAAAGTTGGTAGTTTTGACAGTCTTTCTAAGAAGGAGGAGTGCTAATTTTTTTTTTTTTCCTGGAGTAGGCACGACACACCTTTTATCAGTGCTTGCCTAACAAGAAAATGTGACAAAAGACTCTGATACTTCCCCTTCTGACAGATATACTGCTGTCATCTTCAGACACTGGAGAAGAAGTGATGCCGCAAGAGCATGGATTCTAGGGGGTTTGGTTTTGGCAGCACCTTTGGTACAGAGATGATAAATGAGTATGGCAACCTCTGCTCTAATGTGTGATGTATTTTCCATGTAAAATGCTCACCTGCCAAATAGGACAGGATGCTATCAGGGCTGGTAACAACTTCTTGCCCCTTCCGGAGAGATGTTGCTTCATCATGTGTTATGCAGAAATAAACAATGTAATCCTCTAAAGAATGTATTGTAAATGAGAAGCTGTTCAGACTGGGGAAGGAGAGGAACTCTTTCCTAAATTCAGCTATGACAAGATTCTTCTGTTACAATCCAATGTATTATCAACCTCCTTATATGGCCCATTCCTCATATAACCCATAGTTCGGCTTAAGTGATGCTATCTGGAAGCTCATTTAACACTGTATCTACAGTTGTTCCTACCTCCCAGAGATTACTACACCACTGTGTAGTGGTCCTGGAGAAGTCAGAGAACTGCCATGTCCTTTCAGGTTTTTGCCCTAGGAGGATGCTTTCCAAAGAGAATACTCACTCCCCAGCCCAGAGATGCTGCCCAGGCAGGGATCTCCCTGGGCAGTGATTCCCACTGCCAACTGAGGAGCCAGCAGAAGAAGAGAGGTTCAGCTTCACAAAGAAATGATGAGAGGCTCACTGGCTCTTAAGAAAGCTCTAGCAAAATGAATGGAGAAGCACTTGTGGAATGTTAGGCATCCTGGACAGCCTGAAATGATATATTTCCATGTAGAAAATAGTTGCCATCCTTAGATAATCAGATATGCAAGAACTGACTACTTATTTTTACTATTCGTTTTTGGCATCCAAATGATGGAAGACTGTTTTGCTGGAAATTGGAACTGTTGAGTGAAATTATCTAGACAAGTTTGCAGCATAGCAACTGTAGGACTGGAAATATGTAACAGTTCTCACATTTGTGAAGATCTACAGTCTCCCTTTGTCCTCTCACTCCTCTGTTCCACCCATACATGGTCCTGAAAAAGTCTAGGACTGCTTGTGCAGATATCTTCACTTCCATCACATTTGTAGAGTGTGCTTCACCTGCAAGCTGAATCAGATTCATAAGCTAGAGGCTATTACTAATTTTGACAGAATTGAGAGGTCTGTGACTGCAGCCCCCTAAATCTTCCAAGCCTCTCCTCTACATGTAGTTCTCCAACTAAATATACTAGTTATGTACAGTTGTCAGCACCTGTGTACTTGGGAAGAATTTATAATCAAAGGCATACTACCCGTGGGAGCGAGTAATACAAAGAAAAGGTTGCTCTTCATCAAGTTTCCAAATCTTGTGATGAGAAAACTTTAAGTGATGACTGTTAAGTAAGTACACAGTGCATTCCATTCGTTTTTGAATGACATGGGGAAAAAAAAAAAAAAAAAAAAGATATTTTAGACAAACAGTGGGATTTGTTTCGACTGCATTTCAACCTGGAGTTCAGTGCTATCTACATTCCCCTCAGAAACCAGAGGCTGGGTTTTGAAATGTTCACCTCTGTGTTTACTCAATAGCTGGGAGACTGATCTTCTCAAAATTAACACCTCATACTCTATTTTTCCTTCCTAACTCTGCCCTTATTTCATGGTATTTTTAACAGCTGCCACACAGCAAATGGTAAATTTTTCCTCCTGTGGTAAACACAGGAGGTGGTGAGCTCTGATCTATGGTCAAGAAGCCAGTATAGAACACAGATTACAGTGTCCAGCCAGAAATGAAGGAAAGTGTACGAAGAGAGTTTACAGATGACACTAAATTGGGTGGAACTGTTGACTCCCTCAAGGATAGAGGCCTTGTAGAGAGATCTTGACAAATTGAAGTTGCATAAAATTTGATGAGAGCAAGTGCTGGATTCTGCACCTGTGATTGGGCGGCTCTGGATATATGTACAGATGGGGGGAAAAGAGGTTGGAGAGCAGCCTTGTGGAAAGGGATCTGTGGGTTCTGGTTGGCAGCAAGTTGAACATGAATGAACAGGGAGCCCAAAGGGCCCTCCGTATGCTGGGGTGCATCAGGCTCAGCATTGCCACCGTGCAAGGGGAAGAATTGTCCTGTTCTGCTCTATGCTGTGCAGCCTCAGCTCGAGAACTGAGTGTGGTGTGTGTGCCACAGTATAAGAAGGACATGAAGCTATTACAGGGCATGCAAAGGAGGGCTATGAAGATGGTGAAGAGCCTAGAGAGCAAGTATGAGGAGTGGCTAAGGCCCCCAGGTTTGTGCAGCTCAGAGACAAGGAGGCTGAGGGGAGGTCTCATGGCAGCCTGCAGCTCCTCGTGGGAGGAGCATAGGGACAAGTGCTGATCTCTGCTCTCTGTTGACAGCAACAGGACATGAGGGAATGGCAAAGAGCTGGGCCAGGGGAGGGTCAAGTTGGAGGCTGGGAAGAGGTTCTTCACCAGAAGGTGGTCGGGCCCTGGAACAAGCACCCCTGAGCAGTGCACAACCTCAAATGCTGGAGTTCAAGTAGTTTTGGACATCGCTCTCAGACATAGGGTTTGAATTTTGGTTAATGTTGTTGCATCCTTGTGGGTTTCTTCCAACATGGAATATTCTATGATTCTATGATTTTGAAGAGGCACCAGGGAGTATCCAAGACTTTGGCTTGCTCCCTCAGCAGTACCCCATGCAAAACACTTCATGTGAGGATGATAAACACTTCCCTATAAGAGGTCTTGGGGGAAAGTGTACCCAGCAAGCAGAAATGTGAAATACTTTATTTTGGGATCTTCTGTGTGGAATTGACAGGAGGGATTTTTTGAGACATCATTGGTAGTCCTCTGATAATGAAAAGCCACAGCTCAGCAGGTGCAGGAGTCTTGTTTCACAATTATGTCTGGAAAGCTGAGATATTAATATTTTTGGTATTAACTGGCATCCCATAAAAGGGACTGCAAGTAGGTTTGTTGTAGCCAATGAAAGCAGACAGTGGGAAGAAAAGCAAACAGCTTATGCTGGTCGTGTAGCCAAGGCAATTGCATAGGGATCTTGAGACACAGCAACGGTGAAACACTTGCTGGTAGTCTCCAGCACTGTGGTCCCAGAGTCCTATCACCACTCTGTTTTCTAGCAGGAACAAACAAGCAAACAGCCAAGCAAAAGTTCAGCACAGTAGCTACAAACACAATAAGGTGGCAAGGGGCTGCCAGAGGATTTGCAAAGTGAGAACATCATGACACCACTCTGTCCCTCTCATTGCTGTATGGATAAGGATTCCTGATGAAATAGGAACTGGGGAATACTCCAGAAAGATTCCAAACACCAGGAGAGACCAACAGTGACACTCCAAGCAGTATACAAGCAGCTGTTCCACAACTGTGCAGTTTGGGAAGGTCACACCATTCAGGATAAAAAAGAGTGGAAAAGATAAAACAGCCTAAAACAGGAGAGAGTCAGAAGACAGTCCAGTAATGTGAGTGTAATACTGTCATGAGATTCCTCTGTTTGTTTTGTCCAAATGCATTTGGCAAGAAATCATCTTTCTGATATTCGTACAATTCCTTGTTTTCAAAACTGATTAAAAAGTTTATAATTAGGCACATGATGAAGCTGAAAAAAAGAAGATATTCGCATTAAATTGGTGAATAATCTGCCCAGAAAACCTATGAGGCTCAGGCCTGCATTTTTTCTAAATTCCCTGGTCCTAATTTGTGTTTGTCTGCATTTCCAGTGAACTAATACTTCAAATTTGGAAAGGTGGAGAGATGGAAAAGTCAGTGTTTAGCCAATGGGAATGTACCAAGAGCTGAACAGCTTTCTCAATCAATTTTCTCAGGCCATTTTTATAAGTGGTGGAATAATGAAGATCATCTTAGTCCTCTGTAGATTTTATGACTCATGAAAAGAAGATAATGGAAGTCTCCCAGTTCATTTCTTCTTAAATATGGAAATAGAGATTAGGAGCAGAACTATTAAAGAGATTTAGTTGACATATCAGCTGAAGTTATGTTTCCCGAATCTGTGGTTTCTGGGTCTTCCTCTCAGGATAGATAGTTCACTGTTTACAAATGAGTTTCCTAAGTTAGCCAGCAAGTGACAGTGTGAGAGAGGCTGGGAGGAAGACAGGAGGAAAAAGACATACAGCAAAAAAGGAAGCACAGCAACAAAGCCAAGAAAAGCATTCCATTTATTCCAGGGAAAAAAAAAAAGGACTAATCTAAAAGTAGTCTTCACATTTGTTGCATTGACACATGGACACTCACATACAAGGGAGAAAAATTATCATTCCAGTCACAAGGAAATGGAAAACTGATTAAAAAGACAGAGAGAACTATCTTCAGAAAATGAAATGATCCATCCTTAAGATGCTTTGAATATAGAAAAGACAAGTATTGTCACTATTATGCAATAAATGAATAGCAATTCAGAGTTGGCAGTGCAAAGAGCCTTTTTTATAAATGTAAGATAGAGTTAATAAATATGACATGTTATTTGTCTCATTTTACAAAAGAATGAAATCAAAATATATCAATGAATGGATAGTGTCAAGGAAAGAAAGGAATGAAATATCCTGATGGCATACAGTGAGTCAGAACTGAGAACACAAACTTCTTCATTCTCAGCCCCATGTTTTACTTACTATCACAGAACTACAAAATTGTAGGGGTTGGAAGGGACCTCGAGAGATCATTGAGGAGGGGAAGGGAGGGGAGGGGAGGGGAATAAAAACAGATTTTTACTTTCATAGCAGTGAAGATTTCCCACCATAAATAAATAAATAAACAAAGTTTATTTATGTCATGGTATAAACTCAGGTTACAGATAGCGTGATTGGAAAGACCATTATGAAATATAAATCTATTTTTAGAGTTAGAGAGATTCTGAAGTTTTAGATTCCAGCTCCATGGGAAAAGGATATTTCTGCTTCCTCATGTGAGGAATTGTTAAAAATGTGCAACCTGTAGTTCAATTTGCCTGTACTAGTTAGGGAAAAAAAAATGTATTGAGAAATGTGAGCCCCTATAATGTATTTCTGGTTGCTGAGAAACATTTTATCCCGCATAGACTGTGTCAGTCACATAGGAAATGCAGTCATTTTCATGGTTTTAATTATTTCTGCTCAGAAAGTGTTGTGTTTTCTCCTGCAAATCTTGCTGTTGCAAAAATAAACAACTAAATGTCATTAACGCCTCAATTCTTTAATGTCTTGCTGTTTTTTGACCACAGTTGGCAACCCAAAAGGAGTCTTACAGGCGTTCATTAATACCAAATGTCCGAGTAAAGCTTTCCAAAGCCCAGCAAAACTCTGAGACCATCGCAGGCAGGTGGGGAATGAGACCAGCTCCCAGCACGCTGTGCCAAGATGTTACCATGAGTTGTCAGTGTTTTGAAGGAGGTGAGTTCCTGGGGCATTTTCCTCACCACACAAAAAGAAAATAGCTCTGGCAGCTCTTATAGACAGACATGTGGCTGCTGAAGAAAGTTGCATTGGGTTTAGCTTTTAGCACCCCCACCCACAGCAGGAGAAACTTAAAGCTTAGCAGATGGACTGACAGCTCTGGTATCTGCCAGGACAACAAATGAGGGACGACTGAGAACTAATTGAAGGCTTCTGCCCCAATATCCTCCTCTGCTTCTTCACCCACAGAAACTTGGTCTTTTCAGTGCCAGTTGGGGAGGCAAGAGCCTGTCAGGGCTTTGACGAGATGGCCCCATGGAGAGTTCCTGTCCCAGCTGCCCAGCCCCTGCACCAGGTATACATTTGACTAGCCTGGGAGGAGCAGGGAAACTATGGCCTCATTTCCCACTTTAAAAATAAGAAGATTCCTCTTGGTAGCTGAGAGAAATAATGAAGGTCAAATGCCCAACCCTGTAACCTGCTCAGTGCATGTCTAGTGGTGGTTGCTCAGGAGCTTGCTTTTTATTTGGTTTTCTAAAAGCCGCAGGCCCATGCCACCTCTGGGACAGCTGATGTAGTTACCTTTGGGGTAGAAGCAAGCTCTGTCCAGAGAATATTACGGTCATTTTCCCTTTGTTTTAAAAGTGTGACTTATACAAACAGTGCCGCTGAGGTGCTATGGGCTTCCTCCCAGGCATCAGGCACCACTGCTCCTCCCCCGCACCACAAGCACAAAGCTAAGCCCAAGGATTGTGCAACAAGACATCAATGCTGAGGCTTGAACTTCCTCTCAGGCTGCGGCAATCCTGGTGCACCCATTTGGCTTCTCCTTGTCTTTTTCTCCCAGCCTGTGACCAACCTCATCTATAAGAAACCCTTCTCTCGCCCATCTTGTTCAAATTCAGATTCTGTGCTGCTAAATTTGGGCTTAGGCTCCCTGTTTCAGGTTAATCACTGAAAATTTATTATTAATTGTTTAAATTAACATGGAAGAAATACACTTTGGCAAAGGCCAGCAGATTATCAGTGGCACAAAGTGTTGCTCAAGATGTGTGGTGCTTTGAACAGACACAAGTCTCAGGAAAGCATTTGTGCGCATGGAGTCAGTAGGCAGGGATTACTTCACTCAGCTGAAGGTTATTTTCTCATTACAAAAAGCAATCATAAACCAGTGCAGGAGCAGGGTGCCTGCTTACTTGTAGCTGCCTTTATTAGAGTATGGGAACATGAGAGGCTTTTCCTAGCTTCTGTGGATCAGCAAAACAACACTTTTCCTTCTCTCGTATTATTGCAGAGAGATGATGCAAATCTTGCTGACTTCTGGGGAAGCCTGTGAGGAGTTCTGGCACTACCTTCACATTCTCCCCTGCTAGGCAATGAACTTGGAGCATTTCCCTCAAGCTCTGCCTTCTTCATATCTTTCCCTTTTCTAGGTAGTGACAAATATGTACTATCCTGATCAAAAGAAATGCCCTTTTTTCCATGTTTGTGACTCTCCTGAATTGCACCTGGTCTTTCTGCAGTGGGTTTCTGTCCTTTCCTGACAAACAGCTCTGAAATTTCAGCTGTGCTTGTCGCGGGTTAAGCAAGATCTACCTGTGCCCGTGACAGGGGGGCAGCTGGCCCAAAAGGGCCGCTGGCCCAAAAAGGGAAGGGGAAAAGGGAATGGGAAAAGAAAACAGCGGCAGCGATCTAAGGAGGCACACTTATTTACTAAATACTATATCAGAATACAGAATAATACAATATAATACAATATAATTGTAATTAAGCAAAAGGGAGAGAGAGAGTGAGTCCCAAAAACCGAAAGGCCTACTGTAAGCTCTAGGCGAAACGGCTGGAAGGCACCCCACGCTCCAAGGGATCCGGGAGAGTGTGAGATATCAGTCACGGGAGTGAGATTATATACTGTTCTGGTCCCGTGACTTATCTCCTGACCGTGATGTCCTCTGGGAAATGTAGTTTTCTTCTGTGAACTATCCATACTTTACATGATGTTGTGATGTGGAATACTAATAGCAGAATTACAAAAGTATTAAACCATGACAGTGCTCCAGTGAGGACACCTTCACTCCCACAATCACACACTCAGACTTTCTGACTCCCAGTTCTCTGACCATGTCTTCTTGTATCTATCATTGTAGGATCTAGCTCCCTTGCAAATTCGAAAAACAAATGCACTTGGGCCAGCTCTCAAACATGCCACTGAAAACATAACCAACGTGCTAATGTGCCTAATTTCTGGAATCTTATGGTTGTCACACTTATGCAACACAACCCACTCTCTCAGTGGTAAAGTCTTCAAAGCCTGAGCTAGTTTAGTTTCATTCAGTAGACACTCAAAAATGGGACTATGATCATAAAGAATTCAGGTATTTTTGTTTGTTTGTTTTCTCATTTTTTACAGCCAAGTTGTGATTTTGGCTTTCAGAAAGGTATACAAAAAGTTTAACATTTCATCTTTAGCTTGAATATACGTGACATTAAAATTGAGGATAAGTAAATTTATAGCTCCAAGAGATTTAATCCTTCAGTATTATGGCTGCAGGTGGTCAGGTGCAACACATGATATTAACTGTCTACCAGGCTCTACAGTTTGTGGTAGCTGCAGAGGTTGCACAGACTCTTATATTTGCTGTGGCTGCTTTCTGAGGCCTCTTGTGTCATTCCATTCCTTTGCTTCTTCCCTGAGTGACTATGGATCAAACAAAGGTTTGATAGCTCTAAGTTCAGAGAGGAGAGATCTTTGAGTAGCCCCAGACATAGATGTGGTTCCTGACCAGGTTGCACAGCCCTCTGCACATTGTCTCCTACTCTGGGAGATGGGGAACATGGGAAACAGTGCTGCAACTGTCTCAACAACAGTTGTGTTGTGCTGCTCTTTGGGCCCCTTTGTCTGAGCAGCAGAAAGAAGTAAATATCTACTGTCTAGGCTGTCTAGAGATGAAAAGGCAGGTCTGTCTCAATAAATCTTATGTATCTGTTCTTTATGTTTGAGTGCTGCTTAGGTTTATTCCATGTACTCAGACACCTAGAAAGATTATTATAAAAGGAAGATATGCAGAAGTTAGGAAAACCCAGATTTAGAGAGTATTCACGCCTCTGTACTTCAGCTCTTCTGTGCATATGCACAATACATTGTTCAATAGCGTTACTGCATATGATTTCTTTCATACACCCTTGTCTTGTTCACTATGTAGAGCAGATAGCAATTAGCTAATAGTTGTGTTACATCAGAACTCAGACTGCAAAATCACAGTGATTTCTGTGCCCTTATAATGTACAGTGTTACTCACTATTTTGATTCTATTTGTTCCGACATATGGTCCTAAGCTTGCAAATGGGGATAATCCATCATGGAGTTATGATTAACAGCTTCCCTACAAAATCCTATATGGTGCTGTAATATATGTTAAAAAAAAAAAAAAAAAAAAAAAATCATAAGCCAGAACTAATCTGTCTTCACGACATGCTACTAAGATGAGTAGACAGCATTATCTCAGTTTTGGGGTTGGGAAACTGAGACATATTATTAAAATACAAAAACATCCCTTAAATTTAGGTGCTCAGTCTGAGAAACCTAGAATCTGCTCTTGTCATTGAGCACTAAGCAATTCTTAATAGGCTCAAAGGCAGTGTGCGCTGACTTTGTTTGCACTTGAGAGTCTCGAACAAAGCTGAAAATAAAGCTTCAGGATCTCAGCTCTTACAAAGAGAAAAGGATCCACTGTAGGCCACCTAGCCCATCCTCCTGCCTTAAGAAAAGGTCAGCTAAAGCTGTCTTCCCTGGATATTCCCATAGTTAAATTGGTCCTGCATAACCTGTTCTTAAAAAATCCTAAAAATAGACATTTAACTGACTTCTGAGGCAGGTCTCTTCCAGTTCCTAATTATGCTTCTTGTTAGACTGGTGTTTAAACAAAACCCTCTGTACAATATCTAGTCCATCTTTTCTTGCTCTGTCTGCAGGGAACATGAAGAACTGCATGTTCCTCTGCTCTTTGAACACACTGAGGATCTGGCCCCTGGAGTGCTTGCTGGCTTACACCTCTCCTTGGGGAACGCTGCCCAGAGCTGGACACAAAGCACCAGCTGGGGCCTCTTGGGTGCAGAGCAAGACAGAAAGATTTCTTTGTTCCTCTTTCGTGCTACTTCTGTTTATATGACCCAGAAGTGATCTCCACTTTTCTTTCAACAGTATCATGTTATTGCTCATGAATAACTTGGGGTACACCGTAACCCCTGTTCTTCATTTGCAGAAGCCCATCAGGTCCCTTTTTATAATTTGGAAATCAATTACTCTTACTTAAATGTAAACCTTTGTGGTCTTCCAACCTGAATTATTTCTTCCTTTCAACTCACTGCAGTCTGCTTCCTGCCCTCCCATGTGCCTGCAGCTCCTCTTCCAGACGTATGTTCTTTGTTGTCTCCCACACAGCTTCAATATGTGCATCTTTTAATGACATAAGCAGTGGAACAGAAAGCAGAAAAGAGAAGCAGACTCAGGACAGTCCATGGTGGAAGTTGAAAAAGGGTTTTGTACATTTTGATGATGATTTGTCAGTAATTCCTCAAGTAGTGATCATACTATCATTACTATCTGTGCATTTAAGAAATGAGGCACTTGGAAATAAACTCCTGCAGAAGCCTGGCATGACTTCCCCCATCATCACAATGCAACTCCATGCCACAGGCTGCGGTCAAATCTCAATTTCTATCCAGCTCCATGCCAAAGCACCTCTTGGCCCTGTTTGCAGGGCAGCTGGATAGGGGCAGCTCTACCTTTCAGAGAGAGACATGGGCAAGGTGCAGCTCGGAGGGAAAGGTGCAACTATTTGTTGTCCATAGCACCCTGAGAGACTTCAGCCTGTAAACTTTAGCATTCCTGTACATGTCCAAACTCCTAATGTGACCAAATCCAAACAGCTTTTTGCAGGAAACCATGCATTCTTGATACGAAAGTTACTTTTGCTAAATTTCAAATAGTTGGTATGTGGCAGAATGGGGGAGAAGGATGTGGCAGTCAGGCTTTTCCAAGTAAAGGTATTTTCTATCATTGGCAAAGTCTTTTTTCTTTTTTTTTTTTTTCCCCCTAGCGCTGCTTGTGGAGAGAACACTGTTACACTGTGAACAGATCTTAAATACAGTGTACTGATCACCAGGACTTCATCTGTGCAGGGTTCTCAGTCAGGAGAAAGAGAGCCCATGGACTAAAGAAGTCGGGTGCAGCTCCAGGCTGCCACTCTGTCCAGGAAACTTGAAAAAGAGCTGGGCAGGCAACCAAGGAGCCCAGACAGGATGCTCAGCCAGAAGGAGAGACATTAGGAACAGAAAGTCGCTGCTCAAAGGCCTCAAACAAGACAAGGCATAATTGTACAGTTACAGTCAAATAACATTTATAATAGCCATGGGCAACCTCTGAGGTAATGGAGGGAAAAAGGTAACTAACTAACTCTTTCTGTTAAGTGTATTAATTGGGTTGTTATGTATTTAGCTGCCAGAAAGCTTGCAGTTCTCACAGCAGTAAAGCTGCGCGCAGTGCCTCGCCTGCTATCAGCGTGAGAGGGAAACCACGAGTTCTCCACCCTCTGGCCATAGAGAAGAACAACAGCAAGCGCCGAAAAGGCTTTAAGGGAATCATCGACTGTAGGTTCCTTCTTTTTACTCACAGTTTTCGGTTAAATGTGCTTTATAAATGTCACATACCTCCTTTGCTTTAATAATAACACTATAATCTTAACAGTAACATGAATCACTTGGGATTATCAGCTGCCAAGAGCAGGTTTTGTAGCGTTGATTTGAGTTTCTTAAACTCAAAACAAGTGAAATAAATTCTCATTTTATGGTGTTCAGTTTAATAAAGCTTGAAAAAAAAAACACAAACCCACTGTTTTTAATAGGGACTTTAGGGTCTGTCTTAAAGTATGAAAAGGTACCTACATATATATATTTTATTCCACTAGATGTCACCAGCACAATATTTTTACAAAGAAGGCTGTGGGAAAAAGCAGAATTATTTCAGTTTCAGAAATTCACTTAAGACTCTATGATGAATTTGGCCAAGGAATCATTCTGGAACAACTGTTCAAACCTGGCTTTGAGTTTATCCCCAAGGTCACTTCGAGACCTTCAGCAGTGCAGAGTTGTCTCGATAATCTGACCCCCAGGGGCAAACTTGATCAGAAACCACCTTTGCTGTTGTACCTCTTCTGTGGGGCTTGAGAGCTGTGCTCAGCTCATAGTCATCACATCTCTATTGCTGGTGTTTTTGCAGCTGGCTAATACCAAATTTATGTGATATGCTATGCAACACAGGGGAGATCAGATCAAGAGCTGGCAGCAGCAGTTCTTAAATCAACCCCATGTCTCTAACACATCTAGCAACAAGAGCATCCCACTGGGAGCACCAAACCTGCCTGCTGTTCCCTGTAGCAGCCTGAGGCCACCCATGGTTCTCCTCCTGTTGCAACACAGAAATATTATAGTGTTCTTTCCCCACAGCTGCATGGCACAGTTATCTCTTTTGGTGTCGTAACAGTGTCAGGTTCGAGCCTGATTTAACCTGCTATCTCAAGACCTTAACATAGCCTCGCCTTGACACCTCATCCTATAAAAGGATCAGGTCATTATGCAGAGCCACAGGCTATGTAGGTTGGTTTGGTTACTAGGAGGTTGTATTTTTCCATGAACAATGACATTTCAGGCCTTGGCATGCTTTTCTGGGGGGAGCAGGCCATCAGACATCATGCTGCAGCAGGAGATAATGGCATACAGTATCCCACAGTCCTGGTACACAGCCCTGAGCACACCATTGCTGCCAGACTGTGCCACAGGCCATGCAATGTGAAACAAAATGAGTCTTTTCCCAGAAATTGTGTATTGCTCATGCATCACTTGATATCAGTGGCAAACACCACTGCCAAACATTGTAGAGTTCCTTGAGTGATGGCTTGTACAGACTGTTTAATGAGTTCATAAGCATCATTGCAGATATTTCCCTCTTCCATGTTTTGCCTTCAACTCTTTGCAAAGCCTTAACCCAATTAACTTCTTGTTTGTTAGTCTATTTTGTGGTCTACCATCCTCATTCCCTCCATGGCCATTGCTCTGGCCATGCTCTACCAAGAAGGCAAAGAGACAAGGGGTCATCTGTCTGCCTGAAACTGTTAGCCACCACAGATTCTGTGTCTGTGGAACAGCTCAACTTCTGCCTGCAGGAAAGTAGGGATGTCAAGTAATAGTGGGTCATGATATGGTACCAAATGTTCTGACTGTATTGCCTCTGGTTATACTGCCAGAATGTAAAAAATCTGACTCCCTGCAGTTTGCAGCTCTGAGGGGAGCATGGCAGAGAACTAAAGAAGGTAGCTGCAAGACTTCCAGGCATTTCTGGCAGCAAGCAGTGGTTCAGAGTTGACAGGAACGGCAAAAACCCCACCTGCTTAGCTGGGCCACTCACGTTTGGAACAGCTGAAGAAGGAATTGAGGCAGACTCTATCCAGTGCTGCACTGTGCACTACATTTTTAAAAGGAACAGCTAAGCCACTGCGAATGTGAATAACTTATTATTTACAGCACAGACAGGTATCAGTTGCCTTTAGTCAATGGCAGCTAACACCTCTCAGCATAGTATCTCTGCAATGAAGTCTCTGTAGTTCAGGAAAAACCTGCTAAAGAGCATGACACTCCTCCCATTCTCTCAGTCCTTGCCAACATCATTTTTGCCCTTGTTCAGATGAAAAAGGAAAAAAAAAAAACAAAGTAGTGTACATGGCTAAAGACTCTGGGGTGGAGAAAAATTGGCCTTTCACTAAACTGTGAATGTTCACCCCCTTGGTAATTGCTTTTTCTCACCTTTAGCTGCTTGCCTATAAATCACAAGTGACACTGAGAGGGTGAGCAGGGACTGATCATTCACTGTTTCCTTAATGTGACAACTTTAAGGTCATCAAGGAGAAGAGAGATAGGAGGGAAGTCCAGGAGCAGAGATCACAGTCCACAGTCCAGCTCCCATGCTGTCCTCTCATGGCAGGAAATGGCATCCAGACATGAGCTGCAATGTGTGTTCTGGCACCCCTCTTTCTAATGAATCAGCAAAGGTGAGAAGTCTGCTGCCAGCTGAAGGTATGACGACAGGACAGTGAAATGCATTTGGTCAAAACTTCATCTAGTCAACTTGAATATATACAGTAGTGAAAAACAACACATGTGGTTTCTGCACGGGCTCATCACTGAAGCAAGCATTGCATGTCCCTGTAGGTTTGCTGAGCCCACACTGAGAGCCAGGCTGTCACGCCTTGCTTGCAGTTCCTGTCAGATTTGTGTAGGATAAACATCAATCAAGTTAGCAATATTCCCATGGCAGAATTTAATTCAGACTGCCAAACCCAGTTTAGAAGCAGAATATGTATTTGAGCAGCCAAGCAGCCTGCAGGTACCTTAAATGTAGTTCAAGGATGCCTACACACTCGTGCAGTCACATCCCAGCTGCAGGGTATACATGCTCCCAGAGTGAGGCTCAAGTAAGAGGTTAGGAAACAGGACTTCCTATTTCTATGATGCAATACCATGCCTCCTCCTAAATCAATAACTGAGAGTTTTGTCATGTAGTGTTGGGTGAACTCATGAGCTAAAATTTTCTAACCTCAGTTTCTTGGAATGGAGAAAACCTGCCTGATTATGTGGCTCTGAATGTTGTTGAGATATAAAGGCAGAAGACCAAACTCCTATGCTCAGAGTGAGAAAATATTAGAATACATCTGCAATAATTTCATACATGTGTTGAAAAATTCTCTTTTATTAATTTAGGAGCATGAATTAACTTGTCATTCAAGTTATTACAGAGATGTCATTAAGGGGCTTTAATTTGGGAAAGCCAATACACAGTGTTTTAAACAGATGGAATAAAAATGCTTTTCTGATGAAGAATTTATAGCGTGAAAAATCAATAATCCTCACTCTGGAATATATTGGCAGGCTGACACTGTGCAAAGGAAGAAAGTGGATGATGTCATCAGATAGGTTCTGAAGTAACTTTTCATTTTAGTAACAGTCCTTTTCCAGATGCTTTTTTGGGGTGCAGATTTAAATAACAAATCAAAAAGAAGGCACATTATAGACAGCTAAGCTTCCTGGAAATACCACACTTACAATCAAAAGATTCTTAGCATCCTTTTTATATCCTGATCATGTAATTGGTGTATTTTTGTCCTTAGGCAGTGAGTAATTTAGCATTAGATCCCCACTTTATTTAGGGCTGTTGCAAAACAATCCTGATCTATGGCAAGCATAAGAAAAGACTCTAAACCTGTAAAGACAGATATTCTAAATTTAGGATGGATAATGGAAAGCATTGTACTTACTTAGAGCTAAAAACAAAAGCAGATAGCATCGTAGGAACAGATTACTGTTGGGCTATTTTGTTCTTCAGCACGACTCACCTATTAAGTAGTAATGACCACGATGGCCAAACCTTGCTTTCAGTTTCAGTTGTGTAACCCCAGTAAGCTCAGATAACTTGTTGGGGTCACTATAATTTATGTGGGCATAAATAACAGAAGATTTTTCCCCAGCTTTTTTTTTTTTTTTTTTTAAAGTCTATCTTTTTGAAAACTGGCCAGTTAGAAAATGACTGAAACAAGATTTGTAGTCTTTCAAATAGGAATAAGTTCTTGTTTGGATTTAAAGCTTTCAGGACTAATGTGGAACTTAATGATTCTACAGCAAGTGTCTACAAGTTTTTTGAAATTTCAAGCAGGATAAAATCTTTCCTGTAAGTAAAAAGTGGAAGAATGAGGGAAAAGCTGTTTTGACCATGAAAATCTGAGTTCCTACTTCTCATATCTGACAGTATATTGTTAAAAATGTTGTGTACAGCTTAAAGAAAACAAACAAACAAAAAACAGGCTATTAGGGCTTGCTGTGCCATGCACAATCAGTGGAGGACCTGAATCAAAAGCCTCAGAAAGAAACCTGTCTGCAGTACACTGCAATGCCTTGTGTAAGAAACTAAAGCATTATCTATGAGAAGACACGATATTTCCTTGCACCATAGAATATAACCTTGTCTGAATCTGAGGGACATAGAGAACGGGATCTGACACACAAAAGACTATGCAGAGGGTCACAGACAGCTGGGACAATGGGGTTTTAGTTGTAATCTCTGTGAAATAAAATTGTAATTGCAATTTCATAGAATAATTTGCTACTAGATGCTGGATAAATAGAGAGGTAAAATAGATCCTGTTTTTAATATGTGGTTACGTAGATAGCTGTTGGATTTTAAACTATAGGCAAGGCATATTTTATCTCCACATGTAATGGCTTTGGGTACTGTGTGTAGCTGCACGAATAATACAGTATATGTGAATGTCATCCATCAGCCATGAGTACAGTACCAGAAGTATAACAGCAGTGAAAACTGAGTTCTTGAAGTCTCATCCAGAGAAGGGTGTTGATGTCTGTTTTTAAATGGTCTCTTCAGAAAGAAAATTCTGGAACCTGTTCACTTTTACTATTATTATTATTATTATTATTATTATTATTATTTTATTTTATTTGAAAAAGACTCATAAAATGACAAGATAATATGAAGGTTTACTTGCTGCAGTGGATGAAAGAACTTAACTGAAATGGAGGAAACACATAGAGACTAGATACTTTACTACATGTGAGGAAAAAAAACCTACTACTTGGTTCATATCCACTCATAAAATAGATGCAAGTAGCCTGTTTGCAATTCCTCACACTTCTTAGAGGTTTGGCATTTGTCTCCTTTAAAACTATGATCTGTCGCATAAAACTGTCTCTAGCAGAAAAAGGTAAGTATATCTTGTCAAAATTTATTCTCACTATAACAACCTGCATGAAATTTTAAAAGAGTTGTAGGCCTATTTTTTTATTGTGCAGCAGAATCTCATATTAATTTCAGAAGTCACCCTTGCTGTGCCAGAATCAAACTGTCAGAAAGAGAAACAAGAATTAAGCTCATTCGCTGTTGTGGTTTGTTTTTTTTTCTCCTTATTTCATTATCATTGAGTTTTCCAAAATAATTTTGACAAATTAAAATGCATTCCAACACTTAATTTGAGCACTCCTAGATTTCTAGAGTGACCCAAGGCCTGACTGTGTAATGGAAAGAAGAAAAACTCAGATGCATGCACACACTTAAGAGATTATCTAAATTCAATTTATATTTATTTAGAAGATCGTATGGCTTCCCCCAGGGCCTTCATGTGAGGACTACAGCTCAAATATGGGAACCCTTTAAAAATATTGCAGAGTTCATCAGAATTGCAAGTATGTGCTACAACATTGCTGTCATAGTCCACAGCCCTGAGTGTGATATGTGGGGTCATAAATGAAACAAGGAAAGGCCTGCTGCTGCCCACAGCTGGCAGCCCACCAAATCTTCTAGTTGCCACCTGTAATCTCCAGTCACAGACACAGAACTCAAAAGGATCAGTATTCCATAGTCTATGGAAAACCATCAGTTGCACACCCATGAGAATGGTGAGCCAGATTAAAATCTTTTGCTAAAATGGAGCCTGGCCTCTGCCTTACAGCTTCCCTTCCCCATCTCTGTGCTGGCCCCAGGGTATGGCAGAAAGGAGGACTTACAGGAGCCCTCCCATTTTGGTTAAATGAACTGTTAAAGAACCCTCTAATGTTCACTACACAGCTTCTGGCAAGGGCAGAATGTAGGTTACCACCAGTCTTTTGATAGGAAATACTTAATTAAGGCAATGTAATTTGCAAGTTCTGTCACCAAATGTTTCCTATCAGGCAGTTGCAATCAAAGTGAAATGAAAATCAATGGTTGTCCAGCCTATCCATTATCACACATAGTTGAGATGGAATGAAGAAAAACACTGAATCACACATACAAAAAGCTTATTTGAATACATCAGCAAGAGCTATCAAACATTCAGTGATGGAGCAGGTACTTACTGATGTTAACTACTGTTCATGTAAACAGCTTCACTGAAACCAAAGGCAGAACTGAAGTGAGTGCTTTGTGTGTGTGGTGTATTGGCAACCTCTATAATCTGGCTAGTAGTAATTAACCAAAGCATTTTATTAAGAACAGCTGGTGATTTATTTTTGACCCAGATGGTAATAACACACCCTCATCAAATGTCTGGTTTGATTTAGTTTGATTGGTGTTAGCAGTATGGCTTCTCTAACAACGCTGTCATGTTGTATGAAAAAAATAGCAGGAAGAGGTTTAAATGTTTGCACACACTTTTTGACATTTCACTTCTCCATGGAAAGCTCTGCAAATGATTTTCTAATGGAGTGTTACAGTATCTTATTTATTTCCAGCATCTTACCTATTTCCAGCACTCCAGCATTATCTGTTACAATATTTTCCATGATGGCAACATGCTAAAAGATGTAGCATCATGTGATTAAATTTTAATTTATCACATATATTTCAGGGCAGGTAGCTAATGTGCTTTAGAAAGTTCAAAAATACGTTTTCCCTGTGTTTTCATATTTCTTGTTCTCCACCACTTTTCATTTTATAGAGCACTTGTTCCCCTTCCCTCCTGGTTCTCAGCTGCTGATATTTCATTTTAGTAACCACACAATGAGGAGTAATATATCACTATTTACCTATAAAACAGAATTTAAAAATCCATGCTTTTCCAGTATGTTCATAGTCACAATTGATGAGACTGCTACTGGCTTGCAGTGATGTTTTAAATAAATGTAGCTTTTTTTGTTAATTTTGCTTCGATTACTTACAAGACTTACAAGCAACTGAAATGGCGAAATACCAAGCTTAGTGAGCTTCATGATTTCCAGTCCTGCATCTTTTTTATATCAATCTGCCTCTATAGCTTCTAGTCACCAATTATAATGGGTGAATTGCTTATAACTACACCACCTTCTTCTGGTTGTTGAGTGTAGGATGACATCTACCCCAGGATATGCAGTGTGTTCCCTGAAGCCAAGGGATCGTGGAGCACTGAGCAACTTTGTGCCCAAACCTGGAAACATGTCACATCTGAGACCCTCTTTACCATTATTCACTGAAGCATCTCCCACAGTTTGCTGTGTGGATGTTGATTAAAAGAAGTTAAGGTTATTTTGTCCCTCTGGAAAAGCTGAGTCCCTATATACTCACATATAGGCTCTATATCTTATTTTAGTGTGCCTTAGTACAGTCAGTCTTTAGCTATGGCTGTATGGCATCTATTACTTCTGTTCAAATCCACTTAAAGGTATTTTTGGCATGTACAATGGAATTGATACAGCAAAGTTCTCAGGAGGAAACTTCACTAAATAGCATATACTTTGTACTTGAAGATAGCTGCTTAGCTGTCTTCAGAGCAACATATTCATTTACCTGAACTAACGAACTGATCTCCCTGGGAACAGCAAAAAAAGTAACTGACTTAGAATATATTTTTGAAACAGTTTGATCTCTGTACTACGTCCCCACTCCAGTATACTAATGTTAATTTTGTGTTTTCAAACTCAAAAGAAGACCAGAAAATCTCAGTATCAAACCAATGGAGAACTGTTATTATTATAAACTATAAGAAGCAGGAGGGATGTTTATGAGTACTGAAAAAGAAGGATGAAGTTTAAGTCTTAGGCCTTATCTTATTAATGACTCATTCGTATGTTTCATACATTACATTCATAAGAGATGGTCTGAGCAGTGGGATATCTTCTCTTCATAAAAAAGAGGCCTTGCACAAACCACTGGTTCCTCATATTCTGCTGCACAGTGGAGAGGACCAAATCAGTGAACAGACTCTTCCTGAACAAACCAGGGCAGTCCATAGCCCATTCAATGAGAAGTTCAGTTGTCCAACACAGGAGCTGCTGAAGGAGTCCATGGGCATAGTGCATGTTGTTTTGCTGCCACAGCTTGGGCATACCTGCTAGAGGACAGGGGAGGAGGCAATAGATAAACACTGTTCTTGTAGCAGTTGGCAGTCTATGTACCAAAACACTGAAATGCAGGGAACGCTTGTGAGTAATTAAATAAATGGAGGGAACACTTGTGACACATGGGAGCATCTCAAAGGCTGGTGGATCTAGAGAGGGGTTTTACAGAGGGGACTGCACCTGATTGAGGGAAGAGTTTGTCTAGGCTGACTGCAGCCTAGCTTCAGGAAAGAAAACAGTCTGTCACCAGGAGATGAAGCCTGTATGGAACAAGGACTGGAGTTCTGAGACCACTCTCATCTCTTAATAGCAAGTTAAAGCAATTGATGAGCCAGATGAAGAATGACAGCAATCTCCAGATAGACAAGCTAACAGATATTTGTACTACCGAGTGTTCATGGCCAGTGAGAAGCTGGACACTACACGACCTGACCACATGATGTCACCCTTGGTCCAGACTTATGTTGAGCCCAGGCCACCTCCTTCCTGCACCGAGACCCAAAAGAGCCCATAGCAGGGCAGCAAGGCTTGAAGAGAGGCCTCCAGCTGTGAGCAGAAGCAAATATTGGCATAAGTGGTGAAATAATTCAAAGGTTTCCCATCGAGGTACAGATAAGCCCTTACACAAGAAAGTTCCACTACTACTGTTCTCATGGTACCATGTACAAAGACAAGAGACTGAATGGATGTGGATGTTGACTGCCTTCTCCAGACCTGGCTATGGCCCTTTGATATCAGTGCAAAGGCCCTTGGGCAGTGCAGCACAAAGTGAGAGTAGGTTGGGCTCTTTAGGCTGTGCTTACTCTGTAGAGAACAGAGGTCCACTTTTCTTTTTTTTCCCTCTCATCACTTTTATATATTCAAACACATGGGAGGAAAATCCTGAATAAACAGTAGACCCCATCTCTCTTCTGGGTTTCCAAAGAGTAAAGCTGGAAAACTTTTTTAACAACTGCAGATGACCAAATGGAAATTTGTAGTCATTATATAAGAGTATTGTAGAGTACCCTACCTTTACAGTGAAGAAATAAATTACTAAGTTTCAATCTCTTGAAGAAAAAAAACCTTTTATCTAATACCTTACCTGACAATAAAAGAATCTGCTGACCAGATTGCCTCTAATTTGAAACTGAAATGCAGAAGTGCAGCACTTATCTGATTTTTTTTTATTATTATTATTTTTTTTTAGGAGTTTTGGAAGCATTTCCATGAAAACTTTCCAGAGACAGTCCCAGCCAACATGGAAAATTTTATCGCAGTCTTTATGTGTTGGCTTTGACATCAAAAAATAGGAGATGTGGGGAGTGTCAGAAACCGTAATTAACATAAGCTATCTTACTGTCTCTATTGGGGATAACTATCCACATGGTATCACAAAAACATCTGTAGAACTAGTGCTACAGCAAAATAGGAATGTAATGTTCAATACTTAATTTCACTTCTTTGAAGACTGCAGATGGGCTATGATTCACATCATCATGCTTTAATGAATGCCCCAGCCTAATTAGGACCACCACCAAATCTCTTTTCTGAGCCATGTCCCTCAATTTTTTTTTTTTTATTCTTTTATTTTTTGTAAAAATTTTTCACTTCAGGTACAAAGTTGTACAGCAGTCTTGTTCTTAATAATTTTCTAGAATATCTTTAAAATAAGTTAATGGAAGATGGTCATAAACTACTTTTTAAAAGCTTTTGGAACACGTAGAGGCATCTCCTCCTTAGCTTAAAACACAGACAGCTGTCCAGAAGTGCCTGCCACTCTGCTGATTGTAGAGAGTATACAAAGAATGCCAGTTAACTGAAACCAGTAAGTTTCAGTTAACTCCCTAAGGTTCATGAAATGAAACAAGGCTTGTAATGCATAGGGATAAATCATACAGAAAGGACTGTGTGAAATACCTGAACTTGTGCATTTTAATGTTTGTATGTACCATCAATACACACCATCCAATGAGTGTAGAAGGACCCTACCATGCTCACTACTTAGGATATAATATGATGTTTGGTTTCAGGTTATTTCTCTCAATTGCTCTGCTAACTAAAGCTTCCCAAGCTGATGGCAGTTACAGCACAGCTGACTCCTATAGACTATCTCCTTTCAGGCATGCCTTTAACATGTTAGATTCAGGCAGATTGAAAACACAGGCAAATTACTCACCCTTCCTACGCTAAAAAATGGAGGCGGTGTGTTGAATATTCATTGCTAACAGTCACAGACTTTTGCACAAAGCAGTAGCAATGTAATGAGCTTATATGTGGTAGAATACTTAAAATTACAATCAGACCATTTTTAAAATGTAACCCATTAAAATTATATACGTACTTGGCAAAGATTAAATGCACATAGTGTACATCTCTGAGTCACTGAAGTTCCATTTCTTCATTATTAATGCCTCCAGTGTTGTGTTTTTTTTTTTCTTGAATACAGTAGAAAGTATGCTCTGTATTGTTATGTTTGGGCTGCACTTCTCTGCTTGCATATCTGCATGCAGCACCTTGCGAGTGAGAGGGAAATGGAAGGCAAAGATAGAACATATCACATAATTTCATGGCTTAGCAAGTCCAGTTTCATTTTCTCTAGGACTCTTAAGAGCTCTAGGAGTCATCAACACAAAGGTTGTCTCAGGCACGTTATAACTGTGGAAACTTTGCAAGGCCCATCAGTACACTATTCAAAGAATTACTGGTGCTGTGAATTCAAGGGTTGTTGAATTTAAGGGGGAGGTGGCTGCATCTCTTTCCTATCTTAACATGCTCTGAAAGGAGAGGGGTTTCTTGGCTGCTATAAATTAGCATTCTCAACTATGAGTGTGGTCTTCCAAACATACAGTTCACAGCTGAAGCAACACACTGCTTTCACTCCTATATCCAACAGATAATGAAAGATGGAATGTTACTGCACGCTTGTATCTCAGGAACATAGCGAACAGAAATGTCACCCCTGTGAAAGTTTATTGCAATGGCCTGGGCTGCAACAGATTCTATCCAGGTTTTTCCAAGCAACTGCTCATTTTGATTATCCGAATTGCAAACAACAGCAACTGCAGGAACCAGAGGAAACAGAAGCTGTAAACAAGGTGCAAGCACTCAATCCATCCAGAGAAAAGAAACTGAATGGCATCACTCCAAAAGCTATCTTAATTCTTAGCTGCAGGCCCCTCTTGCAAGCCACCCAGCAGTAGTCAGTAATAAGTTTGTAATTAACAGCTTTCTTTAAATTCAGATATACCCCATTCAAGTAAGCATATGGTCAGTTGGTAAAATCTGACTTAAGGTAGCTTTTGTCACCACTGGCAGGCTCAAAGCACCTTGCACCCTACCACACTCTGCAGCAATGTTTGATGCTCCATGCCAGATGCCCAGATAGGGAATTTCCACTGGCCTAAGTAAAATCCGCTCAAGCATATGACTGCAGCACAGTGATAAAATAAGCCTAGTCTTTGCTATACAACTGGCTTAATGACTTCTTTCTTGAAGTGTAGTTATGCTTTGTCTACATCAGAGACCAGCTCAGGGATGTATTTTTTCCAAGATTTTACTGCAAACCAATGGGTTTGGTCACAAAAAAATATGATACATATAACCATGTTAATTATATTACATTACAATGATGGTATACATTACAAGTTAAGTCTTTAAGTTTAAATATACATCTAGAGTTACAACTGAATGTACAGATATTTATTTATTTTTACAATACATACAACCAGGAATGAAAAACCCCCCAAAACCATAAATAATGCCCATTTTACAGATGACATCTTGTAAAGGAAGGAAAAAAAAATAAAGAAACCAACAGCTTTGACTGACTGCAGCTGGGGCATTTTGGTCCATAAAAACCCTTTCTAAAAATAGAAATCTGTTCATAGCAGCAATGCTTTCTTCAAGCATTTGGATACAAGAATTGAGAGCCCATTTCAATAATTTCAGTTGACTGTATAGATTTACAAAAAAAATTTCAAAATTACACTTAATTTATCTTCCAAATATGGAAGAAACAAACAATGCCCCACATTGTGGTATCCTGCAAGTGTCACATTGATGCATTACACTAAGTCCATCTGTAATACGCAGACCACACGCATACCATTTGTTCACATAGTAAACCCACATAAATGAACTGAGAAACACACTCTGCAACAGGGAAAGCTTTGGAGCTAACAAGATCTCATCAGAAAAAGGCACATTTCATAAAATCCTTATCATGTTCAGAAAGATCTTCAGGCAAGGCTTTTCAGAGCTCGATTTCAAAACTGCTCATTCTTGCTCTACAATCTGCCATAGCAGTCTATCGCAGCAGTCACTTTTGTTTTTTCTTTCCCAAGGAGACAGCACCACTTTGGGGGAAGAAAAAAAAAAAATGGAAATGAAAAGCCTGCAAAGCTCATTCAGAGAGTGATGTGCTCTTCAAAAAAAGCTTCCAGCAAACAGTGTAGTTGAAATTAAGGCTGCAAAGCTGCCATGGTGGAAATGTGCAAATTCTGTTTCAAGGTGACTGGTCAACTGGCAATTCCACCAGAAGGCCAAACAAAAATAAAAATAATAGTTATTATTATTAAAAGAAAAAAGTAAGAAAGAAAAATGTTCACAAGAAAGAGTCCACAGGTGGGGCATATGAGAAGCCCAAAAAAGCCTCAGCAGCTTCTTTGACACTGGCGGTGATGAGGATGCTGTCTGGAGACTGGCCAATAGAGTTGGGGACTGGCTCATCCGTAAATTCAGGATCAAAGTGCCGCAGGTCATTGGGGCCACTCTGATGAAGGAGAGAAAAGGAAAAAACACACTATTTAGACCAGGCTTTCCTATTTTCTGGGGAAAAAGAGTGCTCAAACAGTGAAAGAGAATCACCTCCACAACCAGATACCTGCACTTAGTTACTATCTGACAAGCCAAATTTAGCTCTATGCATGGGAATCTTATCAACTTTCTGCACCTTACCTTCCCCTTTAGTAACATGGGGATTATTTTAAAATAGCCACGCAAATGAAGTACTTATTTGTCAGAGCCCCCCCCCCCCTGCCCCGAAAAGAAGGAAAAAGCATCTAAATTTAGAAAATCCATCAGCAAAGAGTCAGCTACTGCTTATTTTTTATCTTGTCTGGATGGCCATGAGGAAAGCTGCACTGCCCAACTGCATCTCCATGTGGCCAGTTTTCTCTAGCTTCTGGGCACCCCACAAAGATGTGGGAAGACACTTCCTTACACGTTCTATAATTAGAAGTGATACGTACCACATTTGGGTTAAAAGGGGGGGTAATCTTCTTATTAATGAGATCATCCCAGTTAATTGGGGAGAAGAAGATATGATTCTTAATCTCCGTCTGTTAGGGAGAGAAAAAAATAGATTAATTCAGACTCCAGCTAATGTAAGTAATATGACCTAGTCATCTTCCTGTACTGCACACAGGAAGAACTGCTCGTTTGGCACTTACGAAGTCCTCCTTGGCACCAAGCCTCTTTGTCCTGTCTTTCTGCAAAAGGCCTTCCAGGAGATGTCTAGCAGAGTTGGTAATATTTGGCTTCAGTTGCAAAGGTTTGTTCAAGATGTTATCATACATCTCTGCCGTGTTCCTGCTGTAGAAAGGCGGCTGTGGAAACAATGGAGATCAAGGTTATGGGGCTGACTCGTGAGTATGCACCTTCTGAGAGCGCAACACTGAGCGCATTTGATCTGTCAGTGAGGATTCACTGCTTACCAGGCCATAAAGCATCTCGTACAAGACTGCTCCAAGGCACCACCAGTCCACAGTCCTGTCATAGGGCTGCTTGTGAAGAACTTCAGGAGCAAGATACTGTGGAAGAGAAGAAAAAGAAATGCATTAGCAGAAGTGATCTGTATAGTTATTACAGTCCCCCCATTTCTGAATGAAAACAGCTCACTGAATCCCACCAGTATCTAAGCTACCAGGAAGATGCAAGTACTTTTAAAAACAGCAGCAGGCTTGAAAGCCACTCTCCTCATCAACAAGCTTTTTGTATCCCACAGGTCCTCACCACAGTCTGATATCACAACCCATCCTAACCCCTCAGTCTCACCCATGACAAAAGCACATGGGGATGATGAGTTGTGACTGCAGGTTGAGGACAGGACGTACCTCAGGTGTGCCACAGAAGGTGGAGGTTGTGCCATTGTGCTCTATGTTTTCCTTGCAGAGTCCGAAGTCAGTCAAGACAATGTGCCCCTGCGAATCAAGCAGAATATTCTCCGGCTTCAAGTCACTGTAGGAAAAGACGAAAGAAAAAAAATGTTCATTAGAAGAACTGGAATCAGAAGATTGTTTACTCATTAGGTCATAAGAAATGATAAAAATAAACTCTAGGCTAATATTGAGGTAAACTTTTTAATGCTTATTACACAAAGGGTGTGGTTTCTTTTAGTCCAACAACATTGCTTACCGATAGACAATGTTCAGGGAGTGCAGGTAGCCCAGCGCACTGGCAATTTCAGCAGCATAAAATCGGGCCCTTGGCTCCAGGAAGCAACGCTCCCTCTGGAGATGGTAGAACAACTGCAGGAGACAGAAAGAACAAAGTTCTGTAAGTGGCGCCAGAGCCTGTTAACAATGAGCTTAATTAGACTCAACATATATAGCTAGGGAGAACAATGGCAGGAAATGGCCTAACGATCCTTTGGTAGTCCAAAACTCGGCAGGCCGGAAACATTAATTCTAGTAACTTTTCCCCGTGGTTTCTTTCCCCTTGGAACTCTTTTTATTTAAAAGGAAGGCTGAAAAAAAAAAAAAAAAAAACCCACTACCCTACCACTGATGATAGGAAATACTACTTGATTTTCTTACTGCTTACCTCTCCGCCATTGATGTAGTCCAGGACAAAATACAGTTTGTCTGCAGTTTGGAAGGAGAAGTGAAGTCCGACCAGGAAGGGGTGTTTCACATTTTTCAGCAGGACATTGCGCTCTGACATGATGTGCTTTTCCTGAACACACAGGAAATCAATGTTTAGCAACAGTATTTGCTGAGCAACAGCAGTTAAAAAAATAAAATAAAAATAAATCAATGTGATGAACATCACAACAAAAACACTAAGAAGCAGCTCACCTCCTTCTTCTTCAGGATTGCTTTTTTCTGTAGGACTTTAACAGCATAAAACTGCTCTTCCGCCTTATGCCGTGCAAGAAGAACCTGAAAGAAAACAGATTCCCAGAAGTGAGCAATGCTAAACTACAGAACAAAGAGTAAACACAACAGAAAACAATCCCTTCTGCTAACAGCGCAGCACTGCTCCACTTCTCTGGCTCAGCATGCAATCTCTATGCTGGCAGTGCCTAAAGCTGTCAGCACTCCCACAGATAAATCTAGTTTTTACTGTTAGCATCCTTCCCTTTCAAATGGGAAACACATACCCTCCAAAGCTGAAGAACCCCCACCCTCGCCTACTCCCTCCCTTGCTCTATCGTGACTCACAGAAATGCAGCACCCTGCTTCCCTTCCCCGCAGCCCAGCAGAGCCAGGCACTGGGCAGCAGCACTGCCCATGTCTGCTCTAAATGACTGCCATTCACCAAAGGCAGCACAAAAACAGCCTGTAGGCATCACCACATACATGAGTTCAAGAGTAACTCAATTACAGTAAAAAGAAGTTATGCTTACCTTTCCAAAGCTTCCTTTTCCAATAACTTTTAAGAAATGAAAGTCTGATGGCTTGGCATGTGGGTTGGATGATGGGCCAAGATTTATCTGCTGTGATGGACTGGGCTAGAAAAACAAACACAGAAAACAGTGAGACTTATTTTTAATATAGATAAAGTAACGATGAGCACCCTGTTTATCATTAAAATTTTAATCTAGACATCTACCAGAAGACTTACACTCTTTGGTACTACTCAAGAAAAGTATTAGATCAGCTACTGATGTCAGAATTCTTTCTGAGGTCTTAGTCACATTCCATAATGAAACTACAAGTAATAAAGGTTAATAATAAGTTCCAGGCTAACTTGATCACTTTTTTCCCCACCTGCATCACTGTGCTACAAATTGAAGTAACACTCGTGATGCTAATTTTGCTATGCTTCTATTATCAGCTCATTTGATGTTCTAAAAATGCTTCACGGAGCGTAAAATCTGCTTACCGGAGGAGAAGGATTAGCGTTCATAAGTTCAGGCTCTTGAGGCTGGGAGATTTTCAAGATAGATTGAACTTCAGGGCTGCAATGATGACAGTATGCGTTAATCATTACCAAAAACATCAGGTGGATTTTTCCACCAGAGGGCAAGCAAGGACTGCGCTGGGGAAAGATGAGTTTGGGCTTGGGCTATTACAGAATGCAACAATCTGTTTGGCTTAAGGAGTAAAACTCATTTACAGAAGGTATATTCTGCCATAGAAATAAGTGTATTTATACCATATGTACAGATCACAACAGAGGTGGGGCCCTAGAAATTCCATCCAACTAATTTCACCAAACCCTGCTCAGGAAGATTTGCCGCAAGGTGACTAATACCTCAAGAAGAGCAATTAACTCTTCTGTAACAGTCATGTCAGAAGCATTACAGTAAACAATTTTTTTAACCAATAGTGGGATTTGTTAGAATCATAGAATATCCCAAATTGGAAGGGACCCATAAGGAACACAGAATCCAACTCCTGGCTCCACACAAGACCACCCAAAAATCAGACTGTATGGCTGAGAGCATTGTCCAAAAGCTTCTTGAACTCGGCAAGCTCATTGCCATGACCACTGCCCTGGAGAGCCTCTTCCACTGCTCAACCACCCACTGATGAAGAACCTTTTCCTGATACCCAACCAGACCCTCCCTTGTCACTGAAACCCATCTGAAATTGCTGATACTTACTGCTTGCAAGCATAGGAGTTGGTGGCTATCTTCTGAATGAAATCATTAAGCCCCATTCTTCTCTGTTTCATGAAAGCTATAAAACAACAACAAAAAAAGACAGGGAATGTTAAAAAACAACAAGCATTTAGCCATCTGCTTGCCCTGCCGGAAAAAAGAACCCCCAAAAAACATTAGAGCCCGCGAGCATCCTTCCTCCCGCTCACCGATGAGAATGGCCACCATTCCTCTCATCTTCGAATAAGTCAAAGCGGGACCCGAAGCTTCGGCCGCCTTCACTGTCATTGCGCTGGGAAGGGGCTGCGGAGCTACCAAAAGCTCTGCTGCCAGCACCGCACTGCCCGGGAGCGGCCCCCGACGGCGCTTAAGTGGCGGCGGAGCGGGGCGGGATCGGGGCGGGGCGGCTTCGCTCGTCCCCCCCACACCCCTCCCCCCCCTACTCCCGCAACGTTCTCGGAGGCTGCCGGCCTCCGATAACGTCGCGGCGGGGGGGAGGGATAGAGCGGAGTCGCTCCGTCCTCGCTGCCCTCTCTATCTGGGGGCAGGAGCCCTAAAGATGTGCTTCGGAAAGTCGCCGGCCCCGGGGAGCTGCGATAAAGGCGGCATTTGACGTTTCCTTGAAGGAGCCACAGTGAGTCAGGAGAAGGAGATTTCCTGCCCCATGTTTTCAATAAAACAAACAAATGGCCCTACGCCCGGTTACTCGGTCGGGACATTACTGAAAGGGAAAAGGGAAAAAAATAATAATAGAAAAAAAGCATACGTTTCTTTTTCATGCCAGAAAGGGAAACGCAGGGGAAAAAAAAATTCCAGTTCCCTGAACTTGAGGAGAGGGCCGAGTTTTGCTGCTGGAAAAAGCCGGGGAGATGATGGAGAACCGCAAGAGCCAAAAATTAACAGAAGTGGGGGACCGTCCCTCCGCTCAGTTTGTTTCCCCGCGCACCCGCCTCATCCGCTGCCCCGCGAGCGCTCCGAACGCGGTAGGGGCATCTCCCCCCGGCGGGCGCTACGCACGCACTCATTTCGTATCAGAGCGCCTGGGCTGCCGCCAGCGGCTCCAGCTGCGCCGTGCCCCCATCACACCCCCCCTGCCTGGGGCCCCTTTAGCCCCCCCGTCCCGAAACCCCAGGCGGCCGCTGGGCGGCATCCCTCTGCCTCTTCCTCGGGGCCGGGAGCGGGGAGCACCCCGGCACGGCACCCGGCTCACCCCGAGCAGTGACAGGCACGGCCCGCGGCGGGGACCCTGCGGGACGGTCACGGCTCTCGCAAAGCGTTTTACAACGATAGAGGAAAGAGCGAACGGAGCCGGGGGAGGGGGGGCGGCAGTCGCGCTCCGGGGGATGGAGGCGAGCCGGCGCCAGGGCAGGAAGGGGCGACAGGGAGCAGCACGGAAGGCTGAGTGCAGTCGGCGGGGCTCTGTCTTCTCCTACTTGTTGCCTTCCTCCCTCTGTTGCTAAAACTGCCGCTTTCAGTAGTAGAAAACAAATAAACAAAAAGACAGAAGAAGAAAAAAAAAAAAAAAAGCCGGGTGGACAGCAGCATGAGCGCTCCCCTCCGGGGCTGAGATGAGACCAATGCTCTACACCACCACCGTTCGGGCGGCCGCCGCTCCGCAGCCCCCAGGCACTGCCCCCTCTCCTCCGCACAACCTGCACCCCCTCCCTTTAACCCCCCTCCCGCCGCCGCCTCTTCGCGTCCTGCTTGTGCCACTGCTCTTGGCCCCTTCCCGTGCTCCAGCCCTGCGCACGACGCTGGGTTTTAATTCCCCGTCGGGAGCGCTTTGCAAAAAGCCCCCACAGAGCGCAGCGGAGCCCACCTTTCAGTGAAGATTTCTCCTCTTTGCCCCTCATCGCCGCGGGGATGCGGGCTCTGCGCGGAGCCGTGCGCTGCAGCTGCGTGCGGGCTGCCGTAATCCTGACTGCGCGCCCTTCCTGGCCGGCCCCGGGACTGGAGGGAGGCGGCGAGCAGGGGGAGGCCGGCACCGTTCCTGCTGTCCCGCTTATGAGCGTAGCGCCGAGGGCGATTTACATGCGGCAGCGTTATAAAGTTCACGGGCCGCCCCGCACACTCTGCCCCATTGCAACATCGCCGTCAAAATTACTGTCATCAGCGGGAGCCCGCGACGCGCGCACACACCCCGGCAGCGCGGGGGGGGGGGAAGGGCGGCCCTGCCCTCCCGGACCCACGGAAGCGGGCGCTGCCCTCCCGACCCCCCTCCGAAAGAAAAAAAAAAATAAAAAAAGATGGCCGGGAGCCAACGCAGGCAGCGGCGGGGCGGGCGCTGCTACTGCGGGGGGGCCGCGGCCGGATAGCGCCGAGGCGGGCCGGGCCCCGCTCCCAGCTGGCACCCAGCGCCTTCCGCCGGCAGCGCCCCGGCGGCGCCCCCCGCCCGCCCGGCCCGGCGCCGCGC